>CM040982.1:4234248-4264272 GCA_022985145.1 Pangasius djambal | reverse complement strand
GCCAGGAGAGCTATTGCATTGTGTTGGAAGAGCATGGATGCTCCATCCTTGAAAATGTGGAAAAAGGAGATCTTGAACTGTATCGGACTGGAGAGACTAACTTATATTGCAAAGGGCAAGCGAAAAGATTTTGATCGGCTTTGGGAACCATACATGAATATCATGTAAGTGGGGATATAGACTTTACTCAACATTATACCGATGTCTACTTGGCATTGTAAACGTTGAAAATATATCTATTGATTTAATATGTACTTATTATTGTGCGCTTTTTTTTTTTTTTTTTTTTTTTTTTTTTTTTTTTTTTTTTTTTTTTTTTTTAATTATTATTATTATAATTTGTTATTGTAGTATTTAATTTATGTAAACTGTATGTATAGAAGGGTGAGTGCAGGTGTATCTGTTCATGTGTTCTTTTGTTAATGGGTCATAAACAAGAAAAGTCAATAAAGAGAGTATAAAAAAAAAAAAATCCATCCATCCTTCTCTGTACTGCCTGTCTACAGAGGGTTACAGGGTAACCTGGAGTCTTTCCTAAGGGACTCAGGGCACAAGGTGGGGGACACCTTGGATGGGGTGCCAACCCACTGCAGGGCGCAATCGCACACACACACACACACACACACACACACACACACACACACACACACAGAGGACAATTGAGAGCCGCCAATCAGCCTACAACACATGTCTTTGGACTGGGGAGGAAAGCCCCTAAGCACAGGGAGAACATGCAAGCTCAGCACACACGGGGCAGAGGCAGGAATCAGACCCCCAACCCCGGACGTGCGAGGCATCAGTGCTAACCACTAAGCTACCGTGCCCCCCAAAAACAAATCAAATAGGTTCTTCCTGTCAAATATGTAAAAGAAAAATTAAAATTGTAATAGTTTTTAAATAGTTACATTCATTCTAAATGCCTTAACGTGTATGTGTATGCATGAAAGCAGCCTTGCTAATAAATCAACAAAAATATTGTTCCCATGATTAACTTCAGCTAAGCCAGCCAGTGTTAGTTTGCTAGGCAGTGTTAGATAACCATAAAATAATATCATGAGAACACTGATAAAGTGTGTGTGACGTATTAGACGACATGATCAGGACTGACGTTCGTTACCTCGGTCTGAATGGCACAGGTTCTCCTGCGATCTTTTGGTTGGTGGGTTTAGCGTTAGCATTTTTCTCTCTCTCTGCTGCTCTCAGTTTGGACCTGAGAGGAGCTGCAGTTCTGTTAAACGCTCAACCCAAAGAGCATTTTGCATGCAAGTTGCGATTTTTTTAAGCACTTTCGAAGTCAAACAGCTAGATCTAATTAATGATAAATGATGTAAATGAGGCATTTAATGGTTTAAGACAAAAAGGGAACATGGCTAATGGGTTGTAAATTCAGGCATAAACATCCTAATACGCTGTACAAGCCTTCAGGGTGAGTCACAGAAAGCTAACGTAACTACAATATAATTCGTTTTAAACAGCTGTATATTTAAGAGCCCAGGAGTGCATAAGAGGACAGGGGTGAGGGATTTACTACACTGCCTTTTTTTTTTTTTTTTTCTTGCATATTACCAGGACCATTTCTTAAAATAATTTCACATTTGTGCCGTCTATGTCCTCTGTGTACTACTTTGCCTCAGTGGTGTAGCTAGAAATTAGTACGTGATGTGCACATGCATTTTAGGTGGATGACAGACATTAGGTGACAAGCAGCCATTAATCAGTTTCCACCTCTTCTCGTTCTTTTTCCCCCCACTGGATTTTTTTCTTTTGCGTCTTCAAAGCACACACTGTACTATAGGACTGAACACAAAATCGTATTAAAAATCACATTAAAAACTTTACAATTTGATTTAAAAAAAAAAACAGCTTCAGCTCTGTAGCATTTGCATAAAACAGAGCAGCCTTATTCCTCCTTATTGACTGTGACCAATCGGCACAGATGTTGTACCACATGACCTGACGTACCTGAAGCTTGGCGAGTCTACGGGAGAAACAACATCAGGAACTGAGTGAAATTTAAAATGACCCAAACACCGTCTTGTAGTAAGAAGTAACAAATTTGTCCCGGATGTTTAATATTGCATACTGGAATATTAAATTCCCCATTACTCCATTAATGAATGAGGCGAGTGAGTAATGGCTGTACGCTCCGTCTCACTCCAAACTCGCCACTGAGCTTTGTGCATATGCATAGAGTGCATTTATCAACTCTGATTTTCTCCGACGAGTGGCGTATGAGTCGCTACGGTCCAAAGATCAGAAACAACCGACGAATTATTTAACCAGCTGTTAATATTTCTGCTTTCCTTTAACCTTTGGGAGGACACACTGCTTACTGCACCCTAATTCTTTTACCCAAACTCTTTGGGCAAGTTTTCAGCTACGAGCTGCAGTGTCCTCGCCTCCCTGTTGGAGTCTGGCATCTTCATTTTCTCTTGATATATTTAACCCTGAGGTGACCCTGAGGTGACCCTGAGGTGAGTTACATGATGCCTTTGTACATGGTTTCATCGGTGTGTTTCCACAAACCTGCATGTTCCTGAATATGAAAAGATGTCTGTTGTCCGTACATGCTAATTAATCTAATTATTAAAAACCATTCTGCCAGACTGCGCCTTGACCAACGTGTGTGGTGCAGTAGGCGCCAAGATTCAGCATGGGTTCGAATGCTCATTTGGACTTCACTACCATGAGTGTCCTCTAACATTTATTTACTAACTGACATATAAAGCCCAGATCCCAGATCTAGAAGCTGTTCAATATTAGTCTCAATGCACAATCACAGTCTTGACATTTCGAGCATGTGCACTTTAAACACACAGAACAGCTATAATAATTTTTTTTTAATTCGCTACTCACAGTAAAGTAGGGGACTGATCCGGGTGGGAGGATAATTACATAGTCAGAGGTGCATTAACTCAAAGTTCTAATCTAACAATGTCGAAGTGCAAAC
Source organism: Pangasius djambal (assembly GCA_022985145.1). Lineage (NCBI taxonomy): Eukaryota > Metazoa > Chordata > Actinopteri > Siluriformes > Pangasiidae > Pangasius > Pangasius djambal. The sequence goes on along the minus strand of CM040982.1, from coordinate 4,261,322 downwards.
GTTATTAAATTATTTTTAAATGATTAAATTATTACACTGCACATGAAATTTCATTCACAGCCGCATATTCAGGAAGTGTGTAGGATGATGTCCTTTAGTCCAAACAGTTTTGATTATTAATCAGGCTATACTGAGGTAATACATTAGTGAAAGAGTCTCTAAGAGAAAGACTACAAATGTACTCCGGCTACACACACAGCCTCGTCACAAAGGTCACATTGAATCCCATCCATTTGCTGTAACTCACAGAGCCAAAACTGATAGGTCTGATCGCTCAGAGGCCCAAGTTACTGACGTATACTCCGGGTTTCAGAGTTTCTATTCAGTGCAGCCTACAAAAATAGAGTTGTGGTGCATTTTGTCAGGACACCTGCTGTGTTTTGTGAAATCTAACACATGGTGATCTGTAACAACTCAAACTCAAGTAATAGTGGCCTCTTTTAATCAATTTCTTTGATTAAATAAAAAAATAAGATACTGATAAAAGTATAAACATGATGTTAATTCCTCTAATGTATTAAATATTAATATGAACATAATTCATCATCATGCAAATGATGTTACACATACAATGGTGCTTTCATATTTCTTTGGAAGATATGGGAATCTTACACCAGCGATCGATTACAAATGGGATCTCCAGCCGATCTAGAGCTCTCTTCAGATATTACACTATAAACGGTTCGGACATGATGATAGCTGTTGCCTCATCTATACGCACTTATAGGGGACACAGGTTATGACCCTGATTTTGTTGGGTAGACAAATAAGCATAAATATAAATATATATATATAGTCTTTCTGTGTGTAGTGTATAAAACTAGCCTTGAACCTAACATAACAGCCTTTTAAACATTACAACCCCTTTTTAAAGATATAAATCATCCCTAAAGACTCTAAGTAATGAAACATAGTTCTTCTGTGCTCCTGGGACACCTTTAATGTCAAATAAATTCCACGGATCACCTTGGATTCATTTCATAAACATTATTTAAATGCCTACAAGGATATTTAGGCTATTCATTGAAAGCTATAGAGCTTTTCGTTCCTAAACATTTGACCTACTGAACACATTTTAGTCTACTACTGGATTGAAACATATATACATTTACAGACCTTACGTTTTTGTTAATTACTGAGGTTTGGATTAACAAACAGGATAATAATTAGAACAATAAATACACCCTCACTCTTTCTTCTCACTCGGGTGATACCGACTAGAGTACACATTTTTGTATATTTAGTGCGTCTCTAGTACATGTACATGTGTCCAGCTCAACATGATTTAAGGTACATTATTGGACCTTTAGGACCACTCTTGTACCTGTAATTAGGTTTTAGACAATTGCTTTAAAGGTAAACTACATGCACATTTCCAGGTGAAAGACACACACACACACACACACTAAAGCTTGACAGTACCACACTATCAACAAAGAAATGTACAGGTTAGTACTTTTTTTTTTTTTTAAAAAGTGTATAATAACTGATATAGTGTATAACTATAGTGTGTAACTTGATAATGAGAATGCTGGTTTGTGATTTCTACCACTGTAACGAAATAACTAAAAATCACAAACCCCACTCCGAGAAGCAGTGCAGTACAGAACCTTTAATTCCACCTTTAATTTTAAGAGTGTAAGTGCTGTTATGAAAAGAAGCTGTTATTACAGAATGCTATTCTCGAATTAAAAGATAAGATAAGATGAGATGAGATAAGACGAGATAAGATAAACTTCTGCTAATCCCTCAGAGGGAAATTAAAGTGTTACATCAGCATGGCAGCCTGAATACGACCTGGGAGAAGGCTGCTAAATCAATAGAAATATAAACATTACTGCGATCTTGATTAACCAGGATCATCTTGACACTAATAAACTGATCCTGCTGCAATCTGAGCAACTGTTTCCATCGCAACCTTCCCGTAAACCAAACAATCCTCTGATGGGACCTCAAGCGCTCAAGAGGCTCCATTTTTTTTTTTTTATGAAGTGGGTCAGATGGATAAAACCATGGCTAGCCTATTTATTAAATAAATCTACAATTCAGTCTTGAAGTGTGTGCTGTTTGCTTTGGTTCTTTGCATGTAAGTCATATTAGATGCATATTATTGCTAGGGTTTAAAAAATAAATAAATAAATAAATAAAACCTGTCCAGTGGTGCTGATGCCGACTATACTGAATCTATTTATAGATGGCTTTATAGGTTATAGGATGTGCAGCTAAGAGACTGCTTAGGTCGAAACTTTCAGTGTGTGTGTGTGTGTGTGTGTGTGTGTGTGTGATTGCGTATATGGAAATGAGCAGAGATAATAAAAGTGCCACCCATACCTCCAGCCGACGCCGGATGCGAGCGCGAGCGCGGTGTGTTCCTCTCTCTACAGTCCGTGCGTTAAAGGAAATGCTGGTGCAGCGTTTGTTTGTTTGTTTATGTCGTCGCTACTTTTCCGTCCTCTCAGATCTCTCTCACCCCGAGCGCCACGGTACCAGCACACACCCGATGTGAAATCTCCGACTCTTCCCTGTGCGTCCTTTCCTTCAGCCGTATTTGAAGCGCCCTACGCGCCTCTAAAGCCCCGCCCCCTCTCGCCATTTAGAGGTACTCATTAACCAATCACCTCCCTGAACTGGTTTGCCACCTCCAATCATATTTCAGGAGGCGGGCATGGTTTTATCTCAGAGCGATGATGTAATGGTCCTGATCTCAGGTCGGGTGCTCCTGCGGCAAAAACACACCCACACACACACACACACACACACACACACACACAGATTCCCTCATCAGTAGGTCATACACCAGCAATAACCCTTTTATTTATGATTCCTAAAAGACAATGACATCACCACTGATGGGAAAACTAAACATTAGCATCTTTGCCCAAACATACTGTCATGATGGCTATGAATCAGAAGCAGTATATTCTATAACAACAGTATATTCAGAAATAAGAAATAAAGCTACCAAACTGTGTTACCATTAAAAGGATATGTTTTGTGCCTTTAGTACACATCTTCCACCTTACCTTAAATGTACAGTGTACATTTAAAAGTAATTTAGGCTACAGAACTGTGCCTTGAGGACCACTGATGCACCTTTCGCTCACTTTTCAGGGCTGCTGTAAATCTGGAGTCTATCCAGGGCAATACTGGGCACGAGGCAGGAATACACCCTAGATGGGATGCCAGTTCATTGCAGCATACACAAGCATACACACATTTCAACTTATCTTAGTCAGTCCGCCTACTGACATGTTTTTGCGAGGTGGGAGGAAACCGGAGAACCCAGAGAAAACCCACATGGACATCTGGAGAACAACCACCTGAGCTCTGGATTGAAATGGGGACTCTGAGGGGGACAATGAGGCACTGATGTACCTTAAAAGCTTTACTTTATATGTTAACGAAAGGTACACTTCCCGGGCAAAAGATACACACTAAAGAAATTCCTCCAGCAATGAGGAAAAGTACAGTTCGGTACCTTTATTCCTGAAAGTGAAGGCTGATTAGGAATGAGGTTTCGCTTTCTCGTAGGTTCAGTCCCAAATGCTTCGCTAAGCTCTATAGAAGTGCACTACGTAGGATGAATAATGTTTCCTACAGCCTGTGTACTAGGCTATATATGTATGAGGTTATGACTTTGGAGCTAATGTTACAGTAACAGAGAATAAAATCTTTAGTTAGCAGTCTACATCTAATCTACTCAGTTCTTGTTATTTTATCCTGTTAGTTTAAAAACCTTTCAGATGTATCGATAGATACAGGAATAAGAAGTACTTTTCCTTGTCACTGGGGTGGTACCATCAAGGATACTTCCTTTATATATATATTATTATTATGTATTTTTCACCTGGAAACGTGAATATAGTGTAGCTTCACCCTAAAAGATCATTAAAGACACGCCACATGCACCTTCCCAGGTAATAGATACGTACTGAAGGTATAAGACATGTAGCCTTGACGGTACCACCCCAGTGACAAGTACTGTTTCATACGTTTACTTAGTAAAGTGTACAATATTCTTTACCTTCTAATGCCTAAATTGCTACATTTCTAAATTGTATGCTGTGACCATCCTCATTCATATAATAATAATAATAATAATAATAGTAATAATTTTGCAAAATAATATGCCTTTAATCATGCCACATCAAAGGTTTTTCATATTATTTTTAATGAAGTCTAATGCAAGACGTATCATAAACACAAAATGTATTGCCTTAGGGAAAACAAGATTACTGGAGACTACTGGAAATTATACATGTTGTGTAGATAGACCTTTTTTTTTTTATACCACAGCGCTGCCCTCCAATCTGATTGCTCAGAATGTGTTGATTAATTTTCTATAACAGCAGCGCTGACATTTGTCTCATACATTATCATTTCTATAGTAACAGCTTAGGAACTTGTATAGCGGTACTCTGCACAATCCAAGCCTAATAATAAACCGAAACTTCAGAATAAAACTGGCACTGTCTGGTTTCTTGGTAACACACTGTGTGGAGAAGAGAAAAAAAGAGAGGCTGGTGAGGGATCGACTCTTTATATCTGTTATGACGTAAGGTACTTTTCATGGATGTTCCATAGCAATAAACATAACTATCAATGGATAAAAAGAATGGCAACATATTTAATGAATAAAACTTGTAATTGTGAACAAATTGCCGAGGTATATGAAGAATAATGTGCTCCACTTGACATTCAAGGCTCATTACACCACCCTGTTGTTGATTCTTTTCTATAACAGAGCACACCACCAAGTGTTTTATTGCTTACATAATCCCTTAAGCCAAACTTGGATCAATTAATATTATCATCATCAATATGGATTATTACCCACACAAATAAAATTTTTGCAGTGTGTCAGACACGGTGTCTATTTGTCCACCTCCTAGGGCGTGTACTAGGCCTACAAAGCTGGATTAATGGGTTAGTGAGGTGATTAACTCAGCTTACGGTCATAATCATCTGTAGATCTATTCTTCAGTGTTCAACAGTTAGTTTGAAATGAATAATTATCTTCCTTATATACTTCTTGTTAAATTTAGAATCAGACATTTAACCAGGGAACGGAATAAATCAGTTGCCATCACTTTTCAAGGACCAGAGAAGCAGCATTTGTCACTGTAACTCCATGAAGTTCTTTCGAAGCTTGGCTTTTAAACCAGAAATTCGCAGCTCTAGTCCTGGAGACCCCAGTGCCCTGAGGAGTTGGAACATTTCCCTACTGCAAACACACCTGATCCCACTGATCCGCTAATGATCAAGCCCATAATGAGATGAATCAGATGTGAGTCAGATTTTGGGAAAAGGGAAAACTTCAAACTGTGCAGAGCAGCGGGTGAGATTCTCTGCCTTTAATTATCTCAGCATATTAGGAAAAAAAGAATAAAGCAGCAATTAAAGTGTGAAGCAAAAAAAAAAAAAAAAAGAGCTTACATCTTATACCACTATTCTCAAGCACGATACACAGTGAAATAATTCTGTGTACCAGTGGTGCAGGAGGTGAGGGTCTGTACATCTATGCCATAAACTCACAAATCTCACAATTATAAATAAGATTAAACACCATAATGCTCCAGTGAAGTCCGTTTGCAAATCACAGCCCACTGAAAGCATGTCATTAATCCCTATATGGAGATTAGAGGAGCTCTGAGTGGGTGTGCGCTCATTCTAATACATTATCGTTTCTATAGCAACAGCTCATTCGCAGGGACTTGCGTGCTATTTAACAACGAATAACATAATTGTTGACATGGTGAAGTTTTTTCTGTAGGTAAATGTTTATTTAACATTTAAGGAAGGAGTCTCCAGTGTGAGTGTGTTGTAACAGACCGAGGTGGAGCTGTAACGTTACGTTTTCCACCAGTCTTCAGAACGGAGGACTGTGCAGTTTCTCTGTAACATGACGGAAAAAAGAGAGGTGTATGCATCTAAATGTAACTATAAAAGGATAAAAAGTATGACTTTTTTATGTAATTGTTTTCAAATCGCTGTGGTATAAGAGGAATAAAACACTTCAGGGCATGCTGTTACTGGAAAACAGTCAACTTCAGGATGGTAATAGATACTGCACTTTGCATCAGGCTGCATCACATCACTTCATCTTTGATCTCTTTTTTTTTAAACACGACGTCCCCAAGTGTTTTATTCCTTACGTAATGTTCATTAAAGTTACAGTTCTGACACAGACACAGATGCAGCACCCCAAAAAATGAAACCTCAGCCACCATATTGGTTTTGTCTATTATCTATTAAAAGCCCCGCCCTTCTCTTCTGTGGTGCATGATGGGACAGGTTCATCCAAAAAGTGTCCACTTCGTTCATTCGCCATATAGAGTCCATCATCTGGATCTTTTCAGTGTATTATACAGGGTCTGACAGACATGTACACCCAAACGTAATGCTGAATAGTGCAGGAGTGTGTGACTGGAGACAGAAGAGTCGCTGTCGGAGCCGGGACAAGGTGTTCAGCAACGCAGACAGGGCTCATTACACTCCATAATTATGTAACAAAAAGCGATCATCTTAATTAAGAACAGCATGCAAATTTCCTCCCACACAGAGACCTGTGGATATCATCCTGCCTCTCACACTCCATCATACACAGTCACGTGTCTTCACATTTAGGCTGAAATCCAGATGAATATAAATTGCTGTGCCTAGAGAGCAGATAAGGATAACCTCTGAAACAGCTTCGTCATGTGCATTTTCCTGAGCATTTTTAAAAATAAATGAAAGAACCTTCTGACTGATGGAGATTTAAACCATGTTTGTTCGTAGCATATAAAACTAACACACTGCACCATAAATGCCACCATTATGTGGATCTTTGTGAAGGGAAATAATTCTTCTGTTCATTTTAGCAACAACAAAAAAATGGTTAAAGAATCATACTGAGGGTTTCTTTAAAAAGAGGTTCTGTGATATTGTACAAGGGTGATGCTAATAAAAACCTTTTTTTTTTTTTTTTTTTTACATTGTTTATTGTAAATTGATGTCTTGAAAGTGTATCGTTTTTCTACATAATCCCCATTTCATTCAATCCAAGTGTTCAGTGTTTAACATTTGATTCCTCTACAAAAAAAAAAAGAAAAAAAAAGATTGAATTCTAATTCATGGTGCACTTTTAAAGTTTTCACACGCCCCATCATTAACTCCAAGGGATTTATTTATTTATTTATTTATTTTTAAATCTCACGACGCTGTTGGATATTACGATCAACTAGCATCCGTGTTGTTATGGTTATAATTTAGTTATCATAGTTGTAAGTCTAACTGACTGGTTACGTGAAATGAAAGGGGTTCATCTAAAACTCAATAACTATAAAACATATAAGCAGTGTGATGTTAAGTGATGTTAGTATGATAGACAGCATGGAAAGTCCACACATAAAAGCTCTAATGGCTCAAATACGTTACATTTATCATCATATTTGCCCTGTTCTTAAAATTAAGTTTAGGATCATAAGGGGGTCCTTTGAAAAATGTATTTGCTCTGGAATGGGTTCCTGATTGCAAAAAAAATTGAATTAAAATATATACTACTACTACTAATAATAATAAATAATAACATCATATCTTTAAAGGACCTTATTTGGCATCTTTATCTTTAAAACTGTACACACAGGGTAACCTTCCATCAGCGTCATGTGACTTGTTTTTCTGTTGTCGTTGAGGTTATTGAGATGTAATGGATCAGCTGTATTGATCCAGCCTAAGGGAAGAAGAACTGAGTCAGCAGAGCAGAGCAGATGATGACGATGATGATGATGATGATGTTTTCATGCACTTAACTAAATCCTCAGCTTCCTCTCATTTCCATACAACAAATAAACAAAGGCTTATATTTTCCCAAGCATATCAGAATGCTCATGATGAATCAGATCCTTTCTGTAAAAAGTAGATTCTGTATAGAATATAATCATTACAATATAAAATACATAATCTGACCATTTGAACCCTGATCCAATGACACAGTTAATAAACCACAGTTATATGAGCTCATTGTGAGTGCACAGACGATGACGTGCTCATGAGCTCAGCTCAGGCCCTGCGTTTAATCTCAAAGATTCAAAACAAAAAAAAAAAAAAAAAAAAGAATTTGTATTGTCATCTGATAAGAACAGGGTTGAATGTTAAAATAAAAAAACAAAATTTTATTGGCTCAAATGTACAGTTGAGTAGAAACGTTTGTGCAACCGTGGAACAAAATGCACACCAAATAACTTATATGAGACATTTAAGACATGCTCTGTCCATTAGTGCGTGTTCAGGTAGGAATAGTGAAAAATAAATAAATAAATAAATAAATAAATAAATAAATAAATAAATACCTTCAGAACATTGCACTTTCTGTATGTGATATAAATATTTTCTCATAAAGCACGGGAATATGAATTATACTGGGTGGCGTACACTCCCTTCTTCAAATCAGGTCTGGAGGGTTATGGCAAATTTTTTCAATTTCTTTTTGGGTTTGGGGTTTTTTGGGTTTCAATTTTAACATTTTGGCATTCTATTTTAATTTGTAAATAGATGCATTTTCATTTATTTTTTCAAAAAACAGGAGGATGCAAACTTTTGCCTTCATTCATTCATCTTCAGTAAGCACTTTATCCTGGACAGGGGAACGGTGGATCCACAGTCGGGAACAGGAACACACTCTGGATTGGACACCAGTCCATCACAGGGTACCATGCACACACACATTCACTCGCACCTAGGTACAGTTTAGCCACAGTGTATCCAGTCCACACACTGGCATGTTTCTGGGAGATGAGAGGAAACCGGAGAAAACCCTGAGAAAACCCACACTGAGCTCAGGATCAAACCAGGGACTCTGGAGCTGCGTAGCAAAACTAATTTTCAAAATACTTTTAACAAGTCAGTGTTTTGGCTTGCTGTCTCATTGTGGCAAATAGCTCTGTCTCATTTTTGGAATTCTATTTTAAACTGTAAAATAGATGCTTTCAATGTTCCATTCAAAATCCATGGCGGTGTTCATGTATTTAAAATGAATGAAAATTAATCAATTGAAAATACTTCCTTGCAGGAATATTTCACACAAAAACAGCAAATGAATTTAACAGCAAAATATAACCACAAAATATAGTTTCTTAACGGCACAGTTATCCGTGGCTAGGAGTCCAGGAGAGCAGAATTGGCCATGCTTTCTGTGTGGGAAGGACAATACTACTCTCTCTCTCTCTCTCTCCTGTCAATGTATGAGCTCATGTATGTGGAAGAGGGCAGATAGCACTTTCCTCCATGTGAATTACACTGCCTTGTTATGCTGCACAGGCAGCAGTTCAAAAAGAATTCGTTGGCTTTCCTTGTCTCAGAGAAAGCACGTGTTAGGCTTCAGCCTCCCGGGCTAGTAGCTGTTGATAAGTTGTGTGATAAGGGAAAGCTCACTGGTGGGTGGAAATTGGCCAAGATTAAATTAGGGGGAAAATGGGAGGGGGGGGGGGGGGGGGGGGGGGGGGGGGGGGGGGGTTATGTACAGCCAAACTAATTCATATATCAATGTGTATTTTCTGCTGTTATGAAAATCCCTTTTTTGTCTTTGACGTAAATAATTAGGACTCTCTCGGGTTGGTCCGAGTCATAGTGAGAGCTCAGATCTTGGAGTGTAATACACATCACAGTCTATGGAGCTGTTATAAATATGAAGACATTTTCCTGCTTAAACACTCTGTATGCTGTTGGATGCTCTTTATATTACTGCACTGTGTCACTAAAGCTAAATGAAAATGCCATAAAAAATACACAACACCATCACCATATCTTGTTTGATAGTGTGTTTGAACATGCTGTAGTAATTCAGGGGAGAGGAGATAAGCAGAGCGAGAGAGGCACAGAGAAACGAGCAGAGAAATGCTCGCTGTGGTTATGAGGCGCCGCCGAAGCCATAACTCCTAATGAGTGTCACTGCGCCATGGACCGTCTGCTCCCGCCAGCTCGTTAGGGCGTGACATTGATAAAATAGGTCATTGGGATTCAGCACAAGGTAAAGGACAATGCAGTTGTACAGCGACATGGGAACAAGAGAAAAGGAAGAAGGAAAAGAGAAAAAAGAAGGTGGAGAAAGAGGCAGGATCCTGATTCACTCCGAGTGCTATGCAGAGCTCTACTCTATTTTGAGGCCTAGGTTCAATTATGAATATTTCAACATGAGTTACAGCATGCAAGGAAAAAGACTGGCTCAGCACATCCCCTCTGAGATTTCTCTCTCTTTCTCTCTCTCTCTCTCTCTCTCTCTCTCTCTCTCTCTTCTCTAAGAAGGTCAGGGACTATCCACAGCACACCTTCTGCTTCACCTCGCAGGAACCATACGCCCGACCTAAAGGAGATTGGCATTAATTAACTCTGCAATCATAGGCTTTTCCATGACCTGTTCAAAAGCGAGAGTCCAATTATGGCAGGAAGGACAGACGTGCTCGTTAGAGAAGGTTTTAAACCGACATGATGAGTAACTAGATTTCCATACGGACTTAACGGAGAAAGCACTGCTGCTTTGACCTCAATCCTTAGCATAAAGGGCCGCTCATGTGCCTTGTTAGATTCTGACTGTTTTCATTAGTTAGGTTCGTTTGAACAAACGTGAATCCTTCAAAAGTACTCGACTGAGCATCAAACAATTTAACACAGGTCTGCAGAAAATCAGGGATCCCAGTCCTCCTCCAAATGAATCCTGGTTCAGTTTGTCTGACAAGAAAGCAAGTAAGAAAAATTAGCAAAAGACTGTGGTGGCTAATATTGGCTTGAAGAAAAAATAAAGGCAGAAAAATATAGTGTCTTTCTCCATAAAAAACAGTGCATTTATTTATTTAACAATGTAAAAATGTTGCTATTTGACAGACATAACCCAATATTCCTTTGATTTGCTGGCCTTTCTAGATGTTGTACAATGTTGGGACTGAGAGCTCACTGCCCCATTTAGCTTCATAGAGCATTATTATTATTCGTATTGCAATTAACACTAATAGAGGCCCACTGGGACAGGAATCATGCTGCCCCATGCTCACTCTATGAACATTTTCAGTGGAGGAGGAGAGGACAGGACAGCTAATAGAGGTTGCCAGGGTCACCATTTTATGCCAAATTGTTCTAATTTAATAATAATTATCCTCAGCTGCCAAGATCATGTTTTATACCAAATGATCAGAATTCTGAATAATCTGAAATAGATTTTCGCAAACAAAGGCAAAGTGTAAGTGCAGACAGCGTGTCTATGATGTACAGAAACATTTATATTGTATATACTGCAAAAACTGGGTTTACAGGGGATTGTAGAGTGGATAATGTCCGTACTTCAGAAATACGTGTGCACTACAGCGACCTTGTTTCCCAAGCAAAGGCTGAGAAAAAGAGGCCTCTCTTTTCCCCATGCCCAAATTTCCGAGTGAGTTTCAGGACATTCGTGTGGTTTTTGAGATGTATTTATGCTGAACATTTTGCTGAAACCTGGCAACCCTGGTTAATGACATTAGCCCGTCTCTGTGTGCCTCATATATCTGCTGTGTGGAACACAAGTGTACAAAGGTACGTCTAAACCTGCACAAAATGATGAGTGTGTTGTCGACTCTCAACTGCCTATTATATGGTTAATCTAAAACTTCACTAGATAGTAGCCTATAGCATAAGCTGAGTGTGACAGTGTCTCGATTTCATTTTGTTTGAGGCTATGACGTTATTAATGCTGTCCTGCTCCCATCAAAATCTATAGTCACGAGTTGCTTCGTTTAACTAGTAGCAACTATTGTATTTTAAAATGAGTGAGGCAGAGAAATCAATTAAATTACACCATTGTGGCTACAGCAACCTGAACATGGAGTTGACTGATATCGTCAATCTCGGTAATGACGCATAAAGACATACTGGAGTCACTGGCATTGCAACATGGATATACCACTGTAGTCTTAAACAACTTTTGACAGACTGTTTTCCAATAAACAATTAACTGGAGGCTTATTAAATATGACATTCCACAACATAATAACTCGTGAATTAAGTTACACAATTCATAGCCACAACATATTTAATATCTGGACTTGAAATATTAATACATGACCGCATCTTAAAAAATAACCACAGTGTCGGCTCAGAAGATCTGCAATTAATGTTGTAATTAATGTAATTAATATGTTATTATGCACAATATTAGCACTATTGGTTCATTTTGCTTGAACACCATTGCCAAGTGAATCCAACGATAAAAAGATACAGTGTCACCAAGATGTGACTTTTGTAAGCAAACTATACATGGAAATGACTTCAGTGTACAAATATGTAAATGCAGGCCCCAGATCCAAACAGGTACACAACACTTTGAGACACAATATTCAAATCTGGGATGGGAACTGGCCTCAGGCTGTGGCAGAGGCAGCATATGTTGCTGTGTCTTATATGCAGCTAAGGAGAAGCAGCTTAAGCTCTCACAGGTGGTGCCGTAAACAGAGCTAATAGGCAGGTAATGAGCCATGTGCAGGATCATCATCAGCCAGCCAGCAGGTTAACAGCAATTAAAACCAAACTGCATCACACCGTCCGTTCAGCTAAATTACAGATCAGTGACCTGTGAATGCACCGATTTCTACTGTGCCACCTGCATCCCAATCAGCGGCGTGCCCACTGCGCTGCCTCTCACAAACCCTCAATCAGACTATTACCATCACACTGTCACACTATCAGCGCATCCCCCAAGTGGCAGACGGGCTACTGCGATAATATAAAGCTAATTAAAAAGTGACACAAAGATGTGTGTTTAACCTGCACTTAGTATCCAGCGTGTTAGTGTTAGAGGTTGTCTCACCCTGACATTTTTTAGGCTTTTGCAAAAATGATTAATGACACATCATATAACGTCATTATAACTCAAAATTCAGCTAAAGAATTGTTGAATACCCTTGCACGTCCACCCAGGAGTTACTATTAATATGTTTATACTGCAGTGCTGTTGAATTCTCCATTCTGATTGGTCAGAAGGGGTCGATTCATTTTCTCTAACAGCAGCTCTGACAGCAGTTCCGGCTGTATGGCAAATCACAGGTTTATATTAATGCACTCGTTCTAACAGGTCATTATTTCGATAATAACTCATTCACAGGGACTAGTACGGAGTACTCTCCACATAACGGAAGACTAATGCTAAACAGATTATTATTTTTATTATTAATTAAGTTTATTTTAGTTGTTAAAGAGTGATGTTTTCTGTAAGGAAATGTTTCTTGTTTATCTTTTAGTAGCTGCTATGGCATAAGTGATAACAGGAACTAACTTGTCTCGCTGACGTTCCACTACATTAAACGTAACTATAGGTCTCCCGAGTAGCGCGACAGAAAAGTGTTAGCCCTATCGCTCAGAGATCGGAGAGAAACAAGATGCCACAGTCATCCACGGCCGGGAGCCAAGAGAGTCCTCTGTGAAGGAGGAGCATTCTTTCTTTTTCCGCTGTCAATCAAAGCAACACTAATTGTAGGCGCATGTCAGCTCATGTATGTGGAAGAGGGCAGATAGCGCTTTCTTCTTTGTAATTTCTGTGGAATAAGAGAAATAAAACACTTCGCTGTTATTGGAAAATAATCAACTTCATGGCGGTGATAGTATCTATGGTTACGCCCCACAAGCTATTCACTAAGAATAAGGCCGATGCGACTGTTTTGAAAGCGCTCTTCGTTTGTAGTGCTATCAGTAGTATTAAATTACGTTCATTTTAATTGCAATGATTTTCTTTTTAAAATTAGCTAACGGTTACGATTTCCCGTGTTACTCAAACTGGATCTCTTTATTGTGAAGAAAAGCGGAAAATCAACCTGTGCTACATTTCCAACCAGCCGTTGTTTTATGTATAAATATGATCCGCACATAGCTTGCTAATAAATCTTAGATTATGTTCTACACATACATGGCTAATATATTTTTTTTCCTGGTTAAACGGGAATTGTCTGCATGCTCCATCTCTCCTGGGACAAACTGCATACATATTAGAAAAATGCAGAACAGGACCTCATTTCCAACGGAGCAGAATTAGAAAAAAAACATAGGAGACAGAGGTGGAATATTTATCGCCAGTTATAAGCATGAGAATGTGATAAACAGCACACGGAACAAACAATATCTGTAAATATATGTAAATTAGGAAAAGAGCCTGTGCACATCTTACAGAAGTGAAATCTAATAGAGGAGCAGCATTTAATCTTTCAGGGAGGACTAGAAGTTTGGGGTATGGTGCTGGCTTTCTCAGTGATGTGCTGCATAAACATCTCTCTCTCTCTCTCTCTCTCTATCAACTGCAACATTCGCCACAAACACGACAGACGCAGTCTTTCATCATCCTGCTTCACACTCACACACACACCCTTGTCAACTTCCAGCCTAGTGGAATAAAAGGCGAGTTTGCTGAAGTGTCGTGGGCTTTTGTTAATCAGAGCGTTGTATTAAAGTCTCACTGTGGTGCTGCTTTAATTAAAACCTCGCTGTCTCACGCCCCGGAGGCACGCAGCTCCCGAGGACGCATCGCACCAAACGGAGGTTCCTTCGAGGAGGTGGATATGCAGTGTCTCTTCTATTCTGCTATTTATACGGCACAGAAGGAGGCTGGCTATTTTATCTCGTTAAATTTAGATGATGTCTGTTATGGCACTGAATGATGACGTGCTCACAGCTGCCATTTGCTATTACATCATTAATTTAGTAGACAGTCCATTTGCTGGGGTTGGGGTTGGGATTTTATCTTTCTCGGAGAATTATAGATAGATTTTTTTTTTTTATAACGTAGTCATAAACCAAACAATTTGGGTAAAGACCCCAATTTTCGTATCATTTTTGATGCACTGCCAATATCAGAGCTCTTATTAACTGAAACCTTATTAACCGAGTCTGTTGCCATGACATCATGAGTGTTATGACCGTTTACTTCAGGGATATTATGGTTATTATTATGGGATACTGTACATTTGTATATAAGAGCTGCTTCTGTAATCGTAAAAAGACTGTTCTGTACTAATCCCTGGAGTCATTCACAATAAAGCCTTACCACCCTGAACACCCTTTCAGCACACTCGGAACTGACTGTCTTTACTCTTCTATACATGTATACTGGAATGATTTATCCCTCGATCCAGTGTCACCCAAAAGACGTTGTCTCGGGAAGTTTTTCGGAACCGTCACCACTTGTTTGCTCATAAGGGATCTAAATCTACCTCTGGATTTCGGTACAGCTGTTGTGCGACATTGTCTGTTGCTACAAATACAATAAAAGTGATCTGAACTAATTATTTACCATGCTAATATCGGACTTCGTGTTACACCTATGCCACACTAGCGTTAACTAAAATGGAATGCTAACTAGCAGGATCTGGAACTACCTAGCATGCTAAATAATGGACACTGAATTAGCTTTATTTGAGCTGATAAAGTTTTGGAACGACCTTTGAAGATGGCAACAAGGATTCTCCACGTGGAAAGGTGCAATGTTGCATGTCCAAGTTGAGCTGTCGAGGAGTCACACTCACTTCACTCAAGTCCACTTGTAGGATCTCACACAAACTTAAGAAACAGCAACAACATAAAGAACAAAATAGCATTTTATTTACTTTTTTTTTTTATATATATATATTTGCTCCATATTTCTTTAGAAAACATGATTAATATCTATAACACACACATAAACCAAGTAGAATGTGCAGATTAAAAATAATCTCGTCTCTTTCCAGTAAATATATCATCATATTTGGACAGTTCTGAAAAATAAAGGCCCCTTGGTCCCTTTTTATAAATAAACTCCCAGAGAGAAGGTCTCATCTGGGAAAGGGAGGCCAAGAAATAGATCTGAAATCCATGTCCCACACTCAGTCAGGACTAGTACTACAGAAAATTCAGACACTTGCTAATTTTTTTTTTTTAAACACAAAGACATCCCAGCACATTATTCAATACTAAACCATTTAATAGCAGAACAGTTTAAAGAGAAAAATCAAGTTCAGAGACACACCTGACTACAGCAGAAAGTACTGGATGCTTCAGGAACTTTTAAAAGACAATTCTTTTTTTTTTTTTTTTTTAATTTTTTTTTTATAAAAGTCTTTAACAGTTTTGAGCCACCCACAATTCGATTCTGATACCTTCTGATAAAAAAAACCCTTTAAAACGCCAAGCAATTTCCGAAAGCAAAGACGTTTACGCTTATCCTCGCCTAAGAACATCGATCAGCAGGAACGTCTCACAACAAATGGCAAAATTTGAGTTCATATGAATCTTTGCTGGTATTTAAATTGGATACGAACAACCTGACTCTTTCATTTCCACAAAAAAAAAAAAACGGTCCCAGACCTGCAGGACTGCCTGTTTCAACGTTTACATCAATTGTTCAATAAATGGCTTTTTTGTAAGTGTGTGTGTGTGTGTATAGAACACGTGCGCCCACTTGCATAAAAGTTGAAATTACTACAACATTAAGCGCATGCTGGTAACAACTTTGCACAATTAAAACTTGCACAAGTACAATTTCTGCACAATTTTGGTTCAGGTAAAATGAAAAAAAATAATAATAATTTAAAATGGGGAAAATCATCCTATAATAGATTAACATCCTTTAAAAAAAAATTTTTTTTTTTTTAAATGTACAATTCAAACCATACAATCAGATTAGAAAATTCTTATATCTCTTTTGGAGAGAGGAAAAAAAAAAAAACAACCCAAAAAACAAAAACCAATAACTGATATAATCATGGAACTTGAACCTAATAACAGTAAAGTGCTGATTTGATGTTTCATCATGATAGTAATCAGTAAAGACCATCCCAGTTTTTTTTAAAAACACTCAATATTAAGGCCTGGTTCCTTTGACGTGGTGCTCAAGGGTACAACAATAAGTACTTAAACAGTCATCATAGCTTCAAGATGTACAGCATTGATTGCATTAGTTTTAGCTACAGGATCTCCGACCTTGCCCATGGAGAAACATCTTCAATGAAGAGTTGAGCTCCAACCCTAATTTACCACCACCTGTTCTGCTGATGTCGAATTAGTCATGATCATTTACCTCATTTGGCTGATGCTTTTATCCAAAGCCATTTACAATTGAGACAAGATACAACTGGGTTAAGTGCCTTTGATTTGGACTCACAACCTTCCAATCCGCAGCCCAAAGTCTAAACCACTGAGTTACCACTACCCTCATTGCGTGATCAGCTTCTGTAACAACTTAATCACCTGGATGAAGCCTGATCAGCTCCATGGGCTGGACGATTTTTGATCAGGTCAATCAGATGAGGTTTTGATCGGCTCACTCAGCTGGATGAAGTTTGATCAGCTGGGCACAGTCTGACTGGCTCGATCAGCAGGACAAAACACGATCAGCTCAAACAGCTAGACAAATTCTGATCAGATCGAACAGCTGGACCAACTGTGAGCAGCTTGAAACAGCTGGACAAAGACTGAGCAGCTAAACTGGCTGAACAAATTCTGGGCAGCTTCATCAGCTGGAGGTAATTTCATTGAATCAAAGTCTGAGCAGCTAAATTGGCTGGACGAAATCTGATCAGCTCAATCAGCTGGATAAAGTTTGGTCAGCTCTATTGGCTGGACAAAGTATGATCAATTGGACAAAACTTTAACAGCTCAAACAGACGGGCAAAGTTTGGGCAGCTGAACTGGCTGGACAAGGCTTTACCAATACAATCAGGCTGACAAAATCTGATCAGCTCGAGCAGCTGGATGACATCTGATCTGATCAGCTGAACACAGTTAGATCAGCTTAATTAGCTCGATGAAGCTTAATCAGCTAAATCAACTAAATCAAGTTTAATCAGTCTGAATGGCATCTGATCAGCTCAGTCAGCTGGATGATGTTTGATCAGCTTGAACAACTGGATGATGCACAATCAGCTTGAACAGCTGGATAAACTGAGTGTGATGAGCTTGATGAATCCAACAAGGTGTTTGATTAGCTGGATCAGATGTAAATGATTAGGGTTGGAACTGAAGTCTTCAGAGATGTGGATCTTATGAGAACACAGAGGCAGCTGGTTTAACACAAGCAACAGCAGTCGAAGTTGGCATTTACAAAGCTATAGTTGAATTTACAATTAGTCCTGAACAGCTCTGGTAACCTTTCCAAAGAAAATCTTACTGCTTTTTTTTTTTTTTTTTTTTTGAAACTAACTCCAGCCACCTTGAAGTTTCATAATTAGGCCAAACGAATACAAAAAACCCAGATGCTTCCATCACCTTCTGAAAAACTTTTCAAGAAAAGTTACAATCAGAAGCAAAATCATGCATAAGAAATTTGTCAAATGATGGAGACCTGACATGTACAGTCTTAACAGATTTAGATATAAAAACAGGATAAATATAGTAAGCAATCATTCTGACTTACACCACAATGGTAAGAAGTATGGCTTTTCTTCTTTACACCTAAGCGAATGATGAAAAGGCTGATTTTGGAGTATTGAGTACGCAGCATGTTGTCAGTGTATTGATCGGTGTTAATGGGGTCCATGTCTACTGATGGTTAAAGTGGCAGAACAACTGTTTGGAGAGCAGTCAAGTGTAAAAAGCTTAAGCGATTTAAAAACGAATGCAGTATTTCGCAGAAAGCTGTGCAGAAACAAATCGCCATTAAAGCAAGTCCAGTCCTCTTCCTGGAATTCACATTCATTAATACCATAAAGCATGACCTTCTGTAAATACACTGCACATCCTGCGCTCGGTCGGTCCTTCTTAAAATATTAAATGCATCACTCACCATCAGTCAGGACAACAATAGTAATGATCACAGTGGCAAATCAAATATTGCAATCGTATTACTTGCCCGAATTACCTGTTATACACAAATGAACGAAGTGCCTCGATGGTGGGGGGAAAAAAATAAATAAATAAAATAAATTTGTGTGAAATGGCTTTTATCACTCGTCCTCATCAGTAAGAGTCTGGTAAAGGTATCAGTGTACACTAACAGTACTACTTAGAAAATAAAAATAAATAATAATAATTCAAAAAAAAGAAAAAAAAAAAAGCCAAGCGCTCGCTCATTATGGTTACCATGCCTTTCCAGTCCACAATAAAACAAACATCCTCAAGCTTCAACCCCAATTCAAGAATCAATCTGAGTTTAGACTTAAGTGTAGAAACGAGATCCAGTCAGTTTTATATCACATGCATAACCGTCGAATCCTGAAATCTGAACGTGATGTAATGCAAAGCGAGGTGTGAATTCCCGACCTGCATCCGAGACATGGCTTCAGTACAAATCTGCTAGTGAGGTGTGTTGTGTTGTGTTGTGTTTCAGAAATGACATTTCTAACCCAGGACCGTAAAACACAAACAGGAAAAAAAACACCGACGTTCCAGAGGAGGTCAAAATCAACAGCATTGCCTCAACACCTTATTCAAACAGTCAGAATTGTTACCATTAAATGACAAATACACGGAATCAAATACCGAATTGTAAAAGAAAAGCAAGATGATCATCAAACACACAACGTGAGACAAGGTGAAAAAGAAGCTCTTGGTCTAATGCGAGGCTACTCACTTAGCGACGTGCTCATTTACTCAAGAGTCAGATTTGGCACTTGAGTTTATTTTTACTGGCCTTTTGATAGGTTTGATTACACATCAGCTTTGGCCCAGGTTTTCTAAATTGTTAAATTTATTCGACACAGAAGCAGAAAATTAGCACGATGATATTTAACCATCAATAACGCAACATAGCTAGCTAGATACTTACGAGTCTGACTTTACTGTTGTTGTTGGAAGAAAGAAAGAAAAAAAAAAAGGTCATCAAACGTAGCATGTGCACACAGATGTGTGTTAACATGAATGCCATTTAAACACGAAATTGAGTTTGAGTGTGACTCGATAGGGTACTCAGCACTCCGACGGATACAGTGCACTTGTGCTTCAGTTCTCTACCTTCTTTGCACTTAGAAAGGTAATTAATATAGCCTACTGAAAAATGTATACATGGCGTGCCGTAACTCGCACCTGAAGCACTGATTTATTTTCCGGACTGTAAGACACACGCTCGTAAATACTGCGAAAAAATTCTACGTGTGTTTCTTTGTAGAATAAGCCACATTTTAACTTTTCATTTGAACAAATTTCATTTGAACAATGGAATGTGCTGTGTTTTAGGGAAAATAAGGCAAATCTGTGATTTCGTTTAGTGTCTCAAGTTCTACTTCGACATCAGAATTTCCAAAATGTTTCCTGTTCACGCAGGAAATAAGTGCCTCTAAATTCCACACTTACGCAGACTTTCCAGACTTCTGCAACAAGCCCTATTATTATAATATTATATTATTTTATTTCAAATCGTGTCCATTAGATTTCAACCATTTTTTGAACCAAAGATTCAACTGGTTCAGTCAAAAAAAAGTAAAATAACGAAATTTCATTTTAGTGACAATTTTATGATTTCTATTTGACAAACGGTGACTTTTAACTTTTATTTACGGACATGAATTTTTTGTCACGATGTCGACTCAATGTCGACTACCCTGGTTAAGTAAAGGTTAAAAAAAAAAAAAAATTAATGTTCGATCTACAATAATGGTCACCAAACTTTAACTACGTTTAATTTATAAATCGCAAAATAAATCATCCTTTAGTCAATTCTGTACATTTTGCAACTTGAACTGTTCATGAAATATAAATTGTGCATCTAAGCTTCTGACTTTCTCGCACATCCAGTTTTCTACATTACACTGCACGAGTTTTAACAGTTTCTACTAAACTCGAAGTCACAACTCAAAGCTTTCTCCACGTTTAGCTTTCCGAATCTGTCCACTTGGTCCACGTGCCTCGAAATGCTACAGCAGTGCCGCGCTTCAGTCAATAGCTTCGTGATATAACTGTTGCTTTGGCAGCGTAACCACTGATTTATACGCGCGGCACGCAAGCTGTGATTCGTAAATCTGAATTTCTAGCACTGATCATATCTGACTGGTCATAGAGTTGTTGATTAATATTCAGCAGCTCTGATAGTAGCTCAGGCTGCAATTCAAATCACAATGTGCTCGCCCTAATACGTTGTTTTTTTCTATAGTAAGGCTCATTCAGAGAGACTTGTATGGCAGACAATCTAAGGCTAATAAGAAACATATAAAATAATGCGTTATTTAACAGAGACAAACGTACAATCGTTGATACTATGAAGGTTTGTGTAACGGTATGTTTATTTAACATTAATGGAAGGAGTCTCCCGTACGAGTGCTGTGTAAAGAGCAGTAAGTTTTCCGCCACAGGACAGTCCTCAGGACGGACGAGTTTACGATCTGGGGTTTCTCGAGGAACTGTTTAGAGCTGGTAGTATGTAAGTGATGACAGGAACCGACTTGCCTCACAGACATATCAACATTAAGCGTATCTATAAACGGAGAAGGAGTACGAGTTTCTGTTCTTAATTAAAAAGTGCAACTGTTGACAAATCGCTGAGCGATAAAACACTTCAGGACGTGAAAAGTAAGAGTTATCTGCTCTGGGTCGAGCCACAAAGCACTGCTAGTCCTTACATCATACTGTAAAGTTACGATGTCACTGTCGCATTTATTTATGATTCCATCTGACAGAAATAGAGCTGCATACACTTAGCAGCATTATAGTGTCTTACAGTCCAGGGAGGTGGGGTGTGTGTGTGTGGGGGTGTTTGGGGGGCAGGGGGACTTGGTTTTTGGTTTTTACCTGGTTATACATGATGTACTTAAGTATTCGTAAAATGGCCGTGTGTGTGTAATCTGTGTGTTTGTACTAAGTACAGTATGATTGCATGACATACCTGCTCAAATAAGGAAAGTGAACAGCTTTTCCACTGAGCTGCAATAAATCCAGAATGTCATTGTGCTTTTGTATGAAACAATGCTCTCAAAAAAAAAATAAATAAATTTAAAAAACCCTGGGGGGTGTGAAGGGCAGCATCACACTTACTTGTCTGTCTCCACTTTCATGCTGAAAAAAAAAGAAAAATAACACAGTTCACAGCTTGGAGGCGAGAATTGAGTTTCGTTTTAAAAATACTCAACTTTTCCCAATGAATCTGATTAAACACACAGCAAAGGAATGTGGAGAGACACCCAACTCCGTTGACGCAAAAAAAAAAAAAAGAAAGAGAGAGAATAACATTTATATCTTTGTAGAATAATGAAGAAAATCATTGTCAGTTATTATGTAACTCCAGTCACTGAGGATAAGCAGAGAGAGTTGATGTTTTGGTAGTGTGATGAATCCTGTAGCCCTTTTATGTGATAAATTTAGAAACAGACAGAGACAAAGCAAGAAGCTCAGAGAGAGAGAGAGAGAGAGAGAGAGAGAGAGAGAGAGAGAAAGATGTGCAGCACATACAGAGATGCTCATTAAATTCAGTACAAATTGCTGGTCTTTGGTCTCCTCTGGCATTTTTTTTTTTTCTAATACCAACAACTGAAAAGGTTATTGAACAGAAAAACGACTAACGTTTCTACACAACACAGCTGACGAGAAAAAAGACCAACAAAAAAAAAAAAACCATGAACGTTCAAACTGGAATGGGAGTAAACAATGAGAGGGAAAGAAATGACATCGTAGCAAAAAGGAACATCGATACATTCTGCGTCATGACAAGGAGTTGATAATCGGCGGATCATGCGCTGTCTTCCCATTTCCCGTTTCCGCTTCTATAATTCCTACAGATGGCCTTTTCATTCCACGAGAATTAAATGCCTCTTTAGCAAAATAAATTCCATGTAGTCAGTCATGAAGAAAATCCACATTTTTTTAAAACGTGTTTTCGGTTTTTTCAAAAAAAAAAAAAAAAATCTTGAAAAGAAAAAAAAAAAAAAAAAAGTCATGCTTTGCAAGTTCAGAAGTGGAAAAGAAGGAAGTGTGTCTTCACTGCCATCTGGCTGTCTTCTGATATATTTCAGCTTTATGTCCTTGTTAACAAAATAAGAAATGAAGTCTGGAGAAACAAAGTCAGCTTCGTGATGCGTCGTCTCACAACAGGTGAGGAAAGAAGAGAGACCTCAAAAGGTGTATACTCCAAACATTTTAGCGAACTCCTTGAAAAGGAAACTAAAATATGCACCAAAATATCTACTCTGTTGAGACGACAAAAATAAATAACATACAGAACGGTAAGGATATGAAAGAATAAAGGGGAAGAAATGAACTTGAGTGGAACGTGGTCTATAAAATGGCACCTTTTAGTCTGAAAAGATAGAGGTTCCTGTTTCAGCCAATCACACAGTCAGCCTGAGGGTGTAATCCAATCCTGCTCGTCTGCCATTGGACCAGACGCTCAGCTGACCACCAATCAGGACTCGCTGTGCAGAGTGCTGGCGGTGTGTTACCTGTCGTCTCGAGGGCCAGCGAGGGCCGGGACGTCTACGGTTTCTGGGGGCCCGGGGACAGGACGACAGGGGTAGACAGTCCGTCCACGCTCAGCGCTGGGATGTGGATCTGATTACTCCCGTTAGAGGGGAACTGTTACAACAACAAGGACAAATTAACTGCTGTAGTTCACTGTGAAGTGATCGTGACTGCGCTGCGCACACGTCACAGCGAGAACTCGCACAATCACTGACACAATCACTGACACAATCACTGACACACATCAACAAGTATCTCGCAAACTCTGCTTTTATCATTAGTCTGTGTTATTGTTCGTTTCTTCCAAGTGTAATTCCAGCCTGGGTGTTAGAAAGACGCTATATAAATGAAACACCATATTATTATTATTATTATTATTATTATTATTATTA
This sequence comes from Pangasius djambal, assembly GCA_022985145.1. Lineage (NCBI taxonomy): Eukaryota > Metazoa > Chordata > Actinopteri > Siluriformes > Pangasiidae > Pangasius > Pangasius djambal. Next base: position 4,237,584 of record CM040982.1, on the reverse strand, counting down.
GTAGTAGTAGTAGTAGTAGTAGTAGTATTAATTTATTACTGAATAAATCGTCTGAGGAGTGAGAACATTCTTTTCATTTTAGATATTAGTTTTATGAGTTTTTTTTTTGTTTATACACAAAACTATGTGGAAATGTTTATATTTACTTTTTAATCTCATCTTGGTTAGCGTCCTACAGAGACCATGCTGGCTAAGGAGCAAGCTGAGGAAACGCAGTGGTAAAAGCTAGAGTTTGCACGATACCACTTTTCTTTTTTCCGAAACTTTGCGTATCAGCCGATATCCGATATTTTTCCTTCAAACTGATCATTTATTTATTTATTTATTTATTTATTTATTAACTGTTACTAATTTTTTACTTTTTAAAGTACATAGTTAAAAACTCTGGTTATTTAAAACACAGCTTTCACACAAAAATCATCATCAAAATCGTCACAATAATTAAATATAATAAAACAAAGCATAAGTATAATTAAATATAATATAATATAATATAAATATATATATATATATATATATATATATATATATATATATATACACACACACACACACACACACACACACACACACACACACACACACAGTATATATATATATATATATATATATATATATATATATAAATAAAATAATATATAATATAATATAATAAAACAAAGTATAAGTATAATAATAATGTGGGAAGTGGAAGCTCAGTGGCTAAGACGTTGGACCTCTGATCAGAAGGTTGAGAGGTCAAATCAGTTAATAGCAGCTGCCACTGCTGGGCCCTTGAGCAAGGCCCTTAACCCTCAACTGCTCCGCTGTATAAATGAGATAACTATACGTCGCTCTGGATAAGGGCGTCTGCCAAATGCCATAAATGTAATAAAAATCAATCCTAATCCATGTCTTTATATGTAAACATTTACATATAAAAACAAGCCCAATTCCATTTGTTGATCCAGGATTGGATCAATTTTTTTTTTTCCCCTTCACTATGTGCTCCACCATTTTTTGCTGGATTTTCCTAAGAACTGGATCAGTGCCATCTCTAGTAAAAAAAACAGTCAGTCTGAATAAAGACGCCTAAACCCTTGCTAGCTAAGCGTGATTTCCGCACACAGTGAAGGTTTGATGGTCGGAAGCGGCTGGCCGTGATGTTCCTGCCCCACGCTCCGAATGAAATCTTTAAATCTTTCATTTTTAGGGGTAATCAGACTTTAACCGGGTTGAGATACGTGCAGAAGAGAAACACTGATTCCGCAGATTTCAGAATGACATATAGTAGAAAACTTGTGGTCAAACCTTGTGAAGGGCTTTCCCAGCCCACCACACACGAGCTATGAGGCGTTACCCGAGACAGCGATCGAAGAGAGAATTCTAAATTAAAGAGCTTATTTGTTGCATGGTCATGAACTACATGTAAGGAGTAACACACAACAGACCGCGTGTTTATGCGAAAATGATCCGTGTCTGGCCGGCACCACCCTCAAGTGGATTATTTTCTTATAAGTGCACGGCCTGGAGTGTGTTATTCCTCTTATGCCAACAATTTTATAATGTTTCATTTATTTAATAAATTAAATTTAGTTATTTATTTTAACAACATGTCACGCATTTCAGTGGTTTATAGTTAGATTTAATGCTTTGGAACATCCGTGAGACAAGTTTCCTAACCTCTCTCTCTCTCTCTCTCTCTCTCTCTCTCTCAAAAAAATGCAGCTTGTCATTTTACGGACTGGAAAGTGTAAACTCCTCCGTCATGAAGACTTAGTGAGAAGACAAAGTGAGACTTCTTCCATAAATAAATGTCTCTTAATGAAAAACTTCACTACCGTAAACCAACGATTTTTTTTTTTTTTAAGACCGTCCACTTTACAAGTCCCTGTGTATGAGCTGTTACTATAGAAACAATTACGTATTAAAACGAGTGCATTAATATAAATCTTTCATGTGACAGCTGGAACTACTGTCCGAGTCGTGCAGTCGTACAAAAACAACGCGCACGTTCTGACCAATCAGATTCGAGCATTCAGCTGTGCTGGGGTAGAAGTATAGGTAAGCTGGCCATTTTATCATTTAGCATAAAAAGAGAGCAAAAAAAGTCTTTGGAGCAAAATGTGCCTTTGCAAACAACCGCTTTTCATCCCTTCAGGTTGGAACGAAACTGCAAATGGCTGCCGTGGAGTACACGTCATTCGTTTAGTAATGACTGCAGCTTACATTTTTCAACAATTTCAATAAAGATTTTAATAATTCCCCTCAATATATTGATTAAACTTTTTTTTTTTTTTTTTTTTTTTTAAATAATTCGCTTCCAGCCAATGGCTTTGATGATTATTACTTACATCACTGACACCAGTACTTTTTAAATCCTGATCCAGTGTGCACAACCTACGCAGGTTAGCCAGGAAAACGTGCAGTTTAAAGAAATCCCTGGCTCAGGACTGGATCACGCTGATCTGCACCACATCTGCTGTGCGTCTTGATTTGCTGAAGTATCGCTTGGAGCCAGCAGAGGGAGCAGCGCTCTTCTCTAAAAGCCATTTCCAGTGCAGAACTAAAACCTTAGAGATTTATACGAATACTCGAGCTTGAGTATAAAGTTTGCACGAGAAAATAACACAAGAAGCGAGTCCAAGGTGAGACAGAGCTACTTAAATGCCCAACAAATCTCCAGTCAGCTCATATCATCACACGTAACTCAGAAATGAAAACTAGCATTCTTGCGTGACTGGAACAGGAAAAATAGATATTTGTGTGTCCTGGTCTGCAGGCTTGCTGTGACTGGTGCAGTGTTTCAGGCAGATCTTCAGCTCAGTAATAAAGCAGGAAGCTGAGAGGCAGCAGATGGTTCGATGTGACCGTGCTGTGAAGCTGGAAAAAGTGTGAAAGCGGAAGGCAGGAGGGGAATTCTCACCTGGAAGGAGAGCTTGGCAGGACTGCGCGGGGCGATGGGACTCAGCGTGCTCCAGAAGTGGATGGTGGATGGGAGGGGACTCGGCGTCAACAACACCGGAGTCTGGGAGAGAAAAGAAAATAAACAGAGTTCACACAGCTCAAGTATTTTCCAGCACTTTCGGAGTGAATAATCAATCAGACACTTTTTCTCCTCTATACAGCAAATCTACTGTACATTTGAGCTCAATATACATCAAGTAGCTTTGACACAAACGAGAGATTATAGAAAAGGCAGGAAGGCTCCATTTCTAACTGGAAAGAGATGAATAACGTTCATGTTCACAAGTGTTTTATTTCAAGGCTACAGTGTTATAATGTCTGTCACAACGAAATGGTTTGGTTTCTACCAAATGTTAGAGTCTGATTACAACAACAAAAAAAAAAAAAAAA
>CM040982.1:4211750-4234148 GCA_022985145.1 Pangasius djambal | reverse complement strand
ACACACACACACACACACACACACACACACACACACACACACACACACACACACACACACACACACACACACACACACACACACACACACACACACACACACACACACACGTGCAGAGACACACACACACGCGTGCAGAGACAGAGACACATACACACACACACACTCAGACACACACTCAGACACACACTCAGACACACACTCAGACACACACTCAGACACACACTCAGACACACACACAGGTCCCAGACTAAACAGGCTTGATATCATGGGCATGTTGTACGGAGTTCTCCTAATTTACTGCCCACTCAGACTATTTTCAGAAATCCACCTCCTTCTACAGCAATCTCGGTTTAAACAGAAATAGAGGTGCACATATTTTTGATGAATAATTCCTTGGCTGTGTGCCGTGTCAGCGCCACCCCCGGTGTTCTTTCCCTGGGTCTGCCTCGTGGGTGGCTGCTGTAACTGCGAACTCGTACGTCACTGAAGGAGAACCGGCGCGCCGCAGAGGATTACAGTGAGACTGCCGCTCGAAATACTCACCGCAGCTCAGAGTGAGCACTGCGCTGCCTGCGCTATAACAGGAACACTGAAATAATAATTACTGATCATTTCTTTAACACAAACGTTCAACCGATTCAGGCGCTTTTACAAGCACTTTATAAAATGACTGAAAAACTAACGCATTTCCAACACGTTCCGTTTGTGCAGATCATTAAAACACACGAACACTCAGATCAAGATTTAACGTGCCATTAAAAAGTCATTAAAAACAAAATGCCAGCCAATTAACCAATTATAATTAATCTTGATAATTAATGTCCATTGTGTTTAATTAATCAAGGAATTCGTGATCACGATTCATGTATGATTAATTACCACCAGCCTGAAGCAACATAAGACACAAGCCTTATTTCAAATCTTACACGTCATCGGAAAACTACATATGACTTTAAAAACGCTAGTGTCAATTTTTTTTTCTTACTTGTACAAATAACCTAAATAACTAAAACATGATAAAATATAAAGGTTTAAGCCGTGGCCTCAGCACAAGTGTATTAATTGGGTGAGAAAAGCCATTTTGGAAAACCGATTTCCAGTCCGGAACGCTCGTTTGTGTTTGGATGTGCTTCCTGTCAGTCATTTTATAGACACGTCACCGCAGATGGTGGGGGCGGAGCTTCGTGAACATGGCTCGGAATAGGGGGCAGGCTCAAGGAGTAAAAAAAAAGGAATAATTCAAATTTGGAACTCACCTACTTTACCTGTTAGAGCCCTAATCTTAACTAATGCACCTTTAAATATAATAAATGAAATAAACTCAGATCTACTTCAACGCTAAAGTCCAGTAACGCAGGTGAGAAATGAAACCGTTAGGGATATCCTGTTACAGAAAAATACTCATTAACTTCATAATCAAAAATGTGCAATTGGTATTTTAAAACATTTCATGAAAAGATGCATCATGACATAATGTATCACGTATCGCCTAGCCCTAGTACAAATATCTTTGACCAAAAAGTTTGAAGCGACACTATAGGTTCAGAAACACAATGTTCGATAAAGATAATCATTGTGCTGTGTGTGTTTCTTCTGTATCAGTACAGAATAAGACCAGCATGCCTCAGACGACGTTTTCCCAAAATACCCGACCTTGCCTTTAATCTCCCCCCAGGAACCTGACCCCATGTCCTATCACACGGAGCTTTGCGGCTTCAGATGGCGCCTGTCTGATCTTTCCATTGAAGTCCAAACAGCAAACCTGTATCTAACCAGGCGTTTCTGTAAAGTCTGTTTACTTTACCAAAAAACAAAGAAACATGCAATCCCATTTTGATCAGCTGTGTTTTCTTTGCTAAAATAAACGGCATTGTGAACCTCGCTGTGTGTACGTGAATGTGAGATACTCACCAAGGCGTGAGAGGTGATGACGGTGGGTGTGAGGGTGTTTGTGGTGCTGCCCGGGGCCAGCAGGCTGTTCACCGCTGCGCTGACTTTATCCAGAGAGAGGCCAGGGGGAAGCGGCGACGGAGACGAGGGAAGCTCTAGCACGCGAGGCTTCTTGGATTTGGGCGGCTGCACTTCCTGAGTGGAGGCTGGTTGCGTTTCTGCGGTGGTGCTCGTGTCCTCCACTGAGACACAACAATAAGAAGCGAGATAAATAATGGTGATCATAATAACCATATAACTGGGCTGAAACTGAGCCGTCATGTACCAGGTGGCTGAGACTCATCGTTCTGCTCTGATTCTACCACCGGCTGTACAACGGGCTCGGGGCAGGAAGGTGGAGAGGTATCGACAGGCACCGGAGCCTCCGTAACCACTGGAGTGGACACAGGGATCGTCTAGGACAGAAGAGACAGGGCAAGTTGATCGTTTAACTGTGCAGGTTTTTCTACGTACAGGGACACTGGAACATTCTGCTTTAATCCTCACCTCGGCTTCAGGTTTGACGTCCAGTTCCACGATGTCCAGCAGGTCTTCTCCAGAAGTGATGTTCGGTTCTTTGGATTCCCCTACAGGAGGAGGCTTTATGACCACAAACACAGGGTGACCCTGCTGAGAGCTGACCACACAGTCGCTACCGGCTACCTGGATCAGCGAAGTCAGCGAACTGGGGTCGGACACACTCGTCAGGTAGATCTGAGGGGGATCACTGAGCCCCTGGTTCTTCTGCGGCTGCCCGTTCTGCGAAAAATCACAGATGTATTAAGTATCAGGGGAAAAAAGAGTCACGCGTTCAGTTCATGTCTGTAACTGTAGTCATTTGGATCGAAGAGAACAGCGTAGACAAGTAAAATATATTTGGCAAAGTGATAGCTTAAAAGTACTGTGTTAAGGTTGCCTGGGAAACTTACAGACGAGGCTAAAAATGGTAGCTAATGTAATAATGTGTGCCTGAGTAGTCCAGCCAAATCCTCCATTTTGGTTTTTGAAAGTCAATAAAGAGTAGTATTCTTTCTTGTTTTCCTTGTTAAACCTACTTGTTCCCTGGGCAACTGCAAATAAAAAAAAAAATTACTATCCCAGACACTAAATCTGCTGGTCCTGATTCTGGATCAGAACTCTTACTGTCAAAGGCGTGCTAAACAGAGATCTTTTCTAAAACGAAGCCTAAAAAATGGGATTAAAATATACGACTGTAAACCCAATTAAAGCCTTAATTCACATACTGAGTGCTGGACAGGCCTATCCTGATTTTATTTTTAGCCCGGAAAAATCAAGAAGTAGGCACAAGGAGCATGATTATTTGGCTCCAGGTGAAGCTTAAGGTCAAGTCTGGGCAAGCAGGAGCTTGTCAAACGAAACACAGAACAAACCCTGAAAAGATACAGAAAACAGGCAATGAAAAGTAAATACAACAGGCATGTGAGAAGCAACAGCATGAAAAACTAAAAGTCTCCCCCCCTTTTCTTTGTGTTTGGCACAAGGAGCATCTGCAAGCTGTGGCACCATCACCTACTCCCAGGTATGGACTTGTTTTTTTTGGTGCCAGTTTTGCTTCAGTTCAGCAGCAAGTCACAAACCGGGAGTAATGCCGCAACAAAATCGCCAGAACAATCAGTCATAGAGTCGTGCAAGTCGTGCAGTGTATTCAAGGCTTAACAGGTCCTGGCTCAGCACAGCATGACAATAAGACTGACACACAAACACACGCTCAGACACACACACACACACACACTAACTGATACAACAACACTGTGCCTGCCAAATTAGCTGATAACAGCAGGCACAATAAACATGTTTACTCTGTGGGACTAAATTATAACGCGAGTAAACAAGGCCTAATAAAGCATTGCTTGAAATTAAAATGTAATTTTTTTTTTACAGAACATTTTCTGAGGCTGTAACAAAGCACAACAAAATCACACAATTTAGCAGCAATAAATAATCCACAAAAGAAGGATCAAGTCCCAGCCAAATACTACAGATAGAATACTAATATATATATATATAAAAGACAAAACGATATGATTAGGCATGGAATGATTTTAAATTGCCCAATCTGTTAGCTTAAGCATGTACGATTTGTAGACTAACACAACACCGCAATAAAAAAATATTACGCAGTAAATACCAGAAATATTAAATGTACCTACTCTATCTAGGCGAACTTCCAAATGGAACAAGATGCAGTGACAAAATTTTAATTGCACGACCGAGAGAAGATTAAATGACGAGGTTTTTAAAACCGTGTGAGCTGAAGCCAAGGTGTTTAACCCACCGTAGGGGGGGCAGCAGAGGCGGAGGGCGTCTGTGGGCTGAGGGCGGGAGTGGCACAGGGCGAAGGTTGTGTCACTATCACCTGCAGACCGCTGCTGTCCGCTGTAGACGGAGTGACCACTGCAGCCTGCTGAGCTTCTGTCTGACATACCCGCATCTTGAGGAACACACACAGTAAAAGACACAAAAAGACAAACAAACAAAAGCACAGATTTCAAGCAGGTCAGCACATTTAGAAACACTTCCAGGGTTCATTTTCATATAATTCTTTATTTAGACATGCTGTCAATCCACTACAATTCAGTCTTCAGTCAATTAGTTAGATGACAAAAATGAGGAACAGAAAAATCGCTGATGCACGAAGTAATATATCCTTCTGTGTTTAGGTTCCCACACAAGCCATGCAGCCTGGAAAAATTTAGAATTGTGCAATAAAGGCGGAAGCTTTTTCACAATCTAGTGGCAATATTTTGTTGTGAAAACCTGATTATATCATGGAGTTTTATTTTCCTGCCCGAAAACAACGGCTCAAGGAAGTGTGGAGAGTCAGTCAAACGACCACCTTAAAGATTCTGAAACTTGTGGCCAGAAAAGTGTACAAAAGACATGCAAAACAGATGCTCTGCGGTTGATGGGCAGAGCATCTGACAGGCAAAAAAGTTTTCCACCAACAGTACACTCAAATGGCTCATGGAAGTGTGTATACAAGCAAGTACAGAGAGAAAAAAAAAAAATAGTTTCAGGATTCTGAAACTTGTCTACAAAAGTGTACAAACTAACGCTCCGTAGTTGATGGGCAGAGCATCTGACAGGCAAAAAAAAAAAAAAAAAAAAAAAAATTCACAAACAGAACAATCAAATGGCTCATGGCAGTGTGTAGTGTCAATCAGATTCAAGATTCTGAAACTCGTGACCAGAAAAGTGTACAAAATATGTACAAACTGATGCTCCATAGTTGATGAGCAGAGCAAAAAAAAAAAATGAGCAGAGCCTCTGACAGGAAAAAAGAAATTTTTTACAGTACAGTACGCTCTGTGCTCACCTCTTGCAGCGGTCGCTCAGTGCTGCTCAGTTTGGGCGCGTTCTCCACAGGCAGCTCCGTTTTCACAGCTTTGCTGGAGCTCTTGCAGGGCGTCTGCAGGGACTGGATGGTGAAGGTGGAGTAAAGCCCTGACTTCATGTAGTCGTTGCGGGAGCTGCGCTGCACTGAGCTAGGAGACGAGCGCTGAGGCTGCAGGCTCTTGGACAGGGAGGCCACGGCGGCACTGGCGCCCCCTGCTGCTTTGGATTGGACAGACGCCTCCACTTTCTCGCCGCTGATGAGCCGCTGGGCATCCTCAGGGCTTCGGAGGCCGTCGGCAGAGTTGGGGTCAGGAAAAGTCACGAACTTGTAGACGAACTTCTGACCGCTTACTTTCTTTATGATGTTCTGTTGAGAAAGACCAGGCCAACTACTAAAGTGAATCTGCATAACGTGCTACAACATATTCCTTTCTCAGAACAGTTATGTTATACGGTTAAGTTAGCATTCTTGGGGAGTGGTAATATACTATGGGAAGTGGTAGCTCAGCGGTTAAGACGTTAACCTTCTGATTGGAGGGTCGAGAGTTCAAATCCCAGCACTGCCAAGCTACCACTGCTGGGCCCTCGAGCAAGGCCCTTAACCCTCAGCTGCTCAGCTGTATAAATTAAATAAATGTAAGTTGCCCTTGATAAGGGCTTCTGCCAAATGCTGTAAATGTAAAAATGCAGTATTCTAAATGCAGGTCTTAAAGTTATTATTTTAGTAAACAAATGTGTCAAGTGTTTATAAGAACAAGGCTCCCCCCTCTTTATTTCCTCTCTTTCCCATACTTAAATCTACATGCAGGTAGATCAGGAGAATACACTACAATAAATATTTTAACAATGCCTTGATAATTAGGGGGAAAGAAAAAAAAGTTTACAAGCTTGCTTCATTACCCAAAGTTTGTTTATGTCCTGCTTAGTGCTTAGTGCAGATTAATTCAGCAGAAACCACTGCTTCGCTAAACACCAGTTCATTTTGAAATACGGCGCTAGATCAAACCTGCGCCGTTTGTTTAACTGAACATGTGGCAAGCCCCGCCTCCTCCATATTTCCAGTCACATTCATTTGACCGGCTGGCTCTGATTGGCTGCTAGCAGCCAAACCAAAACGAACTGGGGGAGACTGCATGCACTCAAAACGAGTTAATTATTAGCAACACAAGTTCAGAAAATAACTTCAACAACAATATCCAGGATGAATATGCAACACCTCGTTCACGCTCACCTTGTCGTAGTAGTAGCGTAGTGCACGGCTCAGCTTGTCGTAGTTCATGTTGGTTTTGTTCTTGCGCAGCCCCCAGAGGCGCGCCACCTCCTCGGCATCCAGCAGCTTGAACTCGCCGTCGTTGGACGTCCAGGAGATCAGGTGCCTCTGGTTCTGGTCATCCAGGAGATGCAGCAGAAACTGCCACAGCGTGATGGACGGGTCCATGGCTGCACAAAAACATAAGACACAATACATGGAAATACATAAGTAATGCAAAAACCTATACTTTAAACAAGCAATATGAAATAATCTTAGCATTACCACTGATACATAATCTTTACCACATATTAAAGACTGTATGTCTTCATATGTTACACCCTAAAACATCAAAAAGTGACACTCGCCCGCAGCACCGATTTGCACCAGTTTAGCTCCATTACACCATGACTAGGCTTATGTAGTCTGCTAGAAACTAATATTATTAGCCCTCAGCTAAAATAAAGCTACAAGGGTATAATTAGATCTGAACTAAGATTATAAGACGAAAAAAAATCTTTTGTGCTAAACTGATATTGGGATCAAGGAGACATTAGAATCACAGCTGACCGTTCCTGTGGGACGTTTGAAAACCTTAAAGTTGGAGTTTGTAATGTTTAAAAAAAAGTCTCTGGATCTGTAGTAATAATAATAATAATAATAATAATAATAATAATAATATATTTTTAAACTTATTTTAGAGACTCTGAGCAGGACACGACTGTCATTCAATTAACCTGACGAGATTCTAGGTTTCAAACCTTTACTTTAAATTTTCTGACCCAGAAATTAGCTCCACCTCCAGCTTTTAGGGAAAGAAAAAGAAAAAGGAGGCGGGGGGGAAGAGAAAAAAAAAAAAAACACATGAGGCACGTGTAATTTAAAGTAAAGGGTGGGGCCAATTAGGGGAAGCGTTTTCATATTATTTCATAGCTCAGGGCTTTCAAAAAATCACTAATTGATTCTTTAATCCACCTAAACACATGCTAAATTACCTGAGCTTGATCAGGGCACTCATATTCCTCTTTTTTTTAAATTATTATTATTTGTAGTTGCCCAGTGGGCAAGAAGGTTAGCAGAATAGAAAACGCCACGTTAAAAAACGCCAAGGTTTTCATCTGTCCACAATCTGGGAACATTTCTGTTCCACGCTCAATTGCAGTGACCTTCTATTCTGATATCACGAGCACATGACCAGCTCTTGGCTTCACAACTCGGTGTACGAGGGCGAGTGAGGCCGAGTCAGAGATAAGAGTGCTGTAATAAAGAGCTGAACATGTGAAGTTCTGCTGTACAGTGGCAGAGCACTCGTTTGTGACGTAGGAGAGGAGGAGAAAAAAAAAAAAAGAAGAAGAAGAAAAAAAAAAGGAAAAAAAAAAAAAAAAACCCACACTGAAAATTTTTACCTTCAAAAATAAATTACTTGAAACCAAAATCATTCTAAAATAATATTATAATAATATTTATAATAAAAATAATGTATATATATATATATGTATATATTTAAACCTATATTTATTTATTTATAATACATTATTATATTAATATTATTATAATAATAACAAAATATAATATTCCAATATATGTTTCAATATCATTTTTTTTAATAAATACAATTGGTTCAGTATTAAATTGTAAAAGGTTCAGTATCAATCAAATCAGCTGCTCTACTAACCAGAGTTTGCAACAAAAAAATTTTTATGTAAAAAAAGATTAGAAAAAGATATTACGATACCTGTGACAAAAAAAAAAGTGTACTGTCATATAATTTATCACATTCTCAATATTATATCTTCATATCGCCCAGAAATACTGATTTACTGATCAAGTTTGTTCTTGTTGACTAAAAGCAGCAGGGATGAGAACACAAAGCAGCCTGCGCTAACTCAGCCAGTATGAGTCGGTAAGTAGGAAATAAAACAATCTGGGCCCGTATTCACAAAGCTTCTTAGAGTTCTCTCAGGGAGCTCCTTTCTTAGCCTAAAAGGTCCTGGCTGCGAGTCCTAGACTAAAGGTGATTTAGGAAACTTCTCAGAGCAGCTCTGAGTAAGGAAAGTACAAAACCCTTTATCTTAGCGAGGAGGTGTGGTCGACCCCGTCGCTAGGGATGACGCAGCAATTCAAGGACTGTGATTGGTTGATAAAAACTATCTGTAAAGGTCTTAAAATGCGCTCTTTGTGAAAACAGAATATATGATGATAGAATGGACAGTGAAATCATAAAATGTTTGTATTAAGAAATTGTATAATCATGAATACAGGCTACTTTATGCAAAGTTTCTGTTCTAGGCTAAATATCTTAAAGTTAATTAAAACAGCCAGATGTTGAAAACGTGTCTACTTTTGAAGCAACCAGTTTCCGCGCAGTAGTTATTATATTTAAGTTCTTACATTTATTTACCAAACTGATTTTATTACTAATCCATTTCAGATTGATGGGAGCAAAATGGCTCACCTTTTACCAATTCACATGACTGCAGGACGGTCTGTTTAAGTTGCACTTTTGGATGGTATGTAGCCAACACTCCAAGAGAGATGGAAGGAAGTAAAAGAACAAGAAAACCAAATTGGACAGAAGAGCAGTGTTTGGAGAATATTTCTTCTTTCCGCCATTTTGTCCTCTGCTATAGAAGCTCTTAAGCCTCTTAAAAGTCCTCCTCTCTGCTCTTAACCATTTTGACCTTAGGAGCTGTTTTTAGGGCTAAGATGCTTTCCGTGAATCATTTTTATCTTTACTAAGATTTAGTCCTAAATTTAAGGGGAAATTCTAAGAAAACGTCATAATTCTAAGACTTTTCTTAGAATTTCGCCACTAGGAGCAACGTTTAGGCTCAGGAAGCTTTGTGAATACGGGCCCTGGTGCGTGCTGTGATGGAGGTACTGGTTTTCTCCATGAAATTGAATATTTTTTAATAACATTTTTCATTAAATGAAATATGTTTTATTCATTAAAGAATGTTCTAGAATCTCTGTGAAACATGATTACCAGAAAAAAATAAAATTACATTTTTTTTTTTAAAAAAACTACAAATGTGGTGTGAACTGGTTATTTAGATTTATATTTTATTTTCATAATTTCTCCCAAAAAAAAACAAACAAAAAAAAGATAAATAACATAAATGGAAGATTTGTTTCCAGTTGTGATGCTTGCACTGGCTAGATAAAATACCGAACCGGATTCTGAGAGCTGATAAAGCCCAGTCCTGGTTAGCAGGAGAACCACGGACGGGAGGCTGAGAGCCGAGGATGTGTGTCACGAGTTTGGCAAGAAGCGTTTTGAGGCTGCGAATTAACCTTATTTCCATTCACCCTTTCCTCCATCTAATTACGGAACTCGTATTGAACACCTTAGAAACCATCACCATGGTAAATGCAACAGTAACTATGGACTAAAGAGAGCGTGTGAAATCTCCTGCGCCACATCAGCGGCGGCTGAAATGACTGGAAACGCGATTACGGCGACTGCTGCAACACTAATTTAACACTCATTACTGTTAATCCTACGGGCTACGGGCTGCTAGATGAACACGGAACCTACAACAAAGAGCTCAGACACTGCAGCACTACTTTTAGCAGATTTATTTCATTAAGTCACAGTTTATATCGTAATATAACTTCGGTTTCATCACAGAAAGGTCCACAGCATCGCCTTCTTTCCCTTTAGCTCTTTTTCTCTGGCTACCAGCAACTAGAGATGTGCATCTGGATCAAAGAAAAAAAAGTCACAGGCACGAGTGTTTTGGGTTTTGGGTTTTTTTTTTTTTAACATAATGAAGCTAAAATATGAAGATCGTGGGACAAAGAAACGGCACATTCATTAACACGAGTGCTTATATAGTGCTTGACACATTTATATTAGTAAGATCCTTGTGAGGGTCATGGTGGTTTAATTGTTAATTCACTTTTCATTTTGACAAATATCATAGACAGGTTCAGACAACAAAATCTGACAGACAAACTTCCTATGGGAGTGGGAGTGCTGGGGGAAGGGGGAAAAAACAACAACAACAACATTCCCAACACGTGCATACCTCTACCAGCAGCCAATCAGAGCAAGCCTAGGGACAAGAAGGTGTGAACAGCTATGCAGGTAGAGAGGTAGAGAGGAGAGAGGAAGGTTGAGAGGAGGTTTATATGGCCCCTTAGTGCACATGCAGTCCTTCTCCAAATCCACACTGGGTACTTGAAGAAGAACGTCAGGAAGCAGACTGATGGTCATTCTGAAGACTGTACTGCAGTCCGGGATGTTGCCTGCTGTCACGCTCAGTGTGGTTCTTTCACAATGCTCATTTTCTCAACACTGTCACACAGCCATTATTCACTCTGGTGCATCTGTGGATGTGATGCAATGACCACTGAAACACTAGGACCGCCGTTACACACCTATTACTCAGTTTCCCGACTCCGAGCACATTTTACACGTTTGGCTGATTTAGCTCTGCGCTGCACAATTAAACAAAAAAATAATTGTTTGAGCAGCGTGTAGGACTGAAAAGTACTTGTACAACGAGTTTCATTCATTGAGCAGAAATACGGAGACGGAAAAAGAAAAACAAACCTTTTACCAAAGTGTGTACAAATCACGAAAATCACATATATAACGAGATCATTTTATATAAATAACCAGTAAAAAACATCGTGTGTATTGTGTCCAGTTTTTATTTTCTATTGGTCCAAATGTTTAGAACACAGTACAATTAATTCTTCAGCACTACAGCTCTGTCCTTTGGTTTGCTCTGAAGTTCAGAATCCACAATACACTGCATGTTTGTTTTTGGTTCACTTCCTGCACTCGGGTCGAGTCAGAGTCGAATCGCTTTCTCACTGCAATCAAACAGCTCTAGAGATCACTCGGAAGCAGAGCAAGACCATTTCGCCCAGACACCTTCACACACATTGCGATTGCTGTGTTCACACCTGGCTGACAAACACACTGGGGAGGAAAACACACCAGCGTTCATTCGAATAGACTAAACACTACATACGAGAAAGCACCTTCGCCCTACAACCAGACTTCTAACATTCACTAAGGTCTGGTGCCTTTCTTCACAAAAAATAAAAAAATAAAAAAATAAAAAAATGTGGCCAAGGGCTTCCTACTTTCACAGAAAGGGGAAATTTGACTGACAGGACACATGACCAGTCACAGACCATTTCTCGTAAACCATCAGGAGAACACACGAGAGTATCTCATGTGCAACAAACAAACCTCATTAATAACATTTAAAGTCAGGATTCTGGGAACTATCCTGAGCAGTGATTATACCTTTCCCTGTATTATGATGTTCACAGTTTTTTTGTTTTCCTGCTGGAAACCGATGCACGGTCAAGTAAAGACAGCCAACCAGACTGCAACCTTCAAGATCCTGAAGCTCGTGGCCAGAGAAGTGTACAAAACATATCAGATGCTCTGTAGTCCCATGGGTGGCGCATGTGAGGCTAAAGAAAAGTAAACTTTTCACAGTTAGGGGTTGGTATGACAAAAATATACCCCTGTAGTGGTAGACGATTCTACAATATATGACAGGGTGGCGCAGATAGCAGAGAATGGTTTCTTTTCCTCAAAAGAACATGAAACATGCATGTCATTTTCAGTTTTTAAATACATATACATACATAACATAGCATAGCATTTTCTTCAATATCGTGCAGCCCTAATAAAAATATTTACTAAAATATGGGAAAATAAATTCTGTAAAAAGGTTAACTAGTTTACATTTTTAAAGTTATATAATTTTAAATAGTCAGTACAAAAATTTTAACTTGAAATAAACTGCTTCCAGAGTTTGTAAGTTATTAAAAAACTATTTTAAAAATCATTTTATGTAAAAATATCACGGTACACGATATCTCAAAAAAGTGTACTGTGACATAATTTATCACAATATCAATATCATATCATATCATATCACATCACGCAGATCATATCGTATCACGCAGCCCTATTTACACTGGTGAAATATATATGAATATATGAATATATGAAACTTGGATATTACATTTCGTACGTGGTTATGCAGTTATTTTACAGTTTCTTTGGTTCACATACTCAATGTCAAGTTATATTAATCCCTAAAGAGATTTTAACGCTCAACATTAATGCATTACAGGCTCTCTCTGATTGCTGAACGTAACTGAGCAGGTCATGTTAAGGACACTGCACTATTTTTAAACCGAAACGCCAAAGCAAGCTAAAGATTTTAAGGGTTTATTGCAGAAAGTAATGTTTCTGCGGCTTTTAAAAGACACTGGATTAGGGCCAGTTTGGAACAGTGGAAGGTCTAACGTAATGCCTGTTCAACACAAACTGCCAGTTCACTGACTTCATGACCTGTAGTGGTTGTACTATTAGGTCTAATTGGATTGGTTGAGGCCCGTGCAGTGCTCGAGTGCCACGCACACTTACGACTCGGCTCAAAACACTACACTGCTATAAAGACGTTCACTTGTTTACACGGTCCAGAGTGAATTAATAGAAATTTCAGGAGGTGCTTCTTAACAGATGAGATTCTTATCTGCATAAACATCCAGAGATATGAAATAAAATTGACATGAGCTGCACATAGAGTCGAGCGCAGACCTTTACATACGCTTAGGACCAAATTAAGAAAACAGAAATCTAAATTGCAGCAACAATTTATAGCAACAACAAGGCATTTGGTAATAAATGTCTGCATCTCTCTTTCTGAATGTAACACACACACACACTCAGAAGTGAAGAGAGCCAATCAGACTGCAACCTTAAAGATCCTGAAGTTCGTGGCCAGAAAAGTGTTCAAAGCCTTACGACTCAGCTCTGTCTCACTCTGATAAAAACCTGTGAGCCAGTGAACAGTTCAGAGTGAGCTTATGGATATTCTGTGAAACGCAAACATCCAGGGATTTGAAAGGAAATGCTCAAAGAGTATATGGCAAAATAGTAATAATACAGAAGAAACAAAATAATAACCGCTCTAAGGTCTCTTCTGAATGTAATACACATAGTTTTTAATAACATGAATGTCTGCTGTTTATCTTTACAGCCTCTTGTTTTAACCCTCTGGGCAGCTTTTGGATCTTGCAAGATGTTAGACAGTTTGTAAGTAAAAGCACCAACACTGGGTTCCTGATAAACAGATTATTCTGAGCTTTGTACTGAACTGAGAAATGTTTTTACACTGTAATATTAAATTTGCATATTACAATAATTGCCTATTTGGTTTGTACATTTTGTTCCTCAATTTAACACTGCTAGTACACTCAGAGGGACGGCTCATGTTGGACGTTTGGGGGACAAAGTTAGGGAGGCCAGATTAAGATGGTTTGGACATGTTCAGAGGAGGGAGAGTGAGTATGTTGGTAGGAGAATGTTGGACATGGAGCTGCCAGGCAGGAGGCGAAGAGGAAGGCCAAAGAGGAGGTATATGGAGGTAATAAATGAGGATATGAAGCGAGTGGGCGCAAGTGCTGAGGATGCAGAAGATAGGGATAGGTGGAGAGTGATGATTCGCTGTGGCGACCCCTGAAGGGAAAAGCCGAAAGAAGAAGAAGAAGAAGAAGAAGAAGAAGAAGAAGAGTACACTAGTACGAGTTCTCACTCAAAAATACACCAAAAGAGTGGTCTCCCCCCCCCCCCAATAAAATGGGAGATTAGCCAGTATAATAATCTGGAATGATCTGCTCAGGTGTTTTGTTCTCTCCTATAGTAACTAACACTGCCTGGAAGCTCCGCCCCTTTTCCCTTGCGTTCTGTCATAGAAAATAGAGAATATTTTGAAATCATTAATATGAAATAAAACCTATCAGTGTATGTTCGATGAAGCTAACATTAGACATGTATATATTTAACATCATATATTTATTATAAATATACTTATTATTATACATATAAATATAGGCCACTGAAATATTTCAGATGAAAAGAGGAAAAAGGACAAACTTTTTATGAAAGAAAAAAAAAAGTGGTTAATGACGGAAGGATAGATTTACAAAGAAAAAAAGATTGATTTTTGTATGGATAAATGAATGTTAGATACTGTATATATATAATCATAATCCCAAGGCCATTACAGTCTAATGAATACAAGCAAACAGACACAAACACCCACACACAAACACCCACACACACACACACACACACCTGTTTGAGCAGAAGGGAAGGGGGATGAATAAAA
This sequence comes from Pangasius djambal, assembly GCA_022985145.1. Classification (NCBI taxonomy): domain Eukaryota; kingdom Metazoa; phylum Chordata; class Actinopteri; order Siluriformes; family Pangasiidae; genus Pangasius; species Pangasius djambal. Next base: position 4,219,457 of record CM040982.1, on the reverse strand, counting down.
GAGCAGACAGAGAGAGGGGCGGTGGAGGAAGGGCTAGTATAAATCTGTTTTCACTTGTCAGGCATGATCGCCTCAGGAGGATGGAGAGAGGCCTGTGATCTTTAATAGCCAATTATCTTCAGTTCTCCGGCGGCGAGGCCTGGCACGATTTATAACACCTGAGAGCGAGCAAGCTGAGCTGCCAGACACATGCAGAATTAATGTTAGCATAAAATCAGGGACTGCCCAAAAAAACAAAAAGAAAGAGAGGGAAAAAAAAAATAATAAAAAAAAATAAAAAAAATAACACAGCCGCTTCAGAATGATCTCACAGTTTACTAATGGAGGGATGGAGGGAACAGGTACATGTTTATTCTTTCCACTGAACTAGCGCCAGATGTGTAGGACTGAAAGCTTTTAGATGATAAGAATGAGCTCAGCAGCTGCAGCACGTACCGAACGACGCTTTAGATTTACTGTATATTTTATAAGAGACGGCTCTGAAACCTCAGACATTATATAAATATAAGACACTTAAAACAAATTCATAATTAATAGCAAGAATATACAACGTTATACGGTTTGCATAATCATCATCTACACCATTAAATCATAATATAAAAAAAAAAAACTCTGGTATTTCCAAGTGAGACAAGATTTTCAAATCAGGCTAGCTACAAATGAGAGACTTTCTTACACAGCTATTATTCTTCTGGCTATTTTTCCTCTGCTGCACAGTCATTACAGTTACAAGTACGTATTCTGACAATCGTCATATTAGGTCATATTGCACCGTGAATTTATTCTCTAAGAATGACTGAATCCTCATTTCTGACTGCTGTTCATTTTAACTGCAGCTCTGACAGAATACGGCGCATCAGAGATTTGTATGAATGCGATCTTTTAATACGTTATCGATTCTCTAGTAAAAGCGAATTCAGAGACTTCTGAAGCCAGACGCTCCTTATTAAAACAGATTAAAATTTTGCTGATATGGCGAAGTTTTCTGTGACGAGATGTTTATTTTCGCATCTATGGAAGGAGTCTCCAGTGTCAGCGCTTTGTAAGTCACAGGCGTTTTTGCGCTTTCTCTGTAACAAGCATCATTTTTGTGTTATTAACTTTAAGAGAGAGAAAAAAAAAAAAAAAAAAAAAAGAGAGGTTGGTGAAGGAACTGCGATAGTTGTTTTAACGGACTTGTTTCGTGGATGTTACGCAAGAATAAACATAACTGTAAACATATAAAAAAGTACGATGAGTCATTGTTTAATAAACAGCAAAATTGCTGCTGGGGTGTAAGAAGAAGAAAACACTTCGGGATGTGCTGTTATAGGAAAATAATCAACTTCTGGGTGAGTCCGCTTTGCACCACACCACGCGGTCGCTCATTATTTTCCTGTAACTGCGCACTCCGGCTTGTGTTAGTCCTTACGCATCATTCCTCCACTAGTGCTGGTGCTACAGCGAGAACTGCTTAGTCACTCAGTAACTCACTTAGCATGAAGACATGAACGCGCGCGTAATCTACACAGCTCATACATCTTATCTACACCTCACCTTTAAATGACACCTTAAATCTCAACTCCACAGAGGCAGAAAGCTCACATCTCAACATTTCTGAAGAATGCTCACACCAAATGAATAACAATCCATCACACACACACACACACACACACGTGCGCCAAGGTCCCTTTGGATCATCTGCCCTGTCGGAGCTAATACCTGAAGTGACGGCAGTTTCATAAGCATGCGGAGAGCGAAGACGATGGAGGGGCTTTAAACGCTGACACGGGCATAATAGAGCACTGCAGCATTACTGACGGGCAAAATCGGGCTTTATTAGATATGCGAGAGGTTCTAAATCCTGCACGTGCATACGGTACATTGTCAGTATAATTCCAGTTGGACCACTTCCTATACCATGGCAGCTGGCAGATACTCCATTCTTAAAATGAAATGAGTTTTACAGACTGCACGTGCACAGATGCATGTGTTAATATAAAATTCCTCGCTTCGTGATAATTGGCGAACTTTACAATATAATCCTGATATCGTTTCGAAAATCGACAACTCCCGCCTGGCTCTTTTGTTCCTGACGAAGCATCTGACAATTCTGTCCAGGAGCCAGGCAGGAGTTGGCGATTTGAGACGATATTAGGATAATATTGTAAAGTCCGTCAATTATCACGACGCGAGAATTTTAAATGAAGACATGCATTTGTCCAAAATAAGGATCCGTAAAAGACAGCCGTCCTCCTACTGCCTCACGAATACGTCAGGAGAGTGAATGCTGGTGTCTGATGTCGACCTACAAGGCAGTGATGGTCACTTGGGCTGCATGACATGGACCGAAAAAAAACCCACCACCACACTGCACTTTTATACATTGCAGTCACTATAGGACAGTGGATTAAAGCAAACAAGCAAACTGGTGAACCTAAGATGAGTGGCATATATTATCATAATTCAGTGGGTCTCAAAATGGGGTGTTGGGAACCTTAAAGCATAACCCGAGGAGTCTGTGAATTTTTTATTTTGTTACAGGGGTGGAAACTAGAACCCTCTTGTCAATAACATTAACTGGAATCTAAAGCCAATTTTATTAAATGTTCAGGGAAAAAAAATAATAATAAAAAAATAAATAAATAACCTAAAATAAATAGCCAAAGTATTACTGTATATATTCACATAACATGCCTATTTTTAAAAGAATAATTAAATAATAATTTAAATAATTCTTTTATTAATTTTTTAATTTGTTTGTGCATTTTTACCCCCCATATTGTTCATCATAATATGGCAAAAAAAAAAAGGATTTCAGCTCAAGTTTCACACAATAATTAAGCAGGTAAAATAATACAAGAACAGCTCCAGGGTCCATGGTTCGATCTCGAGCTCGAGTTACTGTCACTGTCATGCTCTTGCCGTGTCGTTCCGGGTTCTCCGGTTTCCTTCCTCCGAGCAAAAACATGCCAAGGACTGGTGTCCTTTCCAGGGTGTATTCCCTGCTCACATCCAACCTGAGTAACATTACCGCTGGTCAGTGTTACACCACTACTTTCGAGACACGTAATACTTCTTTTAGAAAAGCTTTTTTTTTGTGATGGAATTTATTTCGATATCAGTACATAATGAAATATTATGAAATATTAGAGTGTTCATTTGCATTCAGCAGTCTTCTGTAACATCAGGTCCATGTCATGAGACGTCATAAGCACAGAGATGGAGTACTACTAGCACGAGTGCGCTTCCTCACATTCCCATCCTGTCTGTTCTTGCTTTACGAAGCAGCTCTATATAAACACTTAAGCCACTAAAACCCCTGCAGCGCTGCAGCCGTGCCATATTTTTCAACAGTATTCCCGAAGAATTTGCGAAGACTCTCGGAGCGGAGAGACCTGATGTTCTGGTTTACGGACGCATTCGGAGGAGAACACGCTGAAGCATGTTACACATCAGCGAATACGACGCAAACTAAAATAAATAGTGGATTCGACGCTTTTTTCTGAGTCTGATTCACAAAATATCACACTTTTTTAGCTACATCACACTCAAATGTGGACCAAAACAACCCGGTCTGAGAAGGTGGTCTCGGTCTGGTCCCAAGGGAGCTCGACTCTGAATCGACGCGACTGCGGGAAGTCAACCAAACACGCTGCGTTTTGAGTCGCAGCATTTTTTAGTATTTTTTTCCCCCCTCTCCCTAGAGCTGCTGAACTGAACCGTGAGACGTTAAACTGAGAAAGAAATGTTCTGGAAACTTGACCCGACAAACAAAAAGAGGAAATTGAAACATTTTGTGTGTCGTTTAAGTAGTTATTTACATGATGCAGATGAAAATCACATCGTTTTCCAGGGCGCTGACTCGGTGTTCTCCGCGCTTGGCTGATTTTTGCGATTCCTGTGTGTACTTTGTGAAAGTTTGTTTTCTTTTTCTGTCGCCGTATAAGAGGTTCACGAGGACGGTTTCAGCCCTACACGCCCCTCCGACCACCTGTTTTTGCCTTTCGATTTGTTTAGAAAAGAGCAAACGAACCTAAAGTATCAATTCCGCTCTATTCAGACCTTTAGCATCCTTAAGCACTGGCCACTTTATTAGGCACACCTACCTTGTAGATGTACCGTTAAACCTCTTATTTTTTTTTTTTAAATGCACAAATCAGGGCTCCTTAGGTCACATGTTTTACCAGCGTTTGCTCCCATTTTATTAAAAATGTGAACTGAAGCCCATTTGGAGTCCATACAGCCTACAACTCTGGCTTAATATTATTTATTTGATAATAATAAAAAAAAAAAGTTTATTTTGATTTAAAAGCTTTTCACATGGTAGACAGGTCTCTGCTCCACCTTCACGGATAAATGATTCCCTCTCAGCAAAGCTTTTTATATATAGCAAGTGAGCAAGTTTGGAAATGTTGGCTAAAGCAGACACCATACTTGCGGAGGTGTAGCTATACTTGTTTAACACTTGGGATGGTTTCTCAAGGTTGTGGCACAACTAACACAACTAACAGCCAAAGACTGGCTGTTGTCGAGCGCACAAAAAAGATAAAAAGCTTTAGAAGATCATTGCAAGAGTCTGGTCAGACAGCAGGTTTTGCGTTTTCTTCCAATTCAGGACTATTTGCTGATGTTAATGAACAGATTAAAGCTTTTCGTCCTGAAAAACATCCAGCTACCAGCTGTCTAAAGAAACATCATGCTGGTGCGTGCTAGAAGATGGAAAGCATTTATTTTAGAGTTAGCACTACTTATGAAGTTGTTTCATGAAAATAAAAACGGCAAGCCAATTAAGAATATCAAACACGTATTTATCAATTTCGTCAGGCAAAAAGGAAAAGGGAAAACAGTCTAGCAGCTGACGAAGCCACCAGCTTGATGTGTGTTTTCCTCAACTGGAAGCTGGTCAGATTAAGCCGGACTGAGTCAGCCTCAAAGTTGTATCTGATATCTGATGACAACTTCCGAATTTCTCAAGAGACAGTTATCGGATTTAAGTGGAAACATGTCACGTTGTTGCCTCACAGCTCGTATTTTGATCTTGAGCTTGGGTGGCACGTTCTCTGTGTCTGTCTGGGTTTCCTCCGGGTTCTCCGGTTTCCTCCCACGTCTCGAAAACGAGCCGGGGAGACACGCTAGAGACTCATGTGTGTTACCCTGCGATGTCCCAACCAGCGTTCCTGGAACAGTCTCCACACCCACCGCTTTCAGAAGATGAATAAATCATGTAAAACATCTTCGCATGACTGTCACAGAGCAAGGCTGAAGCACTCTGAATGCATGTCCAACAGGTAGCTAAAGGGGATTTTGGCACAAAAGCAACCAATGCGTGCATGCAAACCAATCAGGAAGCATGCACTACAAACCATAACTCATTCATCACCTTTTTTTTCTTGCAAAGCACTGATGCGCAGTGCACATCAAATAAAAATCAGTATGCAGTGAGCAAGGTGTGAACTTGAAGCCTTGTTTTCTTCCTAAGCGTGCTAGCTAGAAAATCAGCACTCCTTAATGACACAAGTCCACACGGATTCATGATTATAGTCAGATATTAAAGTCTGGTTGGCTCTTTTACTTGTACAGAGAGTACAGAGTGCACGCGCGCGCGCGCACACACGCGCACACACACACACACACACACACAAAGAAATATGAATAAACAAGAGGGAAATAACTCACCACTTATGAGAGGGTTGGAATCCATGTTTGCGTTGATCCTGTTTGATTTCAGCCCACAAAATCAAACCACGTCCACATTTCTGCGTCTAAAGGAAGCCAAAACCGAGCGCGATTTTGTTGTTGGATTATATAAGAGTGCTGCCATGATGCTAACACATCCATGCACCTCTTCCTCCATGTTAGCCGCCGCAATGTTGTTAGCTATAGCAAGCTAGCTGCTTATCAACACTCCCCAACGCTAAGGCACTCACTCACTCACTCACTCACTCTGTCTCTCTCTCTCTCTCTCTCACTCACTCACTCCCTCACTCTCAGGGTGCTTTAATTTTCGCCTGGTGTTGGATTCAACAGAAAAAATGAGGAGGATAGAAATCTCTCCAACACCTGGACTAGAAATATGACAAGTGAAGAAGCTAAGAAATGGGAGTTAGTTACGCTAAATGGTTAGCGACCCTCTTCTTCTTCTGCTGCTGCTACTCCGTTGGTGCTGAACTAATTTTTCGTTTCATCCAAGTCCCAAATACAATAAAAAAAATTTCCTCTCGTTTCCCACCATAGCTAAAAAAAAAAACAATAAAATGAAACCTCACTGCTAAAGTTCTCTAAAGTTTACCCAACGTGCCTGGTCTTTATTAGCAAAACCTCTAGTTTTTTCCCCCCTTTGCTCTGCTTCCTGTTCTGTATTACAACGCGCTCACATTAACTTCGACATTTCACTTTTCTCTCGCTCTCTCTCTCTCTCTCTCTCTGCTCAGAGGAGTCCCTGTGGGGCGCCTGCGTCACGTGACGTCAGTGAAAGAAGGAAAAAAAAAGGCGAGTGAAAAGATGAAAAGCAGAAGGAGGACAATAATGTATTATGCATGTGTCAATCATGAGAGGACAACAACAACAACAAAAAGAAACCCTAAACATGGCACTGACAGGACAGGACTCCTGCACCCAGGGAGCAGCTGCAGGGGTGCCAGTACTTTTGCACCCCTGACAGGTTAATTGTTCGTAGATTATATTTACTACCTACTATTTATTCACTAGCCAGCATTATCATGTACACTATATGGGCAAAAGATTGTGGACACCTGACCACCACGCACGTATGTGCTTTTTAAACATCTCATTCCAGATTAATCCCACTTTTTCTTTTGCTGTTATTATAAGCTCCACTCTTCTGAGAAGGCTTTCCACTAGATTTTGGGGCGTGGCTGTGGGGATTTGTGATCATTCAGCCACAAGAGTATTAGTGAGATCAGGCACTGATGTTGGGTGAGGATGTCTGGGGTGCAGTCGGTGTTCCAGTTCATCCCAAAGGTGTTCAGTGGGGTTGAGGTCAGGGCTCTGTGCAGGACACTCGAGTTCTTCTACACCAGCCTTCACATACCATGTCTTCATGGAGCTCTCTTTGTGTACAGGGGCATCGTCATGCTGGATCAGGTTTGGGCCTCTTAGTTCCAGTGAAGGGAAATTGTAATACTACACCATACAAAGACATCATATACAATTGTGTGCTTCAACTTTGTGGCGAACAGTTTGGAGAAAAACCACATATGGGTGAGATAGTCAGGTTTCCACATACTTGTTTTCATATAGTGTATCAACTAACATCTAACTTTTAACAGAATGGAAAGTATTTGGTTCAGTTTTCAGTTTTGTTGCCTCACTTCCTGGTTTGGTTGGAGAAAGTAAGGGCTCCCAAAACTGTTACAAATTTGAGGTTTATGTGAACAGATTTTCTCAATATGAAATCTATCATTGTGGCTTTACCAAACCAGGAGCTTCTGTCCATCATGCAGCTTTGTCCAAAGTGAGGCTTCTGACCATCATAGGGATTTTGTCCAACAAGATGCTTCTGTCCATCATGGGGCTTTGTCCAATGAGAGATTTCTGTCCATCATGGGGCTTTGTCCAATGAGAGGTTTCTGTCCATCATGGGGCTTTGTCCAATGAGAGATTTCTGTCCATCATGGGGCTTTGTCCAATGAGAGGTTTCTGTCCATCATGGGGCTTTGTCCAATGAGAGATTTCTGTCCATCATGGGGCTTTGTCCAATGAGAG
>CM040982.1:4187172-4201977 GCA_022985145.1 Pangasius djambal | reverse complement strand
ATGTTATTACACCACAGCACCACCGAATCAAATCTGATTGGTCAGAAGGTGTTGATTAATTTTCTACAACAGCAGCTTAACAGAAGCGCGAGCTGCAATTCAAATCATGGGTTAATATTAACGCACTCGTTCTAATATGTTAACATTTCTATATAACAGCTCAGTTCACATTCACAGGGACTTTTATTGAGGACGCTTCAAATAATATAAAGCTAATAATAAACAATAATGTGTCGTTATAACAACATATTGATATGGTGAAGTTTTCTGTAAGATGCTCATTTAACATTTATGGAAGGAGTCTCCAGTGTCAGTGCTTTCCAGTGACACGGGAGTTCATGCTTTCCGGCTTCTCAGTAACATCTAAAGCTGCAATTTTTTGTCTTATTAACTTCAAGTGAGAGAACAAAGTAGAGGCTGATGAGGGAATGACTGTTTATAGCTGCTGTAACATAAGTGATGGCAGGAACTAACTTGTTTTCAGAACTATTAATGGATAAAAAGTACAATCTGCTGTTCTGTATTTAATAAATATTGCAATTGTTGAGGAATGAAACACTTGTGTGCTGTTACAGGAAAAATATAAATTCTGATTCGCGTCGAGACCCGTCGTTGATTATTTTCCTATAAGAGTATGTCACTTTGCGTTTTATTACGTACACCATAATTAGATTTTGTGAGCAGCGGGAGCTTTAGTGCTTGGTTGTATGAGGTTGGGAATTTCTGCTATAGACTTTCGAGTGTCTAAACTGTGTATGTAGTGTGACTGAAGCTCACACGAAACAAAAAGAATCCAATTTTCACTTGATTGTGAAATAATGGTCAAACTTAAGTATTTTTCTGTCCCACAGCTAAGGTTCCCTTTCCACTGACTCTGAGGTTTAAACCCATGCTGCAGAGGGGGATTGAACTGGTGTCACTGGATGCATCCTGGTGCGTTATTCAAACCGCCTCACTTGATTTGGTTCGATTTCTCTTCTTTTTTTTATTTGTCAGAGGAATAGTAATTGAAATGTCAATCATGCTGATGTAGAAAAAGCTAACTGGTGTTTGTGCATAAATCAGGCTTCACTGAACTTCGCTTTAAACATAGTCTGAATCTGTATGTAAATGTCTTGCAGGGTCAGTTCAGCCTCGTGGTACTTCCTCAATGTGTTTGGCCTACGGAGCATGTACTCTCTCATACTCGGACAGGACAACGGTGAGCTCGTTCGAGTCATAATGACCGTCACAAAATGACCGATTTTACTAATATAGTGTATATACAGTAAGGTGTATATTAGTCTGATTAATTCTAAAGATCAAGAATTACCATTTGCTCATGCTACTTTTGAATGTAAGCTCAGAGTTTTCGATTTGAGACGCAGCTCATGACAACAGTCACAATGACGGCGGAAAGTTTGGAAGAGAAACAGAGCTTGTCAGCATGTTTAACATCACTGTGCATAAAATCACTAAACATTAAACTTGGAAAGCAGATGTTTCTGTCGGATAGGGATGTTTTCCGTCTAGTGAATGTCACTTTTAATCCTCCAGATGTACATAAAGTATACACGTGCGAATATTGCAGTTCGCATTACCGCTGCTTCTGCGTGCGCACGCAAAGTCATGCGTCGAGTATAACCCGGCCAGAACAGTCGAGAACGAACAGTCGCCTGTCATGTTGTCACTTGCTAGTCTGAACGCAGGGTTAATCTTGATCATTAATAGTAATCGTTCAAGTATTCAACATAAGACATGCATGATGGTTACTGCAGTCTGAGTAGCTGTCCATGAACTGAATAGCTCTTGTGTTTGCAGCTGCTGATCAGTCGAGAATTATGCAGGAACAGATGACTGGAGCGGCGATGGCCATGCCACCGGACCCCAACAAGGCCTTCAAGGTGAGAAGTGCATCATATGTGTAGCGGTCTGGGAAAACCTGTCGACTGTCACTGAAAAATGATACATTTCATAAACATAAGCATTTAATTGTTATGACTCTAACACCATAGTAGCGTCAAGGACAGGGGAGTTTGTGCTTCATGGTTTCTCTGTTGTTGTGTGTCTTGGTTAAAGGTAACAGGAACTAACTTGTTTTGTGGACTTTCCACAACATTAAATGTTACTTTAAACTGTTTTAAAGTATGAAGTGTCATTGTTTTATATTGTAATTATTGGCAAATTGCTGAGGAATAATACACCAGGATGTGCTGTTATTGGAAAATAATCAACTCTGGGGTGTTGAGAGTAATTCCACTGTGTCAGGCTGCAGCGTAGCTCCCAGTCGTTGATTATTTTCCTACAACAGCACACCCAAAAGTGTTTTATTCCTTACGTCACATTTGGTGCTGGGTTTGATCGATGGATATGGTTGCGTTCCAATTTGCACATATTTATAGATCCTTGCATACTTTGAAGGTAAAAAGTGCAAAAACGATTCTGGGTCATTTTTTTAAATCAGTTATTTGGGAATTTAAAAACATTCTTCAGTGGTTTAAAATGACACATTCAGCAGTGCTGATTTTAATTAATTAATTTTTTGGGGGTGTATGTGCTGGTCTAATTACATCCCAATACAGATTAAATGTAATACCGGACTAAAAAGCAAAGTGAAAATGTGTCAGCAAGACTCTGTATGTGTACAGTTGTGAGCTAGAGTGCCACAAATAAGATGACTGATTTTCTTCTGAAATTCATATTTTCCCTCTTAAACCACTGAAGTTGCTTAAAAATTCACATTTCCCTCTTAAAGCACTGACACCTTTGCTTTCATTGCTGGGTTTCAGAGTGAATGGGAGGCTTTGGAGATCGTCGAACACAAGTGGGCTCTGGAGAACGTTGAAGAAGAACTCATATCCCGAGACCTGAATTTTCGAGGACTCTTCAGCCAGAACCGACCAGGAAAAATATTCTGATTGGAGTTACAGCACTGTGTTATAAATGTACACTGATTGATGGTAGTTAATGCACTGTTATGCACACAAACCTCACTAGATAACTTAATTATGTTACTAATTATTCTTTCTATACTGGATAATAGTGGATGATTCGACTCATTCAGACAAATCATTAAGTGAAAACAACCTGCCTTTAAAAGTGTTTCAGCATCTGAGAGTGGGAGGAGAAGTGGCTCGTGCTCGAAGGGGAACTTTTTCATCGATTGCCTGTAAATGTGATGCCAGAAAGGAAGACCGAAGTAAATATGAGATCTTTGGTGTGGTCTCATGTACGTTGCTTTGATATAGATCAGTGCGTCTTAAGTATTTTTTTTGTGCACGATGGTGTATTATACCTCAGCTTCCGTGTTGCCTTAATTAATTTAATTTAAATATTTTAGTTTTCAGGTGTGTTTTTTCTTTCTGTATTTCAGTTACTATTTTTTGTTTTCATGCTCTCCTCTTAACAATGTAACAATTGTTCTCTAATGGAAATCGAATGTAGCAGATAGGCTGAATCTCATGTAAATTAACTTAATAAACACTGCACAGCACCCTTCGGTGATGTGGAAATGAATTTGTGCCTGTTTTCTGAATCTGAGTAAGCGAAGAGGCACAGCAGGCACATTTGGTTCACCACATGCACATTTCCTGTGCTGATTAAAATGGATATGAATCACACCTTCATTACAGGGGAAACAATTACAGTTTTTAGTCACACGTTATTGTGTTTTAACGCTGTATAACTAAGAGAAACAAGATACTACAAGCAAGTTTAAACAGTCTTTATTTATAGTCTATGTCAATATAGAAAAGTTTCTGACTAAAACAGATTGCACGCAGATCCAGTCAGTGTGTTTGCTGGTGATAAAGGTGTGCTGTGTGAATCACAGGGACTGAAGCAGCATGCAGTTTTCAAGCACGTCGCATCAGCTGGAGGTTTCAGATTTAAAGAACAGCAGAATGGTTTCAGAGACGGTTTCATGATACTGCATTTTCCTTTAATTGGCCATTTTAAAATCAGACGTAATACCTTAAATATGTATGCGATGCTTAAATGAAGAATTTACACGGATAGTTCATTGGAGGGGAAAAATTACGATTTTCCCAGTTACCAAATCGTACTCGGATCAGCTAAGACATTTTTGGTGTCCGACGTCTGCTTCTTTAATTTTGCACTGGCAATACAAGGCTCATGTAGCTAACGCTTTCACCCAGCATCTTAAAGACTTTGATAAAGGATTATGGATAAATTAGTTTCAAAGCCAAATGTAAACCAATGCAGTGTATACATTTATTTTGGATACTGGATATTTTTTAAATCGTAGTTTTTTTTTACTTATAACAAGTATTTTTTTCCATTTAAAGTTGTGTCCCCAAACATGTAGTTTTCATTTGTCTCCTAAAAAAAAAAAAAAATTAGGAGACAAATGAAGAGCTCCTCATGAAGCTGGTTGAAAAATTGAAAAGTGTGTAAAGCTTCATCAGGAATACTGTTAAAAATTCAAAATATAAAAGTCTTAATTTCTTTAACAATTTTCTTGGTCACTACATAATTCCATATGCGTTATTTCATATTATACCAGAGTTCTAATGAACCAGCAGATTTATATCAATGAGTTCGTTCTAATATTTTTGTTTCATAGTAACAGCTCATTCAAAAGGACCGACATCGCAGACACTCCACACAATCTAAGCTTTAATAATAAACCAATAAATAAATGTGGTGATATTTAACAAAAAAACAAACAAACAAACAAACAAAAAAAAAACATATATTCATTGATATGAAGTTTTCAGCAAGGAGATGTTTATTTAACATTTTTGGAAGGAGTCTCCAGTGCTAGCGCTTTGTAATACTCAAGAGGTAAAACGGGAACTTTGTTGCATTTTGCAGTTTCTCTGAAATGAGCTGCATTTATTTTTGTTATTAACTTCCAGAGAAAGGAACGGGAATCTGTTTATCCTGTATATGGTCATAATACGAGTCTTGTATCAGATCAAATGTACAATGTCCAGGACCTAGAAATCATTTTTATGAAATCATGGCTCGATGTATTCACTCAACATGTAAATACGAAAGACAGGGTGATGTGAAAGATGCAGTGATGTTGATTAAGGTACAAATAGAAGCAGATTCAAAAATGTCAACACAAGTCATTTTGAAAATCCAAATATCTTAACAGTGTGTAGTTTAGGGACATGCTGAAGGTTTTGCTGTCAACGCTGTAATGTAGCTTCTTTATAAAAAAAACCCTGATTATATGTCACAAGCACACGAGGTGATGAAAGTCAGATTCATACAGTGCACAAATATAAAATCTCACTAATATACAGTTCTCATTTATTCATATCAAAATTTAAGTATACAATTATATATTCCATCTCTTAAAGTAAAATAAAAGCTCACCCTGTCCCTGCATTCATTCAATCTGCAATAATCAAAGATATTTATTACAATACAAAAATACTGTACAGATTCATTTTAAAAATCACTAAGAGCTCTATCCAGAAAGCACTTTTACAAAAAAAAAACAACAACAATATTCTCATCGCTCCAAGGAGTTCAATAGAAATTGCACACAAACGATGAAAAGTCAATAATATTTATATCCTGTTAAATCTGTCTGTGCTTAAAAATACAAAGTCTTGCTGAAAAATAGATCTCTACTCTGTTTGTGTCCTGCAACAGTGCGTCTTTTCCAAAACGACCAAAGATAACGAGAACAGGAGGGAAAAAAAATAAAAAAAATAAAAAATACACAGTTATGGAAGATCGAAGCTTCGACGACGTGAATCAGTCACTTGGCAGTTTAGAAAAATAAATAGATCACGAGTGAGAGGACGCAAAGTTGTTTTCTTACATTCGCCTAAAAAAATACTTTAACGAATTTTCACAGAAGTTTTATTGCAACAGTTTCTGACATAGATCCCTGATATCACCGAGAGAAAAAGAAACGTTTGGGTGAAAATGCTAACATGGCTAACGGTGAATAAAACGACCACACGGCCGCGATGTCACGCGCAACGCTGACTGAGCTCTACGTTTTACTCATTATTAGCAAAGGTAGCTTTTTGGTTGAACTAATAATTTAAAAAAAAGTATTTAAAGCAAGTTTCCTGGAAAAACTGACCCAAGATCCACAGTTCTGATGATCCATCAGTCTGTCTTTTTGGTCCCCTTTTTTTTAAACTGAAAATTAATCTCTAAATGGCGCTCTACTTAAAATATTGTACTCTGCAAAGGCTGCATCATTCTTCCCTATACCCTATATAGTGCACATAAGCAAAGACAAACACAGAGGCGAATTTTAAAACGCACAAACTGGCGCTAAATTACGTATAAATCAGGGAAGGGCAGATTTAAAGGAAATCTTCAGCCACTTAACTCCAAAATTTGCTACAGCGAATACGTTAGCATGCTACACAGTTCCACAGCAACGCTTGTTCACTGCCATGTTAGCATGAATGTGTGAAGCACTTTCGTTCACCTGTGTCGGCGAAATCAACCCAAAGAAAAAGCTCTGAGGATACAGACACACAATCTGTAGCTAAAATCTTTATAAAGCCTCTCTAAACTGAGGACAAAGTCATTTTTGGTGGACAGGAATTAAGAATAGTTATATACTCAGTATGTACTTAGTGCTGGCGTTTCTCCAGACACAAATTAAGCCCAGCATTTGAGGTTTTCCCTCAAGACATTTGAACTGACACTATAATTCAAATTAAACGTAGGCTTAATGTGTTTTAACTTTAGCTACAGCTCATAAAATATCATTATTAATGGAGGGCTACGTGGCACTTTTCTAGTAGCTTTTGTTCACTGTTATTAGCCATGTTAGCATGATAACCTGTGTGACGTACTCAACCTCCATCTGCAAAACCAAAACCAAGCCAAAGCAAAAGCAGTGAGGTTACAGATACACAGTCTGAAGACAAACGCTTTTAAAAAGATGTCTCAGGGTCATTTTGGTTGCACAGAATTTAAAGGATGTCATAAATAATTCCTATTTCCTGCTAAACCCAACTTACACCTTGAAAAGATTTACAGTGTCACTCAGTTTAAAACTAGGCTTGATATGTGTCTGAAGCTAGCCATTCATTTTAGCTTTAAAGATAAACCCTTAGGTCCAAAGGGCGTGTGTTTAAATGATTAATTCGTAAAAAAAGAGGGTGCAACTAGACATGTCTTTTCATCCGAGTCTGAAGCACAGCTTTGGAGAAGAATCCAAGGTGATGCTGGTATGTTTAAAACGTCTAGCTCCAGTACTCCAGTAACATTTAGCTGGGAAGGAATTAAAAGCCACTAAATGCTGAATCCTAATATTCTAGACACAGATTAAAGAGATACTCCAGAGTTTTTTTTTTTTAAATAGAAAATCCTAATTTCTACTCACTGAACCTGTAACACGTGTGATTACTACAAACAATTTCAAAATGTTTCCCTTGTTTACGACATGTTGACCCAAAACTAATTTATAATGGAAGTCTAAGGGCAGTTGTTGGGGCATCAAGAAACGATTATAGAAACACTGTTTCTGTAAAGCGCTTTTATGGATTACTTTGTCAAAGGTGTCTGTAAAATAAAGGCAACGTAGCGCAAAGTCAAAAGGTCGCAGTGCCTCAGTTTCCACCTAATGGTGCACGGAGACTGCGAAACCTTCCGGAAAGTGTAAACCACCCGAGCAGCTTTTTACTATATTGCTCCAGCGTTTAAATGTGGATAAATCTCCATAAGAACAGCTCTGATAAGACTTTCAGTCATGCGTCTCGTCGTAAACCCTTTATTCTTAGAGTCTGACCATCGTAGTTTCTGTTGTCTCGTATTTTACAGTTCAACAACTGCCCTTAGACTTCCGTTATAAGTCAGGTTGAGGTAAACCGGTTTACAGCTAGTACAGCGAGAGGTGTTGCAATGATTGTCACTTAATAATCGTTCAAACACTTCAAGTGCGATAAATTTAAGAGTTTAGGTTGAAAAGTCTGGAGTACTCCTTTAATGTAATGCAAAATTGAAGTTTTAGTACAATCAGGCAAACGAGGACATCTGTGTGTCTAAATCTTGTGTGCTAAAAAGGTATAAAGTGAGAGTGCAGCTCTTTTACCTGTGACAGGCAGTGAAGCAGCTCTACATATTTATGAACAAAAGGTGTAAATCATGCATGAGGGGGAAAAAAAAAAAAAGAGCAGCGTATCGCGCTCTGAAATTCAGAAGAAGCAGCAAGTGACGCAAAGTTCACAAACGCTTGGCTGCACTTCAGAGCAACCCAGATTCTCAAGCCAACATCAAACTGACACACAACGCACGTATCTGAAATTGCCTCGACTAGACGGACTTGTTCCTGCAGCTTCTCGTGAAGGAATAACTACAGCCTTTACCCATGATGCCTCTGCACCAGCCTGAGAGACTAGCCTCTGCCTCTCACTTCCTGTTCTGGGTAATGAAAAGGCAGAAGGTTCAAGTTTTTTTTTCTTTGCGCAAAAAAAAAAAAAAAAAAAAAAAAAAAAAGGAATTAAAACCATTCCCTCATTAACCTGAGAGCAGGAGAGAACGGAGGTATAGAGGGAGATGGATGGAAGGATGGAATGTAAGAAAGAAAGGAGGAAAACAAACAAACAAACAAACAGAGCTGTTTCAGTCTATCTCCATGGCCCCGCCCGGTCCGTCGTGATTGGTGGAAGCGACGTGATTGTCAGGCGGGGCGAGGGTGGGGTGCCGGATCTTGTCTTGGCGCTGGTAGAACAGAAGGTAGGCAGCGCTGGTCTGAAAGCAGAAACACAGACAGATCGATTGACTGGTTGAATTTAACGTGCGTTTATGTATTCTGTTTGATCCATTTCCTGCCACTGATCCTCAGAGGAAAAGGTCAAACGGTTCCCTCACCAGCCTGTTTTTTTTTTGTTTTTTTTTAAACTTTCATTTGAAGTTGATAGGACGAAAAAAAAAAAAAAAAAAAGTGCTGCTTGCTGCTGAGAAACTGTACTGCGCAAAGCTCTCCATCCTGAAGACTCTGCCGTGTCGGAAAACCTTTTATTTTGACTGGTACAAAGTTCTGACACTGGAGAATCCTTTCAAAAATTCTTAATAAATATCTCGCCACAGAAAACCATATCAATGATTACACACATTTTTTTTTTATTTATGTGGAAGTTCCATCATACAAGTCCCTGTGTAAATCCTTACAATAGAAATGATAACGTATTAGAACGAGCGAATTGATACATAAACATGATTTGTCTTACAGCCAATCAAAATCAAGAATTCAAAAGTTGTTGTTTTTTTAATCTCTTGCATTGTGCACATACAGTTGAACGGAAATATAGATATTAACAGAAAATAAATAAAATAGAAAATAGGACTGATGGGAAATTGCATATTGTCAGACTTGTGTGTAGATCTCTGAAGTCCTTCTTACCACAATTTGTTCTTCTTTTGCGTAGGTCACCTTACTGTCGTCAAAATAATACCACTCGCCGTTGTCCTTGTTCCGAGCATAGCTGGTATCTGCATGGAACGAGTGAATTGACAAGAAATGTTAGATTTTTTTTGTGAATGATCAGTCATCTGAAACTTACTCATGAACACATCAAGAACCCGGTAAAGATTTTCCATAAAGCACCAGCTCAATCGAACATCAGTGAAGAACTGAACTGTGTCTGAATGCTACTAACATCGGCATTAAATATATAAAAAAAAAAACAGTGGATTCTCCCTGCCAGACTGTTGCCATATTAGCCCTAACTGGTTGAATAATATATAATTATATTATAAATAATGCATATACAGTACTGTCTATAAAAGTCTTAGGCACCATACTTTTTTTTTAAGCACAAACTTTGTTATAAATTTTTATTTTATGACGCCTACATCATTGATTCAGTACAAAAACATTTTAGATTCCAGACATTAGTTTTCCAGCACAAAATTAAATGTTACAGAAAATGTTTGTATGGCAGTAAAGAAAGCAGCGTATTATGCACTTTTCAGACAAAAGACATAATGAAGGCTGCTGGCTTTTGCTGCAAAAATGAGAAGCGAGTGCGGCAGTCAACGTCTCCAGAAGAACTGCGGCTGCTTCTGCAAGATGCTCAGTAACACTTACAGCTCATTTCCTTATAAAACTGCACACACTGTACCTGAGACTACTCTTTTTTTTTTTTATCTTTTAAAGCATTTCTTTGCATGTGCCTAAGACTTCTGCACAGTACTGCATATACAGAGAGAGGAAAGCCTACAGTGTCCGTCTCTGAGCCCGCCGTAGTGGTTAGACACGGCGATGAGGTCGTATCTGCTGGGAGGCTCCGAGTCTCTCCCTGTCTTCCTCAAGAGGCAGTCGGAGAAGTCCAGCTTTCTGCAAAATATGATGGGATGCAAGGTCAAGACGGATTAAATTTTATTTCATGATGACTCTTCATTTCTACAACCTGGGATTGCACTGATATGTTATAAACAACACTTATAAATAACACAAAATAGTGGTGCCACATTTAAAAGGCTATGAATACAGCGATTCTTTGAAATTCTATGTTTGCAAAAAGAAGCTATTTAAAAAGGAACAAGGGAGGGGGAGAAAAACAAAAACAATACTGGCTAATAACAGACTAATATCAGGTACTTGACACTACACCTGCTTTCACTGTTATTATTCATTTTTTAATAATTCATTTAATAATTTAATGTGATGCCACTGTTTATTTACAGGCTTTATTCATATATTCATATCAATATACCTATACCTTATAAGATGGAAATATACATGTACACATGTTAAATGCACTACGCACGCTATTTAGACACTACACCGTTACACACTATTTTTTGGTGCGTCTCCAATTAGCCTAGACCATCTCTTTTGATTTTAAAGCAATGTAAACTGTAAAATTCCCAGTTAGTTCCCAGATATACCTAATGCTAACCTCAGTTATCCGCTATAAAAGGAAAACCAAACTAACTAATGCTTTGAACATAATCTCAGTTTTAAACATTTCTTATGTTCATTAGAGAAGAGCAAAATTTTAAGAATGTTAACTGGGCACATAATGTTTCATGTTGCAGAGAATTTTAAGAAAATGTTCCACATTTAACTCAAATTTGAAATTAAGCAGAACACAGGCAGAACCAACCGGAGAGGGAAGTCGACGATGGTGTCCAGCTTCTCACGGGAGTACTTGGTGTAGGAGAAGCGTTTCAGGTGGATGATGAGAACCTCAGGAAGAGACCACAGATCCAACTTCTTAGTGGCGAGCTGGTGCTTCTTACACGTCGGACAGTACCTAAAGATCATCAGTGTACTAAGTTTATCACTCTGCCAAAATAGGTGTACCAGGTTCAGGACATATTACTGATAACCTTTTTAGCGAAGTAGTCCGTGGGTTGTGTAAGCCGTCAACAAACTAGCCTAGCTACCATTTGTTGTGAACAATGTCATGAATCAGATGCTCTATTCAGCCATTTTGTTGAAGAAATACAGCCAGCTACAGCAACTAAACAGTCCCCCACAGGCATCCAAAGCCATTTCTCAAGGGTTAATCAGATGAACCAGCGTTAGCGAGTGATGACTGCTGCTAACAGTGTGCAGAAAATACAGCCGCCAGTCAGGCAGTGATGCTTAACAGTAACAGACAGGCAACACTCTGGTGTGTCAGGGTCCTTACACTACCTCCCTAGTAGGTAATAAACATAGTTGGTCTGCTTCACCCTCTCTGATCAGGAGGACTGACAGGTCAGTGTGTGTAACAGTGTACCATAATGAGCCTGAAATCGTTAGACAGTGAAAGTGATCTCATAAAAGACATTCAGATCGATTGAGTCTCTTCAAATATAATATAAGACTTTTTAAAAAAATAAAAAATAAAAAAATAAAAAAAAACATCCTTATATATGAAGGTGTTGATTAATTTCCTATAATAGCAGCTCTGACTGTAGTTGCAGCTGGATTAAATATTATATTATATATTATACATGATCTGGATTATATATTATATATACACATTATCATTTCTATAGTAACAACTTACACAGCAGAAGCTCCACATAATCTAAGCCTAATAATAAACAGATTAAGAAAACAAGTTGTAAGAAAAATGTCTAATCGCTGATAATGTGAAGTTTTCTGTTAGGAAATGTTTATGCAACATTTATGGAAGGAGTCTCCAGTGTCAGGCCTTTGCACCAGTCAGTACGTTTTCTGACACCGGAAAGTCTTTAGGACAGATGAGTTTGCACTTTCTGGTTTCTCTATAACATGACAAGTCTTATTAACTTCAAGACAGAGGAAAAAAACCTGTTTCTATAAGGGAGAACAGTTTTGTGGAGGTTCCACAGTCTTAAAATTAACTGTAAATGCTCAAAATTGTAATCGTTGTATGTGGTGTAAGTGGAAAAACACAATTTGAACCATGCTGCTATAGGAAAATTCTCCACCTCGCTTTGCATAAATAATCTGTCATGGACTGTTTTCCTGTAACAGCTCGGCCCATCATGTTATTCCTTACATATCTGCTCTGGCACCGTGAAGATGCATAAAAACCACGATATTGAGTTCAGTTCATATTCCACTGCTTGTGATGGTTTAAGCTCTAGTGTGTGTTACGTGGCTTACCAGGGATTTTCTTCCTCGAGTGTCTCCACAGTGGTGAAGAGTTCGATACACTCCTGCAGATGCACTGTGGTCTGCTGCTGTGGGATGTCCATGCTCTTGTCCTTTACATATTTCTGTATGGGGGGGAAAAAAAACAGAAACTCCTGAAAACTACTAGGAGTACAGACAGACAGAGTTAAAATTCTCAACACTGCAACACCCACTAACAACCAAAAGCAAATGACTGATCCACTGGAGCCAATCATTTAAATTTGGAGCTTTACCACACTATGCCTAATTTGCACATAATCAGAAAAAAATAATTCAAATGTGTCCATGCAACCAGAATCGCAGCTCTGTATCACACCCCTAGATTGACACCGATCACTTTGTCACTTGCTGTAACAAATATATAATGTTTAATGACAGGATTTCATTACGAACTTTTAAATGATTAAGGTTTAGTACTGAAATGCTGTAAATGTATATCGGGCTGTATACGGACTTACCTCTGCCTCGGTGTCATTGTAATATTTCTTTTTCATGTCAGGGTCCCAGTCAATGGCCACATACAGCTGATCTGTGAAGCGATGAAATGAAAACATTATAGTCTTATGATATTTAACAGGTTCTCACTCACATACACACACACACACATTCTCATTGTGTTCCTTAATTGTTCTTTAAATGGTTATGTACACGAAATATGACCAAATACTAATACTTATTATTTACCAAGTACTAATACTTATTAGCAAGCGAAATGTCCGAATAGCCCCTGCTAACTTAAACGCACAGTGAACCAGCTTGGCATTTTCAAGGTGAAATATCCTGAACATGACTCACTGTTGAAGGAAAGTGTGCTGCTTCCGTCCCCGATGCCTCGATCTGTGGTGCCGTTGGAGTTCACAGCCTGTATAATGAAGAGCGGCTTCTTTCTTTTCTCAGCACAACACCGTCTACTCGTCATCCTCTTCTTCGCCTGATCAACGGGCTCACCACTCTCTCTGTCATCCTCTTCTCCATCCTCATCCTCTTTCCCAGAAGTCTCTGCTGCAGCAGCCTGCTCCCCGTCTCCTGCGTCTTGGGAGTTGTTGTCCGTGCTGCCGCATGCTGATTGGCCCTCCTCTGTGCTGCTGCCCCGGTCGGCTTCGCTGCTCGACTCCTCATCCTCCACTTTCTCCTCTCCTTCGCTGCTGGGGCTCGCTTCTGACTGGGTGCTGTTCTGCTGAGGAGGCTCTCCTGTCTTGGATGGCCCTGCCTCCTCAGACTGTTCCTCAGCCTCATCTGTGTAGAAATGAAGAAAAAAAAAGGGATGAACAAACCTAAATAGGGAAAAATAATACCAGTGCTGCTGCATTACTCTCCAAATCTCTAGAAAGTTTAAAGACTTTACCGCCACTCAGTCCATTGGTCTGATTTTTGTATATCTCATCTTCTTCGTCATTCTCTTCGCTACCGTTTTCCTCTTCCTCTTCCTCCTCCACTTCCTCTGTCGGGTCTGGCTGATGCACATATCGTCTGTAAAGGGACATCAGACTATTTTAGCTTTTGAGAGCTATCCAACTGTACTGTTAGCATTATTAAGAAGTTGCTAAACATCACGCAGTGATATGTGAAAACACTCCTTGGGACTGAGACGAGGATGTTGCCATTTTTTTCTGTGGCTTTATCTTAACAAAGCGATACAAAATTGCACTGTCCAGTGAGAAACATTAATCTGAAAGCAAGATCTGAATAAATGGTTGATACCTATGTTACACTCTGCTATGAGGCTCTTAAAAAATTATTCAGACCTTCTTTAAAGCAAAATACCTGTATGAAAAACCTTTAAAACATAAAAGTGTAGCTAATTTTAAGCTATAACTTAATCTATGAAACAGGTCTAGTTCATTTCAAGGTTTCTTCCTCATGATGTCTCAAAGTTTTTCTTTGTCACTGTCACCTCTGGCTTCTTCAATAGAAATCCGTATTGCTATAAAGCTGCTTTGTGATAATATCTATTATTAAAATGTTTGACCAACTTGTTAAATGTCTTCTACTTGTTTTTGTACTGATGGCTGAACACAGAAAATGAGACGACATAGTGTTTGTCTCCGGTAGGGAGCTTGATTTAAAGTAGCTTCAGGAAATGCAGTTAAACTATTAATTTATAATCCACAGCTGTCTGTTATAAATGAATTTTAGACTAAATTCTGCATTAATTGGACTCAAGACCAATATATATGTATATATATATATATATATATATATATATATATATATATATATATATATATATATATATATATATATATATATATATA
>CM040982.1:4168375-4178694 GCA_022985145.1 Pangasius djambal | reverse complement strand
CCCAACAACTTCTGACCAATCAGAATCAAGAATTCAGATATAATAATATCCAAAAAATCTCTCATGTCTGGGCCAAAATAAAGCCACTGGGCATTTTTCAAAAATATTTGCACATTTTAGCCTTTTCTCTGCTCCGACACACCTGATCAAACGGATCCGCTTTTTAACAGCCCTTCTTGAGTGTGAGTTGAGTCACATTTGTGTATTCAGTGTATGTCAAAATAGCTTAATTGATCTGAGGTGAGATATTGTAGGGAAATCTGAGATTGCACAATGCATTTCCTATTTCCTAAAGAACTGCACCATAACAAATCAACGCAAGATCGAAAATTTACATTAGGAGTGTACAATATTTCAAAAATATCCCATTGTCTACTTATTACAAGCTGGTCAGCGTTGTATGTACTGTGCACTGATGATACCCATGATATTCCCAGAAAAGCACAAGTATAATTTAGCACAATCATTTTGTATATTTATCATATGACCCACTCTTTTTTATAGTGTATATACCTGTGATTCTCACATATCCATGAATTTCTAAAAGATATTGTTACACACACACACAGGGTTAACACCAGTAAAGCTCACATCACCCTTCCATATCAGAAAAAAAAGGATTCAGTGCATACCCACTTTATAGAAAATGGGCAATATATTTGAAGCACAATACTCAGCATTGTGAACAAATGTTCATTTCGGTTTTATTTTGCATCTCACCTTTCTTTCAAGAGCAGGCTGATTATCCACCGTGCCGTACCATGACAGCAGTTTACGCCAGGCTTCTGCTGGCACCAGGATGAAGTCCTCGCTCTCTATCAGCCTCTCTTTCAGCCTGTATGAGTCCAAATCTGCACATAACACACACACACACACACACACACACACACACACACACACACACACACACACACACACACACACACACACACACACACACACACACACACACACACACACACACACACGCTCTGTACAACATTCTCCAAACAGAAAGACTGCGTATAAAAGGTCTGGTCTAGAAATCTAGCCATTTATTCATTTGTACTCAAAAGCCACAAAGGCCCAAAACTATTTTTATTGGTTTCTGAATCCATAAGACTGAATTCTGAGTTATTTAAAAGCATATTGAAAACTTTAAGGCTCTTTTTAAAAAAATTATTAAAAAAAAGGGAAGAAAAAGAAGAAACTTGAGGCAAACACTCTGTAACTACGTACAGATAAAAACCACCATTTACAGTGTTTCATTCAATATTTGGAGAACAAGTATAAAGCTTTATATAAATATTACCAAAACATAAGATGGAAATGATGTACGTACACATTCATAGTCCATGTATTTAGATGTGCTGAAATATGTTTCAGTTTCCTCATCAACCCTAACACACGTTCGTTACACTTCCTGATTTTAGGGCTCACCGTCAAACAGCTCTGTGTTATCGACCTTTCCAGGAAATGACGGGGAGTTCTGATCGCCGCTCTTCACGTACTCGTTCCACAGCCCGAACCATCTTCTGCCCACCAGGTACCTGCAGAACAGAGCCATGATCATGAACGACTCGATGGAATTCGCATCCACGACAATTACACATTAAAACTACACGATTGTTGGTCAATCCTGTCAGTCTGTCAGTGTAACGGATCTGTTTTGTCCAGCGGTAAAGGGTGTTAAAGGAATATCCCAGGAATTAACACATTTCACTGCAGTGAGAAAAGAAAGAAACGCAGGTTTCCTCTAAACGCGCTCATCACGGAAATCTAAGGGCAGCTGCTCAGGCATCAAAGAACATTTATTCACGGATCTGGCAACAAAGATTTTTTATAAATGAAGCTCTGAATTTGTATAAATCGTCCTTCGTGGTTAATAATTAAGATAATTAAGAAAAGAATAATAATTAAGAAGAGAAAAGCATCAGCAACTGGAACTGCTTTTGGATGTTACCACCGGATAAAACTACTGATACCACAGTGCTGCTGAATTCTCGAATCTGATTGGTCAGAAGGTGTTGAATACTTTTCTATAACAGCAGCCATGTCGCTGGCCTGCAATTCAAATGACGGGTGTATATTAGTGTGTTCGGCCACATAATCTAAGGCTAATTAATAATAAATGCATTTATAATAAGGTTGTCATTTAACAAAGAAAAACGTGTGATCATTGAATATTTGACATTTACGGAATGAGTCTCCAGTGTCGGTGCTTCGTAACAGTCAGCATGTTTTCCGCCACATGAAAGTCTTCAGGGGTTTATGCTTTCTGGTTTCTCAGTAACAAGACAAGCTGCATTTTTTTTTTGCTTGTTTGTTTTGTTTTATTAACTTCACGAAAGAGAAAACAAGCGAGGCTGTTCGCAGGCACTATAATGTAACCGATAACGGAAACGAACTTGTTCTGCAGCCGTCCCACGACAATTAAATGTAACTATAAACTTCATTCCTTACATAAGAAAAGTTTTGGTAAACATTCTCTCTTGTCTGTATCATCCTAAACTCTTTATTCTAAGAGTGTAAAATAAATAAATCAATGTTTATCGACTGCCCCAACACCTTCCCTTAGATTTTCATGCAGGTCAGTTTTGAGTAAACCAGCATTCTGTTGTTGTTGCTTTTTCCTCAGTAATTGCGTTGTAATAATCATATAAAAGCTACAAACACACTGGATAGCGACTGGGTTGAAAAGAAATCTGCGGAGTCTTCTTTTAAAACATAAATACACACAGTTCTTATTGCACAGCTTGGCTCCAGTGTTGCCAGATTGGGTCATTTCTGTCCACAAATATGTTCACTGTGATTAGATGCACATTAGAAAAGAAAACGCCTTTAGGCGGATGTAGTAAATACAGGTCATGATTTGGGTGTGTTTTGAAAGCTGTATCACGCAAATCCATTACATCACCATGAAACAACAAAATAACTTCACACCCAATAATTCATCAAAACTGACAACTTGTTTCTTCCTGTAAAGTATGTGTTGCTTTCTTGGAACCGACTAATTTGGTTCTACTGGAGACTTTTAAAACAATCCGGCGACACTTTCTTGCATTTTTGCACCACGGTGTCAGTACAAAAACGAAACTAATCCAGGACCCACGTCAGAGGGGCGGCACACCTTGGCCTGAAACACAAAAGTGAAACTTTGGGAGAAAAAAAAAACCCTGCTGTGAAACTATACTGCAATTATCCTTCCACACACTGCAACACCAGATGAGGGCTTAATCTGAAAAGCTTGTTTAAATCCACGCAAAGCTGAACAGACTGCTCATTTATCAAGACTTTTCATAAAGAATTCTTTAAGGACATGTTGTCTAAAAGAAAACATTATTTCACCCTATGTAGCGCACTTCTGTAGAGCTTAGGAATACATTTGGAACTAAACCCAAAAGTAAGTGAATCCTCGTTTCTACTCTATTTTGCACAAGTATTTACATCCTCACTCAAAGAAATAAAGGAACCAAACTGTCCCTTCCTTCCTTGCTCTTGAACGAGTACCTGTAGTACCCTGTAGAAGTACCCTTAGGATGCATTTTTCACCTGGGATGTACCTTTAATTGCCTTTTAAAATTAAGATTAAAGAAAAAGTATGTATGTATCACGAATTATTCTTAACTTAGTTTATGTACTAAAAGTATAAAGGATGCACCCTTGATGCTGCCACACCAGCAACAAGATAAAGTACAGTTTGGTGTATTTTTAAATCTGGAAAGTTTGTTTAAATTCCTAACTAAGTATCTCTACCTTTGATTTTATTGTCTGTTACTGTACTATTAGCTCAAAAGTAATAATCTCATACATACATACATACATACACACACACACACATATATATATATATATATATATATATATATATATATATATATATATATATATATATATATATATATATATATATATATATATATATATATATATATATATATATGTGTGTGTGTGTGTGTGTGTGTGTGTGTGTGTGTGTGTGTGTGTGTGTGTATATAAGTCTACTACAGCGGTCCTTCAACTTCCAAGGACCCCCTCAGTATGGATTTATTTCATGAATATTATTAAAAAATTGTAAATAATATTTTTTGGAGTGATAGTGCTTTCTGTTCCTGAAAGTTCCACCGACAGGACACATTAGGGCTTTTCACACCGTGCCTGACCCCAGGTTACTGTCGTTCTAAACCCCACTTTTAACCCTGGGGAGAGGAATGTTTCACACTTGTAATTTGGAAGCAGAGTTAGCGCCGCTTTTTGCCCGGGGTTATGAAATCAGTGTCAGAATGTTACGGCTAGATGCTTAGCAAGAGACACCCAATCAGAAACTGAACAGCACGTGTATTTTCTCGCATTGACTGATGTCAAAGCATGAGACAAGCCGTTGTTTAAACCGGTCGCGTGCTGTATTTATCCAATCGTGGCTGTTGACACTGCAAATATGCAAATAAGCACATTAACCCAGGGTTTAGGATTGTACAGTGTGAAACATCAGATTATGAATACCCAGGATTAATTGTTAACCCCACGTAAAGTAAAAGCAATGTGAAACGTGAAACAAGATAACCCGGGATTCTGTTTACCCGGGGTTTAGAATGACCCAGGGTTAACCATTTCAAGTGTGAAAAGCCCTATTAGGTCTGAGGTGACTTTAGTGCATGGACCCCTAAATATAGGAACTTTGGAAATGTGAGTTCCAGCACTATAACAAAATAAAATAAATGTGTGTTTTGTTTTTAAATCACGGACCCCTTGAGGGTCCCTGGACCCCACTTTGAGACCCGCTGGTCTACTACACAGGCTGTGTCATATGTACTATGTAGTGGTTGTCGTATGTACTATGTAGTTCTATAGGGCTTAGGAAAACATTTGGGACTGAACCCATGAGAAAGTGAAACCTCATTCCTATCTTAGTCTGTATAATCCTTTATAGCCTACAATTTCAGAAGTAAAGGTAGTAAACTGTACATTTCCTGGTTGCTTCCTGGGTGGTACATCGTTTGTACCTTGAATAATTATTTTTAGAGTTACACTGTATTCATGCTGTGAAGTGAAAGAGATGTTACTGAAGGCACAAGGGCTGCGCCGTGACGTCACAGCCGACGTCAGCAGCCCAGCAACAAGGAAAAGCACAATTTAGCACTTTTATTTCTGAGAGTGGATTTAGAAAGTGGACAACTAATTTAGGCTGAAACCCTAAAAGAAATTCAAAATATCCCCTTAAAACCTAAACAGTAGTAAAGTGAAGGAAAGTGAGCACGTGAACCTAAATGTTATTATGTTATTAAATTTCAGCATTCAGCTTATAGGAAAATGAAACTAACATTAAGTTATATATTAAAGTGTTTCAGTGCACAAATAAACGAGCAGAAAGTTACATTTAGGACTAAAAACTCTGACAGAACGAAAGAAGTTGTTAGCATACTAGCTAGCTAACTATTATTCATACCTAAAGTATATTTCATAAAAAAAATAAATTAAAAAAATGTAAACTTCTAAATTAAATCAATAAACCCGATTAATAAGTGGTAAGCCGATAATAATCACGGTGTGTAAAGTGAATCAGCTGTTAGATTTGGTCTGAATTCCTGTATGCTACGTGTATCAGAGCATACTACGTTCCCGTACTAAATAGTACATCAAATTAGTACGCAGTGCTATAGCTAAGCATACTACTTAGTACGCTAGTATGCGGTACTGAGGCGGTAGTGGCAGCCTTACCAGCAGTCCCCGAGCCGGAGCTCCTGGTTCTGGATTAAACTCTCGATTTCTCGCTGCTGTGTTTCTAACCCTGGAGGCTCTGCGGCCGCCGCGGTGCTGCTAGTAGCCATAACCATAAGTCATAAATATTTGAAAAAGCTCCTAGAGTCACCCGCTGCATAGAAACACCGGACTGGTATATGCCGGAAGCAGGAAGTAAATTTGGATGACGACTTCCTCATTCGGGAGGGTGGGGGCGTGGCGGGGAGGGGCTGTGTGTGAGTGGGTGTGGCTTTTTTTCTTTTTATATTTGGGTTGTTAGGGGCCCAAGCACTCTATACATTTCAATGATATAATTAACTGCTCAGCTCTAATATTTCATTGTCAAGCTCTTAATAGATATGAAATTTTAGCCTCCCTGATATCTGATATCACGTCCATCCATCACTGCTCAAGCCCCTCTGGCTGCACACACAGGTGAGCATCGATTTCAGTCTACAGATATTTTCTTTTTCCAAAACTCCCATGTGGTTTAGAATTTATATTATACTGGTTTAAAGTGAGGCTTTTCTCATGTACACTGGTTTTCTTCTCACAGAGCAGCTCCTCTAGCTTCCTCGCTCTGTCCTCCAGGCTGGACCTCCCAAAATGTCCAGCACAGCAGGGACACCTGACCCTCTGATTCTGAAAATGCACCGTCCAATGTTGCTGGCTTTATTTACCTCTACACACACGCACACACACACACACACACACACACACACACACACACACGTTCCGATACCGTTGTGGACCCACAAAGAATTTGTGGAGACAAAGCAAAGCAGGTCAGTCATGACCTTAAAATTTTGGTGTCTGGTAATGCAAACAAAAAACTTTTGTATTGTTTTTCCTGATCCCAAATTTCCATTTTAAAATGTCCAGCTATAATAACCAGGAATGGCCAACTGCAAGTCTGACACAAAAGTCTTCACACTGACCAAGACCTTCACAGTGCTGAACAGGTGAAAAGGTGGGCAGTGGATCAAACCACTGTGAGGAATATTAGGGGGTCGCAATCTTTTTAAACCTCATAAAAAGCGTTGTTGTATAATTAGCACAATTGCTTTCTTTATGCATTATACTGTTTAAGGTAATTTTTTTTTACAATGATAAATGGGGTGACAATTCATGCTTTCTCCAGGAAGGGGAGAACATTTCCCCTAACCCCTCCCTCCCCCATCAAAGAATAGTTTTAAGTTTAGTGTAAATATTAAATGTAGACATAAATCTTAAATGTAAATGAAAACGTAAAAATGAAATGTTTCTTTTATATGCTAATTGACCCCGCCCTCTCGGAGTGTGCGTCATGGCAAAACACAAAAGCGCCTGCAGGGTTGCCAGGTTTACACCATTTCCTGCTAGGTTTGGCACAAAATGAGGAAGTGAAAAGCAAACCTGCTGATGGCATTTTTGGGCTGAAATTTAAAACAGACAGGTTTACACTTTCTGCATTTAAATCTTCCCTTTGTCATGTTATTTGCTTAAAAAAAAGATTGTAAATTTTCAAAGAAGATTAATTAAATACACCACAAAAAAGATTATTTAATGTAACGTGTGTTAAACTTGGCCAATATTTTCAGTTTCAGTTTTTTTTTAGTTTTATTTTAGCAGCAGACAGTAGAAAAGAGTGAGTGCTTCCTGTAGTGTCTTTATACAGAAGAAATAAATAAGCCCCACAGGATATAATGGAACCTTGGCAAACACGTCAATTCGGACAGGACTTATATATATATATATATATATATATATATATATATATATATATATATATATATATATATATTCTACTGGTAACTTCATAGAAAGTAAATGTATGGTTTAAACCTTCAAGACACATGCATGTGTTTATATCTTTGGCGACACTTTCCATCACCGTGTCACAAGGTGGCGGTAAAGCACAATACACCTGTGCGCCACCTGCCGTAGATGGAGAAGAAGAAAACGCAATAAAAGGCGCAGAAGAAGAAGCGTTTAAATGGCGTTGCTGCTCACCTGAGGAGATTTGGGTGTTATATTGCAGGCGAGAGTCGAGGCGCTACAAGGTACTGTTTAACACAATTTCAGTCAGTCAGTTTTTATTTATTTATTTATTTATTTATTTATTTATTTATTTATTTATTTACACACGTTACAGATACATAAAAAAAAAAAAAAAGCTTTTTATTTTTTTTTTTTTTTAAATTTGGATTTATGTCTTTCATACAGTTAAAATGTTTTTTTTTTGTATTTTAATATCTTTTTTGGGGGGTGCAGGGGGAAGAAAAACTTATTTTGCATCAGAATATCTTAAAATGGGATTCTGATTGTAACCAGCAGATGAATTTTAGATTTTAGAGTTGATCTAAACGGAGTCGCCTCCACATCGGTAACCCTCGCTCAGCTCCGTGCCACAGCCTCTCCCGGGAACAGGTACAGGTACATATTCTCCTCAAACAGCCCGTGAACACGCAGGTAAAGGTGATCTTCCTGCTGAGAATGCCAGAGAATGCGGAGGGATGCTGGAGAACGCCACAGAACACGCAGGTAAAGGTGGTCTTTGACGCATGTGCCTACACGTACAGGGGAGGTCTTTGACACACGTGCAAACACACACAAATACAGGTGCTCTTTATACACACCTGAAAATGCCAGCGGATGCTGGCGAATGCCACAGAACACAAAGGTACAGGTGATCTTTGACGCACGTGCAAACACACAGGTACACAAGTTTAATTTAATTTTTTTTTAATATACACAAACAGTATGGTTTTAAAATTTTTTTTTTTTATTAAATTATATATAAATGCAACAAATGGTACGTGTGTCAATCTAAAATGTAGGGGTGTTTACTTTTCATGTACTTTAACATCAGGTGTCTATGTACATCAGTGTCTCCAGCTCCTGTAACACACACTAAACATAGTTCACCACAAAATGATCACTAAATGGTGGAATTAGCATCCATTAAGATGATGTTAACTTTCCGATGCTTTCAGGAAACTGAGCCCCGAACAGTGAAATGCTTGTCTTAATCTCCTGAGGTCTTTGTTCTTTTGGCGATCTTAATCTGTATTTTTTTATTTTTATTTTTCCCACTCTTTTTAGGTTTTACTTTCATTCTCTCTCACACACACACACACACACACACACACACAATTCAGCTGTGTCTTGTACTTTTGACCTGTCAGAGAAAGGAAATATTTTTGTAGGGTTAAGAGATCTTAATTTTGGATTAGCTGTAGTGAATAATTTAACACACTTCAAAAGCCAAACTCCAACAGGATGCAGTAAATGGCACTTTTCATACATAATTGTAGCTCAAACAAGGAAATGAAAGACAATAAAATAGATATAAAATGCAAAAAATTACAGACATGTAAAAATATAGTAATAATAATCTAACAATATGCAATCAAATCCATGCTGTTTTTTTTGTTTTTTTTATTTAAATTTTAGAGATCGATCTATATGTATCTCACACACACACACACACACACACACACACACACACACACTTAATAACCCTCCTAGGAAAACCATAATAGACAAAACAGTAAAAATACACCAATAAAGGGAATGAGTGAGAATAAAAGTAAACAAAAACCAAAAAATATGTATGTACTTTATTTATACTCTTCACTCATGTTGGCCATTTATGTTTAATATTACTATTACATTTATATTTTTGTTGTTGACTTTTTTTTTTAAATAGCTGTTTGGCTTCCCTCAGGCAGCAGGTGGAGCTGTTGCCCCATGCAGCTGTAAAGCTTTCTTGTCTTTATTGACCATTTGGTTTTAACTGTTAGCTATCCTTTCAAGGCTTTCTTGATCTGCAGTCAAATCCATGGTCCTATAAGCACAGGAGCTAAAGAACCCATTCATAAGAAACTAGTCGCACTCTCCAGAGGCAAATATGCCCCCTGTTTACCCACAGTGCCTAGTAAATGGTGTGTGTGTGTGTGTGTGTGTGTGTGTGTGTGTGTGTGTGTGTGTGTGTGTGTGTGTGTGTGTGTGTTGTGTCAAACTGAAAAACAGGTCTCAAGCAGAACAATACTGTTTGTTTTAAGATGAAGAGGTTTTTAGCAGGGGTTAAAATCCAGCATGTGTTCAGACGACAAGCCGATGGATTTGATCTTAAATGGATCATGAGGTTTTGCACAAACTTGTGGAGTCCATGCCAGCTCGCGTGCGCACCGTCATTAAAGCCAAAAGGGCATGTACCAAATATTAATCCTCTGACATTCAGGTAAATATTTCACTACTTTTCACTCAAGTTTTTGTCACTAAATTCTAATGAAAATTGTTGTATTAAATTAGAAAGGTTTGCAGAATAGCAGCATTTTCAATAGTGCAGTAGTTTCAATAGACTCCACTGCATATTAGATACTTCTTATTTAAAAAAAATTATAATAAAATCGTGTGGTGTTTTTATATATACACTATATTACCAAAAGTATTCGGTCACCCATCCAAATGATCAGAATCAGGTGTCCTAATCACTTGGCCTGGCCACAGGTGTATAAAATCAAGCACTTAGGCATGCAGACTGTTTTTACAAACATTTGTGAAAGAATGGGCCGCTCTCAGGAGCTCAGTGAATTCCAGCGTGGAACTGTCATAGG
>CM040982.1:4077708-4168275 GCA_022985145.1 Pangasius djambal | reverse complement strand
GCCGAGCAGCTGCATCCAAGCCACACATCACCAAGTGCAATGCAAAGCGTCGGATGCAGTGGTGTAAAGCACGCCGCCACTGGACTCTAGAGCAGTGGAGACGCGTTCTCTGGAGTGATGAATCACGCTTTTCCATCTGGCAATCTGATGGGCGAGTCTGGGTTTGGAGGTTGCCAGGAGAACGGTACATTTCGGACTGAATTGTGCCGAGTGTGAAATTTGGTGGAGGAGGAATTATGGTGTGGGGTTGTTTTTCAGGAGTTGGGCTTGGCCCCTTAGTTCCAGTGAAAGGAACATTGAATGCTTCAGGATACCAAAACATTTTTGGACAATTCCATGCTCCCAACCTTGTGGGAACAGTTTGGAGTGGGCCCCTTCCTCTTCCAACATGACTGTGCACCAGTGCACAAAGCAAGGTCCATAAAGACATGGATGACAGAGTCTGGTGTGGATGAACTTGACTGACCTGCACAGAGTCCTGACCTGAACCCGATAGAACACCTTTGGGATGCATTAGAGCGGAGACTGAGAGCCAGGCCTTCTCGACCAACATCAGTGTGTGACCTCACCAATGCGCTTTTGGAAGAATGGTCAAAAATTCCTATAAACACCTCCTCAACCTTGTGGACAGCCTTCCCAGAAGAGTTGAAGCTGTAATAGCTGCAAAAGGTGGACCGACATCATATTGAACCCTATGGGTTAGGAATGGGATGGCACTTAAGTTCATATGTGAGTCAAGGCAGGTGACTGAATACTTTTGGTAATATAGTGTATATAAATAAACAGTAATGGCGAAAGTAAACCTGATGTATAAGGAACACTTCATCTAAAAACTCAAATGTGAGTAATATTGGGGGGGGAAATAGCAATGTCTGCCTCTTTTAGCTCTTCTCATTACTCGCCCTGTTAGTGATCCATCAGATGACAAACTTTCTCTCCTCCTTGTCTGTCATGTATGTTTAATGTGCTCTATAAGCGGAGCTGCTTTGAATTGGGTCTGGTGTGAGGATGAAACGGCCTGACAGCAGGTCACACTCTCTCAATACACATACACACAGAGAGAGAGCGAGCGAGCGAGAGAGACTCATTTCTAGAAGTTGTCCATGATGTTCCTACACTCTATTCAAAATTTATGTAAGAAATGAAACACTTGAGGACATGCTGTTCTAGGAAAATAATCAGCAACTGCGTGACCTGAAGCAGAGTTAATAATACCACCCACAAGTTGTTTTACAAGATAATTTTTCATTAAGAGGGCATCCTGAAGTGTTTTATTCCTCTTATATCACAGCAAGTTGCCAACGCTGACGGTTTGTAATTTATTACCGAGCCACTTGTCATAGTTTATATCCATTTAGAGTTACATTTAATGTTGTGGAATGTCTGCAAAACAAGTTAGCTTCTGTTATAGCAGCTAAACAGTTGTTCCTGTCGCTCACCAGCTGCTCTTTCCCTTTTTTTTTTTTTTCTTCTTCTCTCTTGAAGTTAGACACAGAACATCACTTTTCATGTGACCTAGAAACTCAAATGCACAAAGGCTTCTGTCCTGAAGATTTTCCTATGTTCAGAAACTTTGTAACGGAGCTGAGGTTATAACTAAGTGCTGACACTGGAGACTCCTTCCAAATATGGTAAATACGTGTGTCTTAGTATAGCTTTTATGCCTTCCAAATATTTTTTATTTATTATTTTTTATACAGGTAGTTGGTCTTCTACCATTTTTACTTTGTAACACTTGGAGATTTGCCTTAAATAAAAAGTATAAATAAATTATGTCTCCTCACTGGGAAGCTCACCGTATCAACAATTCTGATTTTTGTTAAATAACATGTTTTGATCTGTTTATTAGAACATGTGAAGCGTCCACCATTTAAGTCCACAATATCTTCAGAAAGTGTCACGTGAACTAATTTACCATGATATTGATCTTCACATCATGATATCATCATGGCACCCAGCCCTCTCTGTCATGTTACTGAGGAACTGGGAAAGCTCTCCATTCTGAAGATTGTCCTGTGTCGAAAAGCATACTAAAAGCACTGATACTGGAGACTCCTTCCATAATTTCTCAAAGAATGTTTTACCCCATCTTTGTCTTTTTTTTTAAATAGACTGAGATTAGGTGGAACATCTGCAAGTCCCTTGCAAGTCATAAACATTAATGTATTCAAATATGTGCATTTAATTATAAACATGTCTTGCCTTGCAGCTGGCATTACTGTCAGAGCTGCTGTTATAGGAAATTATTGAACACTTTCTGACCTATCAGGTTTGAGAATTCAACAGTGCTGTGGTGTAATTTCCATTAATATTTATGTTGAAGCAATATAGCTAGTACGTTCCACATGCAACGTTGGGACATAATGCTGCATTCAAAATGCATGGTCTTTTCACACGCTTGGAGTTTTAGGCTGAGTAAGTTGTGACGGGCTAATTTTTCACGTGATCCGATTGGCCAAGCTGTATAGGAAAGCTGCCCCGCAGTCAAACATGACTGGTTTGTGTTTACCTCAGATTGACTAATTAAGTGGGAATAAATTGAAAGAAGAAAACAGTCGTTACATTATTAAAGTGTGTTCCTGGTGTGCAGCGACTCCGACTGTACCAGCAATGCTGCACAACCTGTCAGCATCCTCTGATCCTTTAGGGCTGTAGCTTTCGACAGGAAAATACGCCGAGGCAAACGCAAACCTGTCACCGCAAACATGCATGACGGTAGTAACAAGTCTGATCAAATGTCATCCTTACAATTTATTCTAACAGAGTTTAATCAACATGTATAGTGTTGAATTCACTATAGCAGTGTTCACAAGACGATAGAATAATCTCTATCATCTATGGATCGATCATCCTGCCTCTGCCCCGTGTGCGCAGAGCTTGCATATTCGTCCCGTGTTTTGGGGGATTTCCTCCGGGTACTCCGGTTTCCTCCTCTGACTGGCATTTCCAAATTGTCCGTAGTGTGTGAGTGGTTGGCACCCTGTCCAGGGCGTCCCCTGCCTTGTGCCCCAAGTCCCCTGGGATAGGCTCCAGACTCCCCACGACCCTGTGTAAGATGAGCAGTACAGAAAATGGATGGATGGACGGATATTTATCCATGTAGGATGTAGATACAGGATGCGGTTGTACACATCTGGACTGTAGGTGACGACTCCGTGACCAAATTAGGTATTTGTTTGATGCTAAGAGTTAGACATTGCAAAAAATGTAAATTATAGAAATTATAAATTATGTATAATCATTACTGTAATACAATACAATTAATTTTCCACACAAATGAACAACCTACTTACCTTTCATAACATTACACTAGGATGAAAGTCAACACTGTAACTAATTCTTTTTAAACTAGGTGTTAATTCAATGTAATTCCCAGGTATTATCAGTATGTAACGTGAACCCGACCCTGTGAATGTAGATTTTATATGCTCCTTAAACACTAACATTCATTTCAAATCACGGACTTCATGGTTTAGTGTTAATTATGCAGTGTTAACCCTTAAATATTTGGTCAACCTTAAATATTTAACATCTCTACAACTTGGCTATCTTATGTTCTTTGAATTAAATTTTTTTTACATGGTGTTTTTGTGTGTGTGTGTGTGTGTGTGTGTGTGTGTGTGTGTGTGTGTGTGTGTGTGTGTACGAAGACAAAGAGAAAATGTTGTGTTGTTGAACCACAACACAAATAAGCAAGTCTGATTTCTTCTATAAAGAGATTTTATCTAGCTTTTAATCTAAAACAATTGTAGGTGTTTTAAAAAAAATATATTTTCTAGTATAATTAATTTTTTTTTAATAAAAGCTTTATTTATTAGGTTTAAAGTGTGTGTGTGTGTGTGTGTGTGTGTGTGTGTGTGTGTGTGTAAGTAACGAAACTAGGGCTGGGAACTATGCTGACAATTTTTGCATTAGCATGATGTTAAAATATACTTTTTGAGATCATGAGTATCAAGATATCTTTAATACAATAAATATTAAAATAACAAATGACAAGCTTTGGAAGCAGATTTGATACTTGTTAGTTTTTTTTGTTTTTTTTTTGTTTTTGTTTTTTTGAGATATTTATTTATTTATTTGCTTTTGTAATCTTTGAAACGTCTTGAAATATTGCAGTATATTTGTTGTATCGCCCACCCCTATTAGGAACTAAGGGGGAAAAAAAAATCCATCCATTGCTCGGTCAGAGCATTAAAGGGTTAATTTAACACCGTTATAAATTCTAGTTAGCACACTATTCAACACTACGAGCTAATTCAGAAACAGTATTGGTTGCTGAATTAATATCATGCCATCTTGACTCCTGGAATTTTCTTCTTCGCTGGATCATGTATGGGGTTTATTTATTCAGCTAACAAAGTACAAAGGTATTTCATGAATCCTCTTCACGCAGCTAATGAAGTATAAAGTGTATATTTTTTTGAAATTGTAGGTTGGATTAAAAATGACCGACTCGAACTGCTTTTTAAGGACAAAGTAAGTGCAGATTGGAGCAGCAGGATGAAATTCTGTGTCTGGGGTATAATGAAACGATACGTCAGTGTGGAATATTACTGCTGCTTTGCGACTTGGCTGAACAGAGCTCTCACTTTATTGAATAATGCTTCAGCTGCGTCAAAGTCTGGAAAATCGTAATCATTCGTTTAGATTTATGGACGCTATCTTGAGCTTTTCGCCTTGTAGAAAAGTGTTGCGTGGTTTCAGAACATATAATTCAGCATTCTCATAAAACCCCATGCAAACACTTTGTCAATTAAAGATTTCATTCCTTTTTTTTTTTTGTTTGTTTGTTTATCATTCTACATTTCCTTATTTACAGAGCAAAAACATGGCAGCTGTACACACATTGACCTTTCATAAAAGTTTGATAATAAATAATACTGCCAAAATAATACAAATAATAATTAATAATAATAATATGAAGAAGACGACAAACTCATTGTATAACTCAATAAACCAACATCAGTTTTTCTTCACGGTTTCAATTTCACAATTCCAAAAACCAGACATTAAATGCTATATAACAGTGCAAGTATTAAATCTTTTGGTTAGGGGAAATGTCTAGAATATTTCAGTGTAAAGTTAGATTGCCCTTAGCTGTTTAATAAAATAAAGTCAGAATACAATGTTCAGATTTTTTTTTTTCTCCTCCCCATGTGTGTGTTCTTATTCTTTAAAAAGTGCTCTATGCATCTGTTTTAAAAATCTCGCACAAATTTTTTTTGGTGACATCATGATCTATAGCATAGCCTTACATTAGACGTTTATAGCATAACATTAACAACACAGTATACCATCACGTCTCTATATTAAACAAATCGGAAGAAAATAAATACAATGTTGGATTTTTTTTTTTTTCTCCCCCACAATAAATAGTGACCATTTCATTTCACTTTCAGTCCAAAGCTGCCGTCTCGGGGTTTACACAACGCAGGTGCATGAACACACAAGCACAAACACTTCAGTACACATCCCACATGCTGCTACACTGCTACATCAACCGCATCACTGCATTACAGACATTTTCCTCATCCGTTAGTAAACACGAAGACATCCGAAAGATGTGCGAGACATCGTTGTGATAAAGCTTCAGTTCGAAAATGTGCATTTTTGATCCACGTTTGCATCGTTTTGAAGGTCATGCCTCCGAGTCCTCCTTATAGCTGTCCTCAAATGGAAATCAACTAAGTGGAGTCCTGCCTTTTTTTTTTTTTCCCCCCTACTTTTCTTCTGTCCAGATTAGCCGAGTGTGTTGCTCCAGGCCACCTGCCATTACACACATAAAAGAACATAGGACGTGTCAGTGGAATTTATTCAGTGGTGCATGAAACAGTGTGAATAGCAAGGGCTCGTTTGACTGCATTCTGCCCTACTTGGATGTTTCTGCTGCAGTCATCTTCAGAATTATTACAGATAAAAACATTATACAAAGTGCCAACATTGCTAACAAGTAAATCTTAGCAGGCAAGGAAGGAAAAATATGAATTTTACTGTCAAAATGCTAGCATATTATGTCAGTAGATGAAACATAAATAATAATCAGCACATTCTCCCTGCAGTTATACCGCACAAAGAGACCACAATCCCACCCTCTTGTTTTCTGTAGGTTCACAAGACCGAGGTTGACACATTCACAGGTTCACCTAGATAACGTCAAAAGTAAGTGCTACCAAAAGGAATGCATCTTTCACGTCCTGCGTCCTTTCCCCTTCCGTGAAGTTTATTGTGTTTGGTCTAACTGGTGCTTTAGCTATTTAAAAAAAAATGTAATAAATAAGTAAAAAAAGTGTGGTTTTTCAGGTGTCTGCTGTAGAGGGTCAAAATTGTAAATGCTATTCTAAAAGCGTAAATGCTGGCACCTCTGCAGTTGGTGACACTGTTGTGTCATTTCACAAAAAAAAAGGTATGAAAATATATTTTTAAATAATAGTGTTTTCTTATCAAAAACATATGTGGCAATAACCAAATATGATGTTGTTTAGATGTAAAAATTTCTTTATCCATCACCGTGGGTTCCCTGGAAAACCAATAAGACAAAAAAAAAAAAAGATGGTCATTGACCTACACAAAGAAATTTAAAGGGCATTTATAAAACATACATTGTTCAGAATACCTCTATGCCCAAGCAGGGCCATAATATAAAAGTTTAAAAAGCTCTAGAAAAATTTCAAAAATAAACAGTGTTTTGAAGGGGTGGAAGTAAGGAACCTTTCTTCTTTTCTTGAGAAAACAGTGCAGAAAACAGTGCAGTGCCTGAACCTCAAGCCTCACTGGAACTACAATTGGAATCCTGTGTTGTGGTCACTTGATACAAAAGCTTTTTAGCCATGAG
Source organism: Pangasius djambal (assembly GCA_022985145.1). Classification (NCBI taxonomy): domain Eukaryota; kingdom Metazoa; phylum Chordata; class Actinopteri; order Siluriformes; family Pangasiidae; genus Pangasius; species Pangasius djambal. The sequence goes on along the minus strand of CM040982.1, from coordinate 4,161,443 downwards.
CGGCATTGAAAAATTAGGCCTGCATACAAGCCCACTGCAAGTTGTTGGTGGTGGATTGCTGATGTTTTGGTGCTTTTTTTTTGTTTTTTTTTTGCAGCTGGTGGAACAAAAGCTCTTGTCAAAATTGTTGAAGTCATATAAATTTATTTCAGCAGAAAACCTGATAGATAATGGCTTCAAATATGCCAACAAATCAACACCAAAGATCAATGCGTTATCTCTGCCTGGAGGTTACAACTTTGCTGTAAACAAGATAACCGCTTCAAATATAGAAACAAATCGACACCGAACAGCAACACTTTGACTCTGCCAGGAGGTTAAGAGTTGGAAATGGTGCTTGTAACATGGGCAACTCAGACTATGGATGAGGATCCATGTGGCTAAGTTTAATAAATACATAGCAAGCAAAATAGAAATCGAAGTCCAATCTCAAAAGTCCTTAAATCAAGCAAGAGTCAGAATACCTGTCAGTAGAGCTCAAGAGCAAAGGATCATCCGAAATACAGAAGCAGGGAACAAGGCAAGGGTCATACACATCACGGCAAACAAGATAAATGGATCAGTACTTAGACTTGGAGAGATTGGCAAGGCTTCGCAGTGACTGAATGTCCATGAACCGAAAAGAACAAGTGAAGTTTTCCAAACTAAGTCTTGCACCAAGAGGTCAAGACATCAAGAATACACTTTGTAATAAAGTGACCCACATATGGCCTAGAGATCCTGTATGAAAGTATCAGTCAGTACCGTGTTCTTAATAACCGCAAATATCTTTCTTCTGGAAAAAAAAAAAGAAAAGAAAGCCCAGAGCTAAGAAAGAACAGTGAAGAAAGAGCTGCCTGCTCGGACATCTCTGAATAAATGGGTGTTTTCTCTCTCTCTCTCTCTCTCTCTCTCTCTCCCTCTCCCCCACTGGGTAGAATTTTATTTATCTGTTTTGATAATTCCATTGCCATTTGACTGATGTGATGTAAACCGCTGGATTTATCATTTCAGAATTTCGTCAGCGAGTTGATCAGACTCCAACATTGCGAGCCTTTTTCAACTCTGATTTCTGTGACAAGTAATACTGATTCACTTTGATTCATCTCATACGCAATGTTGCCTTTATTTATTGGTGAGTCAAGTAAAGAAATCTAGTAGGAAAAAAAAAAAAAAAAGAAGAATGGCATGCGAAACCGGAGTGTTATATAAAAGCGGAAGGTTTTCCCGATGCTTTGAGAATACCTCCCACCTCCACGGGAGGTTCAAGGAAAGGTTTTTCTTTTCTTCCTTCTGGTGCAGTTTCTTGTCTTTTTGTGTCTTTTTTTTCCTTCTTGTAATTTCTTTCCTTTTTCCCTTCTTTTCCTGTTCTTCCCTGTAATTTTCCAACGCATTCTTTTATTTGTATAATTTCGTTCTTTTTGTTTCTTTCTTTCGGTTCATTTATTTATGAATTAATAATTTTTTTCAGTCTCTTTCGTTTTCTTTCTTTCTCTATCCTTTTTTAGTTTTCTTTTTCTTAAATTTTATTTCCTTATCTCTCCTTTATTTATTTATTCATTTGTTTTTGTTTCCACTTTTTTTCTTTCTTTATTTCAGCTGTTTATTTAGCTTTCTTTCATTTTAAACTGTTTTTTGTTATTGTTCATTTTATTTATTCATTCTCTTTCTTTCTTTCTTTCCTCCCTTCCTCCATCCCCTTTCTATCTTTCTTTCATTGTCTCTGCTTCCTTTTTTTCCTTCTTTATTTACTTAATTTGACTTTCGTTATTTGTTTCTCTTTTTCATTCATTTGTTTATTGAGTCCATATTTTTCTTTCTTTCTTTGCCTTTCTATCTGTCTTCCACCCTTCCTTCTTTCAGCCTTAGTTAAGCTGCTTACTTCGTACTTTTACACCCAGACGTCCCCACAATGAGCAGGAATATCTGTGTCAGTTATCAGGATTCCAAAATATCTTATGCATTTTGGTGGTTGTCGTATCCCCCAGACCCCCTCCCCAACTACCCCCCCCCCCCCCCCCAAAAAAAAAAAAAAAAAAAAAAAAAAAAAAAAAAAAAAAAAAAAAAAAAAAGGACGTCAGTTACAAGAAAGCACTGGGACATGCTGCTGCTGCTAATACATCCTGAAGAGAGAGGGAGCGTGTGCTGGAGAGATAGAGGGCAAGTGGAAAATTACTCTAAAGAGCTTTTTTAGAGGTTTAGAAGAAGAGAAAATTGAGAAAAATGTACGAGAGAAGCGAGGAGAAGACTGCCTGAAGTCATGAACATACAGCCTGGAGGAAACTCACCTAATGAGTCAGGACACATGAAATACTAATTTCAGATTAGATCACAAAGAATACAAATTAAAACTTCTCATAAATAAGGGGGAAAATTGACAACAACGACTAGTGTATGTTAAAGGTACAATATATTCTATATACTCATTATAATATTTAAAATAAATGGATTTTTAAACATCAACATTATTAGCATCTTTTTATGTTTTTTTTTTTTGTGCTGTAATTGCTTTTTCACATCCTGCTCCTTTAATTTGGAACCTCTGCAAGACACCAATTCAGTGTGATGACACAGAAGACCCACCTTTAAACCACCACTAATTAGCCCTAAAGATAGATCAACTAAAAGTGTGGAGAAATCTTAGAGATTTTGTGTGTGTGTGGGTGGGTGTGTGTGTGAGCGCGCGCAGCTCCTCAGGAGGCGATGATGACCGCTACTGCTCTCTGCTTTGAGTCAAACCTTTATAACATGTAAGTGCAGAATCTTTTCACAGTCCATTTATCTTCAGCCGAGAAACACAGTGAGAATGAACATCGGGTGTCTGGTCACTGGCAATTTAGGAGAACAACTTCTTCCAAAGGCGCCACAGTTTTCAAGCAGGATACAAAACCATTCACACGAGCATTTAGAGAAGAAATGTGGAAAATCCAAGGTTATTCAGAAAAACGTTCTGAGGAGTTTGTTTAAATTTACGTATAAGGAGACTCGAACCTTGATTGATCGGCTTCAGATCGTATAATAGGCGTCACTGAGTCGTATAATTGAGTCACTGAACTGAATTTAATGAACCTGTTGTGAACCTCAGGAGGAAAGCAGTCAAAAAGAAATCCATAACTTAAGACAAATAAGAATAGCCATTCAAATAGGACAAAACAAATGGCACCCTATAAAAGAAGGAGGCGTTTGTGTGTGTCAGTGGTAGCTGACCAGCTGCAGTGACTGAGGAATTATTTTTTTATTCGCAAGTTGGCCTTGGCCAGTTCCCACCCCGTCCCCTAGCATGCAACAGCAACCACCTGGAAAGAGTGAAGGTAACAGGCAACAGGTACAACATGTACAGGCAAGCACTTTAATGTTGAGCCCATTACTGGAGGATTAAACGCATGCCATGCACTGGAGGTGCTTCTTCCCCGTTTAGTCATTGTCCTGTCGTTTTTAGCTCTCTGTGAGCTTTGCCTTTTATGGGCGTTTTGTGGGCGTCGCTAAATGTTCATCAGCTGTGCTTCGAACACACCAAGTAATTTATGGGTAATTGGCATTTATCAACATAAAAACGTGAGTACGAAGAAATCAGTGTTACCAAAACTTTTGTAAATCTGGCATGAATTTTTAGTTTGTTTTAGCCTACAAAAACATTTACACACAACTTTACTGAAAGATTAATAACTGAGGAGCTACAGTTGGACCTAATCTGGTGCAGTGTACTGGTTACCCTAATGGCGGGAGTAGCATGTCTACCATAAAAACACTAATACATGGGAATACAACAATTAGGATGAAGTTGATGACTAAGTCATTGCATTCTTTACATAATATGAAATAAAAAGAAACACAAGGTGAAACAAGTGAACTCCAAGCCCGCAATAATGCTCAGTGGGCGTGGTCAAGCTGAGACTAGACACCAGGAAACAGACAGGAAAGTTCGGTGACTCGTTTAGTGAGCTGGACTCGAATTTGAGTTACCTGCTACTGCGTCCTGTCTGGTTCCATCTTAGTCTCGCCGTTGTGCTTTTCGCTGTTGGTGTGTGACAGACGAGTGGACATGGTGGCCGCCTGAACCACAGCTTTGAAGCTGCGCTTGCGTTTCTGCACATTCTGCTCCGGGTGAAAGATGATGATGTACACTTTGGGGATGTAGAGCATGCCCAGGGACACGGAGGCGCTCAGGCTCATGGACACGGTCAGCGTGGTCGTCTGGATGTACATCTGTAATAGTCACAATCACAATCCACAGGTGAACACTAAACACCAGGGGCCTGGGTAATGGTTTATGGTTATAACCTGCTCAGATTTTTTTTAGCACCTGTCTTTTGGAAATGTAGTCATTCCAACTAGATGCACAGTAGGGATGTAACCAAATATATTATTCAGAATGAGCACATAGTGTGTTCTAAACAGATACAAATAGGAGCTGTACTATTAGTTATTAGTTTTTTTTTTGTTTTTTTTTTAAGAAAGCACTACATCAAGACTGGGATCTCAGAGGACACAGCAAAAAGACACTAGTGAGAAGTTTTTACTTTCATGCAGTAAAGTGCAAGCACACGGACCACATTCAGTAACACGAACATGGAGCATTCATTCATTCATCCTTAGTAACTGCCTGGTCAGGGTCATGGCAGTTTAAGTTACTAGTTTGTTTATTCCCTGGGAAATAGAGTAAGAAACTTTTGAGACCATGTGAAGCAAAGGATGTTTGTAATGGCAGGTTTCTGGTAGACACTAGATGCATTTTTGGTATCTAAAATTAGGTTCCTGTTTTCCTTCCATTCCTGCATGTATTTTTAAAATTGTTGATAACAGCTTTCAATTATTGAAATCAACTGTTTAAAACAGTGACTCTACTTGAAAGACCAGAACTAATATCTTTAATGAATAAATCAAATCCCGAAGACAATTCCCACCAGGAGAAATCGTGTGTGCTGTCATTGCGGTGAAAAGAAAGGAACAGCGGGCCTCGGTGGTAGTTCACCTGGCGGAGGGGACACGGAGCGAACAAACGAATGCTCTGGTTCTTCATTCCTGTGGTGGCTTCTCTTAGCTTTATTAGGATGGGTGAAGGCATTGTCTCTCCGGCTCCCCCACGCTCGTCTTATCTGCCTCCCACCACAATTAAACCCCTCGCTGCTGTGAAGCAGGGCCTTTGTCTCCATGTCATGGTGTGTCTTCAGGAGATAAAGACAGGAGGGGTGGTGGGGGTGAGGGGGAGAAGACGTCTTCTTTTCTGCACGTCTCATCTCTTCCTGTGTTTGCACGTTGCCATATGAAAGCTCGCTTCAAAAGAGAAACTGCTTGAGACGCAACTTTGGCGTGTTATCACGGGCCTGGCAGGTTGCTGCTTGCTTTGGCACATTCATATTGAAATGACTTCATTCTGCATAATTTTGCTACATAAGGTCTTAACTAGTCGCTAAACTGTTGGCCCTTTTTGTTGACGAGTTGGAGCTGAACTGGGGAAGGATAGCGTTGTGGCAAAATGGTGGCTGTTCCTTGGAAGTAATAATTTCCTGCTGTGTGGATAAATGCGCTGTACAATTCCTTGTGTTTTGAACACATGTAGGATGACATAAGGAAACAGAGGACGTAGAATAAGTAAGGGTTTATAGGAGCGTAGTGTTTATTGTACTGATCACAGAGGAGACGAAGTGTGTAATGAGTGTAATGAGATTTCTCTCTGCACAGTCTGTCACAATGAACCTGATCTCAAGACCAATTTGTGCAAATTTGGATAAACGAGGGGCTGAATTTATATAAATGTGAGTGGATTTCATTTGAATGAAGCTGTAAGAAAAGTGTCTGTCTGTCTGTCTGTCTGTCTGTCTGTCTGTCTATTTACCATTATTTATTAATGTATTTACTTGCTTGCTTGCATGCATTCTTATTGACTTGTTTATTAGTTAGTTAATTTAATTCTTTTTCCTTTCTCTTCCTTTTCATTCCTTCCCTTTTTTTGCTCTCCCTCTCCTATTAGTGGTTTTAATAGTCCATAAAAATATACCTTTATATATTCTTTATTTAGTCCTTATTGTCCTCTTAAAAGTGTATGGTGGCAGGTAAAAAAAAAAAAACTAAAAACTAAATATTTATAAGAAACGAGTCATGCAAAAAGTTATAATAGTTAGAGGTCCTTTCCTATATGAGAAGCCTTAAAGTTCCTTTAATTAGCTTTCAGAGGAAAGCTTTCCCATGTAGAAGATGTACAAAATATTAAGAAGAAAACAAGAAAAGGTAGTTTAGTACCTTTTTTTTTTTTATGAGATGAAAATGATAAATATTAGCAAAATGAACTACTACCGGAATCCAATTCCTTTTCCCACTTGGCTTCTTTGCCAGGTGAGTTTGATTCGTGTTCAGTCAGTCCTTCTCTATTATGTAATATTTATAAACTGGACTGTAGCGACGTCGTCTCGTGGCTGTTATTAACCGGACAGCTCTCACCTTCTCCGTGGACTGCGCCGTGCCGAAGAAGATGGGCACGAAGGCCAGCCACACGATGCAGGTGGTGTACATGGTGAAGCCGATGGGCTTGGCTTCGTTGAAGGTCTCAGGGACGCCTCGGCTTTTGACGGCGTAAACGGTGCATGTCACCATGAGCAAGATGCTGTAGCTCAGGCAGCAGATCAGCGACAGGTCGGACATGTCACACTTCAGGATGCCACGTGCCAGCTCGGGGTTGGGTGGCCGCAGCTCCTCGTAGTCCACAATGGTGTGGGGTGGCACCACACCGAACCAGATAAACACTCCGATCACCTGCACAGAGAGAGGGATGAAGATCTGGGGTGAGATGCAGGAATATAGTCACACCTATTGGGAAACATGACTGATGTTGTGTTGTCTCAAACTGTTTACTTGTATACTATTATACTATTCCCAATGCTTTATATGCATATATATATATATATATATATATATAATATATAAAATACAGTACTGTGCAGAATTCTTAGGCACATGCAAATAAATGCTGTAGAGCAAAGATGCCTTTAAAAATAATGAAATTAAATGTTTCTACATTAAAAATTACTATAAAGAGCAATAAACAGTAATAAATGGAACAAAGTCAATATTCGGTGTGATGATCCTTCGCTTTAAAAATGAACAAAGAGTAGTCTCAGGTACAGTGTGTGCAGTTCTATAAGGAAATGAGCTGTAAGTGTTACTGAGCATCTTCACAACCAGCCACAGTTCTCCTGGAGACTCTGACTGTCGCACTCGCTTCTTATTTTTGCAGCAAAACCCAGCAGCCTTCATTATGTTTTTTGTCTGAAAAGTTTCTCTTACGTAATACGCTGCTTTCTTTACTGACGTGCAAACGTTTTTCTGTAACATTTCACTTTGTGCTGGAAAACGAATGTTTGGAAATCTAAAATGTTTTTGTACTGAATCAATAATGTAGACGTCATAAAATAAAAATCTATAACAAAGTTTGTACTAAAAAAAATAGAGTGCCTAAGACCTTTATATTTTGAAATATATATATATAAAAATAACTGTCTTGTTTGAAATTTGTCTTCAGTGTGTTCACACTGAAAAATATAAAAACCAGCTGACAGATTTTTGATGAAAAAACTGTGAAGTGTAGTGAAGTGCACTTTCTTGTCCCATCATGCATAGGAATGCATCGATACCAAATTTTTAGTCAGAGTACAAACATAAGTACATATTTTTGGTACTCAATGATACCAATATTGACACTGAAATGAGTAATGTACTTAGTATTATGCAATCAAGGGTGCCATGGAACATCTTATTTAGCTCTGTTTATGTTGGTTGCTGTCATGTTTTGCTAACGGCGAACTCCTCGTGCTCAGTTTTATTTTTACGATGTTTGAACAGTATCTTTAATAGACAGCAAAAGGACAGCTGACTCCGGTCATTAAAAGGTGTACGAGGTGCCTTGAATTAGACACGCAAAGTAGATCCTGGCGAGTGAGAGGAAAGGAAGTGCACGTTTCTCAGTGCTCAGTGCTCGCTGAACTGTAGTGCACTCATGTGTGACAGTTTCTCTGAGTTCTCACTTCACTGCTCCATGCTCATGAATACCTTTGTGTGCGCACACGTAACAGCACCTTGTGCTTTTTGTTTAATGACCATGATCACTGATACGACTCTGCACACTCAGGTCTGTTATCCTTACATTTTTTTTTAAATCAGTTTACATGTAGGAAGATGCTGTAGTTCCTAATCTTGACATTTTCGCACAGCACAGTTTGCAGTCTGCTTTGCTTTGATTGCCATCATTAATCATGAAATACATCCAGATCACTGTCATTTTGTATTGTCTGTTGATCAAGGCAGCATTAGTGCACTAGGCTTTTGTCACATAGTATCAGATGTTGGTATCCGAACATTTTTACAAGCAAAGGTTCAAGTAAATGAGCAGGGAATCAGAGCAATACCCGGTACCATCGGTTTGGCAGCATAGAAGGGAAAGAGCTTGTAGAAGATAACAGACAGGACCTACATGGCTACGAATGATGCCTCAAATCTGTAACTGTTAAAGAGGTGTGGATTAAAAACGAAAAACACAGATAGTTCCTTCTTTGAAAAAAAAGGCTTCATAAAGGGTTATTCAGATAGTTAAGTGTTCTTCTCTTCCTAAAGAAGTTCTACCTGGATCTCTACATTGAAACCTTCAGGGCTTCCCCAGAGTTACAAACCCATTAGACTTCTAGATTTAGATTTCTAAGAGTGTACAACAACATTGCTCGTTTAGATTGCTAGCTAACAATGGTAGCACTGAACACAATCCAGCAGGACTCTTTACACAACATAACAGAAATGCGAGTTCGAATCCTGATGATGCCACAGCCAGGCAAGGGCGGGAGCCAAGGGAGCAAAATGGGGTGTGTTTTCTGGGAGGGAGGGGCATACTGTCTCTTCCCTGTCAATTACAGCGACACGAGCCAATCGTGGGTGTCATGGGCTCATGTATGCAGAAGAGGGTGGATAGCGCCTTCCTACAAGGGTGTTATGGTGCCCAGTGACGCAGCATGAGCAGAAGTTGGGTGTGAAATGGCAGGTGACCAAACTGGAGAGAAAAAGGGTTAGGAAATTAAAAAATACAAGTACAATAGTGCAAATACAAGTAAAAGAAATGCCAATTGCAATAATTATAATAATATAAAATAATGTTTATGTAACATTCTAATAAAAAGTAAAAGGTAAATAATTTATGGTTAAATGCTAAAATTAAAAAATGTATAGTTTGTTTGTTTGTTTTTTTTTAAAGTGATGGATGGAGCATGATGAACTGGTAATGTGGTCCAGAAGGGCTGCTTAGCTAAATTACTTTCTATAAAAGCGTCAAGTAAGTCAGTGTAAATGTAAACTGAGTCTTTAGAGTGAGTGGAGATGAAGATGGGTGTCAGTACATACAGTCAGGTTAAAATGTAATTAAACACACACAGGACTATGAGCACTCTATGCTCAATGCAATTGGATCATTAAACACAATCAAACAGATAATGCTCAGTTTTATTTGCATGGATCTGTGAGTCCTTGCGTTCAGTTTATGTGGAATTCAAACAAACACCAAGCTCTTTATGTGGAGTGGAAAACTCCAAAAAGCATCTTGTTAAAGAAACGTACAAGATAATTGTCGTAAGTAGCCCCATTTGCGATTAATAAGGTTTAATTTGGGGTTTTAAAATGACCCTCCTACCAAGAAGTAGACAGATTAAACTGCAGGAAACGGTGCTCTTGTGTATTTATCTCGTACCACAGTTCTTCATTTGAATACAGCAGCTGGACGGTGGAAGAACACAAAGACGAGCCCATCCTCCCAACCTGTTCATCGCAGCAACTCGCGCAGTGCAGCTTAATCTCGTCTGCTAATGCAAAAAACTTCCAGAAGAAAGTTTCAGGTCATGGAGGGGGGAACGCAGACGCAGACGTGAAGACAGATGCTGCTGTCATGAAGCTCAGCAGAATGGCAGCGTGATCATTTAGACTCGCTGACACCTCCACCATCATGAGCAGGGAGGCAGGGCTAAAAAATATCCCACTGTCAATCAATCCGGCGCCAGAGGACGGATAAGCTCCTCTCCCCCGCAGCCCACTTCCACTGAGTCATGCACATCTCATTCATACCAAGCTCACAACCACAATAGCTTTATTAATATTTCTGCCTGTAAACGTGTGCATCAGCATCCTGCAACTTTTTGAGGTGGCAGAGAAAGAAGGAAGACGCGTGGGCTAGTTTTGCTCCGTCTCGGGCATATTAGTTACAAACCAGTAGTTGGAATTGATGAGGAATTTGCTGCTGATGCGTATCACTGAGCTGGTCTGTGTAAGGCTGAGCACTCAAATTGATGAGATGTGCAGACAGCTTAGCATCAAAAACCAGCAGTGTGCCTGTCTGTGGGTCTCTCTGGATCCTATTCAGAAATAATTCATCATTCTTGGAGATGATATAAGATCTGTGTCAACTGCTTTTGTTTTTCTACAGGGCACCAGATCACTATTTTGAACTGTATAAAGCTGTTTTACAAACTTCTTATTCAGTTATTCCCCTTAAAGTGCACTGCAAAAAAAAATCTTAGCAAGTGGAAATATCTTGAATATAGTCAAACTGATCTAGTATTTCCTATAATAAGATTACAATAAACCATATATAAGATTATTAAACGTATTTCTAGACATTTCCACTAATTTCAAGCTTGAAATAATCGTGTTCTTTTGGCAGATGATTTTGCTAATTTCAAGCATTTATTTTTTAGAAAGAATCTAAATTATCTGCCAATAGATTATCTGTAATCTTATTAAAAAAATTGGACCATATTCAAGATATTTTCACTTACTACGATGGCATTTTTGCAGTGCATATTATATAATGGGGTACGTTACTAAATTTGTGACGCTACATAAAAATTCCTCGCCTACAAAGGCATTGAAGTGACTAACATGACAGAATGGCGACAACAATTCGTTTTTAATGCTTAACTCTTAGTGCAGGAAGTCCCAAACTCTAGGGGTCGCATCCCCATGTGAGGTCACTGCATTTACAAATGGGGTCGTGAGAGAAACTCACAATCTCCTTATTTGTTTCATTTATTTTACAAATTAACATTACGAATATCAGTCTAACTATGAAGACAGAGTTTGTGTGCTACTATTTAGATGAAGAGTGTACACGCTATTTTTCCACTATCCTGACATGCTGCACTAGTGTAGGAGTTCAGCAATAAAAATGGAAAAATTTCTCCATCCACCTACCTCCGCTAGTTCCTCGACATCATCACGTGACTCTGACTCAGTGGAACAACAGTAGAAGTTCCTGTCTTTTAACATTTAGTTTAAAAAAGTCACGTTGCGCTAATCAGACCACAGAGTGGAAATAAAATGAAAAATCTATGAAAATCTGTGAAAACTCTCCCTTTTCTGACCAAATGTCTCTAGCCCCTGTAGCAAGTCTCTGGTCAGATGAGCTGCCTTCAGCTAAATAATTTACCACAAGACGCATCAGAAGATCTGCTACAGAAGCTGAGCTGGTTTGTTTTTAGAAAGCTAAAATGATTGAACTACAGCTGTTACTTACTTCAGTCCTCTGAAATGTTTTGCTATATTCGTATCTGGACTACAGGCTGCCAGTTGATGGCCCTTGTCCTTGTTAAACAGTAACTACAGTCAACCCAATAATAAAGCGGTGTGAAGGAATGAAGTTCTCAATCTGTCGAATGTAGGTCTGGACCCGGTGACAGCTCCTGGAAGAGGAAGGGTTCAACCCAGAATAAATCACCTTTCCATTTTCCCAGAATGCACTGGGCTCACTAATGAGATGTTTGAGGTGATCCTCTCAATCTACTGTGATGTTTCATCGCTGGCTCCTGATCATTTATGATCACTCGCACAGAAACTTTTGAGTAACTGCAGGCAGATGTGTTTGTATGTGTCACATCAGCTCTGTCCGTTACTCCATTGCCCAGAATCCTAATGCCAAATAACAAATTACAAAATTTATCACACGATCCGTCACCTCGCTCTCACTACCGAGACCTCCAATCTCACACACACACACACACACACCTTTTCCCTGTTACTGGTTCGCTATAAAAACATGCACAAAGCTCAATCAATGGTAGTGATCAGCAAGGAGCAATCCTTCACAATGAACTGCGGTTTGTGAAGAATTGCTCCTTGCTGATTGCTATTGCATTACCAAGCATTCATTCTATTCTGGTTTTGACCGTCGCCTATCTATTGTGTGTCAATGAGAGGGATCCTCAACCTTATCCGCAAAGGTCCGGTGTGGCTGCAGACTTTCATCCCAGCCAAATAAGAGACATACTTGATAGCTGATTGGAGATGAACTGATTAAACAAGTGGAATCAGATGTGGCTCCTGCCTGGAGTGAAAGCCTGCAGCCACTTCGGCCCTTTGTGGATAAGTTTGAAGACCCCTGGTCTATGTCTTTGCCATCTGCTGCACCTACAATCTGGTAAAAATCCCATTAAATGCATACTGTCACATTCCTATTAGCCTTCAAAAAAAAAAATAATAATAATCTGTGCTCAGCCTAATTCAAACCAGACACAAGTCTAAAACACCAGCTGCTCTTTTCTCTCTTCCTCTGTGTCCTGAAAACGTTCCCATAAAGAAAATTTACTGACTGTTACAAGGTGCTGATACTGGAGACTCCTTCCATAAATATAAAATAAACATCTTCTTACAGAAAGCTTCATCAAATCAACAATTACATTTTTCATGATTTTAGTTCGTTTATTATTAGCCTTGGATTCCATGAAACGTCTGCCATACAAGTTCTCGTGTTACAATACAAACGATAGCTTATTATAATGAGCGCGTTAATCGCATGCTCGTGATTTGCTGGTACTAAAACCAGGCACTATACTGACTACATATTTTAGTCTACACAATTCATTCTTAATCCATGATTGCAGTAACGTTCAAGAGGCCAATACACTATGAACGTGTACTGAAGTTTTCTGTCTCGCATTCGTTTCAAGGAACGGTTACACTTCCATTTCAATCGGCACTGACTCTGTAAGGAACACACCTCGTGGTTGTGTTTTAAACAAGTCCAAGAGTTTTTAACAATGTCATTGCTGCGGTTCACATTACTTCACTGGGAGTCCATTAGACGAGGGGGAAAAAAAGAAAGTAAACCAAAGCACGCAACCTCACAGCCTGATTAAATAGCCTATTATAATGATAGCCTCAATTTATATGTCACAATGTCATTATTCACTGAATCATCTTCAGCAAGTGCTATTTTACTGTTTTTACTTCAGTAACCAGAGCTCAGGATCGAAATAAAGACCCTGGAGCTGTAAAGTGCACTGCTGTGACACTCATTTCATTATTGTAGTGTTAAATAAATTCATGATGCAGTGAAACAGTCAAAGCAGTACGCATGACACAAATATTGGGATTGTGTATTATTCATTGCTGAAAGAATGCCAAGGTTTTATCAGAGAGAAAATGCTTTGTTACAGCTGTCACTCAATCTAATAGGGCTTTAGTGATGTTTATATCATATAAAAGATTTGTATGTAATAATTGGAGAAATGTCCCTAGCTTCACCAGCGTAAATTGTGCTAATGTATATTAATTTCTGACTTGGGGTAGAAACTCTTTGTGACCAATTAAAAAAAAAACATGTAGTTCCATATATTTGATCAATCAACTCTGACACTGTAAACTCTTTGAAGGGCCTCATAAAATAAACCTCAATCCAATACACATCAGGATATTCATCCTAGCCACTTAACCACATGATTAGTGAGATTTTGTCAAGCGTGTGATCTACAGTTACTTGCATTATGAAAGATACAGTGGGGTCCAAAATCATTAAAAAATATGGGATTTTTTAAAAAACCGGAAATAAACAGAAGTTTTTAGAATTTTGATGATTTTAAAACATAAACGCCAATGTGCGATATCTTGCCTATGCAATATTAAAGATGTTGCACAATTTCTAGGTCACAAATATTGACCATGTTAACTGCTTTGTACAAAAAGGTCAGATTTTCCTCATGCCTAATCGCTTCCATTGAAGCATGTGCTCAGACGACACTCTGATGGATTGAATCTAACACAGATCATCAGGTTTCACACAAACTTGTGGAGTCCATGCCAGCTCGAGTGCACACTGTCATTAAAGCAAAAAGGGGACGTACCAAATACTAAGAAATTCTGAAATTCACGTAAATATTTCTAAGATTCTACTTTGTATTTAAGTCGTTGCTGATTAATATCATTTGTAGTGAAAACCTTTGTGTTAAATTGAAAAAAAAAAGGCAAACAGAAGCATTTTCACTAGTGCTCTCAGACCACTGTATATCTGATTAACGATCACGTGTCCTGTGGCAGGCAAAAGCGTATAATCTCAGCAGAGATCCAGCAATGAAAAAAAGCTTTTACGTCTGAAATACAGGCCAAATAAAAAACTTTTGAGAAGAAATCAGAGCACCTAAAACACATGAAACTCTCCTCTGAAGTGCAGGAGACCTGATAACTGCACTTGTGGTAATAACATACCTAAGCTACATCATTACACCTTTGCAGAATTTATAATCTTATTTTATTTCTAACCTGAAGGCTTTAGATCTCTGATGACTTTCCAGAGCGAAGGACTGCAATCAGTTTTGTCTCACCTGGAAGGAGACGAGGATGAAGGTAATGACGAGCTGCGATGTAGGGCTGATGAACCTCGGCGCCGTCACCGACTTCTTGCCCTGTTCGAAGATGCGGTAGATGCGGTTGGTTTTGGTCAGCATGGCCGAGTAGGTGATGCACATCCCGAGGCCGAGCAGCAGTCTGCGTAAAGCGCACACCACGGTGTTCGGCTCGGCGATCATCAGGAACGTGATGAGGTAGATCAGGAAGATGCCCGTCAGCAGCACGTAGCTCAGCTCGCGGCCTGACGCCCGCACGATGGGTGTGTCGTTGAAGCGCACAAAGACGATCACTACGGACAGAGTAGCCGCGATGCCCAGGATTGCCAGGAACATGGGCACGACAGCCCAGGGCGAGTGCCAGTCCAGCTTGATGATGGGTGTGGGTATGCAGGCAGTGTGGTTCGCCGTGGGCCTCATGTCGAATGGACACATTTCGCACGCCAACTCGCTCACCTGGTACTGGTAGCCATCGCAGAGCTCGCAGTGCCAGCAGCACGGTACGCCTTTCACCATCTTCTTCCTCTCGCCTGGCCGGCACGGGAAGCTACACACAGAGGGAGGGATGTAATGCTCGCCTCCGGACCACTGCATCTCCTCCACCTGAGGCACAATATATAATAATTTTATATTAATAAATGTTTTAGTTATTATACAGAATAACTAAAAGCAGTAATTGGTACCATAATACAATAAGAGGGGAATAAAACATATTGGGAGTGCTGTTATAAGACAATAATCAATAATCGGAGTTGATTATTTTCCAGTAACAAGAAGTGTCTTATTCATCTTAAACCGCGGCAGCTTGCCAATCCTGACAATTTTTTATTTATTAAAGAACATCACAAGTACTTTTTATCCATTTATAGTTACATTAATGCTGTGGAACATTCATGAAACAAGTTAGTTCCTATTATCCCTTACTTAGCAGCTATAAACAATCTTTAGCTCACCAGCCTCTCCTTTTTGTCTCTCTTGAAGGTTATGTGACAAAAACCGAAAAAGAAATCTCTGTCCTGAAAACCTTCTCATGTTGGAAAGCTTAAAATTACAGCTTTGCCTCTGATCTTTCTCTTTAGTAAATCGCTGTGAGGAATAAAACACTTCAGGAAGTGCTGTTATCGGAAAATAATAAACTTCAGGGCGGTAACTTTGTGTTGGGCCACATCACACCACCTCATCGTCGAATTATTTTCCTAAAACAGCACAACAATAAGTGTATACTTCCTTACTTAAGAGTGTGTCGTATTAGTTCATTAAAAACCAGGTCATTTGGTACTGGGCTCCTCTAATTATTTTGTATTTATTGGTCATTATTATTGGCGTTGAATCCAACCTTATGTTTAACGTTGTTTTTGTATCAAGCTCTTGTCATATGATCATGTATGAACGTGATTAATAATATTTGCCTTTCTCTCTGATCTGAATACTGTTCATGTATAAAGTATAATTCATTATGTATTTCTTTTTCAAGACTCCTCTCAGTGTTTTCCTGTCACTCTTGCCTGTGGCTTGTTAATTATAGGTCTAGCCATGCATTTTTTAGCATGCTGTGGTACCTCACACAGCGTGTGATGCATTGCAATGCACTGACCTCCTGATCAGACCAACATACATAAAAACAGAAATAAGACGATCAGTTTTAGCTTATACAGGACTTCTGTGTTGTTTTTTGGAGTTGATGCAGAATAAGTATTTTATATTATAAAACAGGAAGCAGACCCACGTTGATTCGGAGGTGGTTTGTCCACTGGCCGATGACTTTGTATCCTGGGCTGCTTGTGTTGCTGAACTGATACTGAAAGATGTCGTAGCGGCCCGGAGCGTCGCCGTTCTCATTGAAAAGGACACTGGTGCCAGCACTGCCTGCAAACAACACAAAGAAAATGTATCATTCATAATTAATGTGATTTACACAGATAAACAGCTAAGTGTCATTTCCTTAGAAACGACAGTTCCGGGGGAAAAAATGTTGGCTTGTTAATAAACAACAACAAAAAAAATGCAATTCTAGATAAAAACAAGAATATGAAATAGAAAAACATCTTGCTTAGCTTTAGGTTATCTAATAATGTGCGTGGTTTTTACTTTATAGTTTGACATTTCGCAATAATCAGCTTTGTGTTTATAAAGTCGTGTTATTTTCACTCTGTTGTTTGACATTTCACAATAATCAGCAAATCACTCGTGTTTATCAAGTCAACATATTCATTCAATAGGAAGCAGATAATAAAATATGAAAGCAAAACAGACAAATCTAATAGAAGCAAGTGAGCCTTTTCACCTGTGAAGTCTTCATGCTCTCTGTTAATAAAGTCTCAGACAAGGAAGCTCGGTCCACAAGGATGATTACCAGAAACAGTTTTACTGTAAAACTGAATACAGTGGGATATGTAAGGAATAAAACCAACCCAGTCTCACAGAAAAACGTTCGCACGTGACTTATCTGCAGCACCTTCTATACGTTGAATATCAACGTTCTGGCAACGTATCAAACTTTTGCTTGATTGCTCTGTATGAGACGTTCAGCACCATCGTATTTTAACCAAGCTAACCTCCACCCATATGCTGTTTGAATAAGATAGATAAGTACTAAATCATTCTACCTCTTTGAGCATTGCCAGATTCACGCGGGTCTTTTCAAAACCCAGGAAATCTCTGTATACTCTGCAGACTAAGGAAATGACGGAGTAAAAACTATCCGCATTTTGAAAATACCTGTGTTGCCCTACCACCTTACCACATGACTTGAATGCCTGAATTGAGTTTGCAGAGAAGAGGAGATTCATGAGCAGAGTAAGTCTAATCATATGCCATGAAAAGCACAAAGTTTATGCATGAAGAGGGCAAAATGTTCAATTCATTAAAAATGATTTGTTACATATCAGTCTTATTGAAATAGCGTAGTGGTAGAGTTCAGCTTGGTTAAAAGACGTTGTGGCAGAACGTGACATACAGAGCATTCGAGTGAAAGTTTGATATGTTGCTATGCGATGTATGCTTGCGCCAGATTGCTTATATTGAATGTTGGTATAGAAGGTGCTGCGTATAAATTGCACTTGCGGGTGATCCATTATAGGAAAATAATCAACGACAGGATGGTGTCATGCGGTGCAGCACAAAGCGGATTTGCTGTTACCATGTCGAAGTTGATTATTTTTCCAATAACAACACGGTCTGAAGTGTTTTATTCTTCTTATACTTCAGCAATTTACAAACGATTAGAACTTTTATTTATTAATGAACAACACTTCATACTTTTATTATCCTTTTATCGATACATTTAATGTTCTGGAACATACGCTAAACAAGTTAGTTCCTGTTATCACTTACGCTATTGAAATTATAAACATTCGTTCTCTCACCATCCTGAAGTTAAGATCATTTTAAAAAATCACAGCTTGTCATGTTTCCGTGAAACTACAAACCCCTCCATCTTGCGTCAGAAATTAATCAACATCTTCTGGCCAATCAGATTCGAGAATTTTATATAATTCAGGTTTTAACTCTTGAGTCAGTCTTGGCACCCCTTGGGTGCTGCACTTTCTAAAATAACACAAACATTACTTTCCCTTTACTTGACCTTTAAAACAGACGTCTAGAACTATATAATTAACTGACTTAGCTGCGAACGCGATTCCCCCGAAACCACTAGCGCACACTCAACCTTCGCAGTAGCATTAAGAAGCAGTATTTGTGAGGGACTCCCCTCTTTTTCCTTTCTCTCCAATCCCACTGAGCTTTCCATGTTCTCTCACTTCTTCCATGCACACCAGCTGCTGTATATGGAGGATCCATTCATGCATACTTTAACCTGATAAATGTTGCATACACAGTCTATTCTGGGCCCGATTACATTAAAAATAAAAAACACAACTAAGCAGGAAAGGAGCACAGGGGTGCCGTGAGGGTTTGCGATTTTTGCCCTTTCACTACGTTGATCCCAAATGGACGACCAACTCAGTCATCAATTATTCTGTGATAATTTGACAAGATTTGTAGTTCCTAATCATCTTGCTAAGCAGCTTCAGTCACTGAAGGAACAGCAGTTTTCTTTAAGCCTCATTTGAAGTCTTAGGACAAAAATAGGGACTCCTTATGTTTTTTTTTTTTCTTTTCTGAAATAGTGCATGTTCCTTGTTTGGATGCTCCAGGCTTTCAGTCAGAAAAGAGACGGAGAGTGAGTTTCCTTTTTCCTAAGGTGAAAAAACCTTAATGGACAATTCCTTTAGAAATCCAGGGCCAAGTGTGGCTGGAGAAATAACATTTTATAAATGCTGGGGGGGGGGTTGGGAGGAGACGAGTCAGACAGAATTATAGAGGGGAAAAGAAGAACAGAAGGAAGGAGAGAAAGAGAGAGATTATTCTGGTAATGGAGTACAGAGTTAGCCTCAATTCAGCAGTGTTACTCAGATAAAGTTGTCCTACAGGGCAGAGTGGTGGTTATGAAAGTCTGCACTATACACAACACAACCTCACTGACCTACAGCAAACAATGAAATTCATTAGTGTTCTGAGAATGTAGTGATGCATGTATATATGTTAATTCCTGCACTTACATTTGCCTCAAGTCACAATATTAATGACTTGGACATACAATTTCATGAAACTCAAACTTCTTAATATTTGGATAGGCCACCGTAGACACTCTACAGTCTTAAAGTCATCTATACCTATGACTGGCTTCAACCTGCTCTCAACTAATCGTCAGCTTGCGAGTTCAAATCCTGATGATGCTACAGATGTCCATCGCCGAGAGTCCAAGACAGCAAGACTGGCTTGGTGGGAGGGACAGCGTTACTTTCTCCCCTGTCAATCACTAAGCAGCCATGTCAACCAGTCATGTATGTGGAAGAGGGCAGTAAGCATGTTCCTCTGAGTGTGTTACACTGCCCTGTGAAGCAAAATGAGCAAAAAAGATCCGGTGACTTAACATGTTTCACAGGAAGCATGTACTAGCCTTCGCCGTCCCCTGTTGGTAGCTGTTGTGTTCTAGCACTCGCTAGAGCTCACTAGCGGTTGTGAATATGCATATGACCAAATTAGGGGAGAAAATGGCAGAAATATTTTTTTAAATGTTAACAGTTTGTGGTTCGTGAGGTTTAGCAGATATTCTATACACACTCTATAGACCATTCATTCATTTATCTTCAGTAAGCGCTTTATCCTGGTCTGGGTCACAGTGGATCTATCCCAGGAACACTGGGAATGACTCCCTGGATGGGCTGCTAATGCACTGTCAATGCAAAACTCATTCACACAGACAGTAACCCAAGCTCAGGATCGAACCAGGGACTCCCACTGTATCACCGTGCCACTCTATAGACCAGGGGCTCTCAAAATTTTTACAATCAAGGACTGCCTCTACAGACGATAGTCCAGTTTCTTGCTCATGATGTCTAGCAGGTCATTTATAGACTCATCAACTCATCGCTGGTTCTGTAACAGTTTGACACATTTTTGACTCCATTTTGGCTCCACTGACACATTTAATGGCATGATGTTGAAAGACAGATCAACGTCATTTGATATATTGTTGAGAAGCAGCTGATTGGCTGGTAGATGATTTGTAGTGCATATTGTGGATGAAATTTCACTTTTTGCTATAAAAACTTCATTTTCAAATACCTCTTGCCTTGCTGATATCATCCATTTTTTTTATGAGAATGAATGCTAAATTAGGCTCAAGAAATACACAGTTTTGCTGATTGTCGAGCTTGAGTGCAAAATTAATGCAGGAATTTTAAAAAAACTGTTTTCAGTGAGTGCATTTTGTGTCAAAACATTAAAAATAATGAGAGTTTGGTGCAGTTTCACAGTTCATTATCCTAACTAACTGTGTGAAGAGATTTGAAACTAGGAAATGAAAAAAAGCTTGTCAGTGAAAAGAAAAAAAGAACTGTAAATGTTAGAATGAGTTATTACTCTAAAAATCTATTGCTCAAAAAAAAATACAGGTGCTTTTATCTAAAATATCTGATTCTGCCTTACTAGCATTTCAGTAAAGATGTGTGTGTGTGTGTGTGTGTGTGTGTGTGTGTGTTGGCCTGGAATCCTGATCCAGACTCACCATTAAAGTTGACAGAGCGGATATAACTGAGCAGTAAACGTCCCTCTACGGGGTCCATCTTAGCACAGAGCCCCGTCGCCCCCGGGCACAGGTCCTGGTGCATGTTGTGTAAAGCGTGTGCCATGGCGTACACAGCGTCAATCACAAACTGCACCTTCCCCTCTTGCTCGTACGATGAATCGCGGCTGATCCGCTCTTTACCTGAGGGAAACAGAGAGAGTGAAATAAGGGATAGAGAGATAAATTTTGATCGACAACCAAAAAGGTGAGACGTGAATGAATAAGCATCAGCAGAGTAAGCCAAAGAGAGAATTAAAGGCCACTGAAGTCACCCGTCACTGTCACGCTGTCATAGTCTGCACTTGGAGACAAAACTATTTCTTCCTTCTTGTCACTTGCTCTGAATTACCGCGTAGCCTCGCCACTGGAGTTGTTTTATATAAGGGTTATTTTTGGATAATTAAAAATAAATCAGCACCAAAATGCCAAAAAAAAATGTCACATTTATTCAAAGATGTCAACAAAATGTTTTTATGGTGTGTGACTAAGAGGAAAGTCGATAGAACAAACATTAAAAAAGGAAAAAAACATCAAAGTAACTGCTTTCAGGTATGATAAATCTTTGAGGATTCTTTTTCCAGCTCAGAAAAACCCCCAAACCTCCAAACAAAATCAAATTCTGTAGAGAATAAAATGACTGTGAGAGACTGTGACGTTCGTTAAGGGTTCTTCAGATGGTTAATGGCTCTAGCTCTCTAATGCGGTTCTACTTGAAAGTGAAGGCTCTGTTTTTAGGGTTCTACATATAACCTTTAAGGGTTCGTCAACCTTTTAAGGAGCTAGATGAATGCAGTTCCTAAAAATTTGTACAGTTCTAGCCCCTTTCCCCTTTAATGTGACTCTATTGTATACGCTTACTCCTCAGTCGGGTTTCCACAAATTCAGGCGCTCTTGTAGGACACAACCATTTTTCCCAACTAACAGGATTTTAATGAATACCACATTTCTTGTGTGAATGCACCGGCGTGCGATTTACAAATAAATCTATTCATCTAGTTTGATAAATGAGCCCCAATATGTGGCAGAGGGGCTTCCACCAGAAACAGAGTACCTGAAAAAACATCAAACTCTGACATGGAAATTGAGACAAACACTGCACAGGGGCGTCCAATCTTATCCACGAAGTGTGACAGGAGGTAAACGTGATACAACACATCAGCCATCTGACGACCGGGAACAACTGATTAGACAGATGGAATCAGGTATAACTCCTGCTCTGCTGGAATGAAATCCTGCAGCCAGAGTGGTGCATTATGATCAAGATTGAAAAATCTTGCGACTATGTGGACAGATTCAATACAGCTGGGTAATATAGAGGAGACACAGCTGAATACAAAAATTTCCAAAGGAGAGGACCAAACCAGAACTAGTGACTTAATGCCAAGTGCTTCAAGTCAAGTTTGTCCACTCGGCAGCCATATTGATGACGCTCCTTGGTAGTTATTTCCAGACATACAAGACCACACTCTGGGGAGAGACCCATAACCCAGAAATGGATCAACAAGATGACATTTCAAGCATAAATGGCATGCAAAAAAAACAACAACATATTTCTACTTTCTTTGTTACACATGGAGCCAAGTACCCTATATCTGCACATGACTCAGCATAGGGATCTGATAAGTCAGTGTTTTTCTGGTAATGTTTGAACTAACAAGGCTGTTTTTAATGGAGGGGCGGGAGTTATGCCGAGTTATGCTGTCTTTATTCAAACCATCTCTGCTCAAAGTGACTCAAGCTTTACAATGTCCACTGATCAAGGCTAATGTTGGGGAATCTAATCTAGTACACTCAATGAAGCTGCTTCAACTAAATCACATTATATATCACTGCGAGAATCTTAAACTTTGACACTAATGACAAACTGACATTAATATCAATTTACATATTGTATACAATTACACTGTATACAATTTACAGTAAAAAACACACTTTATGCCAGGCCCAAAAAAGTAGAGATTAGCTTTTTTTAAAAAAAGGAAAAAAGGAACGATAGGTTTTACCTGTGCATTTCTTCTTCTCTGGATCGAGCTTGATGCCTGGACGTGTCAGCTTGCACCTAAAGTCATCCTCCCAGAACTCAGCAAACCAGATATTTCTGCGGTTGTTCTCCAGAGAGCGGGATGTGAAGTACTGATCGAACCCTGAGCAAAAGACACAGAGAACCAGCACTGCCTGAAACCCAGACTGAAATTGAGCGAATTAAAGGGTTAGAAAATAACGCCATGCTATACTGTTCAGAAATGTCAGTGGAAAAAAGGTTGAAATCCGATACTGGACAAAGAAAAGCAACTCTAAAATATGATCGATCCAAATAAATCAAAGGCGTTCATACTTTGTCATGCTATTTCGTCATGAACATGTCATGGAAGATGTTATACATTATGAGTTGCCGTTACAGTTTATGTCCAGTTGTGCAGCAGTATAGCATGATAACATTACTGCTAATTGTCTTGATAACTACCATAATGTATGAAATCACATGCTAAGTGTACTCTAGTTAGCATATGTTTTATGACATGTTTCATAATAGATGTTAACACACATTGTGCTATTGAATTCTATAATCTGAATGGTAAGAAAGTGGTGATTAATCTTCTACAACAGCAGCTCTGACAGCTCTAAGGGCTACTCTCGTTCTAGTATGTCACCCTTTCTATAGTAACAACTTATTTGGGGACTTGTATGCAATACGCTGTGTGTAGACGTTTGTTTAACATTGAGGAAGGAGTCTCTAGTGTCAGTGATCTATAAGGTAGGTGCTTTGTAAAGTCAGTGGTAAGTTTTCTGACAGTTTTCATAAAGTAGGAAATGTACTATCTATCATAAAACATATGCTAACTAGAGTACACTTAGTGAAAATTAGCATAACTGGTCATGGCATGAAACATTAGCCCACCTATAATGATGTAACTGTTATGGTAATGTCAAGTCTGCAATCGCTTCACAAATCTCGAGTCATCTTTACCTTCCACAGAGGCTCTTTTGGGCAGGATGGTGACGGCTCCCTCAGCCACTTCCTCGTTGTCCAGGATAGGGGCGCTCTTTGCTCCCCAGCTGTCTGAGCCCACAAACTTAAAGTGGCCCGTCAGGTTCGCCCTTCTAGCCGCTTCTAGTACCTGCCTATGCCAAAGAGACAGAGAAATCAAATGAATTATAAGATATATTAGTTTTTTAGTTTTCATTTTTAAATTGTCTTGTATGCAATTTTTAAAAAATAGTATTATTTGACAGCAGAAAAAAACCTAACAGAAAAAAAACGCTATATGGGCTGCATTAAAGAACATTTGCATTTGTTAACTGGCAAAATTCAGAACTAAGTCTGAAGCAAGTTCTGAAGCAGAGTTCAGTAAATGATCAAGATTTAGGAGCATGCTGTAAGTTAATTTTTTTCCCCCGCTAATTTATGTGCATTTATTTTTAGTCATGGGTTGAATAATCAGTGAGTGCAGGTGGATTTCATTAACATTTCAACAAACGATTAATACGTGTTAATTTACTTGTTAATTTGTTAACATTACTTACAGTGTATTAATGATGAAGTTTATGGTTTGTTAGTATTAACTAATGCAGTAAATAATGTTAATTAAGGGAATATTAATATAAAGTGTTTCACAGTAAACTGTTTTAGTTAATAAAGTCAGTAAGAAGCAACTTAGTGAAGAATGGTTTTGTCTTCTTTGAGAAAAATGTTTGACAAAACTATACTCATTTCTTATAATAGATTCATTCATTCATTCATTCATTCATTCATTCATTCATCTTTAGTAAGAGCTTTGTCCAGGACAGGGTCCCAGGAACACACGGCATTATGTGGGAATTCACCTCACTAACACGAACTCAGGATCAAACCTGAAGCCATGAGACTTTTATAATAAATCAATTACAAAAATAGCTTATGTTTGTGGCTACAGAATATTATTCGTTATGGAACAGTAACACAAAAATTCTGAAGCTTATGTGTTAAAAACAGGTACTGAGTATACTCTGAGTCCCTTACAGTGAAGTGGAGCAAGGGTGGCCATTATAGAGCATGTCCAGTGGGCCACTATGTCCTGCCTCATTAACGAGTGCCATATCGATTCAGCAGAACGACCGACTGAACTGTGATCCAGCAGAACGTCCACAAGAGCTTGTTAACAAATCAGCAACTGGCCTTCTGGCTTCTCAGTACAGAAGGCAGCGATTCCCTCAAAATCGGCCCCTAATTATATCTGATTTGAATTCTGTTCCAGTAGCAGGGCGAGTGCCGGTTCTCGCCATGTCAAAACGCAGCGCTTGTTAAGTGGTGCGAGCTTTAATGAGTGTGAAACTTCAGCACACACGTCTGTCCATGCCGACGTGGTGGAAAGGCTGTCAGCAGCATGTCACACAGGCTAAAGTCTTCATCAGCAAACACTGGCAGGCACAGGGCTACGTACGAAGAGGTTTAAAGATTCACTGATTCAAATCAATACACCGGGCTCAATATTTACAACTCGGCTACACTGATTCAAAACATTTCAGTACCATGTGCATCACTATAAAGAAATATTATCACTAATATCCTTTGGCACTGTGCATTTCTCTCTCATTATAGGCTCTGCTTGTCAGTCCACACAAAGTGGGTGTGGCCTCAGTGCCTGACAGTACCAGTGAAGGAGGCATGGTCTCTGTGCCTGTCAGTCCGAGTACAGAAAGAGAACCTCTAGTCTCCGTGCCTATTTGTCCCTGTGTAGATAATGCGGCCTCTGTGCCTGTTTGTCTCAGTAAAGGAGGCATGGCATCTCTCCCTTTAAGTCTTAAGTGTCTTAATAAAAGAGGTGTGGCCTCTGTACGTGTCAGTCTCACTGAAGATGATGTGGCCTCTGTGCCTTTCAGTCCCAGTGAATGAGGGGTGACCTTTGTGCGTGTCAGTCACTGTGTAGGCCACTGTGCACATTAGTCCTAGTAACAAGAGAGGCATGGTCTAAAGAATGTATGGCTTCTCTGTCTCTTAGTCTCAGTGAAGGTGTGGCCTCTGTGCCTATTAGTAGCAGTGAAGGAGGCGTGGCCACTGTTTCTGTCAGTGCAGTGCCTCTGGCTTGCTCATTAGCGATAAATTCATACATTTACAATTTATATCCTGAATGTATTTATTTCTGTAAAGATGCTTTGCGACAGTGTTCGCTGTTAAAAGCGCTATACAAATAGAATTGAATAAAATCGAAGTAGCAAAGGAGGTGTAGCCTCGGTTTCTGTCAGTCCTAGTAAAGAGGTAGGTGTGGCCTCTGTTTCTGTCAGTCCTAGTAAAAAGGGAGGCATGGCCTCAATTTTCTGTCAGTCATAGTAATGAACGAGGTGTGACCTCTGTTTCTGTCAGTCCTGGTAAAGAAGGAGGCTTGGCCTTCTTGAAACTAACATTTTTTTTTATTATTGCACCATATGATTGTGTACAGAAACATCTTTAAATCTTATAATATTGACTTTTTTCAGCTTTAAATGTATATTTCATCCACAGTACCATTGATCACACACTGATCATCTCATCTCGTCTCAGAAGGAGAAATATGCACCCTGCAAAACCTGATGCTGTCCAGACAGCAGCAGTTAATCCCTAAACATTTTCTCTTGAGCTAGACGTTACATTTAGAAATTGTTCTTACACTCAGCTCACTGGCTCAGGTGGCCAGCCGTGTGAAATGATGACCTTCTTCAATTCAAGATTGAGGCTTTGAACCCATTGACTCATAGACTGACAGTCTGTCACTCCTCGGCATTGTAGCTGAAGGTAAATGTTTTACATCTCTCTATCTCCACTTACAGCTTTTCATCCTTTGCTATTTTGGCCACTGAGCCTGTCAAGGCTTCAACGAAAGTGCTGTCGAAACAACAGTGTCACAGTACCTGTGTTCAATATGTCAAAAGTCAGTGAATGGCAGAGATAACATCAGGAAGGTTGTAATCGCTGGCAGCTTTCATACCTCTGCCCTCTTAAAGTGACATTTTAAAAGCGGATTCAGCACATGCTGTAGGCTAGGTCAAGCTCCTGTGTTACAGGATTACGCAAGTCTAGCTTGCAAAATTTTAAATATCTCATTTGGTGAACTGTTTTCATTTTTAATCAGGATAAAAAGCAGAACACTGTGCAAGTAGCACACCAAAACACCGTATATAGTCTAATATATGCAACATACTGTATATTGAGTCAGATTTAGACATAAAATATATATTTTTGACTGAATCTGAGTTTCATATCTACTCTTTTATTACCAACATAATATGTATCAATATTCATAAACCCAAATCTACACAGACCCATCTGTTTCTGTTTAATGCACAGATTTTACCCATCATGCTCTTCACTCTGCTTCAGAGTTCAATGCCTCATTTAATTTTCCTGCCCCCTTTATTAGCCTATCAAAGCATCAAAGGGACTCCATTCTAATTATGCTTGTAATGATTTCAAACCAAATCTTCCTTCTTTTGTCTACGAATACACCCACAATACACCCTCATGCAGCTATAACAGGTGCAGAAACGAGCCAAGTGACGCACATTTGTCTTATAACTGCCTCACCATCAGAGTTATATTAACAGCAGTGTATTTACAGCAGAAACCCTTCCAAACAGATGATAAGGCTGTCGAAAACGCATACAATCAGAACAGGTTGTGCAATTGTGCTCTCTCTCTCTCTCTCTCTCTCTCTCTCTCGCTCTATCTAGCTATCTATCTAGCTATATATTATTTATATATCACTCTCCACTTATTAGGAATGCCTGTACACCTGCACATTCATGCAGTTATCTAATCAGCCAATCACGTGGCAGCAGTGCAACGCAAAAGAATCATGCAGATACAGGTCAAGAGCTTCAGTTAATATTCACATCAAACATTAGAATGAAGAAAAATGTGATTTCTCTGTCTTTCTGGCATGGTCGTGATCGTGGCATGGTTGTTGTTGCAAGATGGGCTGGTTTAAGTATTTCAGAAACTGCTGATGTCCTGGGAATTTCACACACAACAGTCTCTAGCGTTTATGCAGTACAGTGATACATACAAGTTTTCCCAATGATACTAAAATATAATGGAAAATTTACAGTTGCACTTTT
The DNA here is from genome assembly GCA_022985145.1 of Pangasius djambal. Taxonomy (NCBI): domain Eukaryota; kingdom Metazoa; phylum Chordata; class Actinopteri; order Siluriformes; family Pangasiidae; genus Pangasius; species Pangasius djambal. Next base: position 4,133,624 of record CM040982.1, on the reverse strand, counting down.
CACCTCATGAGGCGCTGTTCCCACGGAAGCTGGGCTCAATTAGGCTAGCAGTGCTGACAGTACATGAGCGTTGATGGACTTACTTGATGTCGTCTTCGTTGGCGAAGATGATGATCCCTCGAGCATTCGGGGTCTCCATTAATCTCTTAATGATCTTGTCAAACTCTCCGGGTTTGGGGTCTCGGGGGATCTTCATAGACTGAGCAATGCACAGGCCTCCTGTCTCACAAGAAGATGGACACTGATGTTGAAATTTGTCTCACTGATGTTGACCAGCTCTAATCTATATTAATGACCACAGAGAAGTTATGAGAAGACGGGTATAAATGCATACAGATGTTCCGGCCATGTTTTTCAGGCTCTTTGGGACGTACAGTGCTGGGTGAGATATTAATAGGCTGACTAATTTGGTTCAGCTGAGATCGAAAAAAGACTCTGAAGGTTAAGAAGGGTCAAATCTGATCTGGGCCTGGAGAGCAGTGACACTTTAGCTCAATACACTGCCATATAATTAGCTGATGAGTTAAATATGAAGTGTTAGAGGTAAAATAAGGTAAAGGTGATACAGGATAAGAACAAAAAGCAATACGGAAGCATGCATTAAAAGTTGCTATAAATATAGTGCATTATAAAACGAATAGTTTCTAAAATCTGTTAGTTGTGTTTGATTTATGCACACACACACCTGTGACCACATCTTAACAATTTAATTCTATATTAAACCGTTATACTTAAGCCATTGTTCTCTCTATATAATGTCCAAATTTTTGTCTGTTAACAAACTACATTACGTAGTGAGTGAATTGTTTATCGCAAATATTGTTATGATTAGAATAATAATGCTAAAAGACAAAATGGAATCCAGTTCATAGTAGATCATTTGAGTATGCACACAATAAAACAAAATATCAGTAAAACAAAATTAATTCTCAGCCTATTCTATCTTGTTCATCACTTCTGGTTGGGGAATTTATTTATTTTACCCTTTCCTTTTTGTCATTTTCTGTCTCTCTTTTCCCTTTTTTCTTCTTTGTACAGAGAGTCTAAGGCAGTATATAAATAGAATACATTATTATAATAATAAAGCAATATTTATCATGTTCTCGACCAATAAACCTATCATGACTCTTCAATGTTTCACAAATCTTTTTTGCAACAAAGCTCCATTCAGAAAGATCATTAATTGTGATATATGTATATGTCTGGAAGTATTTGGACAATGACAGAGTTTTTGTGATTTTGCCTTTATACACCACCACAATGGATTTGAAATAAAACAATCAAGATGTGATCGAAGTGTAGACTTTCAGCTTTATTTTTAAGAGGTTCCACAAAAATATGGCATTTACCATTTAGGAATTACAGCCATTTTAAGTACTTCCATTTTCAGGGGCTCAAAGGTATTTGGACAATTGACTGACAAGGTGCGGTCCATTCCCTCATTACTTCAAGACAAATGAAGCAGATAAAAGGTCTGGAGTTGATATCAGGTATTGAGTTGGCATTTAGCAGCTGTTCGACTGGAGCTACCAATATGAAGTACAAGGAGATCTCAATCCAAGTTGATCTCAATCCAAGGCTGAAAAAACAACATAAATCTATGAGAGAGAATTAGCAAAAACCTTAGGCGTGGTTGGGTACATTCTTAAAAGAAAGAAAGCACTGGTGAGCTCAACAACATCGAAAGGCCTGGAAGAAAACGGAAGACAACTAAAGTGGATGATCGCAGAATCCTTTCCTTGGTGAAGAAAAACAACAAGGTGCAAACCACTGGTAACATTCAAGAACAGGAAAGCCAGATTAGACTTTGCCAGAAAACATCTAAAAAGCCTCCCATGTTCTGGAATAGGATTCTTTGGACTGATGAAACCAAGATTAACTTGTACCTGAATGATGGGAAGAGAGAAGTATGGTGAAAGAAAGGAACAGCTCATGATCCAAAGTATACCACATCATATGTCAAACATGGTGGAGGCAGTGTTATGGCATGGGCATGTATGGCTGCCAATGGAATGGGCTCACTGGTGTTTATTGATGATGTGACTGCTGACAGAAGTAGCAAGATGTATTCTGAGGTGTACAGGGCTGTACTCTCTGCTCACATTCAGCCAAATGCTACAAAACTGATAGGACGCCGCTTCACAGTGTAGGTGGATAATGACCCTAAACATACTGCGAAAGTGGGTTAAGACTTTTTGAAGGCAAAGAAATGGAATATTCTTCAATGGCCAAGTAAGTCGCCTGATCTCAACCCAATAGAGCTGCTTTTCACTTACTGAAGACAAGACTGAAGGCAGAAAGACCCACAAACAAGCAGCAGCTGAAGGTGGCTGCAGTGAAGCCTGGCAAAGCATCTCCAGGGAGGAAACTCAGAATTTGAGTTTTGAGAACATGGGCTCCAGACTTCAAGCAGTCATTGACTGCAAAGGATTTTCATCCAAGTATTAAAATTATTTTTATATTTATATTTACAATTATGTCACTTTGTCCGAATACTTTTGAGCCCCTGAAAATGGAGGTACTTTGTTGAAAATGGCTGTAATTCCTAAATGCCATGTTTTTGTGGAACCTCTTAATTTTTTTTTATTTCAAATCCATTGTGGTGGTGTATAAAGGCAAAATCATTGTCCAAATACTTCCGGACCTAACTGTATATGTATATATATATATATATATATATATATATATATATATATATATATATATATATATATATATTTACACACACCTTTGCCTAAACTTTGACATCACTGACAGTGACATCAATTCAAATTTTTTCAAATCCTCTTTTCTCCAAATACATGGACATGTACCATCTCTTTTCCACAATCTATGTCCTATTACTAAGTCACATATTACTCTATAGACAATGTCCTGTGAATCAGTGAGGCGGAAATATAGAATGAGGTCATAAATATTACTTATAGTTCTTATGGTAGTAAATATGAGTTATTTACAACATTAATTCCCAAGGAAAGTAAAACCACTAGAGTTGAAAAGCCAATAATGGAGTGAAATGAAGACGAGTAAAAACAGCACTCAGCTGCATTCTGTGAGATGAGTGCAGGATGGACATCTATCTAGTTTATCTCTCTAGTCCAAATAGTCCAAAATGCCTCCAGCCAAATAACCCAGTCAGAGATCTGATTGAATTTTAGAGTAAGTGATGTTAGATAAGTGGTTCTCAGTTCCTGTTCTGATGCCACACACACACACACACACACATGTATGTATATATATACATGTGTGTATGTATATATATATATATATATATATATGTGTGTGTGTGTGTGTGTGGGTGGCATATGTGTATGTATATATATATATATATATATATATATATATATATATATATATATATATATATATATATATGCTTTTTCCTGCTTTAAAGTACCCCTGTACGTATCATTTTAAACCATTATATATAATCATATATAATGCCAAAAATGATCTAGGAACACTTTTTCACATTTACCCTAGGATCTCTTATGGAAATTATCAAAAGCACTCATGTCCTGCTACTTTGCCAAGGCTAAGCTATTTAACTGCTAGCACCTTTATCCTAGGATCTGTCTTGAAATTTGGAAAAAGCCCTAATGTCCTCTGGCTAGTTATCTACTAGCACATTTAACCTAGCATCTGTTTTTGAATTTGGCAGTAGTCCTCCTGCCCTCCTGCTTTAACAGATAGTTACCTGGCTAGTTAACTGCTAGCACATTCACCTTAGTATCTCTCTCTGTTGGAATTTAGGAAAACTGCTAGTAACTTAGATTTATCACAGGACACTAGTGGGATCTTAGTATCTGAGATTCTTCTATACATATTATGATATTTTCTGCGACCTATAAATAAATAGCAACCGAACCTGCCAAAATACACCATAACAACTAAAATTAGAGAGATTAGCTAGCTAGCTAGCCAGCTTAGCATGAGGATTCCGTCGGTACCATATTTTTAAGTGCAGGGTAAGGCTAGGCAATATGGTGATGTAATATCATTATCGATATATCATATATGAGTGTATCATGATATTATCATAGAGATGCCTTCAAGTTCCACTATATGACATTTTTCTCATATCACCCATCCCTGCACTAGTTTTCCATATACCCCATAATGATTCCTGTCAAGCCCATGTGTCAAACTCAAGCCTGTGGCCGAAATACGGTCTGCTGCGTCATTTCATTTGGCCCACCTGAGTAACAAAAATATTGAAATGGCCCGTAGTAACTACTACTCAACAGTTTCCACCTAGAATTCACAGCAGACCTTTAACGTGGCAACCTGCCTGCATTGCGCACGTGCTACTGTACAGAGTGTACAGCGTGTTAAAATCAACACCTGTCTGCTGCATTTGAAGTCAGACACCCGTCTAAATATGACTCAGAAATGCATCAGGTGTTGGTCTTCAGTGTGACTCAGTGATTCACGCCAAATCCCAAAATGAATCACCCAGGATAGAGACCTACAAATATGTTGGAAAAAAAGAAACGTTGATGGAAGATGTGGGATGGGAGATGAAGGACACATATTCTTGGCAAACAAGATAGAATTCAGTGTGAGTTCTTCTTAAATCTCTTTCTTCACATTGTATATTTTCATATATATTTGGAAAACAGATATAAGGCCTATATAGCCTATATAAGGGGTTAGACAGCTATTAATTTTTACTAGTTGACCAGAAGACCTAGTCAACTAATCTTTTCCATAGTTATGGCAAAAATCTGATTAGTGTGCTGCACTTCACACAAAGTGATAACGTTTCATTAAAGCAAAGAAAAATGAAGAATATACTTTCCCAGCAGATACTCACACAGAGTAGAGTTTCAGTTTGTTTCATCTAGTCTGAATATTACAGTTGGATGACTTTTTTTTTTTTTACTATCTTCCTGCATTTTTTTTAATTGTTTTTTCCAACGCTTAAGAGCTTTATTTTATGGCCCTTCAAAGGCTCATGAAAATATTGATGTGGTCTGGGCAGAATTTGAGTTTGACAGAGGGACGAAATAAAAAAAAAAACAATTTAAGGATTTAGATGTGTCATCAAACTTTTCACTAGATTAGCTTTACAGAAGCAGTGTTAGAAGTGTTAACTGAGACGTTTCTGCTGTGGGCATTACTGTACCTGCCTCTCGAGAGATCTGAACAAACGCATCCACGCCACTCTCTCCATAGTTGCCCTCGGAGGCTAGTGTGGAGACGTAATTCCAGCCGAGGGCCTTCACGATGTCCACCATGGCCTGAGCCTGGTACGAGTCCGGAGGAACCACCCGTGAGAAGAAGTCGTAGCGGTTGTTGTCGCTGAGCTCTGGGGCTGTGGAGGCGTAGCTGATCTGAGGAATCTGGAAAAAGGAGACACATGGGATATAAATCTGAAATAATGGTTAAAATGATGATCACAGTTATTTTGTTTAAAAATTTAAATATTGTTATTATCACAATAATTTAGCCAATTTAATTATACTTTAGCATTTTATCAAATTAAAGGCCATATTAAAACGTCAGTTTTTAGATCTGATTTTCCATTTAACTTTTATACTTAAACAGTGTTTAAAAAGAAATTAAGTATTGATGTAAATACATTTTCAGTCATTTCATTTCGCACACTAGACTGTTCCAGGTCCTAAAGCCAGATTTGGAGACTTTTTTCCCGAAATAAAATCTTGTCATGCAACTTGTTTTTGAATACATCAATAAAACAATAATACTATTTTGATAAATTCATTTACTGAAAAAGGATTTTTATTAAATATATGCAAATCTGGACATATATAATCATGTATTACCTCTTTTTTATTCATTTATCTACAGTAAGTGCTTTATCCTAGTCAGGGTTGAAGAAGATCAAGAGCCAATCCCAAGAATGCTGGGCATGAAGTGGGAATACGCCATGGATGGAACGTCAATCCATCGCAATTATTGCCTCATTTGTGTAATTTAATACAATTAACAGATAATTATAATTTTAAAAAATTCTAGTATGGTACAGATCGTGTTTCATTCTGATCTAAGGGAAAATCTGACCTAACATTCAACAACAACAACAAAAAATTGGCTATTTAAATGTGTAACTCTTTTAATCAAAATGCTCATTAGTCACATTACTTAGATTTTAAATATGTACACTGTTAGACTAAAATAAATGAAAAATAAGTAAATATGATATGACGGTATATAACTGTGCCTAGATTACTCTGTCTGCAGATTGGAAAACTGCCACGGTGTTCTCTGATTGGTTAGATAGTTCAAACAGTCTAATGGTAACCATCTACTTTAACTAAGTGCAACGCTATCACTCTTAGCTGAGTAGGTTTAATTAATAAGAAGAGCCAAAAGTTTAATCATAATGAAAATGCAATTCAAATGCAAGAAGATTCAAGTTTGTTTAATTCAAAGTGCGCATGTTTTGGCATAACTGTTACTCAAACTTCCCTAATTTACATCACGGATCCGCTTCTCACACCAAACTGATTTCACGTATTGGAATTTCCTAATTTAAATTTTAAAAATGTGAGTTTAAGCTGTAGGTGCATTAACACCTCACCCATTAAAGCCGTATTTTCAGACACAGGTTCAGCCTGGTCATGGCTTTAATTACAATGCTAAGTAATTCTCCATTAAAGGAATACTTAAAAAAAAAAAAAAAAAAAACTGCTAATGTGCCTGCCAGTGCACTACAGCTAGTTCAGGCTGGTGCACGTGACTCATTTACATAACTACTTACTTGCTTACTTAACTATTTCTCTGGCCTTTTCATTCCCAGACTAAATGGAACCTTTTTCCATAAGTCCTAAAAAGTGCCAGGCATTTGGATTAGCAGGTTTCTGTTAATCACAATGACCATAATTCTGTATGATAATTCTTCTTTGATAGGTTTTAATCCAGTGGTGTTTGGCTTCTGCATACTAATATGCACAGATAAATCTCCATAAGGAGGTTTCAGATGCAGCTGTTTATCAAGTGGAGAAAAATATGAGCAGAAAATACTTAGACTGATTCTTCGAAAACACTCATAAGCCTCAAATTTATCACAGGTCTTAAAGTAAGATTAGGGATTTTGGGGCAGGTTGTCCCTTTCCGTATAACTGTCTGTATAACTGTACATTAGGATGCACATTTCTAATTTTTATAAATGTGGGTCAGTGAGAAGAGGAACACAGGCAGAGTGTGTGGAGAGAAGGACACGAGAGGAAGCCATTTGACAGATTATCCATCGAGGATTAGAGCAGTTTTAGCCAAATGAAGTGATGCACAGAGGGAAGCAAAGCCATTTCACAGCCTCTCAAAGACTACACATTCAACAACAGACTTAACTCTTCATTCACATCCGTTGAAAAGCAGAGATCAGATCAGTGTATATACACACGCACATACACACCATCTCGCATTATAGACTCAACCGGGCTGGAGCAGATCGTGGGTGGCTTTACTGAGCATCAATAAAATCTGCGTAATGTACGTAGGCTGTGTTTGGGCTCAGTGAGTGAAATCGTTCTAAACACATTCGCTGTTCTAAAAGAAAGCCCTTTCATTCTTCTCTTTCATTCGAGAAAGAACATCTGAGCTTTAAATCATCTAACTCTCACAATTTTGGTTTGCGTTTGATTTGTTTTTTAGCAAATAGTTCAGTGGAAAATCAATTCATACCAAATTCTTCCAGCCAAGGAATGTTTGGAATTCTCATGGAATTCCCACTGAATTCCATATTATCAATCAGGGCTTATAGGAATTCATGGGTTCTCACCCTTGAGGTTCTGTGCTGCGTTCAACACAGTGCATTGAGTATGTATGGAACAACATGAGCATTTCAGGGGCAGTCGTGGCCTAATGGTTAGAGTGTAGGACTGTGAACCTGAAGGTCGTGGGTTTGAGTCTCAGGCTGGCAGGGATTGTAGGTGGGGGGAGTGAATGACCAGCGCTCTCTTCCATCTTCAATACCATGACTGAGGTGAGACCCTTGAGCAAGGCACCGAACCCCAACTGCTCCCCGGGCGCCGCAGCAAAAAAGGCTGTCCACTGGTGTGTGTGTGTGTGTGTGTGCGTGCGCGCGCGCGATGGGTTAAATGCAGAGCACAAATTCTGAGTATGGGTCACCATTCTTGGCTTCACATCACTTTAATTTATGATATACATAGTTAGCCCGCAATTAAAGACACCTCAAAATGTGATGAAGTGCACATACAATTCCCACAAAACCAATAGGATTCCATGAAATTCCCAAACATAATATTCTGCAGAATAAGAATATAATATGTATAAGAAATAAAACACAATGGGGCTTGCTGTTATAGGAAAATAATCAATATCAAACACAAAGCAGAGTAACTGTTGCCAACCCAGCATCGTAACAAAAGAAATAACGTATTACAATGAGCACATTAGCATAAACCTTGCAGACAGAACTACTGTCAGAGCTGCTGTTACAGAAAATCAATCAACACCTTCTGGACTAATCTAATTCAAGAATTCAGCAGAGCTGTGGTATAATACACATTAATGACTAAATCCAGTAGTAGTAAGTACAAAAATCCAGTATTAGTAAATATTCCTAACATATAACCCATAAAAATCCAACTGGATTTTTACAGCTAATTTGAATTTAGTTGTAGACGTCTGATGAAAAAGATAAGAGTTATAGTAATATTTTAGACTTTTATTTGCAGCATGGATACCATCAGATACTTAACTGGAGGTCACGTATTAAGTATGATAATCCACAACATAATTCACACAATTCATAGCCAGAACATAATAATTTGTTATGAGGATGACCCAAAGACAGATTTTCATTTGTGGAAAATGATGTCCGTTTTTCTTCATGTTTATAGATTGCAAGTGTACATGAGATTACTGACAAACGGGATGTAGATTATGTGTGAGATCAACTTTAATAACTTTGTAGCTAATCTAGCCTCATAGCTCTCAACTGATGACCTGCAAATTATTCATATGCACGATATGTAGTGAAAAATATGCTATATATATTATTTGTGAATGCGTTCATGTAGGCATGATGCATCACCATGCAGCATCAAATCCTCAGTGCTAATTTCATGCTGTTTCTTTTATTCAGCTGGATTTATATGAACATTAGGTGTTAATTCAACGCTAGGGCTTTTGTATAATGCATGATGTATGTGCGGTGGGAATGCCTTTAGGAGATACGTGCTGTAAAATCCCTAGAGTTGGATTTTGCTGTGTGCGTGCGTGTGTGTGTGTGTGTGTGTGTGTGTGTGTGGTTGCATATATAAGAGGATATAGTATTTTGGTCGTTCTTTTCCTCCTGAAAAGTGCCAATAATTTTGCAGTGAACTTGTTCCCTAAAGTAGTCTTCTGTATGTTTTTTTTTTTACGTGTGTGTTAATCTGTATAAGAGAATATAGTGTTTCATTTAGCCCTGGGCATACAGAACATGTAGTCAGCTCCAAAATTATTGGCACCCTTCAGGAAAATGGACACAGCATTGATACAATGTTCTTTTGAAAGGTGCCAATAATTTTGCAGTGAACGTGTTTATCTTGTACCCTAAAGTAGTCTTCTGTATTCCTTGATGTTTTTGATGTGTGTGTGTGTGTGTGTGTGTGGACTGCAATGAAATTTTCAATGTAATGTGACAGATTTTCCCTCTGAACATTAATAAAGCAATCAATCAACCTTGCATGTCTGTCCCTCTCCATTTTGCTAACATTTCCTCCAGATGAATCGTCCACTCTGTGAGCTTCATCAACACACCGAGGCAAACTGAGGTTCACGGGAAGTTGAGCACGCTCACAGCAAACCACTAGCTGCACCCCAGAGCTGTAGTTGTGATAATTAATTAGACAGCCCTTCTAATCAGAGGCTTTACATGCAGCTACAAACCCGTGTTGTAGCTCAATGGATTCATAAAAGTGAACAAAACAGACATTAAATATTCCACTTGTAGCAATGTTGCGGGAAAAAAACACCAATTTCTTACTGAAAAGAATAAATTCATGTAAAATATCTTTGCTTCATTCTCTTTCTAGCTCTCCCATTTTAATGTATATCATACCATCAAAATATCAACATGCCATATGACAAATTCATGTAGTCATAATGATCATTTATATATATATCACGTCACACACAAAAAGTTCCCAGTTAGACAAAAGCTAATGTAATAGAAATGTTAGTGTTAATGATGTAGGAATGTTATACAGAAATGTTCTCAGAAATGTTCTTAGAACCATAACAGTTAGAAAAAGTGTCGCTAACATAAAATTGATAGCTGGGTAGATACAAAGACTCAAAAAAGTGACATGCAACTATCTACCCAGCTGTTGCTTTTCAACCGACTGCAAAAGCAAAATGATTTTATGAGAAAATATAAGCTTTGAATCTGCCTGTGGTGTACCACTCAGATCCTACCATCATCTGAACATCATTAGCAAGGACATCTTTTTATCTGTAGCTTAGCTGTCAGTAAGAACAGGGTTTAAATCAGTAATCAAATATCACAGCCTTAATAACCCAAAAGTAGCTAAAGCTGATGTGCTGAATTTTAGCTGTCGTGTTTTTTCTCCATCCAAAATTTTGTTTTAAACAGTATTTTTAATATAGGCTTTGACATGTATCTAAACCCCACACAGAAGTATTTTAGTAGTAGTAAGTCTGATTACCCCCAAAAGTGAAAGTGAAAAAACTGCATTTAAAGATTTCTACAGTGCTGGGGCATCACAGACCTTTTGAGAGCTGGTATCTGCTTACAAACTGAATTGATTAGATTTATGTCCATTACACTCTATGGCACATAGCTATTCAAGATTCAAGATACGAGAGTTTATTGTCATATGCACAGTAAAACAGGCAGTTACACTGTACAATGAAATTCTTACTCTGTAGCATTCCTACTGATAAACCATCAATACTATCCAGATAACGTTATAAAATGGTTGGAAATTATAACACCATGTATGTTAAACTGGCTCTTTACAAACATTGCAGGAAGATAGCCGAGTCAAGGTTAAAAAAAGTACATATCATTTAGGTGAAATAAATTTATGGTTTCTTAAAGTTGAGGTGTCGAAGTATGTTAGAAAAACTCAAAACTGCTTCTAATATCAAGCATAAAAGCACTGTTAAAATAGAACAAATACATCATATGTGATATACAGTATATTTTTTTTTTAGTTTTTAAGAATCCCTTTAATTAATGAATTGTTACGACTGCCAATTAATGCAATGTAAATATTACCACATGCTTGAGAAAATGCAGACATTTATCAGTTTTCTAGCCACCACAGGTACCTTGTTAGAAGAATTAAATTTAAGAACAGTGAACAGACATTTATCTGTCATCTAAAAACCTTTAATTCAGGTACAATTAAAGAAAGTTGCTCAACCTGAAGTTTCCATGGAGACATTTTTTTTGCAGAGCCACTTTAACATGCTGTGAATGTGTTCAATAAAGAAGAGCAGAGCAGCATGATAATGAAACATCTGTACATTAGTTAGACTAACATATGCTCTATATTGTGGCTTTTAATGCAGTATTCCAGAAGCTTCCAGCAACAAAACATTAAAGTTAAAACACTCGCGAGTTTCCTTATCCCCCTTCTCTGTCTCTCTCTCTCGCTCTCTCTCTCACACACACACACAGACACACACACACACACAAAAAATCTCTAAAACACACTTTCTTTCACCCTCATACATTCTCTTTCTTCCTATCACACACTTACACTGCCTCATTGTATGTTCTGCATCCTGAAAATACATTGTCCAAGGAACTCCAGTTTTTCCTTTGTCATTAATTTGCGTGCAAAAATTTGCATCCCCCTAAGGAAAAAGAAATTTTCCCCCTCTTTCTTTCTTTCTTTTTACATTTTTTCTACAAAAAGTCCCATAAGGTTCAAAATAAAATCTATATGTATCCTGCAACAAGCCAACAATCCAAACAATCCCCAAAAAAATCATTTGAAAAGAGCCAATAAAAAGATGTCAAAGGTTTGTCACAACACTCTCAGTCTCCGAGATTTAATTTGAAGAAGGCCGAGAGCGGGAAGAGTTATAACAGAAAAGTCAAGAAGCAGAAGCAAAGGTCAGCCAAGCAATCTGAGCGAGTTAGAACAGCGATGTCCGAAAAAAATTGGGAAGAAATTTACAACTGAGAGGATCCAAGAGCTGCAGAGGGGATATGCAAAAAGGTTAGAGGAGGTTATAGTGGCAATGCAAGGACATGTACACTATTAGAGAATATTTCTGCCACATTTAGAAAGTCAGATTTGAAACTTTTAAACATTTAAAACCTTAATAATGAAGGAGTATTTGTGAAATTAGCGTTTAATACCCAAGTTCGATCCTGAGATGTGTTCGATCCTGTGTAGACTTATTCTGCATGTTCTCTGTGTCGGTGTGGGTTTCCTCTGGGTTCTCTGGTTTCCTTCCACCTCTTAAAAATATGCCAGTAGGGGGATTGTCTATGTTAAATTGACCCTAGGTGTGAAAGTGTGTGTGCATGGCATCCTGTGATGAACTGGCATCCCATCCAGGGGCATTCCTGCTTCATACTAAGTGTTATTAGGATGGACTCCGGATCCATCACCACCCTGGCCAGAAAAAAACAATTACTGTTTTAAGTAGAGATGGAACCAGTGAGAAACCCAGCAAAAACTGGTGGATCGGATATCAGAGAAAAAAAAGAATTTGATTTGATCCTGTAACGAATTGGGATTGGATTAGAAAAGATGAAATTGGAATTGGAAAATATTGGAAAAGATTGTAACTGGAAAAGATTGGAAGTAGATTTGGAAAAGATTTCAACTGGAAATATTTACATATAAATAATTCTTTGTTAGGTTTGTTCTTTAATATATGTATTCTTTATTATGTTTATTATGTTTGCAGTGTAAGTTATTTTGTGTGCGAAATCTGTGGTTTTGTGTAAGTCGGGTTCTTTAGCTAAATTTTTTAAGCACTTGAGTTAAAAAATCATTAGTAGTTTTTCAAGAATAAATACGGCATTAATGATACGTCAGATTGACTGATGCTCAAGGTTCCAGTATAAGGATCGGTATCGGAAAAGAAAATGTGGCATCATGCCATCTTCTAGGTTTAACTTATTTTTGTTGCTGTGAAGGACACTTTACCTTTGTTAAAATATCAAAACCTTGCATACATATTTGTAAATGTAATATCAATTGGACACAAACGGCACCCCGATCATGCAATCACCCTCTTAACTAGATAACTAGCATGCCATTCTTTTAAATGATAAAAAATTTTAGTTAAATTGCACTGACCTCCACTTCTTAGCCTAGTTATTTAATTTTCCAGGCAACTGAAACATGGGAGTGGCTTAAACACACTTGAGCTTTAACATGTCTGTTGGGCGAACTGATGATTTTATGATTTGCCCACCATTGCTCATTATCATTTACTTTCACAGCCCTATAATAATAGCCTATACTTCAGGTATAGTAGATGTTAGCTTGATTTTAGTGTGTTTTGAAAAATTGAAGGTCAGAGGGTGAGTACCTTGTTTTTGTATTTATGGATCATCGTATAGTTTAACACTGGGCTATACTTATCTTTTATATATTTTTGGAATGCAAAATAACATTTGTGTGTAATGAATCCCATCTGCTCCCCCATGAATCCCAAATGCCCCTCTGTCCTATATGTTCTACTTATGGACCTGCACACACACAAACACACACACACACACACACACTCTCTCTCTCTCTCTCTCTCTCTCGCACACACACACACACACACACGCACACGCACACACACACACTTATATCTCTCTTTCTGTGTGTACAGCAGTAAATTTAGCTGTGGGTCTGAGAGGCTTAATGTCCCGGGGGGTTTCTCTAATTCTCCAGCTATCAGCTGCCTGATGGTTTATCTCGGTCCTCAGCCTCTGTTCAACAGCTCCTGGTAAAGACGATGTCATTAAGCTGTGCGCTGTGTGAAACCTGTCAGTGTGTGTCTGTGAGAGAGAAGTGAACTGAGGCGTAGGGCTTTGTCTGGATCTCATGGTGGAGCTGAAAAACATTCATGTAGTGTGAAGCCTGTTGTCTCTTCTGGCAAAGCCCTTAAATACACAGTATCAAACTGTTCACGGGGGAGTCGTCACGAATGGGCCAGTTTTTCTGACAGTTCCCTCAATTAAAAAACCCTTGTTTGATGTTTGTTTGCAAAAATAAGACGTAGGAAAACGGTGGTTTAAATTTAAATGGGGACAAATTGAAATCACAAGATGGCAAATGATTACAAATTCAAATAAAGGAATACCGGAGCATTTTTCAAGCTAATGACTATCCACCACATCTGTGATACACATCTGTAACTCCTGATTCGTTGTTCTTATGTTCAGATGTTCTTATGTAGCTTTATAAAACTTTTCAATACTAGAGTAAGTCGTTCCAATTACTTTAGGATTTACTTAGATTTTGCGTTCTATATGTCGTCTTTACATTCAGCAATTAACCATAACTCCAAATTTATGGAAGGGAAGGCAGTGAAAGCTGGTTCCAGGTAGCTAGCTAACTTAGCTAACATTAGTGCTAAACAAAAATGTTGTTGTACTATATTACAGTAACAGGTTTGGTTACTCTTAAATAAACTACTGAGGATCAAGGCTTTGACACTAAAATCCCATGTGTGTCAACCTGTGACTAACGCAAGCTAGTTTACTAGCAGATATTCTCACCTTCGCAGACTCCTCTTGAATCTTAAAGGCTGAAATGTGAATGGTTCCCCTTTAATTCTGTATATATGTCATTGTGTATGACGGTTAGCAATGAAAACGTGTAATACCTACACTTCTCCCTCCGACTACAAGAGGTCACTGATCTGGTTGCACACTGGTTTGCAATCCACTTCAGCTAATATCTCTATTTAAACTGCCTGTTAAATAGGACTTGTTGTGAAGTCTTGCCACTTTTTGCTGGCTGTGCATTTCTGAGCCTTGAAATTCTGACTTTTCTTTTGTGCCCAGAAGTGTTTTGACCTTTGCCTAGATATTCTACAGTAAATCTGCCATGCCTCCTGAGGCATAGCTGCCAATGAGTTTTCGAGTTTGAGCCCCCTAATATATTTTATGACAGTTCCCCAAATGCCCATTTACGGATGATTAATATGACATACATAGAGCACAGCTGATATATGTGTTGAATAACATTGTTTTGCGCAGTAATGATATTCATAAAAGGCCAGTCGAGACCAGCATCCTCCATATTTATATATTTGTATGCGGTGAGAAACAGGATTAACCAAACAGGACGTTTTTCCCATTTCTTTTTGAAAACAACTAGCTAGCATACAGATATTCAAGGCAACATTATTTTCAATAACTGTACTAAGCTGTAATAAAGTTAACTGTACTGTACTGAACTGTAATAAAGGTATTTTATTATTTAATTTCCTAGGCATAAGATTATTAATATAGCAACCTTGTTTGAAGGTAAGTTGTGCTCTTAATACGCTTGTTGTCTTCGATATTCCTGTTTACCAGTAAACTGAGTTTTGGACTGTTAGTGCCTGATTTTTGCTCCTATTTTTATTAAACTCTGTAACTGGAGCTCTGTCTCTGATTCGTTACATAAACAACCACTTATGACTGCACACCTGAAAACATAGAAAGCTTTTCAGAGCAAGATATAGTGTTACCGGATTGAAAAAATAACATGACACACTTAAAGAGCCTCAGAATATTCTGTTGTTGGTCGTTTATAATGTCAGTAAAATGACCTCCATATTAGTGAGGAAGCCTCTCTTGCAACAGCTAGAAGTCTGCCTCACAAGGCTAACTAGCAATTAACTAGCTGGCTGGCTATTAGCAATGGCAGGAGGACACAGGGGTGTTTCCAAAGTGCAATTCATGCATATTCATGGACTTGGGCACTGTTTTTATGACGGTAATGATATAGAGATATTTCTAAGCCACTTTTAGTTGTTTCTTGGGCATTAAACCATATAAAGCATATTATTATTCTGCATAGATTATTTTAATGGATTAAATTTCTATGTTCAGGGGTATTTAAAGTGTCAGATTCAAATGACTCTCGAGAGTTACGCAGCAGCTACCTCCATATGGCCCATAAAAGATGAAAGATTGTGATGGATATTACCGAGGCATTGGGACACGTGACAGCTCGTTGAAAAATTGAGGACCCTAAGGCCCTGGACCGAAGTGCAAATGTCTCCTCATTCAAAAAGAATCTTATGCCACAGAGTGAGAGACTTCCGACCTCTCACAGTGATTTCTCTCACTCTTGGGTATACAGAGCTGCTAAAACCTTAGGACAGAAGTGGCATGTGTGTGTGTGTATATATATATATATGGTGTTTGCGCCTGGTGGGGAATGTGCAATTGTGTGAAAAAAAGGATTTTGTGTGTGTGTGTGTGTGTGTGTGTGTGTGTGTGTGCCTATGCAGTGCATTTAAGTCCTAGACACATTACTCATCATTATGTCAAGGTGGTGTGTGTTGTGAGGAGAACACGCTGACTTTAGCTTAGTACAGGAAGTGATAACCTCAGTGTGATCTCGGCCTCAAAATCCCTGACAGAGCTCAGCTGATGTTCACCCCGAATCAACCTCAATGCAAAAAAGAAACACACTCAGCTAAATAGCCATTAAACACTACAAAACGACCAAGCATTGCTTTAAAGGTGGAGTTTGCAATATGTAAATGTGTTTCTAGACCTGCAGTAATCATATAAATTAAAAGACAATTTAGAAAAAGCATGATTTTTTGCTGTGCTATTCTCTAGTTTCTCTAGTTTCTTCATTTTAGGTCATATTTTGCCACACATTTGTGTAGTTTTGAGGTCACTCCGTGAGCTTTTGTTTTGGTTTTGGTCCTGTCTCCAGCCCTGTCATGACGTGACTGATTACCCTAATGTGTTCACCTGTTCTGTGTCTCACCTTGATTAGAGTAGTTATTTCTACTCTGTTGTTTCTGTTCCTCTTTGCGAAGTCTTATCATGCTTTTTTCTCATTAATGCTGCCTTCAAGTCCTGATGGAAATATCGTAATTACAAGGTGAGAGCACTTTAACGCCACCACAATGTAGTAATTACAACTCTGGAGCTCAGTTTTTTCTATGAAGCCTGACTTTCTGAGTTGAGTGTAGAAATTATGGTGGCCGCCAATATGAATGTGATGCCTAGAGCAGACAGTAAGATTTAAAAAAGTAATTTTACATGTTAACTATTCAGTGCAGTTGTAGTTTAATTTTCTTTTAGTAAAGCACAATAAACATCTTGTCATTGATGATACCCAAAAAAGAAATAAGTTTTCTCGCTTGATCCATTTTATCAGACAAAAAACACTTGAACACACACCACGTCATGATCACAATCTCCGAACTTCTGAGGAGGACTTGCAGGTTGCAAAAGTGCAAGATGCAGTTTCCTCTGTTGCCTGTGCTTTGTCTTCCTGCTTTGGACCCTTGTCTGTTTTCGTGTTTTGATTATGGATTATCCTGGTGTTAAGCTATCTGCCTGTGGCTTGACCCCAGCTATGAATAATGAATCTTGGATTACACTTCACGCTGAGTTTATGCACTTGTGTCTTACCTCTAACTTCTGCATGTTACACCTGAAATTAGCCGAGTCCTCAGCGGAAACAGAGCTGCTCAACTCATGATCAGAATACTAAACCCATGTAGAATATAAAGTGTCAAAACGTATGTGAAAGTGTTGTTATTGTAATTGCAATTCCTCTCATGTGCAGCAGTGGGCGCTAAAAATGACTAACTTTAACAATATTTTGCAAATTCATTAAATAAACATTAACTCAGTAAATGGCATGACAGGATGACACAAAGGCTGTGTGACACCCAACCACCTGTCCCTAAAACATCAAAGGCTGTGAAATTCACCAATATTGTCACTTCTGAGTGCGCACAATTTGTTTTATGATATTGTACTATTCCAAGCTGAGCGGCGCAGCTGAACACTCCAGCACACATCAGCACTGAGGCTTTTGTTATGCTAAACGGGCATCGAATAAACGCTTTGTGCACATTAAAGCAGCAAACAGGAAAAACGCACACCTGATAAACAGAACGAGGCAATTGCCGAGGTTTTGTCTGCGCTTCAACGAGCAGGCCTCGAACTGGAATAATGACAGGCAGCAGTTCACTGCTTCTCTGTACTCAGACGTAAAAAGGGTCTGGTTTAATGAAGCTGCCGGTCCTCAGCTCTGCTGGACTCCTTGCTTTTGTCTCTTTTCTGCTTCTGGCTGTATATTTTGGACGTCTAATTAGTGGCTTTGCTAAAGACAGATGTTCTCATATGGACAACTGCCATTGTCTCCCTTATTTGCATTTCCTCTGAACCAGTAGGACATCATTCTTTTTTTAGATCAGTCCGCTGAGAAAAGCTTGAATGTTCATCATTCCATAGCATAATGTTCCACAAACCTGATAAAAACCTGATGTGTTTGGATATTCTTCATAAATAGCTTATTCTCCAGCGATTATATGCGGAAACGCTCTCCTTCAGTCAAAACATACCTAAAGTTCTTGAGTTACTGAATATGTTTAAGTATTAAGTAGCTTCACACATAAAAGTTGCCAAGTTCCTGAAAAGGTTCCTCCAGTACAAACACACCTAAAGTTTCAGAGTTCCTGAAAAGGTTCTACTGGTGATAACATCTAAAGTTCTCAGGTTCCTGTAAAGGTTTATCCATTGGAAACCATATAAAAGTTTCTAAGCTCCTGAAAAAGGTGCCTGAAATGGTTACACTGGTGTAAACACACCTGATATTTCTGAGTTCTTGCAATATGCTATAACAGATGCTCTTTTGAGACATTTATAGAAGTGATGAAGTGATGTGGAGCTTAAGTAGAACTGTCTGTAAAAGAGTAACCCCAACACTGACATCCAGCACTGACGCTGCCTTCATGTTCCATTACAGCAGATTAGTCTCTCATCAAATCAAGTTCTCGTTTCTCTTCTGACCAAACTGAAGGTAAACAGAGCAGAGCTGTACATGTGCTTAGTCTTTCTCCCTCCTGAAACCTCCTTCTTTCTAATTCACCGTCTTATATAAGACCTGTGTAGGATGGATTAGAGTGTAGAGGAAGTCCAAGCAGGAGCAGCTGAGATATGAGCTTTTACTGGGGTGCAAATCAACAAATTTGTCACAGAGATTCTGTACTTTCTCTGCAAGCCATCGCAGCAGAAGAAGACAGTGAGAGAGCCGAGCCCTTGAACAAGGCTGCCAGCAAGAGGAGAGTTTTCGAAGAGTGCTATTGAACTGGGCTGAATGACTTGTTTACCCCGAAGATACTTTTATTTTCCAACGAATACGCCATACCTTGTGTTCCTTTTTCTGAGTGCGGCCTGGCGCTGGTCATGGATCAGTGAGCAATTCTTTTGGCAGCAATGCCCAAACATAAAGGCAATCCTTGGCAATCTTGTCTGTTTGCTGCAGGCTAAATGAACTCCTCTTCAAATGCATTATTTTATTCAGTCCAAAATACAGCTCGAACCAGCAGCTACAATATATACCAGCACACTTGCTTGTATTAGATTGACTGTATACAGTCATGATGTACGGAATAAAACACTTGAAGCATGCTGTTACAGGAAGATAATCATAGACAGTAAACCTGGGATTTGACTTGCAGGTGGAACTGCTGTCATAGCTGTTGTTTTCTGACCACTCAGAATCGAGAATTCAACCGCGCTGTGCTATGAACATATGTAATGAATTATTCCCCATTTGAAATGTTAAATCATTGTTCACTGTGCTTGCATGCTTTATTATAGCGATGAAGACAGGTTCTGTTTCTGAAACAGCGGTGACCTTTTGGATAAAATATTCAGGTAGTCTTTTGTAGTTTTACACTGCTGTCAGCTTGGCCATGAACACATTTCAGCCAGCTGGCGCTCTCCAGAGAAAGCTGGCTATTTTTTGATATGTAGATCAAACACTTGTCAATATGCACTGGGGTGCTTTGTGATGCCAGACAGTGTTTCGGCAGTCTGTCTTGCCAGATTGGACAGTTCAAAAAATCCTTCAGAGCTCATAATGTAAGAAGTTCCTCATCAGGATGGAAGCGATCTTTTTAGCCCATTTTATTGCACCAGCATTTCATTGCTGTTTAGGGGGAAAAGTTGTGACATTAAAAAAAAAATGCTAGCGTTTTCCACTCAATGTTGTGTCACCGCTAAGAGAAAAACCAAACCAATACCTGGAGCCTCAGGGAGCAGAGGACAGAAGAGAGCCTGATTAGTCGACGTGATTAGTTACCCTGACTGATTACATGTTCGTCAATTAACAGCCGCCCTGGGCTCCTGGAGCCAAGCCTCACCACCATGGAGGAATCAGCTAAGCATCCATGCCAAAGCTGATTTATCGGATTTACATCAGGTTCAAGA
Organism: Pangasius djambal; assembly: GCA_022985145.1. NCBI lineage: Eukaryota > Metazoa > Chordata > Actinopteri > Siluriformes > Pangasiidae > Pangasius > Pangasius djambal. Next base: position 4,113,259 of record CM040982.1, on the reverse strand, counting down.
GGTCAGAGAGTTCAAATGACAGTTTCTACGATTTCATGTATCGCACACACATATGCAAATTTATATCGCAGTTATACTAACAGTTACCTTTTTTAAATGTTTTATTTAGTTTCATCAGAATTCTAGCCACAGCCCACAAAATTATGCCAAAAAGCAATTAAAAGGGGAAAGCTAAATCTTGGTGGAACTTATATTACTTATATTATATTTCAGCTAGTGTTAACTGTAAAACATAAATATGCCTAAAATGTCTAATTAGAGCGATAAAAACTTTGGCTATTTGATTAGATCTAGATTGTTCCAAGTCATTTCTATAATTTCTCAGTTCAATTAAAAAAAATTCTTTATTTACTTAAATCTATTCCCTGGTTAAATTTTGAAATTTGTGAGTATTTAAAACTGAGGGCATTTAAATAAAAAATGGTCAAATGTAGGGTGTTCAAAAACCTGCACCACAGCGATCTCACGATTGAAAATTCATAGTTACAGATGAGCATAATTAGGGTTACAGTTACACTGTGGCTTTTCTTATAACTTCATTGAAGCTGAAGTTCACTGAAGAAGAAAAAGAAGAAGAAAATGATGATGATGATAATGATGATGATGATGAAGAATATACAATCAAATGAAGTCTCTATTGTTTAAATTGTTGGTATAATTAATCAACACCTTCTGACCAATCAGATTCGACAATTCAACAGTGCTATGGTATACCGTAAAATAATACAGTATGTATATGTATATCTACAGTGGGGTCCAGTAGACCACTAGTGAAAATGCTTCTATTTTGCCTTTTTTTTCTAATTTAATACAACAATTTTTGTTACAAATTCTATTATTTTATTATAAGACAAGAACTTGAGTGAAAAGTAAAATCGTTCTTTTTTCAAAGACTTTGTTAGTATTTGGTACGTCCCCTTTGTTTAATGACAGTGAGCACTCGAGCTGGCATGGACTCCACAAGTTTGTGCAAAACCTTTTAGATGAAATCCATCAGAGCTTCAATAGAAGAGATTAGACACGAGGAAAATCTGACCTTTTGTATAAAGCAGTTAACATGGTCAACATCACACATTTGCTTACATTTATATAGAGACCTAGAAATAGTGCAGAACCTTGAATATTAAATATTCAAGATATTGAACATTTACTTTCTTTCTTTTAAACATTTCAACATTCTAAAACCTTCTGTTTATTTCCAATTTTAAATGAAAAATAAAACCCCAGATTTTCAATGTTTGTCTTAGATTTTGTTGTATCTCTTCTGCATTATTATGTCAGCAGAAAAAAAAGCACATTTTACTTCTCCAAACATTCATTTTCCAAAAAAAAAATAATAATAATGTTACAGAGAAATGTTTAAATGTCATTAAACAATATAACATTTTAAGTAAAAGACCACTTTTTAGATAAAGACATGAAGAATGAAGAATGTCTTGTATAGGAGCAAGAAACAGAAGCAAGTGCGATAGCCAGCGTGTCCAGGAGAACTTTTTCAGGTTCTCCATCAAGCTTGGAAGAACGTACCAATTTTCTTATAAAACCAATATCCTTACTAAACTGCCTGAATGTTCCTCAGATGGTGGACACAAATATCAACTTTTTCCCTTTTTTTATTGTTCATTGTTCTTTATAATCCATATGTAGAAAGGTTTCACTTTATTATTTTTGAAGGCATCTTTGCTTTGCAGAATTTGTTCATGTGCCTAAGATTTTTGCGCAGTATGTAAATATAGTTGTAAATAAAGTACATGCACTAAACCGGGTGCCAGAAATGGGACAAGACTTTTAGGCCAGGAAAATGCCAGTTCTGGCACTGCATTAGCACTAGGAGTGGGTCTCGGGAGGCTTTTTCGCCCAAAGTAGGTTTGAAAATCCCAGTGCAATGGCAGATCTCCAAAGTCACACCTGTGTTGCGCCACACGACCCAAAGCAGTGCATGCGGGCTCATTTGTGAACACGAAAACTGGGCTAAAATAGAAGGACGCGCCTTACACCGAAACAATCTAGCAAAATCAGCAAATTACGTTTGCACAAAAATAGGGCCCAGAGAAATTTAACCGCACAATTTACTCTGTGGAAAAAGTTCAGCAGTCTGTTGCAACCCCTTAAAATCTTGTATTATTATTGAGTTGTTCATTTTAAAGCATATTATCCAGTAACTACTATGAATTATCCAGTAAGTACAGTAAAAAGGTATATAGTTACGAGAGTAAAGGATGTATGTCTGGAGCCACAGATGTGTCCTGGGAGTTTGAAAAGAGATTCAAAATGTCTCTGGGAATTATGATACTCACAGACTGATTTAGCTGATCCATCATCTTTTGTTAAGGATATCTGATATGGAGAGGCGCTAGGGATGCACTATATGTGGTATGTTAATTGTCGTTTTATTAGCTTGCAATATGCGAACCAATCTCTAACTGTTTTATGGTGTGTTGTGATTTTCTGAGACCTTCCATTTGTGTCCATTTGTGGTGGCTTGGATGAATCATCACATTCACATAATCCAACAAATATAAGTAATCATGGTCAGAATAAAGCCTCCGTGATTTCAGCAGTGTTTTAAGATTATTACTTGTCACACTATACAAGATGACCGCAATAAAGTCTTGGCTAAATTCTATAACAGACTGTGCTGTTCATGTCAGATTATAGGATGAACATTCTCTAACTATTGACCTGCGTTTACGTCATTTACATGCTTATGTCATAAGTATGATGTGGGGTCATGCAGAAAACTTGCATAAATACAAACATTCTCCAAAGGGAGCTTTGAGGTTGTAAGGATCATTTTTCTGTCCATTAGCATGTTTTGTTTATGTTTCGCCCCGCCATTACCATATTTGTAAGTGTCCGTTGTGTTTTGCCTAACCCTATGCCGTCCTCCTATTGGTGGCTTTGAGAAGACCATCGTAGCAGAGCTCACATGCTGAGATTTTAATCAAAAATTTTCTGACACTGCCAGGATTTTGTTGTCAGCCATCATTGGTCGCAATCACACTAAAGTGGATAATCACATTATACGACAATCTTAACTCGGGACCAAAAAAGATTCTTTTACAATATGCGATTGGGGCAAAACTTGTACAGTGTAAACCCGCTTAAGACACCATATTACATGAGTGATCCACCAATGGCTTTGGTATGTTTTAATATCTTTCTGATACCTTACTATCTTCATATAAAATTGTTAATTACACATCCAATAGAGTATCACTTTCCCCAACCTGCTTCGTGTTTCAAAAGTTTCAGGTGCTACTAAAGACAAATAGTGTCATGTGACCTTAATAAGCACACACACACACACACATACACACGCTTGACTCACCTCAAAGAGCCGAAGTACGTTGGCCACCATGATGGAGACAGAGCTGGCTGATGCCCCGATCACACCCACCACACGGTCCGGCTTGCGTATGATTGGTTGCTCACCATTGGAGCACCGGATATCAGACGTATCTTTCTGAATAAGTGCCTGGACAAATGTGAGCGACTGCTCCAGTGCGTACGTGTCTCGTGAGCACGTGTCCAGAATCCGTGCGCCCAGTGTGATGTTGGGCAGCAGCTCAGGGTCACTGTTGATTTGGTCCAGTGCGTACAGCATGGCTTCCATACGATGGATTCCTTTCTCCTTTTTAATCTCACCACATGCTTGACCCAGGGGCCCTTTGGAGTGCACAGGGAAGAGCCCACCAAGAGTGATATCACCGGGGATTTTGATCGAATGCGGGTGCGAGTGCTGGTGCGCCATCAAAGCTGGGCTGACCCACACACACATGATCCACAGGAGGCATAGCCACGTGGGTGAGTGGCGGCTGGTCCAACTGGGCTGCAGTCTGAGATCTATTAACGGGTATGGCGGGGACTGGGATGCCATGGCACATTTGGGTTTTACAGCAAGTGTTCATCCACGACCCAGAGAACCTGTCAATGATATAACAAAAATGATGAGCTGTGGCTTAATTTTTCATCATGAGGGCAAAACAACTGTTCTGTACTCTGGTCTGCTGCCATGCCATTCCTATCAAGCATTCAGGCCAAGGATCTGATAAAACCACTTGGTTATCTGTTATAAAAATGTATTACTTTGATTGGAATGTCCTCATGGCAGCTTTATAACACACTCTCGTACATTCACAGTAAGCAGTGCATGAAATTGGGAAGCTATCGAGGTGACCCTGTAAGACAGGATGGTAGGAGCTATTCTACAGGCTACAGATTGCAGGTGTGTCCTCCAGCAGCCAGACTGCTATCAGCAGGTTAGTCTGAATGAATGAAGAACATTATGGTATGGCAGATGGCAGAGCGTCGGGGAGCAGAGGTAAACACACTCGTCTGATTTAGAGTGATGGCAAGGCCAGGTGCAGAGCGACTGCTTTTCACCGAGGTCTGGAGAGAGCCACAGTATTGACTGGGTGGAAATGAAAGAGGGGGGCAAACAACACAAAAGAGGAAGGAGCATGGAGGCCAAGAAATTGACAGATAGTAAAGAAAAGAGACTGAGAGAGAGAAGGAGATAAAGGTTGTGGAGGTATTTAAGAATTTGATGGACATACACCAGGTGGAACATTATGGAGCTAAAAGCCTAAAAGCACTAAAAGTGTAAAGGTGCAATAAACACATCAAAATATCTTTATTAAGTGTGTAAATGGGAATGACAGCAGTAAATACTGTGATGTGGAGATACAGCCACAAATCTTAATAAATGGATGGACGGATGGATGGACGGATGGATGGATGGATGGATGGATGGATGGATGGATGGACAGAAGGACATTTAGATAGATAGGCAGGATGCATGTATGGACAAGTGTGCAAAAGAATAGATTGGATTGACAGAAGATAGGATGGATTCATCAAAGAAGAGAAGATTGGAATGGATGTAAAGGTGTACAAAAAGACAGATAAATGAATGGATAGTTGAATGCATGGGCAGTCAGCTAGATGAATAGAAAGAAAAACAGATAAACAACCTGACGGATTGATGGATGGATGGATGGATGGATGGATGGATATATGGATGAACAGAGAGATGCACTGCTAAAAGACTGGATGGAAAGACATGATACATGGACACATGGATGGATGAAAGCATTGATAGACAGAAGGACAGATCAACACACAGATGACTGGATGGATGCACTGACAGAGATGGCTCAATAAATAGACAGAAGGATGGCTGGATGAATAGATAGAGGGATGGACAGATGCATAGCCATATTCAGTCCCATATCCGTATCTTTTCTTGAGTTTTTTTTTTTTTTTTTACATTTTTACTTTTTGGGTAAAATTTTACACCCTCCAGAGCACAGAGGGTAAACCGTGTAAGAGTGTGTTACTGTAAGAGTGTGTGTTAGTGTGAAACCAAGCTAGTAGATTTTCACTGGTTGCCAGATGTTCACAAATGCAAAGTGGAGTTTTTAGACTTTGTGTTCTCAGCAGGAACCCAGAGCTCTCCTGTACTTCTGCACATGTTGGGCTTTGATAGCATTTGCAGTAAGCAGTGGATATTACATTTGTCAGCAAAACCAAATCTCACCACTATTATCACATTTTCTCCTGCTCGAGTTCTCAGCCTGGCCGGCCAGGCTGTGTGATACTTTCTCATCACACAGCTGATACACATCAAATTGAAAAATCGAATATGAAATTTGTCCAGCATTACGTCTGCTTTACTCTCATTTGCAATATCTGCAATGTCATATCTGAGCAATAGCGTATACATGTGCCCTGTGTATGTGTGTGTGAGTGTGTATGTTTGTGTGTGTGTGTGTGTGTGTGTGTATGTGTTTCCAGGCCAAAGAAAGCTGTCACCATTTGCGTGAATTTAAACGTCATATTTTCTAATGCAAACTAATTGTTTTGAAAGAGATTTCATCACTCGCAGAGGCGTAATTTAATTCCGCAAACTGGCAGAGGCTCACAACCAGACAGTAATGCGAGGAGACACGAGTCGAGTGCACACTCTCACAAATATGATTTTCCTCTGATGGAACATCACTCGGAGCTGCTAAACATAATGGGAGGTTTCAAAGATGCAAAGAGAGGTTTATAACAGTCTGCATATTGACTGGGTTACAATCCATTCATTACACAGGAGAAGTAAGTACAGCAGTATTTTCCATAGACACCTCTGACAGGCTCTTACACAGGCTCTTAGACATAAAATATATAGTTGTTCAATCTTACTTTGAATGCCAAAACCATCAGCAGGCCAGTTATCAATAGTACCTCATCATTATCATCATCATATTACCGTGTTTGACAGGCTTTCATTCCACATAAACACTACATGATGAAGACCGGTGTTTACATTCATGACATCCAGAAAGGCAGAAGTCAATAACAGTAGTAACAATCAATAACAAGGCCATAGCAGAACAGCAGGCTTTAGAACATATTTTGGGCTCATCCATCAAAACTTTTCTCTCGATCCATTAATAAATGCAATTACCTAAAGCTTTTCAGGACTGTAGGAAGAACGATCAATGTGGAAACCTAGTTATCAGCTCAGGCTCGTCTATGGCTCAGTTTGAGTCAGCTTCCTATTCTTCACTTGCCTTAGGTTTTTCTTTGTACGTGCTATATATAAAACCTGTATATGTAAGAACATGTGCAGACTCTATAGAACCTGCCAAAAAAAAAAAAAAAAAACCGTCTACAGGGAATTTTGGGTTTCACCTGAGTGAAATAGAATGGCGCTTGTTTTGCATGTTGGCCTTAATGAATATGCAAATTAGAGCGATTCTACCTGCAAGTGCAAAAGGGCGCAGTATGATTTACTACACCTGAAACTCATTAAGAGAACGGCAACTGCGTACAAATTAATACAACCAAATGGAAGGTATTATATTTGTGGAAGCCAGTTTCCACCATTTTATCCCATTTCTGCCAATCTGGACACCTGACAGTTCCCACTCGCCTGACAAATCTCACCATCATACAACAGCTACCAACAGGGAAGGGTGAAGTCTAACATGTGCTTCCTCCTAGACACATGAAGCCAGCCAACCGCATCTTTTCGAACTGTTGCTCATTCTGTGTCATTTTCACCCAGTACTTTGCATGTAATGCCAATATAAACTGTAAGACATTAATAACAGAGGTGGTTACAAAATAAGAATATAAATGTACTTTGATCATATTTTGATCATGAAGTGAGATATTGTGCAATTGAAGGTAATGTGCAAATTAGTCGTGACCTGGTATAGTCAGGTACGTCCTGTAAATCGCACTTCGCAACATTGTATACTTTCAGTGTGTTAAAGTGAATAAAAGGAAGAAAGAGATGGAAGTGGCTGTTGTTTAAGAGTATAACCACTGAGCCATCTATATACACATTTATACAGGTTAATGTTAACATAAATTTCATAAGGCGAGCTACACATCTTAAAAAAAACTTAGTATTCAATGTGTTATTACATCATAAAATATATGAGCCAATCATGTTTTGATATGCAAATAAAGGCTTTTCAACACTTGTTTTCCAGGGGAGGAACGGGGAACCTGTGTGCATTTCTTTTTAGAGTATTAATCTATTCTGGATTTCTTGATGAAGCTAAAAAGTAGGAACTTCAGTGATCTGTAATGTTATCCTAATAACCTTTTTTTTGTAAAATTCAAATCAAGCAATTATTATTGAAGTTCAAATGTGTAGAATTTTAAAGAAAATTGCTGACCTTTATGCAATCTTGCAACATTTCTATCGTGATGGGTGCGGTCTCTTCCAGGATGACTCCGCCCACATTTGCAAGATATGGGGGCTCACTTATTGGTTTGATAAGGATGAAAATGATGCAAATCCTGTGCATATATGTTATATACCCTTACAGTCACCAGATCACAACCCAGTCGAACACTTATGGGAGATTTTGGAGCGACCCGTTAGACAGCGCCGAAATACAAACTGAAGAAATATCATTTGAAATAATGGTTTTCATTGCTCCAGTACAGTTCCAGAGACTTACAGAATCTATGCCAAGGATTTTTTTTTTACTTTAATTTCTCACCCATTTGTATTCATTGAATTTCATACTTTTTGAGTTTTACTGTAAATATCACATGAAATGTGCTATATAAGAAAGTATAAAATAAAGAAGCCACCTTTCAAAGATTTGATCTATTGCAGCTCACAACACACCTGATGTAATCAGCAGCTGTGAGAACAAAACGGATCTGGAACGAGGCCTTTGAGAACGGTGCCGAGGACCTCACAGCTAATAGACTCTGAAATTTATAAAACGAACCTGTGCACAGCTCGCACACTCTGAATCGATGGTGTCTTTCCCCAGATGATGCATTAATTCAGGATTATATGACATTCTGCTCAGTAGCTGCTTCAGAAATGTGGCCAGTGCTTTTGAAACTTCATCCATCCTCCTCCTTCTACAATCAACAAAAGGTTCACACCATGTCAAATGCAGCATGCAGCTTCTAAAATAGCTTCACATCTACAGCCCAGAAAAGGAAATAATAAAATAAAACCACAGGCCCTGAATAAATACAATAGCGATGAGGAATAGTTGTTCCTTTTTGTTTTCAGAACAGAGTTAGTAGTTTCTGGAATGGTTTGAAAAAAAAAAAGCTTTAAGTTGGAATCTTCAGGCGTGTCTTCAAAACATATCTTTTGTCAGATTTAATGGAAAGATTGTTTAGAAAATCAGGCTGTGATGAAGACAGTCTTTGGTTTTCTCCAGACAAATGTCAAAAACAAAAAAAAAAAAAGGAAATAAAAGATGCATTATCAGTCATTCTACTTTCTTAAAAGCAGAGGTTTTGTGTGCATTGCATCTGTTTCTACATTTGCACCGGTTTCGGTTCTGAGCATCTTCCAGCTGGCAGCCGTACAATCTGTGAATTAAAGATACAGTTCTGACTGGATGAGATGTGCAAAGAAGCGCTAAGAAGTGCAAATTAAGGTCTGGTGGCTTCTCAGTGGTGGCATTAACTATCTTTTTATAATTTATTTTAATAAATGAAGTAATCTTGTATATATAGTATATATATGTGTGTGTTTTGTATTAATGTTCAGCAACAACATGCATATTCTAATTTTAAATAAGATTTGGAAGTATGGTTTATTTTACATTATGCCACAGCGCTGCTGAATTAATGCTTGATTCTGATTGGTCAGAAGATGTTGATTAATGCGCTCATTATAATACATTATGGTTTCTGTAGTAGCAACTTACACAGGGACTTTTTTGCAGCCATTCCATGTAAACAGATGTGTAAAAAATGTGTGTATTAGTGACGTTTTCTGTGAATGGGGAGTTTTATTTAGCAATTATGGAAGGAGTGTTCAGTGTCAGCGCTTTTTTAACAGTCAGAGCTGTTCGTTTAAGTTTTCAGACATGGTTTCTTGGTAGCATGACAAGCTGTGTAATACATTATTATTCCTATAGTACACAATTTACACAACTTACACTTATAAGGAGGACACGTCACATAAACAAATTTTGAACAGATGTATTTGTTGATAGGGTGAATTTTTTTTGCGAGGAGATGTTTATGTAACATTTTTGGAAGGAGTCTCTAGTGTCAGCGCTTTGTAACATTCAGAGGTGAAGCTGTAACTTTATGTTTTCAGACATGGGAACGTTTTCAGGAGAGAGGACTTTGTGGTTTATTGGTAACATGACAAAAAAGAAGAAAAAGAGAGGTTGGTGAGGGAAGTAATTTGACTAACAGAAACTAACTTGTTTGGCAACATTAACTGTAAATATAAATGGATAAAAAGTACAACCTGCTGTTCTTTAATAAATAAATAATTTAAATTTTTGGCAAATTGCTGCGGAATAAGATGATCAAATAGTTCAGGGCATGCTGTTTTTGGAAAATAATCAACTTCGGGGTGGTAACAGTAACTCTGCTTTGCGTTGTGCAGCATTACATCACCTCATTATTGATTTTTTTTTTTTTCAACTGTTTTATGTCTTATATATTATTTACTGTGACTGATTTCTCTGTATGTATTTCATTAAAGTACAGCAAAAAAAATGAAGGCTTATGCTGAACACAAGCTGAAATACCAGCAACCTCTTTCAGATGCTAAAAAAAGGCCAAACACAGAACATGGACTCTGTGGTAGGCTATGTGGACTTGTAAATCCCAGCAATTATGTTTAGAGCAGTTTTTGATTGTGAATAATTTAGCACTTTGGATATTTATGGAACACGAGCACTGTTAAAATCTGTGAATTTTCTTGAGAAAACAGATTTGAGTTGACACAAGCTAACATATGAGAAACTGTTATGGTTAGGATGAGGGAAATAGGTTGAAGCGTTTCTGATCACATTATTCTTATGAAACGCAATATAATCTCTGGCGCTCATTAAAATTCCATGAATTTTGCATGAGACGTGATTGCATTAATACACTCAGCTGTATACGCTTCGGCCATGGACATCTTTTGAACACCTTTCTGGCCATAAGCTTCAGGATCTTAAAGGGTACAACACACCTGTACACCTGTACACCTCTTGTATACATGCTTCCATGTTACCAGTCAGTAGAGATTAAATGTTCTTAGCCACATTTAGTGACAAAAAGTACCAGACTCTCTACAAATAGTAGAAGTGTGGCTTGGGAAATTGCTCTACTCCTGACCTGTCCTACTTCTAATCAAAGCAATTTTGTGTGAAACTCTGCAGCGAGAGCTTGGTTTAACGTCATGAAGTAATACATGTAAAGAGCGTAATGAAGCCTATTTGTAGTTCTCTAATTCCCATCAACTTGGAACAAGTCCTCGGGGTACTTACTCTCAACTCAGACTCACTGTTTCACTTTTTTGCCGTCTATCAGGTGCTGAGACTTATACAGCAAAGTGATTATTATAATTTTTGCATTATCCTAATGGTGTCATCTGTCTCTTTTTCTAAAGCATAAACAGAAACATTGAAATCCACCAATACATCAGTGAAATCACATTCTTTAATAATTAATGTCAAAATGTATGGCAAAGAAGAAAGAATAAATAAACATGCCTGCTTTGTTAATATGATACAATAAATCAGGAATGAAACATGATGAGTCCTGATGTTATTGTAAAATAATCAATGACAGGATGGTGTGAGATCTCCAAGCTTCAGTGTTTTATATGTTTTTGATTTGTTTTGTTTTTTTACATTTGGATTCATGACTATTTAATTTTTCTAAACCTTACATGCCGAAACAGGCAGAAACAATTAAAGTGAAAAATTAATTAATTCATTCCTATTTTAGTAGAAAAGAAAGCTGTAGACTATCATGCAATCTGGAATATAGCCTTAATTTCTGCATTTCTGTTACAAATACAGACTACTTCTTTCTGAAATGGTGGGTTATTTTCTTTCTCCCAGGTGCAGAATGTCCTGTCTTTCTCCAAAACCGTAATATAAGAACCCTTTACGTATGATCAAGTGTAATGTTCACTCATTGATCTTTAACATCTTTCACATTGCTTGAGCACTACACTACACTACTTCACAGTTTGCCTTCTTTAAATTGGACAAAAAAGATAAAACCCTGGTGTTCCATCACTGCTCTGAGTTTACTGCCACTGTGGAAGTCACTCTCATTAAGTCCTGATCATTCTGTCCCTAAAGCCAGAACAGGTGCAGTAGGACTTCCTGAGCCGGTTCTAAGTGAACATTAGAATTAGATGAAATGGCACAGCTTGGAACATTTCGTGAAGCTTATGATGCTCCAGAGTCAAAAGCAACACTGGAAGTATACTAGTATCAGAAGGAAATTACTGATTATAGGTGATTGGACTGACATTTGGTGTTTTACACGCTGAAGCATTAATTAGTGCTCATTATGTACTTATAAGAAAAGATATTTGTGGATGGCTGTCAGAGTTGTGCGAAATATCATTTCTTAATTGTCCTACTGATATCACAGAAGCCTGCATGATATGTGAATGAGCCCTCTAACAGTTACTGAGAGCATTCTGACCATCTCAGTATGATGTTCTAAGTAAGCACTAAGTAAAACACTTTTGGACATGCCGTTATAGGAAAATAATCAACGATGCGGTGATGTGATGAAGCAGAGTTACTGTTACAACACCAAACTGATTATTTTCTATAACAGCACTTCCTAAAGTGTTTAATTCCTCTTATACTACAGCAATCGTCAAAGCTGACCAATTTCACTTCTGAAAAGAAACACACCGCATACTTTTTGCCTATTTGTAGTTTAGACTGTAATTTTGTTTAATGACAACGAAACAAGTTAGACCCTGTTATTACTTATGTTATAGCAGCTATAAACAGTCATCCCTCACAAGCTTCTCTTTTTTTCTCTATAAAACTAATAAGACAAAAAAAAAAATACAGCTTGTCATGTTACAAAGAAAACAGAGACGGCAAAGCTGTCCATCCTGAAGACTTTGTCAGAAAAGTTACAGCTTTACCTCTGATTGCTACAAAGCTCTGACTAGACTCCTTCCATAAACATTAAATAAATGTCTCACTTCAAGTGCTGGTAATCAATAGAGAATTCAATAGCGCTGAGGTATAATAAAAAAACCAGATAATAAGAATAAAATTAAACTTGGTCATGGCCAACCTTTAACCATGGCACCACCATCATCTTTAAGGAAAATTACAACTGCAATGTGTACATGCAGTGTATAATTAAAAGTATCTTAGTTTTGCCCATATTGTGCATGCCTCCTCGATGTAATGTTTATTTTTGCCGCAAAATTCCTGAATGCTACGTAATATGTGTTTATGCTGACACGTACATACCATGTGAGAATTGTGTAGCAGGATCAGCAGTGTGGATAAGCGCTATAACCAGCAAACACACACACAGCACTCAAATAACACTTTAACATTAACTGCATTTATAAAAACGGCGAAGGTGTTGCTGATTTTGCTGTATATGAGTTTATCTCTAAACAGGACACACCAAGTATAATTCCAAGCCACTTTAACATGAGCAAAATGCTTGTCAAACCGCACACTGATTAATACTAGAGTGTGCTAATGAATAAGTCACATGAATTATGAATTGCATACTGTGCATGCAAAAAACCCCACAGTGTGGTTTATCCTAAACAGGAGCATCAACATGCACTGTGCGGAAGGAAGGGAAATCATGCAAAGCCTGCATGCACACTCCTGTGGCTTATATGGATTAGGGAAAGCTATTCATCGCCAAATACACTCCTTCATGAGTTACTGTCTGCTCTGCTTTCTTCTTTTTAAAGCTCTGCACTTAAAATGCCACACAGGTAACCTTGCATACTGTACCTCAGTCATGAACATAAGCATAGCTCAAACCCTGGTGTTGAATTAACCCTTACAGTGTGCATTTGTTTAGGAGTGAATTCAGCACTGTAAGAATTCACGCAATACTGCAGATGTTAATTTAGCGTATCAGGAGCTAGTTCAAAATTGGATGGATTCCGGCAGCACGGTTGGTGTTAATTTCACTGTGTATCGTCTTGCTCTGCGTAATTACTCACAGTAAGTAACAGAGATGCACCATATGGGCAAAATTGATATTGCAACACACTGCAGTTAGTTGTGATATGGTTTGCAATACAGAAATACGCGCTGATGGATCACACAGTTCAAGATGTCACCTCAGGATGAGTGTGAAGGTTAATTATCGAACTGTTTCAACAATACAGAAAGATTATCCTGCAAGACTTTACGTGTCAATTCTATGGAACAGTAAAAATATTTCCATAAATGTACAGTACAATACATTCTCATAAATAAAGGCATTGACCTGCTTTTCCTTTTTGCTGGCGCAGCAGCATCCACACTATCTTTAGTACACCTAGAAATGTGAATGTAGTGTATCTATAAACATAATTTAAAGGTACATAATTGGACCACTGATATACATTTTTAAAGCTTTATTCCTAAAGGCAATTAAATGTACACCACATGCACCTTCCCAGGTAAATATAATACACACTAAAGTTACAGATGATATCCCCTTGATGGTACCACCCCATTGTTCAGTTTGGTACCTTTATTTCTGAGAGTATATGGGAAAAATACCACATAGCAATTACGCTGCATCATATTTTGGAATGTGATACGACTTGTAATATGCCACAGGCAAACGGACACAGATGCAAAATTGCTTTTATATAGGTCTACATCAATACACAATGCTGCTAGCCTATGTACCGTAAAATACACTTTAATGGAACTGGATATGGATTCAAGATTCTTAAAAGGCGCAATAACAAACTTTCAATGAAGGTGTCATTGTATCACATTCATTCAAACAGCATAAATGATATGCTTTGGTTTGCATGATGCTTTGGGCATAATTACACTCATTTGTGAGCTACACACGCAAATGAAGCCCTGGCAAAGTGTTATCTCGTGCACGTCTGATTTCTTACCTGTGTTTTCCATGAGCGCTCTGAGCTCGCGCCAGGATCCATCCAGCAGCTCAAACTGCAAGCTGAACTCGTGCATCCATTCAGTCAGTCAGAAACTTCCGCTCTGTCCTCCCATATCAGCGTCTACTGGAGTTTAAACAGGGCTTCATTCCCGCTGCCACACTGATGATGATGATGAGGAGGAGGAGGATGAGGATGAGAGGAGTTGACCGAGTCGGACCCGGATCATTTGGAGAAGGAGAGTCCGTCGGTGTTCAGATGCAAAAGACAGATGCTGCGCAGAGGGAGACTGTGGGAATCACTCTGAGATAAACAGAGAGAGGAAATGAAATAATCCTGTGCTGCCCGCGCGCGCTCTTAAACTGAGGGGCGCGTTAATGCGAGCGCTCGTGCATGAGCCACAGAGAGAGAGAGAGAGAGAGAGAGAGAGAGAAGGTGTGAGTGTGTGTGTGTGTGTGTGTGGGGGGGGGGGGGGGGGGGGGGGGGGGGGGGGGGGGGGGGGGGGGGGGGGGGGGGGGGGGGGGGGGGGGGGGGGTGTTGACAGTGCACGCTTAAACGCAACAACGCACACGTTAGTTTTGTAAGGAATGAAACAATTGGGGGCGTGCTGTTACAGAAAAATAATCAATGATGGGATGGTGCGATGTACTATAACAGCACGTCTTGAAGTGGTGTATTCCTCTTATACCACAGCAATTCTCCAACAATTGCAGTTCTTCATTTACTGAAAGAAGCTGTTGTACTTTTTATCTGCTTACAGTTACAGTTGCATTTGCAAAGTCTCTGACCAGCCTCTATATTTCCTCTCTCTTGAGGTTAATAAGACAAAATAAAAATGCAGCTTGTCGTGTTACCAATAAACCGCAAGGCCCTCCATCCTCAAGACTGTCCCGTGCTAACTTAAAGTTACAGCTTTACCTCTGATTGTTACAGATCCGTGACACTGGAGACTCATTCCATAAATGTTAAATAAACATCAACTTACAAAAAAAAAAGTGCTGTAAACCTGAGTTGCCTTGCAGCAAGAGCTGCTTCAGAGCTGCTGTTATAGAAAATTAATCAACACCTTCTGACCAATCAAAAACGAGGATTCAACAGTGCTCTCATTT
This sequence comes from Pangasius djambal, assembly GCA_022985145.1. NCBI lineage: Eukaryota > Metazoa > Chordata > Actinopteri > Siluriformes > Pangasiidae > Pangasius > Pangasius djambal. The sequence continues at coordinate 4,097,791 of CM040982.1, read as the reverse complement.
TGTATTAAAGGAAACAGGATTTATTATAGTATAACCATCAGGTAGTAACTATATTAGCACACTCTACTGAGTCAAAAGTAAACTATATGTCCAAAGGTTTGTGGACACCTGGCCATCAGACCCATATGTGGCCCCAAACTGTTGCCACAAAGTTGGAAGCACACAACTGTATAGAATATCTTTGTATGGTGCAGCAAACAAAGATATTCTATACAACTAAGAGGCCCAAACTTGTTCCAACATAGCAATACCCCTGTGCACAAAGCGAGCTCCATAAAGATATGGTTTGCCAAGATTAGAGTGGAAGAACTCGAGTGGCCTGCACAGAGTCCTCACCTCAACCCCACTGAACACCTTTGGGATGAACTGGAACACCGACTGCACCCCAGATCTCCACACCCAACATCAGTACCTGATCTCACTAATGCTCTTGTAGCTGAATGGACAAAAATCCTCACAGCCACGCTCCAAAATCTAGTGGAAAGCCTTCCCAGAAGAGTGGAGCTCATTATAACAGCAAAGGGGGAACCAATTCCGTGTTAATGCCCATGATTTTGGAATGTGATGGTTAAGTGTCCACTTACTTTTGGCCACATAATGTATTAAATGAAAGAAAGACTCAAGGAAAGTACATATACTTAAAAACCAGACTTAAATACGGTAACTAATTAACAGTAATTCTATGTCTACGTCTACGAAAAATGAGATGCATGAGCAAATGAGCACTTTACAGGGTGAACTGGACCCGAGTAACTGATGAGCTTCTTAAATATCATAACAACAATCCTTATACATTTGACCTTTAGAGATCTGAGAAATAAAAGGCTCAAAAACCTGTAAAGTTCTTCTATAATCTCTTCTCTAGGTCTGAAAAAATGTCATATGTGCACGTAGTCCTCCGGTTAAGTGTGGCATCATAATGACAACATTTGTCCATTGCGCTCAGTTAAGAACACAAACTCTGTTACTATAGATTTCAGGTACCTCAGAGCAACTCAGGGTCACAGAGGAGCGACCATTGCCCGGAGCCACCGCTAGATCAACATGCCTGATTCACACTCCCAGATCGAACCCAAATCCCTCTGGAAACACTTCGGCTTGCATTCAAATGTGCAATACACACATATAGCCAGTGGCTCCAGTTGTGATGTGGCCTCTTCCCCAAGCACATACAATTTTAATACACTCACACCCTATAAAGTTTGTTCACTGCTTTAAAAAATAAATAAATAAATAAATAAAAACAATCCTGGAATTATTTATGTGTGATTACACTGCGGTATCCATTTCAGGCATCAGCATCTCTATGCTTCGTGTGTATTCATGGAAAAATAAAAATCACTTTTACTGACCTAATAACCCAAAATAAATCAGTTCAGTGGAGAAGAATAAGAGAATTGGAGCTGCCCCCAATTTTATACCCTTTCATATGATATCATAAAAGCATCACACAGCATGCACACAATTGCCTTTATGATGTGACGTTAGAAAAGCGTAAATATGCCCTGTGAGTTATATAAAGGTGTATAATCCTGAATTCTAGACAATGCCAATATGGTTTATATTTTTAAAGGAATGAACTTTACAGGGTCTGACAGCATTAAAGTTGCATGTGCTCAGGGAGAATGTTTCAGCGCTACATCAGAGTCGAAGCCACCTGCTAAGAAAGAGAGGCTCGTGTTTGACTGCAAGATGGATGCTCTGGATGCTGGGTTTTATTAGCATTTATTTATCTCTCTCTCTGTCTCCCCGTCTGTTTGTCCGACTGTCTGTCCATCTGTCTGTCTGTTTGGGTACTTAGTTGGATGTTTTATTTGTTTGTTTGTTTGTTTGTTTGTTTGTTTGTGTATTTGATTGATTGCTTGGTTGGGATGTTTAATTATTTATTTATTTTGTTTCATTGTATTTATTTGTGTGTTTGGTTAGTTGCTTGGTTGATTGGTTGGTGTTAATTATTTAATTAAATTTGTACTGTTGTATTTGTTTGGTTGGTTGGTTGATTGTTTGTTTGTTTAATTTATTTGGTTGGTTGCTTGGGTGGTTGATCGGTAGGATTTATTATTAATTTACTTTTGCATTTTTATAGATATTTGTATGCTTGGTTGTTTATTTTTAATTCATTATTTGATTTTGTATTTTTGTGTTCATTCATTTATTTGGTTGATTGGTTGGTTTATTTATTTAATTTGTATTTGTTTGTTTGTTTGATTGATTGATTGTTTGATTTTGTTTAGTTAATCTTTTATTTTTGTCTTTATTTGTTTGTTTGGTTATTTGGTTGGTATTATTTTTATTTATTTAATTTTGATTTGATTGGTTCGAGTTGATTGAGTTGATGGGATTTATTTATTTATGTTATTAGAGTACTGACGATTTGCATTTATTTATGTTATTAATTTTGTATTATTTAATTTTATAATTTTGTGTTTGGCTTTTTGTTTGTTTATTATACAGTTATCATTTTTATTATCATAAATGTATTATTATTAATTTATTATTATTAGCCATGCCAATTATTCATTCACTCCAGAATTAAGGAATCTCCCATAAGCCATCTAGACCAAATGCATATCTTTTTGTGTAGCATAATAACTGGACAAACTCAATCCTGGCTGTGCTTCAGAACTGCTTTTATCACATTCTGGTCGACTTCCCATTGCTATTTCCCCTTAAGGGAATCCCTGTCGCCATCTTAAAGGCCGTTCCAATACTTTATCAGCTCAAGAGAAGTTTGTTAGATAACCCCTTAGAGGTTCGATTGATCGAGTCAACATGACTGTAGACTTCAGCAGCACTACTTTTTCAGAAGGCATTGCAATGTGACATGATTTTAATTTAAAACGGTGAGAAAATGATGGCTGAAGGTGTGGTTGTAAATGTGAACAGGAGAAATTAAATACTGAACATTTCAGAAATAAAATAATATTTTGCTATGTTCAGATGGGAGGTTATCTATCATCTACTCCATCTGCAGTATACATGCTGACCCACTATTGTTACGTTATTCTGAAATGTAGTTGGCAAGCTAGTTTATGTTTGTGCTAAATAGCACTCTATATGTATTAGTATCAATAAAATACTTCAATTTAATCAAAATGGGAACAATGTTTTGGCATTATTTGCTATGGTCAAATAGGCAGAGATGTAGGCAGTACCTGACTGATGATCTAACCTGACTACTTTGGTCTCTCCTATTTCAAAACCTAGCCAATTAGCATGCTAGTATGCCAACATGATTTATGTTTATTCATTGGCTGGCACTTTTATTCAAAGCAACGTACGATGAAATTGACCCAAAAGTTATGCCCTGCTGGGATTTGAGCTCAGTAGCCTGAAGCTTTAACCACTAAGCCATCATTGACAGCTTCATGTTGGCTGGGTTTAGCACCTTGCTCCCTGTATCATTTCCCCTTGGGGAAATCTTTGTTGTCATCTTTAAGCCCATTCCAATACTTTATCAGCTCAAGTAAAATTTGGTAGCTAATCCCTAGGACGCTCGATTGAGTGTGTCAATATGACTCTAGACTACAGGAGAAAATAAGGCATCAAAATGTGACACAGTATCACATGTGAGGTGTGAGGATGATGGTGGCATGCAAGGATTGTGTGGCAATGGTGTTGGGGTATTTGGGAATTGGTGGTGATGGCATTGGTGTATCTGGGGATATGTGGCAATGCTGTTGGGGTATCTGGAGATTGGGTGGGGACAGTATTGGGGTATATGGGGATGCGGAGTGGATGGTGTTTGAGCACTCGGTGATGGGAAGGGGACAGTGTTGGGGTATGAGGAGATGAGATGGCGACAGTGTTGGGGTAACTGGGTATAGACGACGGGGTTGGGGCATTGAAAGATCGTGTGGTGATGGTGTTGAGGCATGTGGGGATGGGGTGGGGACAGTTTTGGTGCATTCGCAGATGGGGTGGAGAGGGTGTTGGGGCATTCAGGATGGAGATTTTCTTCCCCGCACAACTCTTGAATCCTTACCTCTTTGTGTGTAGTCATAAAGCTACTTTTGAACTTTTTAGTACTTGACAAATTGTTATGCTATTAATGATCATCCTAGCTAGTTAGCATAATAGGACTATAAGCAATCCTCAATATTTCTGAGTCCCATGATCGTTTGCACTTGATATACAAGCAAAGCCTACAGGAAAATTCTGAAAATTCATTATGCTTAATACCAGTGAAACATTTAAATGACAGAAAATGAGAATGAGGTGATATCGTAACCCTCACATCTTCCATGAAGAGTTGACAGAATGAAAATTTAAATATTTTTAGTTATTTATTTGTGTATTTATCTTTCAATGGATAGGGTGTGATCAGCCTGAAAAGCTTAGGGCCTGCAAAGTTGGCTTCTTATTAGGATTGGAGACAGGTGCATTTATTTGAAAGCACATACTGAGCCTCACTTCAGCCTGAAGTGTCCATCCCACCAAGTTTGGGTGATTATTACAGTAACTGGGGAGGTCCAGACAGCAGCTTGATGGGTTAAGGTCAGTTTTTGGGCAGGACAGATAATTCCGGACACCACTGAGTTCTCACAAAGTATTTCTCACAAAGACTGGAGGTTGTTTAAAAAAAAAACTGTTATTTAGAAAACAAGTGTCCCCCAGTTTTTGATAAGCATTGATTCCCATATAAAATGTACACACTGAACTTTATATTGGAAATAGAACCAACTAAAATTGTTAGAATATATCATGGATAGGTACAAATAAAAATAATAACTCGGTGAACAGGATTAAAAAACAGAATTATGAACTCGATTGATGTACCTGAGGTTGAGGAACTGTTAGAATCAGAATTCAGGGGACATAATGGTAGGATTCATATTTAATAAACAAAAACCTTCCAGTTTAGCAGTTTCGGCCACACCTACTTCTGGTTTACAGATACAGATATTATATATATATATATATTCATACATGCAGATTGTGTTATAATCTAGCAATCACATATTACTTGCATAATCACGTGCGAAAAAGTTATGATCACATGTGAAACGTATGTGAGTTTTCCGTACATGTGTCTCTAATTATCCGAAAAGCAGACATTCAATTTGAGTTTGTTCTCTAAAATTAGACAACAAGGCCAAATAAACCTAGACAGAGTGGAGGAAGGGCAGACAAAGAGCCCTCCAGGGACAGATAAATGAAATGTGGGTTGTTTCTGATCTCATTTGTCTTATCAGAATTAAGCTCAATAATGTGAGCTTATATGAGGCTAAGATAGTCGCGCTTAATGAAATGGTGATTGTCTGTCTGTTCATTACTGTCGGACGCTGGGTGTCCATTTGTAAACGACGTCTGGCAGAGTTTAAACATGACATCATCAAGACTTCCGTGGAAATGAGTGTGTTGCCTGAAACATCATCTATTAGTCATCTGTTAGGTCTGAGTCATATGGGCAGTCCAACCAGACTGAAGGACAAGTGATGATGGATCCAGTCACACTCAACAGCAGACCTGAATTGGCCCTTACGAAAGGAAATCAGTCTCTGTGCACAATAATCTCCAGAGACCACAACAGATGTTAATCAGTGATGATTTTACTCGCTGTGTCTTTTTGAAATCAATGGGGCATATCCATGAAAGGATTATCTTCTCCTTCACATCTTGTATCTCTGAGAAGCACCACATATCCTTTTTACTTTCACTACAAACAAAAGCTGTTTTGACTTCCTCAGGTTTTTACACTCCAACGCTTCAAAGTCTGCCATGTAGGTGGCATTTCGTTACATATATTATATTTATACTGATAAATCCAGGACGTAACTGCATTGTACATCAGTTACAATAGTGGATGTAGTAAAATTAAAACATAGAACACAGTGTTTCCAGAGAAACAGTACGTTTCAGACAAAAGTCCTTCTGATGATGTAGGAGGTGAAAAAATATATGTAGTTAAACATTTTAAAATGCAGAACTCAAGCATGTCTGTAAGAAAGGTTCTTTTCTCCCCACAGGAGCATCGTAGAGCCGAGACAAACCTGTGTTTTCTGGGCTTCCTGGCTGATTACAGGGCCTCGGGACTCTCTTCTCAGCGATATCACTAAATCCACACACACACACACACACACACAGCTATGAGAGAGCTGAGGGCTTCAATCGGTCTGTTCTTATGAGACATCAGGCCTGGCAGTGATTAGAACTTATAATGCCTTTTGGCCTAACAAGATTCAGAATGATAATTTCACACTTCCTTGGCTCTGATTTGGCATCTGGACATTTGTCTCCTTTGGAGAAATTGTTCTGATTTGTAGCCAGCGACTGACAGCATGCACTTAATCCGTGCTTCTCTGAGTAATGAACAAATAAGGACAGGGATAAGTGCAGGGAGGCATGGTGGTGGGTAGCTTTGCTACCTCACCTGTGGAGTTTCTGTGCATGTCCAATTCATACGGGTTCTCTGGTTTCCTCCCACTGTCCAAAAACATGCAGGTAGGTGGACTGGCTACTCTAAATTGCCCCCAGTGGGAGGAAGCCAGAGAACACAGAATAAACCCACATGGAAAAACACAGGGAGAACATGTGAAACTCTGCACAGACAGTAACCCGAGCTGAAGATCGAACCTAGAGCTGTGAGCCGGCAACGCTAAAAAGGTGCTCTAATGTAATTTCTCCCCTCACTTTCTGCCCTTTCGATTAAACTCCATCATTTTGTATTGAACTGAGAGCAGATCTTCCCTTTTCTTTCTGTGTTAATCAGTGTTTATAGGTGGTGTGTGTTTGTGTGTGAGAGCTCGATACGAGGTGCATTATACGTTTGGTTGTGAGAGCAATGAGAACCTCCTGCTGCTCATTCCCACTTCTGCTTTTCTCACTCAATCAATATTTCAAATCACCAAATAAATCTTTAATGGTTGGAGCTCAGCGGGAACCGAAGCATTCACTCACAGCAGCCGAGTGGCTGTTAGTGTGTGTGTGTGTGTGTGTGTGTGTGTGTGTGTGTGTGTGTATGATTAAATGCTGTCAGCTAGCAACATTCCATTCGGCACTGAGGAGTGCATATGTTGTCTTTAAGAAGGAAGTTTAACAGATTTGTAGCTTGTAAAACACTGGACTGCTTATGTATAGTGTGCGTGTGTGTGAGTGTGTGTGTGAGTGTGAGCACATATATATTATCTGGGTGTTTATGTCCCTGTCAATTGTGCAATTGTCTGTGTATGAGAAAGGGCATATGTGTGTTTCAGACAGATGGCTCAGTGTTTCTGGCTCACGTTAGCGATGCTGTTGGAAGTTCACACCGTCGTGGTCAGGGCTCATTGGAGGACTACAAAAAAAGCCCTTTACTCCTCAAGTGACTTACATTTTCTTTTTGATGTCGCGTCTCCACACCTGCTACCACGAAGCACAAAACCTTTCATGAATTTGAAGAATTTGCAACTCAATAATGCAAATCATTCAGAAGGGGTTATTTTTGGTTTATTTTTCATGACTGTCATGCTGTAAATTACATTGTGACCCATTTACACTTGTGCAGTGCCATGAAGCAGATAGATAGATAGATGCAAGTGCAGGGTTTCTGGTTTTATTAAAACAAATGTAGCAACAAAAAAAAAGAAAAAAGAAAAACTAAAGGGCTAGTCAAAACTGAGAAATGTGAGACACCTAAAATCATCAGGCTACAGCACTCATGCTTTACAAATTGCAAATTCTTTGTACGAAGCTGTAAAAACAGTATGATGTTAGAAATGCTAGCTTGCTAGATTAACACTGTGCACTTACTGTACATACCTCACAACCCCAGGGTCTCACATGTTCTCCCCGTGTCTGCTGGGTTTCCTCCTGGTTCTCCAGTTTCCTCCCACTTCCCAAAAACATGCCTTTTCCTCAGAGCTTCTGTGGCAGTCCTGAAATTTGAACTCAGATTCACTAAACGCAGAACCTTAACCACTAAGCTATACTACAAACATGATCCCCAAATGTAATGACAGGGACAGCTGTTTAGCATCTGTGAAGATAACATCAGGAATATCTTGTGTTTGTGATGGACACTTTTGACAGGAATTAATATACAATCAGCAGTGGCTCATGACCATAGATTTTGGTGGAGAAGGATGCCATTAATACTGACATAGCCTCAAACAAAATGAAGGCAAGAGGCTATGACCTTTGACTTATGCTACAGGCTAATATCTAGCGAATCCAGAGTCATCCAGAGTACAGACTACTAGCAGCTTGTTGCGAGCAGTTTTAGACGTAGTTTTGTTTGATACATCAGGTGTGGTTGCCAGATTCAGTGAAGATTCACCTGAAACTAGCCCAAAAAAATCGGCCACTGGAAAAGGGAGACATATTTTTATTCTTTTGCTTAGTCTTTGCGTGAGAAATAAGGTCACCATGGTGCACACGCATTTCTAATGTACGGACGTTTTCCACTCTATAATCCCTCTTTCCCTCTCTGTTTCCCTTTTGACCACTAGGTGCAATAATATTTCTGTGGAAGCTGTGGAAGTGGGGCAGTAAGCATGCTGCCCCATGATTTCTCAGCATCTAGAAAGGTGACAAATCAACGGAACATTGGCTTATATCAACTACCCATTAGCAATTTTTTAAAAATTGTTGGTGACTAAAACGAGGTAATGATTATTTCAACAGAATTTAAAATAGATGAAGTTGTGAATGCCGACTTTATAAAGGTTAACACTGTCAAACAGCTGATATGAAATAAAATATCTGAAACTGACCCTAAAGAATTGCTGTAAAATCCTACAACATGGGGTTTTCTTTTAGAAAAGGCTTTCGTTTAGAAAGCTAGAACCTTTAACCATCCAATGAGCCCTTGAGGATCCTTTTTTTAAAAAGTGTAATTTAAACCTGAGTTCAGTGATGCAGGATGTGGCACATTGTTTCTACAGTTATATCATTTTCAATTTTTCTTAGTTAAACTACAGAAATACTTTCTACACTGCAGAAAATTACATCTTAGCAAGTGAAAATATCTTGGATATAGGATGTAGATTTATCAAATATAAGATTACCGTAAACCAAATATAAGATTACTAAACCTATTTCTAGACTGTTTTTTTTTTGTTTGTTTGTTTTTTTTACTAATTTCAAGTTTTAAATTGTCTTATTCTATTGGCTGATCATTTTGCTTCTTTCTAGAAATAAACGCTTAAAATTAAAATGATCTGCCAATTGAACAAGACTATTTCAAGCTAGAGATGAGTAAAAAAATTCTAGAAATAGGTTTAATAACCTTATATTTGGTTCATTGTAATCTTAGGGAATATTAGATGAATTTGACTATATTCAGATATTTCTGCTTGATTTTTTTTGCAGTGTATTTTGTTCTATTTCTCAGTTTGCTCATTTGTATTTTGGTGTAATGGTCCCATGTGTAGCATTCTGTTTAATAATCATTAGCATCCACAATAACACTTAAAAATTACCCCTGAAGGACCTCCACAGGTTTTTCACAGTGGGAGTGATGCTCATTTTTGTGAACTAAATATATTAACATATGTATGTTCAGGTGAGCTGATCCTCAATCAACACTCTTAGTCTGAATCTGAAATACTTTACAAATATTATTGTACTCGGGACCAAACTAGGTCATTCAGGGGAAAAAATGCTGTGAGGAATTCCTGTGTTGTGGCCACCTCTATTTCTGTCTCACTCTGTCTGTCTGTCTGTCTCTCTCTCTCTCTCTCTCTCTCTCTCTCTCTCTCTCTCTCTCTCTCTCTCTCTCTCTCTCTCTTTCTCTCTCTCCCCTTGCACCCACGTTTTCTTCACGGCTTGTCGCAACCGATTCATACCAGCTGATATGTACAGTTGTTTGGTGTGTGCACAGATCTGGTGGACAGTGGCCTGTCAAAAGCATGTCTTTCGCTGTCACTCACTCTGGGAGTGGAACAAACACACTCGGTGAGGCGTTTCACGTCTGTCACGCTGTTCCTGCATCTCAAATCACCCTCAACAATTATATACAGGAAATATTACACGTCTTAATGCCTTAGCGTCAATTTAGCTGATTTACCCTCTCTGAATTGTTTTGCTCTTTGGCATTGAACATAGAATAATCTTGTAATGCTTTGTTTACTTTATTTTTTTCTTTAACCCTTAAACGCTGTGGGTGTCAAATTTGATGTGTATTTTAATGGCAGTCATTTAGAGGGGTGAGTTGGGACTGGGATCTGCAGAACCTAGTAAAAAACATCAATATTTACTCTCATGCTGGAGGGAGTGGCCGGTTTTTACTCTCATGCTGGAGGAAGTGGCCGGTTTTTACTCTCATGCTGGTGGGAGTGGCTGGTTTTTACTCTCATGTTGGTGGGAGTGGCTGGTTTTTACTCTCATGTTGGTGGGAGTGGCTGGTTTTTACTCTCATGCTGGTGGGAGTGGCTGGTTATGACTCTCATGTTGGTGGGAGTGGTTGGTTTTGACTCTCCTGCTGGTGGGAGTGGCTGGCTTTTACTCTCGTGCTGGTGGGAGTGACTGGTTTTTACTCTCATGCTGGTGGGAGTGGTTGGTTTTTACTCTCATGCTGGTGGGAGTGGTTGGTTTTTACTCTCGTGCTGGTGGGAGTGGCTGGTTTTTACTCTCATGCTGGTGGGAGTGGCTGGTTTTTACTCTCATGCTGGCAGAAATGGGTGGTTTTTAGTCTCGTGCTGGTGGGAGTTGCTGGTTTTTACTCTCATGCTGGTGGGAGTGGCGGGTTTTTACTCTCATGTTGGTGGGAGCGGGGGGTGTTTAGTCTCATGCTGGTGGGAGTAGCCAGTTTTGACTCTCATGCTGGCAGAAATGGGTGGTTTTTAGTCTCGTGCTGGTGGGAGTGGCAGGTTTTTACTCTCATGCTAGGGGAGTGGGAATAAATAAGATAAGGTCTATAAAATCAAATAAAATCCATACAAACATATTGTATATGGATTAACATCATACTTTGAGGACCCCATGCAAGTTACAGCACAGAACTAGCTAGCTATAAGTGTAGCTTGCTTATTCAGAAGATGGCTGTGTTATACCACTCATGTATAGCGTAGTTAATGTGGTTTCAGCCAATGTATAACATCAGTAAATATGTCCTCACAGAAATTTGGAAACCACCACAATAAACACAACTTCATCCGCTTATAATTTACATATCAACCGAAGAATAAGCTCAAGCCATTGAGGTTACTTATGCAATGCTCCTCAACTAGGTTTTATGACTTAGAATATTTTATTACACAATTTTATTACTTTTATTAGTAATGTTTTATTACTAAACTAAGTAATAAAGTTTATTACTAATTTTATTACTTTTATTACTTAGACTTCTAATTACTTAGAAAAATGTGACTTTGCACCATGTCAGATTTGACCAAATGCAAATCTTTATAAACTGAGTATCATATTTACGGGTGCAGAAGTACTTTACGTGTTGAGAACTTCTCAATCTTTAGTAAATTTCTTTATTTATGTGGACACTGATGGTTCTTCCTACAATTATGGTGCACTTATTCTTCATCCACCAGTCCTGCCTTACATAACAGCAAGATCACCATCAAAATATGAGACATGCCATTATCAGTGCTGGGTGCCGGGAGCGTGGTGTTCAGGATTATATTTAACTTGATAGACCTCAGGCTGGGATGAGCAGATGCTCTAAACCAACCCGAGTCTCCTTCGTATATAATGCAGGAACTCACGCATGTAACGCAGGAACACAGGGGCCATGCATACTGATAGAGAGCAGCACAGCATGGAGGATCTCTCTCTCTCTCGCTCTCTCTCTCTCTCTCACACACACACACACATACACACACACACACACACACACACACACCAATATTGAGGGTTCAACACTATTTATTTCCTGAATAGCCAGCAAGTGATGCACATTTGACCAGTTGTGCAAGTGACACATCTCTGACCAATATTTAATATTTAATATTATTATTATTATTATTATTATTATTATTATTATTATTATTATTATTATTATTCACATCATCCATAAAATTGTTATAATTGTTATAAATTGTTATAAATTGCTAATGAAATACATCACCAGTTGTTGAGAGACAGAAAATGACATGAAAAAAAATAGAAAAAAATATTTGACACATTTTTACATCATTACCTTTAATTTTTACCCTCATTTTTTAGGTGAGCGATTTATGCGTTTTATTTATTTTTTGGTTCAAATTCAATGTCTAGTGGATCTTTATAGTTATATTATTTATATTGTGAGGTTGCCCCCTACTGCTAGAGACGTGCTAATACAATCTATTCCTGCAATTTCTGGGGATTATTGTCCGGATTTTGTAAATATTGTTGCATTAATTTCTATACTTCATTCCTTTTATTCAATTTCTCTGCAAATATGTCAGTTTAGTTTAGAATTTATATTCAGTATTATTATTCGATATTCTATATATTGAAAATAAATATATATTCAACAAAAATTTAGATTCAATATTGTGTGTGTGTGTGTGTGTGTGTGTGTGTGTATGATATAGTAAGTAACATATAGTATTAAGATTTTTTTTTAATGATTTTATTCATATATTACTTTCAGTTTTAGTATTAACAGCAGTCATTGCCAGTTTATAATGTATAATGAGCTACTACATAATAAACTAATGCCAAGCCTTACTATGGACTACTACAGATAAATAAACATTAAAATGTATTAAATTAACATTAAATTAAACGAAATACAACACATTACAAATTAGAACACAGAGAACACAATGTAGTAGGTATACATTCATGTATTTATTTACAGTTTAGTATTTCTTCCCCTACTTCAGCATTAAATTGAGTTTATTTAAGTCTCTGTAGGTTTAAGGCTCTTGCTTTTCGTGGGTGCTTTAATATGACGTCAGTAGTGCGCGCCGAGCCACATGCGTATGAGAGCTGAGAGCTGTGTAACATTCATTAATCCGGGTTTAACTTTGTAACGCTGTAATCTGATATATGCTTATGGACAGGAACACTGAGTAATACAGGAGAAAGGTAAAAAAAAAATCTATTTCGTTAATTATTTTTTATATTAGCTCCGAAATATACTGTTAGAGCCTCGGCTAATATTAGCCGCTTATTTAGATGGTTAGTTTTCTAACCACAAGCTAATCATAACATTAATAAAGTACAGTCAGACACAGCAGCTGCAGATTAGGATGATGTACAGCACTGAAAATTACACAGTACACAATATACTGTGTGTGTGTGTGTGTATGGTGATATTATTGACCTTTAAACTGCAGGAACTTCAAAAAAAAGATAGAGACTTCTAGTGTGTGATCATCTGTAGAGGAAACCTCCACACTGAAACACATTAAATAAGTTTATATTGAAATATTTCTGGTGTGTTTATTGATCCTGGTACTGAATTGTTGGTTGATGCTGTATTTTCTTTATTCCTGTAGCAAGTTAGTGGTTCTTCCCGCTCTGACGTCACAGGGCGACATTGTTATGGCTAGTGCAGTTAAAGAGGCTTTTAATAGGAGGAAAAATGTCAGTAATACTGAAGTTTTCCCTGTTAGATCCTAAAAACAAAAGCTTCTTTTCTGATTAATATCATAATGAGAAGTTCAGCATAGAGGTAGTGATGTTGGTGAGAATATTGGACTCAAAGTCCCAAAATGCAATGCGGCTGTACAACACAGTTAGCAGTGTACGAGATGAAGAGTGTGATGGTGTTGGTGGTGGTATTAGCATGAGAGTTGAAGCTTTGGAAGCTGATGTGTTTGAGCACAGATGAGGAGCTGAGAGAGCTGGACAGACTAAAGGACTAAAGCGCTGCTGCATTGCTCTCTCTAGGTAGAGAAGAAGCGAGGGCTAAATCTCGTGGCACCGCTATCAGCAGGTAGTGGAATGGTATTGTGGGTGATATAGAAAACCGTTAACCAAATTGACAAATGAACGGAGTTTAAACCAAAAACTCAAGAAATAGCTTTTTTGCACAAGTGAAGATGACATATTGAGTATAAATGTTGACAGTCTTTCAGAGTGGATTTTTTCTTTTTTCCCACAATCCTAGATACTTCATGAACGTTTTTAGGCATGTCACAACAACCTCTTTCACAAGATATAACAGTATAATTGCAATATATTTTGTATATATGATGCACTTGATGAACTTTTGAGAGTACAAATGATCTTTCTCAAACTAACAGGCTGCGTGGAAGTCATGGCAAGCAAAGCAGATGTTGAAATGGATCACGACACAAACAGGGCAGCTGACGATGAGGAGCTGAACATGTCTGAGGAGGAAGAGGAGGATGGACTTGAACAAAAGGAAGTAGAAGATGCTAACCAGGAGAACGGTGATGAGGAGGAGGAGGAGGAGGAGGATGTCAGTGAAGGCAAGAAAACAAAGGGAAAGAAGTGTGTCCCGGGTATAGTGTACCTGGGCCACATTCCACCAAGAATAAGGCCCAAACATGTGCGCAACATGCTGGCGGTGTACGGAGAAATCGGACGGGTTTTCCTTCAGTCTGAAGGTAAGTGATAGATAGAGATAGAGAATACTTTATTGATCCCCAAAGGGGAAATTTGGTGTTATAACAGCCACAAAACAGGAGCAACAGGGAAAACTAAGTCTTAACAGTTCACAAGACTTAAAAAATGTACAATAAACTCACAACATGCCACAAATAAGAGGGAATAAAACTATACTTATAAAAGTTATTTACAGACTAAGATTCCTGAACAGATTAACTGTATGAAATATATTACGTGTGTGATGAGCTGTGGTAGTGTGTGTTGAAAATGTACAGTAGTCATAAGTGATGGAGGAACAGCTGACTAGAATGGCGCTTTAATGCTAAACGAGGAGAAAACTTCTTATAAATGCCTTCCCTGGCATTTTTATTTTTATGTACTCATAAAGGACGTGAGTCCTAAACCACTCCTCTCTGGACCAGCATTAGTCTTTTTTTTTTTTTTTTTTTTTTAATTTAGGTAAATATGTGAATGTAAATATGTATGTGCTGATCAAATCTAGAGATATTCGGACACTAATTTAGACAGTTTGTCATCCTAGATCGCTCTATTAAGAGAAAGAAGAGGAAAGCGGGCAGTAACGGCTCGAGGTACGTGGAAGGCTGGGTGGAGTTCAGAGACAAGCACGTGGCTAAGAGAGTGGCAGCGTCTCTGCACAACACACCCATGACCAACCACAAGAGGAGCCACTTCAGCAGTGACCTGTGGTGCATCAAAGTACGTCACATCACAGCACATATTCACTGTTCAGTACTCTGTTTAATCCGAGACATGAAATGCTGTGCGACATGAACAAAAAATGTGATAAAACTGTTACGATGGCAGTGTGAGGTGCAATATATTTTAAGACTGAAAATGCATGGATAACTAGAAATATTTGTAAGCATTGCTGCAAATATTAGCACTACAACAAGCTTCAACTTCATGCAGGAATATTTTTTTGCTTATATCACAGCACTGTTGAATTCTCAATTCTGATTGGTCAGAAGGTGTTGATTAATCTTCTATAGCAGTAGGTCAGGCAAATCACAGGTTCGTATTAATGTTCTTGTTCTAATTACCTTATCATTTAAAAATAAGTAAATGAGTAAACAGTTAATTCACAAGGACTTGTACGGGAGACGCTCCACATGATCTAAGCCTAATACTAAACAGAGTAAAAAAGTGTTAAGGTTTAACAAAGAAAATGGTTTCTTGTTGATATGGTGATATTTTCTGTAAGGGGATGTATATTTAGAATATATGGAAGGACTTTAACAGTCAGTAGGTTTTCAGACATCTTCAGGACATTGGGCTTTGTGGTTTCTCACTAATGTGTTTTTTTTTTTTTTTTTTTTTTTTTTTTTTTTTTTTTTTTTTTTTTTTTTTTTTTTTTTTTTTTTTTTTTTTTTTTTTTTTTTTTTTTTTTTTTTTTTTTTTTTTTTTTTTTTTTTTTTGTGTCGTATTAACTTCGAGAGGAAAAAAAAGAGGCTGGTGAGGGAACGACTGTTTTAGCTGCTGTAATGTAAAGGTTGATTTTTACTTGCTGCTAACTACTTAATTATTTAATTATTTAAAAAAATACCTTGGGACGTGCCGTTATATGGAAAAAAAAATCAGTTTCAGGGTAACAGTAACTGCGCTTTAAATAAAGAGTGTTTTTTTTACACTCAGGTCCATATGTATTTGGACAGTGACTCAATTTTCATGATTTTGCCTCTGCACACTTACACAGTGGATTTGAAATTGCTTGATTGAAGCAATCAAGATGTGATTGAAGTGTAGACTTTCAGCTTTAATTCAAGGGGTTTAACAAAAATATTGCATTAACCTTTTAAGAATTACAGCAAAATTTTTTTTTTTTTTTTTTTTTTTTTTTTTTTTTTTTTTTTTTTTTTTTTTTTTTTTTTTTTTTTTTTTTTTTTTTTTTTAAAAGAGTCCCTCCATTTTCAGAGGCTCAAAAGTAACTGGACGATTGACTGATAAGCAGTTTCATGGCCAGGTGTGGCCTGTTTCCTCATTATTTCACAACAGATTATGGAGATAAAAGGTCTGGAGTTGATTCCAAGTGTTGAATTTGCATTTGATAGCTGTTCATGGGAACTATCACTATGCGGTCCAAAGAGGTGTTGATGCAAGTGAAGGAGGCCATCATTAGGCCGAAAAAATTAAACAGACCTATCAGAGAGATAGCAGAAACTTTAGGATTGGCCAGATCAACAGTTTTGTACATTCCTCAAAAGAAGGAATGAACTGGTGATCTCATCAACACCAAAAGGCCACCAAAGACAACTAAAGTGGATGATCACAGAATTCTTTACTTGGTGGGGGAAAAAAAAAAAACCTTCAAAACATCTAGCCAAAACATGAACACTCTGGAGGAGGTAGGTGTATCATTGTCAAAGTCTACACTGGTAACACTCAAGAACAGAAAGGCGAGATTAGACTTTGCTTTTAAAAAAAACAAAACAAAACAAAAAAAAAAAAGCCTGACCTGTTCTGATGCAAGATTAACGGGAAGAGAAGAGTATGGAAAAGATGTCATCATCTGTCAAACATGGTGGAGGCAGTGTTATGGCATGGGCATATATGGCTGCCAATGGAACTGGGTAACTGGTGTTTATTGATGATGTGACTGCTGACAGAAGTAGCAGGATGAATTCTGAAGTGTATAGAGCTATACTCTCTGCTCACATTCAGTCAAATTCTGCAGAACCGATATGAAGCTGCTTCACAGTACAGATGGATAATGACCCATAAATACCGCAACCCAAGAGTTTGGAAACTGAATGTTCTTAAATGGTTGAGTCAGTCACCTGACCTCAGCCCAATTGGACATGACTTTCACTTACTGAAGACAAAACTGAAGGCCGAAAGGTCCACAAACCAGCAGCAACTGAAGGCGGCTGCAGTAAAGACCTGGCAAAGCATCTCAAGGGAGGAAGCTCAGCATTTGGTGGTGTCCATTCCATTCCAGACTTCAGGCAGTCACTGACTGCAAAGGATTTGCATCCAAGTATTAAAAAAAATCCTAATATTTATGATTGTTAGTTTGTCCAATTACTTTTGAGCCTGTGAAAATGGAGGGACTCTGCAATGTTAATGCAATGTAAGTCTACACT
This sequence comes from Pangasius djambal, assembly GCA_022985145.1. Lineage (NCBI taxonomy): Eukaryota > Metazoa > Chordata > Actinopteri > Siluriformes > Pangasiidae > Pangasius > Pangasius djambal. Next base: position 4,080,248 of record CM040982.1, on the reverse strand, counting down.
TCAGTCACATCTTGATTGCTTCATTTAAAATCCATTGTGGTAGTGTACAGAGGCAAATACGTATGGACCTGACTGTATTTTTGTACCTGTGATAGCAATTCTCTAGTAACTCTGTTATTATTATTATTAGTAGTAGTAGTAATAGTAGTAGTATTGCTCTGTGTATAAATGCATGGAAATAAAAGGCAGAGCAAAGTTTAGAAACTCATCGCCTTCACCCCACTGGATCAGTCTCTAGCAGATAGAACCCCTTCACGAACAACAGTTACTTATAGTCGCCCATTTCTCCGTCTCGCCACAGTACCTGCACAGGTTCCAATGGTGCCACCTGAGCGAGCGGCTGGCATATGAGCAGACGGTGTACCAGCAGCGCATGAGGACGGAGATCTCGCAGGCCAAGCGCGAGACCAACTTCTACCTGGCCAGTGTGGAGAAGAGCCAGACCCTTGACAGGCTGAGGAAAAAGAGGGCGAAGAAAGGCGAGGTGGTGGAGGAGAAGGGCTGGGACTTCACACAGCGGCGCACAGAGGAGGAGATGAGGCTGGAGCGCATGAAGAAGAGCGGCCTGTCCAAGAAGAACCTCCAGAAAGCTCAAGAGAAGAGCAAAGCCATTCAGGAGAAAGCGCAGTCCAACGTGTCCCTGCTGGCTAAGATCTTCAGCAGAGGGACTTCACACGACTGAGGCACGTGTTCACATACGTGTTTGATTAAATTCATAACTGTACACAGACTCTGAGATGTTACATATGTGAAATTCATAAAAGCTTTTGAAAGGATTCTTGGTGCCACAAAATAATTCCAGACTCTGCACATAAAGAAATGAGACTTTACTGTCTGCCTCAAACTGGCAATTTTGTGATTGTTGTGTTTCAGGTTAGATTTTTTCACTCACTGAACTCTGAATAACCATGTTTTCTAATGTATAATGTTATATTATTAACAGAAGCAGCATCTTTTCTCAATACATAGTTGACATATGAACATATTGTCATTTTGCTTCACGATAATCATTCTCCATTTGTTTATAAGGACTAAAGTAATTGGTAGAATTATGAAGGAAATACCAGATTAGACTGTTTTACCAGATTAGACTGTATATTTCAGGTTTATGTGCAAATGCACTTCTATGATTAGTAATTTGGAGAAATAAAAATGATCACTAGCTTCAGGTTTCAGACTGAGGTTTTAGCCAACAGAGAAAAGGTATAAAATTCCTAAAATAAATTTGGAAACATATTTGCAGGTAGAAGGTGTTTTTTTTTTTTTTTTTTCTGACTATCAAATGATTTCACACAAATAACATTGCAAGATCTTCAAGAAAGTATATTATAGCAAAATTATATATTATATATAATGGTATATAATAAATAGATAAATTGTTTGTGTATGTGTGTGTATATTTTATATGTATATTATATATATATATATATATATATATACGTACACACACACACACATTATATATAAAATATACATATATGTGTGTGTGTGTAATTAACCCAAGTTGCTCATGTTATATTATGTAGTCTGGTCTTTATATAAAATAACCTGAAAAATAACTACAGGTGCATTTTGTTACGTGGTAACTTTGTAATATTCAGAGCAGATGGACATTCATATTTTTATTGTCTTTAGAAAGCTCACACTCATCATTGTAGAGACAAAAATACATTTTCAATACACAATGTCACACATTAGCTACAGAAATCTGGATGTAGATTTAGACCCCTAATGAAGCGCCAGCAGCACAAAGCTTCGAGATGACATGAAGAAACCTGGAGAGGAACCAGACTCAAGAAGGAACCCGTCCTCTTCTGGCTGACAGCCGATACTCGTCTACAGCTGTGTATTATAAAGTCAAACAGTGCTAAGTGTCTTGAAAGCATGTTCGATGAGTATCCTGTATCCCAGGATAAGCACATGACAGTGTTTATGATTACAGCAGTAGTAGTTATTGGGTACAAATATAACATATGTAGGTGAGACCTTATTACAAACAGATATATTGTTTGCCATAACATTTTACCCATCTTTAATGAGGGTGCCAGTAATTCTGGAGCTGAGTGTAGCACTGTGATTAACATTTTGATGTTAATTGGAGGGAAGGGTGTTAATCTTGCGTTTAACCTCACATAGTGCCATTTAATAACATTTCTAAATAATATTACACTAATGATAAAAAAGGTGGCTGTATGATAACGGACTCTTATACTAAGACACTCGTATGAAATCATTCGCCTGACTTTTCCGTGAACACACATCTATAAATCAATGCAAATTGTATTTTTAGTAAATACTGAGACCAGTACACTGATTTAAACTGGTTCATATTTATATTCCCTACACCAGGATGGTAATTGATTGCAGATCAGTGTTGTTGCTGCTGCTGTAGTTGTTGCTGCTGTTGGAAACAACTTATTTTTTTATTCCAGGAAGACTGACTTTTCCAGTCCATCCTCCACTTTGGTGTACTCCAGGTGGGCGGGATAGTATCTGCTCTCATAGCGAGGACTATTCCTCACATACTCCAGGTATTCCGG
>CM040982.1:3985465-4056117 GCA_022985145.1 Pangasius djambal | reverse complement strand
TCCAAAATTTGAGTATTTTTCTATGTTATGTTCATGTTTATGTTCATAAACTTTTTATTTAATAAAATATGTTTTCATAGTTTGTGTTGTCCCTTATTATCAATGCAGAATGGTCACTAACTAAAGAGGATTTATGCTGATATTGCCCAAAAACCCTATTTTGTTCAGGCGTTTCCAAACTTTTGGAGGGCAGTGTATAAACAGTCGTTCCCTTAGCAGCCTCTCATTTCTCTCTCTGGAAGTTAATAAGACAAAAGAAAAACACAACCTGTTATGTGACTGAGAAAATGGGAAGCACAAAGTCCTGAAGACCTTCTAGTGGTGGAAAATGTACTGATTGTTACGGAGCACTGACACTGGAGCCTCCTTCCATAAATAGACATAAACATCTCCTAACAGAAAACTTGACTCTATAAACAATATTTCTTTCTTTGCTAAATAACAACACGTTTTTATCTATTTATTTTTAGCTTTGCATTATGTAGACTGTTACAACAACTGAAACAATAACATATTAGAACGAGGGCATGAATATAAATCATAATCAGCAATATCTGTTTGGCCCACTTGTTTAAACAGTCTGATAGGATTAATGGCTTTATGGTTTATGCAAAATGGCAGCAGTGGAGGCTCATGTTGTGTTGAGAGCAGGCAGAAGTTCTTTGTGCCTTCACAGGTTTGGTTAAAGATATTATAATTAGTCTCTAGGCCCAGCAGAAGGCTCTGGCAGGCAGAGAACTCTTTTAAGCGTCCTCCCTCGCACACACTAATGAAGTAGGTCTCATCGATCTGCAGACCTGCCAAGGAGTGATGTGTCAGCTGATCTGCATTCTGAGCACTGGGTCACATAAATATTTCACTGCACACTGCTGTTCAGCTCTTGGGCCTCGGCAGGGCCACAGTACCGAGCTATTCACACTCACGCCTACGCATTTACACACACAGATGGAGCTGTGGTAAAAAGCAGACGACTCTGCGAGTCATGCATAAAAGCTGTAAAACAGATCAGCAGTGTGGTGTTGAAGAAGGAGGTGGTAAGAACTGTGAATCCACACTCTCATACACTCACGTACAAACATGACTTAAACACACACACACACACACACACGTTCACACATGCATATGAAAAAAAACAGCTACTACATTTCTTTGAAATTTACAGGAAGGGCAGTGAAAATCATGCCAAATCGAATTTCAAGTAGAAAGTCTTACTTCCTCCTGGAGACAAACACATGCACAGTTCACGTCCCTGCTCGCCCCCAGTGCCTTTCTGCTCAACCACTTCTAACTGAGAAGCCACTCCTCATTTTCTTTCCCTCCTTCATTAGATTTGTGGAGCTACAGGTCAAACTGAAGCTGAATACACCCTATATATATACAGCACACCATATACATGGTCGATGCACACATACACACACAGGCATATGTAGGTATGTATACACATACATATATACTCCCTCCCACTTTTATACTCATACACCCACATAGGAACGGTATAGGAGAAAGGGATAAGGCTCAGCCAACCGGACTGAGTGTGTAATCCCCCTTTAGCCAATCACGCCACAATCCACCCCTCTCACTCTCTGTGTTTGCCTCTCTTTCATACTCTTCCCACCCCTAGTCCCCCGTTACATAGGTGAAAGCAGTGTAGCAAGCCTAAAGCACTGAACACTGGAGCTCAGGCATGTTCTTCTCCTCAAATCCACAGCCTGAGCTCTGAGGACTTATTTATTGCTTCCGTACACAAGCGTAAAAGCCTTGTTTTGGTTCAGAATACGGTACTTACAGCATTACAGATGTATTGCATAATTATTAAAATCAGGAAGGAGTAAAGACAGCCTTTGTCTTTCATGTAAACATACAACTAGTTGCATTTTCTGTTGCTCATTACTTACTCACTTAGAAACATCTGAACAAAAGCATTCTTAAGGATCATTTGCCCACTTTTCTTTTCCATAAAATCTTCCTTATTGTAGCCTAATAAACAGCAGGGCTTCACTATCTAAACCAGCTCCGTTTTGTATATTGTGGGTTTCTGAATTGGGCTGTGGTTCTTATACCAAAGCTCCTGAGCTAAATTTTCTGAACTACAGTTTCTAGGTTTAAGTTCTCTGGGTGAAGTTCCTGGGCTGAAGACTAATGTTACCTCAGGAACCACATCAGTGCAACAGCAAAGTTTCTGTGCTAGAGCTCCTTATGGTGGTTTGTTGGCTCCAAACTTCCTGGGATACATTCCTGGACTTAAATACATGGGATAAAGGTCCTAGGCTTACGTTTCTGCAGTAAATATCCTGAGCTTAAGTTCCTGGACTAAAGGTTGTGGGCTTAAGTTCCTGGATTCATATTCCTGGACTTAAATTCCTGGACTAAAGTTCCTGAGCTTAAGTTCCTGGACTAAGGGTTCTGGGCTTAAGTTCCTGGATATATATCTCTGGATTTAAGTTCCTGGTATAAAGGTCCTGAACATAAATATCTCGGCTAAAATTTCTGGCCTAAGGCTCCTGGATTTACATTCCTGGACTTAAATTCCTGGGCTAAAGTTCCTAAGCTAAAGTTCTTGGACTAAACTTCCTGAGCTAAAAGCCATAAGCTAAATTTCCTTAGATTCCTGTACTACAGATCCTGGACTTAATTTTCAGTGCTATGTTTCTTGATTTCAGTTCTTCAGTGGAAAAACAGCTAACTATTTTGACAAGTCCTGACCAGTCACAAGATTTGAACACTACATACAAAGATCTTCTTATCATTTCACCTTACAAGGAACACAGTTTCACAGACAAGCATGTGGCACAGTAAAACTGCATGGCACCCAGACACACCTTAACACCCACACTCAAGTTAATTCAGAGCAAATGAGGTTGGGCAATTTATTCCACAGCAACTATAAACATATCGACTGCATTTAATGTAAATATAATGTAAAGACGTTTTCATATAAACAATATAGAAAATATACAATAGTGAAAACCTCATAAAAACCGACATGATCAATTAAACCTTAACACAAATTCACACTAAATAGAGAACACTTCATTGAATGCATCTAAACACACACACACAAATGTGTGTGACAGCAAGACTGTTTTTTTTGTTGGTTGGTGGGGTGGACGATCTCAGCAATAAAACACTTTGGGTCATGCTGTCATAGGAAAATAATCAAATCAGTGACGGGGTGGTGTGATGCAGCCCGACATGAAATTACTCTTGGTGATTTACTCTTACCACCCTGACGCCGAGCGTATCTATTTTTACCTCTTAAAGAGCATCATACTGTATACTTTTTATCTGTTTATAGTTGCATTTAACTAAATGTCTCCTCACAGAAAACTTCACTATATCAGCAATTACACAAGGCTCTGTGTAGGCTGTTACTATAGAAACAATGACATATTAGAATAATGCTTGCAGCTGGAACTATTGCCAAAGCTGCTGTTATTGAAAATAAATCAACACCTTCTAGCCAAGAATTCAACAAAGCTGTGGTATAAGGCAAAAATATTCAATACTTTCACTGAACTTAAGATACTTTTATGTGCTCTGCAATGGACTGGCATCCCATCCAGGGTGTGTTCCTGCCTCGTGGCCAGAGTTTCCGGGATAGGCTTCCGGATCCAGCATGACCCTGATCAGGGTACAGTGCTTACTGAACATGAATGAATGAATACAGGCTTGAGTCCAAATCAGTGTAGAGGTCTTTCATAGACATACGAATAAGAACAAAAAGACTAAAAATAAGATGTTGGCTATTTAAATGCAGTCAGAGAATGTGAACAGGCTCAGAGATGAAAATGTTTCTAAAAACTGAAATGTGGCTACACACACTTGAACTATCACATTAAAATTATTATTAATTTAGCCAAGGTCATGTGCGTGAGACCGGCTGTGCCTCTGGCTAGTGTTACATTTAATTAAGGCCACTTGTGCATTGTCCCTCTACACTAAGTGCCATTTCCCTTGTATGTAGCAGCAGAAACGGATTGTGTTTCTCGCATGCATGGATATTCTCAACAATCAAGTAAGAGCTATATTTCTAATACATTTATGCTACAAAGTTAACTTTTTAACTGTATCGTTTTTAATATTAGGAGAATATATGGAAATGAGGACACACTAGGCTGAGTATTCAGAGCATGCATATGTTCCTGTAATATTTCCAGTAACCAATAATACATGTAATTTGGTTCTCAATCAACACACTGTCAGCTCTTGCTTGGTTTCTTGCCTCTCCATCTCACAATGCAGGATAGTAAAAAGCTCAATAAAGTGCACAAAGGATTGTGCTCCAGGCTCACTGAGTGTGTATCCGGGTGGGTACGAGCTGCTGGGGGTTGTAGCGCATGCCAGAGCTGTGACTCACTCAGAGGCTCCACTGACCTGCTTAACACACACACACACACGAACACACACACACACACACACACACACGAACACAACCACACATGCACACTACAACAGTCTACATACTGTTGCATACACTCTTTTTCACTCTTTTATACATGCTTACACATATGTAATGTGCAATCTATCACTCTTTTTAACATCACCACTACACACACACACACACACACACACACACACATTAGGGTCTTTAATAATAGAAATTACATAAAATAATAAAAATGGAGCATCAGAAATTATGATGCACCTTTGAATTACTTATAAAGCATATGACATTAAATGGGAAAATTTATTAATGTTATTTCAGTATGGCAACAACTATCACTCAGAGTGATAAACTCCTGAAATATTTGGACTCATATGGTTTTGCACATATCTCTGATCAAAATTAATCTAGGCATTTCCGATAAGCCTCCACACTCAAATATTAGTTATCCAACTAGAAACATTAGCTTCAATTAATTCCTCCAAACTTCATAGTTTTGTGAATTCCTGAAGTTAGGTGTGTGTCTGCATGGAAGGCACAGGGTGGCAGCTGCCACGCTTGAAATAAGCCTTGCCACGCTAACTTCCACCCCAACTCTGACCTCTGATCTCTCACAGATCTACTACTTCTATACAATTCATACTGACTTAATAAATCATACAAATAAAGCTTATGTTTAAGGATTGTGGGTATTTTGTCCAAATCTTTTGACCCTTTGTCCTGTACATGCATTTGTTTGCATTTTTATATGGAAATGTTGAACCCAGGAAAAGCAAATGGGTTTCCAATTAGCTTTAATATCTATAACTATAAATATCAGAGTTTCATTTAATGCCTTCATGTTTAATTGTTTATTAATGCGTGTATTTGGGAAGGAAATATTATAAGTCAGTCTTATTACTGGATATAGGACAAAACGAAATAGTCTTTAAAAAAAAAAGAGGCATCTCCTGAGGTCTCCCCTGAGGATTCAGCCTGAATGGTACGGTCTCACTTGGTTGAATGGAATTTGGACCAGACCATTCTGGGCCATTTCCAGTTTTATAGGGGGGGAGGGAGGAGAGCACTTTGCATTCTTATGCCTTTATAAGACTGGGGGGTGTTTTAGCGGCCTGGGGGGGAAAGAATGTAAAACGACAAGTTATTACAAGATGATACAATCTCCAGAGTGATTTTATACGTTCACTGAAGTGTAATCAGGTCTAAACTGTACCTCGCCGAAGAGCTTGAGTGTGTGACTCCGGATCTATTCGCAGCTCTAACCTGACTGCTCCCTTCCCTTCCCTCTCCTGCACTCCACTCCACTGCACTCCACTCCGGATTTGGCCAGCGAGGGGAAACCAACAGCTGCTGCGAACGTGTTTGACGCGGTTTTTTGGGGACGGGGAGTTTCTGATGCCGTCAGCCGGGCCAGGATCTCTGCACGGCCGGAGCGAACAGAGAGTCATGGCTGAAGACTACTGGGAGTGCGCGGCGGCGGCGGCGGCTTTGGGATATTAACATTTACACACAAGGACACACAGGAATCTCACGTCCTCCCTCGGGTAAAAAAAAAAAAGCTTGTTGTATAGTTACATACTTCTTCTGTGTGCTTGTGTATTGACGGAAAAACAACAACAACAGCAGCAGCAACAACAAGGCTAAATCCGTTAACGAACATTTTCACGGTAACGCTTCTCTACCTGCGCGCTCACTAATCACCATGGTGATTTAATACCGAAGCTAGCATGTCGGTTGTTGTTGTTGTTAATGTCAAAGATTATAGCTAGCTAGCTAGCTCCATCTTTACCACTTCATCATCTAATTTTAGATTGCCAAAACGATTATGAAGTTATTTTAAATCTATATATAGCTATATATAGCTATAAATATCTATAGCATGCAGCCTAGACGACTAAATAGTAAGCCGACTTGCTAAATACGACCACATCGGATTCCGTTAAATAGCAGGCTAATTAGCGCGTGCATTCCAGTGCATGGTGTAGTTCATTAATTCGAGCGTCATGCTAACACACACTGGGATTAAACCCTTATCTAAAGGGACACTTTGTTTGTTTGTTTGTGTTGACACTTCAGATGTTCACGGATATATTCGCCTCTTACAGCTGTGATGTGATAATATTCAGAGCAAGACCCCCTGAATCCCGGGTAAACCCCTCCTGATGACGTATAAAGGTGGCAGTAAATTTGGAAGAGCTAACACAGAGTATAGCAAAGAGGAAATCTGGTTTCAGCCAGACCTAGTCACCAAGCTAAAGACCATGTTAACATAACCTATGTTTAAAAAAAAAAATAATAATAATTTTCCAAAATGTCTTAAGGAGGGATGCATCAATACTGATATTGGTATCAGTGATGCTTATTTACTTGTAATTATTGGGGGGAAAAAATGCTTTAATACTGCTTCCGAGTGGTGCAACAGAAACACGATCACTCAGTCATCGGGATATTGCGAGTTCGTATCTCATCCATGCTCGGATAGCATTTCTCTCTCTCTCTCTCTCTCTCTCTCTCCCTCTCCCTCTCCCCCCTGTCGATCACAGCGACACTAGCCAATCACGGGCATCTGTTAGTGCATGTGTGTGGAAGAGGGTAGACGGCGCATTCCTGAACGACAGCATGAGCAGCTTCAAAAAGACTACTGTAAAGAAATGTCTACTGTAGTTCTGTGTTTTGTCTTCTGTAGCACCTTAGTCCTGGAGGAACGTTGTTTCGTTTCACTGTGTACTAACTAGCTGGTCGAAATGACAATAAAGCCACTTGGCGTGTCGTGTATGTTGGAGGAAGCACGTTTTTGCCTTCACCCTCCCTGCTTAGGTAGCTGTTGTGTGGTACAGCAGACTGGCTGGTGGGTGTGAAACGGCAGATGACCAAATTGGAGAAAAAATGCTTCGATAGTAATATCCAATACCACTATGCTACGTAAGCCTAGTGTACGTTGTCGCACTAATGTACATATCTCATTTTCATGATTGATGGTCAAAGCAAAACAGACCGCAGAGGAGGTACTACAGCATCTTCCTTCAATACAAGTAACCTGATAAAGTGATTTTAAGCATAAATATGAGCATGAGGTGTTCGCTGCTATCAGCACATGGCAGCAAAAGCTGACTAGATGAGAAACAATGTCTAAAACGCTAGGTGAGCGAAAGTAACAGCCGTTACCTGGTATATTGTTCTTGACGATCAGCTGCTATCAGGAGTTTACAGCGAAGTCGATGAAACGTGCTTTACTTTACATTGTTGTTTATGCTTTGAGCTAGATGTCTTAGCTCCCCAGATGAGCTAGCACACAGTGAGAAATGTATCGGTAATGAAGGTAAATGATTAAAAAGACACTGTAGATGTCTTCGTTTTATGAATCTCTCAGGTATGTATGAAGATAATGAAGATATGCCCCAATTCCAGATACGCAAAAGCTCAGGTGACTTTAAACCAGGAACAGGGAAGTGCGCCTCGGTTTAAATGGTTAAAAACGCTGCACTGCATCCGTGCGTTAATCATTCATGCACGCTGTTGTGTTGGAGTCACTGGATCTTGGAAGAGACAGTCGCGCACACATTTCTCCAAAGCCTCCTCTGACTCAACATGGCATCTGACGTGTTCTCGGTGATCGGTGGAGGGGAGTAGGAGCATAACACGAAGCTCTGCTAGGTAGATCACCCTGAATCATCTTAGATAAATGTACATCGCTGCCAAAAAAAAAAGCCCACGTTATTCTGGGCCCTCTCAATAATTTATTACAAGACTCCATTATCAGCCTGTTGATTCATGTGAAAGAGACTACTTAGGATTCTGCTGCATCGGTGGAACGTCTCCTGTTGTGTTCGAACTGTTGAAGAACAAGAACGCTAAGTAACACACTCTGTGTTGTAGTACATCTCTTTAGCTGTTGTCTCGTGTCTGCTTTGAAATAAACCTCCCAAAAGGCCCTTTTCTCATAAAGCAGGCCTGCAGATAGGATCAGTCTTAAATCTGAAGCAGACGTGCATAGATTTGACCTGATTTTGATACAGTTACTCAAATTTGGGCGCTTTTGAAAGCAGAATTTGAAACTGCTGTTGAGTTATGTAATCCCTGGGGATGCTCGCATTTCAAACTGCTGTTTTGTTTTTACTCTAAAATGCCTGTGCGGATTCAAGGGCCTTGATTGTATATGATTTTGGATTTTTTTTTTTGTTTAAACAAACGAATATGTAAGATAGCAGGAAAGTCGGACTCCTTTCCTAGAGTACCAGAGAACTGCAGAGTTCAGCATTCTTCCTTATTTAGCTCCAGCATTCTTTAATTTATGCTACTGAGTATTGAAATCAGGGTGAATATTAGCCTGAGAAGTTGGACTTGACATTTTTTCCCCCACAGATGTACGTTAATGCCATTAACGTGGGTCATGGTGACACGTCTTGCAAGCCGTCATTGTGATGAGTCGCATTCTCGCTAACAGAAACACTATCTCTGCCTCGTGTGGGCTGCATCACACCGAGCCATCATTGATTATTTTCATCAAGTAGCACAATTCTGCATGTAATAAAAACATAAAATATGCTATGGTACATTGCACCAATTTCATCAAAGTGGTATTACTGACATTAGAGACAAACTCTAATAGCATGCTAAATAGCACAGGGTTTTTTCAGGTTGCTGTAGATTCCCCTGCAGCTGTCGATGCCTGAAGTCCCTGAAGAGAATGCAAACACCTAGCGTGAAGCTGTCAGAGCAGTGTGCGTCAGCGCTGCTAACGGCATGTCACCTTGCGTTCAGACCCATGCCGATCTGGAGAAAGTTTAGGATGCTGTCACACAGTCACACACTGACTAGCTTCGTGTATTCATTTCTATACTCTCACCTCTTTTACAGTGTAGCGTTTGCTCTGCTTTTCAACACACCTGATCCATTTAAGTGAAAGAGCTGATAATTAGTTAACGATTCGTAATGCGGCTATTCTGGGCTCAAGGTCAGGGTTTTGTCACCTTTTGATAATCAAGTCACCATAATAAAATTAATCATTCATGAATATTTATGTGCTGTGCAGAGTGCTGATTCAGTCAGTGTGATGTAAATGAGCTTGAAGTGATCAAACACTTGGCTGGACACAGACTGAGGACCGGTTCAGACGTAAAGCCGTTACACCTCACCTCAGTGAACTTTTTACTTTAGGTTTCATGATACTTGTACTGGAACGAAAATTTATAATCACAGGCATATAATGATTGAAAAAGCATAACAGCAGATATGTGGTGGAATGTTTGGAATCTAATACTCTTCAATGAACGAAGTGTCTTAAACAGGTTTATACCACAACACAGTTAAATCCTCAATTCTGATTGGTCAGAAGGTGTTGATTAATTTTCTATAACAGCAGCCCTGACAGTAGTTCTGGCCTTAATTCAAATCACAGGTTTATATTAGGGATGAGTATGATGAACAAAGGAATGTGTATGATGAACCCAGGGATGAGTATGATGTAGGGAGGAGTGTGATGAACCCAGGGCTGAGTATGATGAACACAGGGATGAGTATGATGTAGGGAGGAGTGTGATGAACCCAGGGATGAGTATGATGAACACAGGGCTGAGTATGATGAACCCAGGGATGAGTATGATGTAGGGAGGAGTGTGATGAACCCAGGGCTGAGTATGATGAACACAGGGATGAGTATGATGTAGGGAGGAGTGTGATGAACCCAGGGCTGAGTATGATGAACACAGGGCTGAGTATGATGAACCCAGGGATGAGTATGATGTAATGATGAGCATGATGAACCCATGGGTGAGTATGATGTAGGGATGAGTGTGATGAACCCAGGGATGAGTGTGATGAACCCAGGGATGAGTGTGATGAACCCAGGGATGAGTGTGATGAGCGGAGGGATGAGTGTGATGAGCGGAGGGATGAGTGTGATGAGCGGAGGGATGAGTGTGATGAGCGGAGGGATGAGTGTGATGAGCGGAGGGATGAGTGTGATGAGTGTGATGAGCGGAGGGATGAGTGTGATGAACCCAGGGATGTGTATGATGAGCACAGGGATGAGTATGATGAGCACAGGGATGAGTATGATGTAGGGATGAGTATGATGAACCCAGGGATGAGTGTGATGAGCACAAGGATGAGTATGATGTAGGGATGAGTATGATGAACCCAGGGATGAGTGTGATGAATCCAGGGATGAGTATGATGGATTAAAAACATGTGATTGTTGATATGGTGAAGTTTTCTGTAGGGGGATGTTTGTTTAGCATTTTTGGAAGGAGTCTCCAGTGTCAGAGCTTTGTAACTGTCAGAGGTAAAGCTGGTAGCATTAAGTTTATGTAAGACACGAGAAATAGTTCAGATGACTTTGTGCTTTGAGGTTTCTTGATAACACCCTGAATTTGTTTTTGTCTCTACTTCAAGAGAGAGAGAAAATGAGAGGATGGGGCGGGAACAATTATTTACAGCTGCTATAATGTAAGTGATGACAGGAACTAACTTGTTTTGTGGATGTTCCACAATGTTAAATGTAACCATAAACTTATAAAAAGTATGATGTGCCCTTTAAAAAAAAAAAAATTTTTTTGGTGGCCTGCGCTACAATGGACTGGTGTGTTATATGTGATCCACCTCGTCCCTAACCAGGCTAAAGTGCTGATTGAAGATGAGTGGATGCTGAACCTTTTCTAGGCTTGTATGTACGCGTTGTCATTATTATCACACCGAAAGACCCTGGCTTGCATCAGTAACCTGAGAGTCTCGAATGAGCAAGAGACTCATTCAAAAACATAGCAAACATGCTGCATGCTGTGTTTTACTGCCATGATTAGTGATTAAGAACCCGAGGCTGTAAGTGTGAAGCACCTCTGAGCGAGTGTGCCAGTCTAAAGGTCAGATTTTTTGTTTTTCCTTTCATGCCTCATGCATATTTGACAACGTGGTGGAAATAATGGAGCATCGGAAAGCTAGCAGTCAGATTTATGACTTCCTGAATGTTTCATTAAGGACACCCGCAGGTCTGTGTTCCTGTCCAGAATTCATTTGCGCTTCATTTACATGGTGACTAGGCAAGTAAATATGGACTTTCCATATCATTGTAAGTGCCTAAATTGCTAGCATGGCTTATAATATTGTAACAGCATCACTTCTAGGAAAGGGGCAAGTGGTCCAGTGCTCAGAAGTGACACCAATTATTGATAAGTAAATAATTTAGCCTTGTTTTTTTTGTTTTTTTTTTTGTTTTGTTTTAAATCACATGGAACACATTGTACATCAACCGAAGTGCTGTAAGAAACCACAGAGAAGAATTTCTCCCAGATATGAAGATCTAATCAAATCAAGCTTCCAGTGGCGTTGTTGGTGGAAACTTTAGTACCCAAAAAGGGCACAGATGACAAATATTTCAGTCAGAATCAGAGCTAACTTAAAGCTGACTGTGTCTTTGAAAAATTCTGTGACAAAACTGAACAAAAATACATTACATGATTTTATTCCAACTTTACTGGTCCTGCAAGGCACCATGATTTTGCTCTAAAACCCAAAATGGCGCCCAAAATGAAAAATGGTATTTGTACCTGAATCACCTTTATTTATGCTTATTTTCTTTATTTTTAATCATCATCCACTCTGTTTACATGATATTCATTTCGAGATCAACCAACTTCCCCAAGCATTCCGGTAACGGAGTAATTTTCATTCGCGTACTCATGCTAAAATGACCACAGTGCATACGGGATGGACAGATCCTACACTTATTAGCTAGCCTTCCAACCAAATGAAAAACTCCAGTGTGCTGCCCAGTCCAGTGTTTTGGTTGCCTGGAGAAATAACTGACTGGACTAACAAGGGGTAGCTAAAATAACACAAAAATATAAAGCGAGCTAGTTAGCTGTTTAAGTGCATTAACGAGGAGTAAGAGATACAGGCAAGTATTTAGCACATCGTGTTTGCGATCTTGTTGGCCAACGTTTTGGCTATGAGTTGTTCTGTCCTCATGTTACATGTAACACTCTTATTTGAGTTTGGCTCGCATATTTCTTTCTGTTGTGTTGTGTTAAATGGGGACTTTGCTCTGGACTTGATTCTCTCAGGTTTGTCAGTGTCTTCACATACCTGCGTGTTCATGAGTCAGAAAACATCGCCTGTTGACTAGTCTTGCCTCTTGGTCGATGTGTGTAGCGCGGCAAGTGGCAGGATTCACAAGTTACAGCACTGACCATGAAGTTTAAACATAGCTACATAACAACTCAAATTGTTTTGCGAAGGTCACTAAGAAGTTTCGTTTATTTTTGTCTTTTTCTTTTTTTTTTTTTTGCTGTTAAAGCTACTTGTCTGCTTGGAATGAAATGCTTGTCCCGAGCATCAAAGCTACCGATCGGTCCACTGCTTGGCATTACAACATGTTTACTGTCTAACTGGACAACATTTTAAAATAGCAAAGAGCAAGCTGACTAGCATAGCTAGCTACACAACCTAAAATTATATACACAAGCTGTCTGGTCGCAATGATGTTAGCCATGAGAATAATTCCTGGCAATGCAGGACATCCTGCTGTCCATGATAACAATATTAAATGTGTTAAATATCATTTTTAAGCGACTGACAGGTTTAACGGAAAGTTAGCGATTGTGGCCGTCAGTCCAGGTGTTGTTGGAATGAATGGAGAAGGTCCTGTTTTTGTTGCTGCTTTTCTCCCTCGTCTCTCTGGTCTGTCTCCTGATCCCTGTACACTTATTTTGTAGCCGTATCGGTTGTGAAAAAGCACAGCACCGTACAAATAATCAGATCATTAATCACCATTTGGCTTTGAGACAGGGTGCAACCAGTGCGTGCAGGTCGAGCTTATCTGTCTTGTTTTTCCTGTTGTTTTCTCCCAGAATGTGGAGAAAAAAAAACTGTTTGCCTGGTGCATCTGGAAATCTGGGGCAACCTGACCTCCTGTCACACTGCAGGATATTGCCAGTAAAGCTGTATCTCTGAAGGCTTTATCTTAAACCCACAACAGTTTATGGTGGATATGTACAAAGCAGCCTTGAGCTGGTGAAACTTCCATACGAGGAGGCACAAAGGTCGTCATGAGATTACAGACCGTTTGTCCCCCTAAAGCCTCTGTCGAGATGGTTTCAAATGTTAAAACATTCTTGGTGATGATAAAGATCTGTCAGTTAAAAACTGCAATATAATTATAAAATATAAAAGCTAAACAAATGTCACATATTGTTCGAACTGTTGAAGTGATGGTGCTAGAAAGTGTGTATGAGTGGCAGAGTGGCCCTTGTGTGTTGCGGTGTTTTCTTACGGCACAGTGCTCACAGAAAACAGCCAGTCAGGTAAGACTGCGGTTAATGTGAACTGCCCTGCTACTTCCTGCTAGTTTAAAAAAGCAACAGCAGAGCATGGCATGTCTGGTTTCATAAAATACCTTAAAATAAAAAACAAGGTAGAACTGATATAACCCAGTGGGCGGGGATACCAAACCAACACAAAATACAAGATGCCTGGGTTTTTTTTTGTTTTTTTTTTTTATTCTGGCAAATTTGTCAAAATATATGAAAAAATTATTAGAGTTAGTTTTACTTGGTTTGCTTTCCAGGAATTCATTTTTTTAATCTTGTTATGAGAAGTAACTGACTCAGACCGAATTTCCATAAATATCCATGTGTCTTACTGTGTGCTGAACTAAGTCAAAGCACGTTATGCACGAAAATCATCACTGAGAGCACAAAATAATGCAACACACCCCAATATAAAAACAGCATCATCCACACCCAGAACACGAAGAATAGAACTCTATCTGTTCCTATTCATTCTGCCTGATGATGAACTGTAATATTCACGACTTTAAACACGAGGATTATCAGCCTCTCCTTTACTCATCTCACACCGTTAACTGGCCCAAACGGTTCCTCTCTGCTTGCCTACCTGTGTGTGTGTGTGTGTGTATGTGTGTGTGTGTGACACTGCAGTGAGAGGTGGAAATTTTCTTAAAGAAACAGAGCCCTTTTGAGAACGGAATGTATTAAAGCTCACCACTTGGCTACAGCCGTAATCCCAATTCTAATTCGGACACGAGGTTGACATCACCTTCTCCGTCAGAGAGAGTCTGGCTCAAGTCAAACTGCCTCGAAGAAAATGGCTGCAAAAAAGGTAGTCATGTCTCAAATCAAGACTTGTGTTTTATTTTGGACTTTGTAGTAAATCCACCACAAGCTATACCTAATAGAGAAATGTAAATCATTAAAAAAAAAAAATAATACATGTAGCATGGTGTAAAGGTGCTGTAAGGTCATGCAAGGTCATTGACTGCTGAGATATTTGGGGGAATTGCATCATAAAGTTAGTCATAAATTTATTTATTTTTTTTTGCAAGTTGTGGGTTCATTGGCTTTATTTATTTACTTATTTATATTTTATATATATATATATATATATATATATATATATATATTTTCTTTTTTACACGTTTCTTGTGGGTTTAGTGATGTCGAGAATCCAGCTCAGCGTGTTGCACTGGAGTAAGTAGAAAACTATGCTGGTGTATGATTTATTTATTTATTTTTTTCTCTTTTCTTTTTTTACTCCTTGGCAGTGAGTTTAAGCGGGGTTTTTGTGGTGTTGTTTTTTAAAATAAGGCACTACGTTATCTCAGTGCAGCAGTGTAGGTCTGTTAGTAGAAGTGTCCATCTGTTTTGGGATGCTGAAGATCAGAGAGGTTGTTAATTGAGGTTAGATCTTTGAACCGACAGCCTGCGTATTGCACTGATTATCACTGGCTCTTAGTCAAAGTGCTCCGAGTCAGAGCCAGCTGCTCTGCTGTTCAGAAGGCTCCGGCGTGTTCACGTCTTGGGTTTCAGCTCTGGCTTTCTGCTGCCGTGCATTCCTCAGAGACAGGCCACTGAACTCCACTTTCACCATTTCAACTATCTAAAATATCTTTAGCGTTACCCTTTCGACCGTTTCCGCTTCGCGGTGACTTGAAAAGCCCTGCGCCATGCTGTTACATTTAAGTCTTCCTTCCACTTCCTTTCTAAGCCATAACTTTTCCGTTGTTCCAACCGTATCACACAGCGTTAGATATGCAGATTTTTGGAATCTGTCATTATATTTTACAAGATACACTGTGACCAGGGTTTATAGCACCCCGAGTACTAGCACATACTCCAACCCACATGTGTGTAGTTTCTGTTCCTAATATAGCTGCACTCGTTTCTGATCAGTTGGTGAAAACTCAGTTCTGCAACACGTGTCATTGTATCAGTCATTTATTAATAGTAATAATACTGCCAAAAACGAAATGTAGCCTAAATTGCAGCATAAGGCTAGCAAGGAAAGGAAGATTAGTTCAGCATTGTGGAAACTGCATGGCTTAATCATCACACACTGGCGTTAGCTTAAAAATGCCATGTGTACATCAAGAGATTTATAAAATAGCACGATAAGACCTTATTGAAAAAAAGATTGGAATTGTATTATCATCTAAATCACACATCACCAAACTTTCAGCCACGTCTTCTACCCGATTCGGATGCTTGTGCTGAGAAAGAAAGTGTTTTGACTTTCAAGATTTCTAACGAAGTGTCACACTTTAGTCCATTTATTATCGTTTACAGTGCATCAGAAACCACATAAGCAAGATGGCGGTCCACTTGCTAGTTAGCTACATTAGCCTCGTAGATAAAATCGCCAACGCACATTTTACACGTAATTCAGTGGGAAGAGACTGCGTGCCGTGTGGAACGCTTACACTCTTAAAAAAGTGCTAGCACATTTTGTTCAATTCCAAAAGCTTTTTTTTTTTTTTAAAAAAAAAAAAAAACCTTTTCAGAAGAGTGATGTCAAGCGCATTTTTTTCCCCTCTTGACCAATCAGGTCGCAAGCTGGGAGACAAGCGAGGAAAACAAACACGAGTTTCATCAGACAGAGTCCTGGTGAAAAATTTCTTTTTATTAGTTTGTGAATATGAAGATTTATAAGACGCTGGTTTAAAAATCTTTCATTAGAAAGATTCCAGTGTTGCATTGTAACTAAAAACACCAACATGTCTATTTTTGGGATGTTCACCAGTACGTGACGTGGCATCCCACTTTAACTGTGGCTGCATACAGTCAAGTCGCACAAGCAGCTCATTCTCTTGATTTATTTATTTTATTTTTTTGCCTCTGAAGTTAGAGCGAAGACAAACAACCGCTTAATCACCAGAGCTACACCAATATTTATTTAGTCTGCATTACTGATAGTAATAAATGTAATCTAGATAGCAAGCTATCAAACATTCAGGGCTGGGGTTTGGGTTCATTTACTTTTGTTTGCCTTTAAATGTATGTTCCTTGTATTGGTGTAAAGAGCAAACTATAAAATGTCAGTCTTGGCTGCAGTGTTGTTTATTTACGGTGGTGGAGTGTGTTCATGATAAACCTCCCCGTCTGGCTAGTCCTTGCCTGTGACACATAGAACATATCTTTGTATGGTAAATAATTATAAATGTCTAATATGTACATTTTTCATGCTTTTGCTAAGGCTAAAAGTTTGCATAATTCAAGTTGCACAGATTGCAGCCCATGTTTTTTGCCAAACTATGCGAATCGGAAGTGCTCCTAAATGTTTAAAATGGTCTAGACTCTGAAGATGAGCCTGAGGGAGTGGAAGTTGTTTGGCACATCTGAGACCGTTTGCATGTGTTTTGTTTGTGTCCTTGTTTCTGTAGCCGTACTACGCATGTCTCGAATTCCTACCTCTGCTGCTCACCTCTAAAATATGAATAAGCTTGTTAAGCTAGCTTTCTCTTCATTGAGGGAAAAAAAAAAAAAAAGCCCACTCGCTCTTGAAACGATGTGGCGATGGCAGCCGGGTGCTGATTGTTTCTGAAGTGAGCAGTTGGTGTTGATGTTTATATGCTTGGCTCTGAGCTGGAAGTCGAGTCCGGCACTGAGTCTCAGCGTGACGTCTTCACAGAAGAGCGCCATCGCTTTCATTAACATCCAGAGCTAACAAACATGTCCGCCCACACGGTCATCTGTCTTCCCAGGCGTGCTAACAAGCGTGTTATTCGAAAGCGTTGTGACGATGTTGTTTTCTCCCCAAGAGAGAGTGTCAGTCTTCAAGGGCTGGGCGACATAATGATTACAATGTCAATAACGCAATAAACGTACTGTTACATTTAAACAGCGTCATGTTTGCAGCGTTTTAAAAGGCCACTCTTGGGGTATTCGCAACGTAAAAAGTTTCAGGACGTTCCGAATTCACAGTGTTCTTATTTCTCAGTGTGGCGGAAACTATGAAAGCTCGGTTTCGCGCTTGATGCAGAGTGTAATTGGTTTAATTTTAGTCATAGTGATACTTTTCTTAGCAGTGTTCATATTTTTAATTGTTTTGTTTTGCTTCCACTGTGACTATCCTTTTCTATTGTCTGTGTCAAATACAAGCTAGCTAAGTGGGGCAAACCCATGAAAATTCAGTTTTGCTCTTGACTCTGAGTGTAATTACAGTGTAATTTTAATCATATTGAGTTTTTTTCTTAGTGATTTACCAACACATTTGAGATAAAACTTGACACTCTTAACAGCTCTGTCAAACCTCTGCTGTCATTTGCGTTTACGTGGTCTGTATCAAAGACTTAACAGCTAAGGATTGAGTTATCTGGCTAAATTAATAGCGTCAGTTATTTTCTGGCTGATTCGGAGGAGCATTTTGCTTGAAATGTCCAAAGCACCATTTCACAAGTTTCGTTTGAAAATATAACATTTATCATTAGTACTACGGATGGGTCGGTGATAAGACGATAAAATCTTGCTGTTGTGATAACATTTATCACAATACATTGTGTACATACGTGGGTATTGTAATTTCTTCTCTTAACTTTTTAAATTTTAAAAAAAAATAACAGTTACAGTCTCTAGAAGCACTTGATTTGA
This sequence comes from Pangasius djambal, assembly GCA_022985145.1. Classification (NCBI taxonomy): domain Eukaryota; kingdom Metazoa; phylum Chordata; class Actinopteri; order Siluriformes; family Pangasiidae; genus Pangasius; species Pangasius djambal. The sequence goes on along the minus strand of CM040982.1, from coordinate 4,037,853 downwards.
TGTTAATGATTGTTTTGTATCTTTAAAATGATAAAATGTTAATTTATTTTTGTAGACCTAGTCTAACGATATCATTTTTAAACGTGCATCTTTAAAATTTTTAACAGTTTGTTTGCAAACCTTATATCGCAATACAGTATATAAAATAGTATTGAGATACGTTTTGTGTACCATGGAAATGTTCTTGTGATATTTTTGCCACTTGGTGTAGTGCAATATAAAGAAATAAATAGCGAAAATGATCAAAATGTTGCTCGATTAGCATCCTGGAGGATGCTTGAAATGTTTAAACAATATGTAACATCACAGGTGTGTGTGTGTGTGTGTGTGTGTGTGTGTGTGTGTGTGTGTGTCACAGGGCGACTGAACAGTGGCTGCCCCTCCCTCCTCATCGTCTCAGCCCCCCCTGCCCCCTCTGATGGAGCGCGTGAGGAAGATCAAGCGGCAGCTGTCCATGACGCTGCGAGGGGGCAACAGCGGGGACAAGAACTTGACCGAGAGCATCAGCTCTCAGGACACAGGAGCACACAGTGACTCCGGTACAGTGCCACACCCTCGTCTCGCAAATCCACATCCGCTAGTCGTCATCACGCTCATTTCACCTCTACATACACAGTGTAGCGCACATCTTTACAAGGCATGCACTGAGCTTCATTTCAAATCACGGCGCTCATCGTGGTTTACTAAGAGGAATCTCGCCAAGATACGAAACTCGCCATCTCACCATACGTGAACAGAATTACAGGATTTCCTTCATTAGCAAGTCGAATACGATGCAACTTTTGCGTTTGCTCAACATAAGAAACCTTAAAGTGCTGTCCTTATTTCCGACTTCCAGATGGAACATAGGAGGCGTAACAGCATTTTAAAGCGATGAGCATATGTGAGGTCTGGGAAAACCCAGCGGCTGTTGCTGTGTCTAAGTTCTGCCGTTTTCCTGGGGTTTTATACTTTGTAAACCATAAATATTTTTCACCAAATGTTTTTAATTTACTTTATAGTCTTGCCTTGGATTTTCATCCTCGCAAAGGTCATGTTGGATAAGGAACTAGATTTAAAAATGTGGTGGTAAAAACAGTCTGATTAAAGATGAATAAAACCTTGCTAGCTAAGTGTGATTTTCTCTCACAGCGAATGTCACGCTTTGATCAAGTTGTGGATAGCAACATGCCGTTGTGAAATAAACCAAATCGACTCAGTTTGTAATCAAGATAGCGGCTGTCAAAGTGTCTGATGCTCCTGCACAGCAGGCGGAATAAAATCTTTAAATACTTTACTTGTGTTTGAGATATATATTTCAGTTCTGGAAAATCAGAATTTTTTTGGAACTTCATTTAGTAGAAAATGTCAGAATTTCCCCATGTGAAGGGTTTTCCCAGGCCACCTCACAAATCTGCCGTGACTTCTGAATTACTCGATGCATCAAATAAGCAATCATTGACACAGTACCCAGTCCTGGCATCAACATCGTACTGCACTCTCATCCCAGATTTTCACCATTCTTACAGTATATTCCATTCCAAGTCTAAATACAGAAAAATGTGTACATATCACAAGTCTACATCTGCAGGAAGTGCATCTCTCAGAGAAGCTGAAACAAGACAATACCACATTGATGCTTCATATCTCGAATCAACATGTGGCTAAAAATTGATTCAGGAGCTTGCAAGTGGCTCAACTATCTATGTTTTTTTAAAATTTATTTTTATATATATTACAAACAGATCATGAGTTTTCATCCCAACAATGCTACATCCACATCTAGCTCATGTATAGAGACTAGTGCAGCTTAGTGTTCTCCTCCAAGCGTGTTCATTTGCACTATAACATTGCGTAAGCAGCAGTTTGAAAATATGCGGTGACTTCACGTGTCAGAGAAAGCACATTAGCCTTCATGCTCTGGTCAGCTTGGGAGATCTAGCAAGCTGGTAGGAAATAGATGCCTTTATTTATTTAAACCTAAAACTGGGGACGAATCAAGCAGTATGTGTATATATGTCTATGTAAATATGGATAAGTATGGAAATGTTAGGTATGTACAAAAATGCATATTTTACTCATTTCTAGTTAATGTGCCATCTAATGCTTACTGTTTTATTAGTGGGTTTTTACTAGGTTGTATGCAAATTAGTTCTTTTTCTCATTAGCATTTTTTGATCATATGTATGCTAATAAATAAACAGGCAAAAAAGCTAGCACTACATAACTGCAGTACCTAAGATATTCAGAAGCGTCCAGATCATTCATAATTCATTTCGTTTTCAACTCTGCCTTCATGTGAAATATTACCCACAATGCCTGGCATTCATGATGCATGACAGCGAGAGACAAGCATGCACTGAGACAGCTGTACATTCACAATAATAGAGCCTGAATGGTTGTGTACGCGTAGGGGGTTTCCCTGAAACTTCGGCCTTCTGTTTGCTTTCTGACCAATCAGCATGTTTTATTCCAGCATGGCTCCTCTTCTCTGACCAATCATCCGCTTTGCTCTGACAAAATCATTTATTCATCTGACGTCTCCGTTTAGTTGACTAGGCAGAAGCACAGATATATGAGCTGTTTTTAGAAATATGAGCTTATTGTGTAGAATGTAATCAATGCGTGGTTGCTGTGACCTCAACTATGGCTCACAGTAATATGATAATAGATGAGTTGTGAACAATCTGAGATGCTAAAACAGTCACTGAATTAGTGCTAGCAGTAAGAAACTGCAATATGCGCTTTATTTTGGGGGGCAGACTGGCCTGAACGTGGCCTAAAAGACACAGCAATAATCTACGATAATAAGATTCTGCCTATAACTGTATTAGTCACAATGTAAAAAAAAAAAAAAAAAACAAACTCTGAGATTATGAACACAATATTAGATCACTGTATTATGTGTACAAAATGATAAATCACACTGTTAGAGCATACAATAAGAAGTTGGGGTTATATTACATTTAGAATCCAGATGATGACTAGCCTCAGGTTGTAGTTTTATTGCTTAGCCTTGAAAGATTGTGGCTCGATTGCTCTGTGGTTGTGTTTTTATTTTTTTATTTATTTTTTTTAAAAAAGCCATCTTATTGCGGCATTGGTCCAAATATCGCTCAGCCCGGCCAAGCCCATTTCACATCATGATGAATTGCTGCTCTTATATTTCAACAGCATGACATGAAACAACAATTTGTGACAGCATGAAAAATCTGCTCTGGAAAAAAAGAAAACTAATTGGAACTCGATTGTACATCCCCTGTTTTTGGCATTGCTGATTTATTTGCAGAATTTTTTTTTTTGTTTGTTTTGTTTTGTTTCCTACCAATGAAGCAGTTTTGTGTAAATGAGGTTTTGCTGGATTTAATGCATGCTTTAGGAATGTGTGTGTGGTTTTTCCCTGTTGATTTGGTTTCGATTTTAATTTGCTGTTTCCCCTCTTTCTTTTTTTCCTTCCCCCTCTCCTGATGTTTCTTCCCGTCTCCTTTTATTGCATCATCATCATCATAATCATCCGTCTTTCTCACCTTGTCTTCTCATCTTTCCCCATTCATTCTTATTACTCTTCGTCTTTCACACACACACACTCTCTCTCCTTCTGTCTGTCTGCCTTATATCTTCTCAAATTATGGCCTGTCTGTTTATGTTCCTATCCCTCTTTTCATCTCATGTCCTCTCCTCCCTTCCTGTCCTCCCCCGTGTGTGCTCCTCTCTCCTCTCCCTCTCTCCCAGAGGCCATGCCAGGTGGGGGTAGTGCCACTCTGCGTGGTTCAGTGAGAGGAGCGGGCGGCTCATTCAGCATGCACTCGCTCCTGCAGTCCTACAGCAGCGCCCTGCACCGGCCACGCAGCCTGGGCCGCAGCCTCAGCTCCTATCTCAACCACACCACACGCCTCGGTACACACACTCTCACAGCCTGCAGCACACTTCTCACACTTGTCCATGCACATACACTAAGACACGCCTGCACGCATATAGATATAGATATAGATGCATTTTTACACAGTGCTGATGCATACACTGATTGCGTTAGAGGTCATTACCTCAGCCCCAACTCCTTCCTTGTGTGTGTGTGTGATCTTAAAGCAGTCACACACACACACACACACACGCAGAAGAGTGAGAGACTGGTGAGAGACGATGCGGACAGGAATGGAGCTGAGAGCTCCACTGCAGAGACCTGATGCGTTAAATAACAGCAGCACTTTAAATCACAGCACGTCCTTGGCTTTGCTCTGCCAAAAAGCGTTAGTCTGCTGAAATTAAGATGACAACGACGGGATGCCAAGGATTTTTTATTTTTTTTTTCCTTTTAAAAAGTTTTAGGCTCAGGATTAGGAAAAGCAATCAGGGTTATTATTTTTTAAGCATGTTCATTCATTAATACTGTCGTTTTATGTTAGTGCTGCTGGGGATGCAGTTCTCACCGGAACATGGCTGTTTTTAAAAGCGTCATTTGTGTATAGCACATGAAGATACACACTGTTTTTATATTTAAGGGGTTTACGCGAGTGGTGATTAGATTTGCATGATGTATTGTTTCAGCGGTGGACGAATCATTCATTTCCGTGTCTCTTATTCACGAGTAGGTTCAACAAAATATAAATTTTTTAAAAATCCCTACGTCGTGTTGACTTACGCAAAACGAAACCTTTCCTGTGTACACACTACAACGCTGTAACTATCCAAATCCCGCCACCTGCTGCACTACACACCGTACGCAGTCTGGATGACCCAGAACGATTTTTAATAGCGTGCACAGAGGCCCAGAGATCCTTCTGCAAAATAATACACAAAGACGATATATACCTTTCCTGCTTCCTACACGCAGTCACTTCACGGTTAAATTTATCAAAAGAAACTAAAGACACTAGTCACGCTTGAATAATATTATTCACATGCAACTGCAAGGAGAACACACCACAGCTCCTAGCCAAAGCATTGGCCAATGGCTTGCTGACTTTTTTGCTGAGGTCACAAATATGTTGTGCTACATTACAATCTCAAGGTTCTTCATATTCATTACTGGCATCACTGCCAGTTTTCACAAGTGTATTTATGTAAATACTGATGTAAATCTGGTTAAATCTACAACTGTGTTCCATATCTGCACTACTACGTTTAATTTAACTTATTGTGTTTTATATTTTGTGTGTGTACGTGGTTGTATCTTGCTACTGGCCATGCTGCTGTAACACAGGAATTTCCCTCATGGGATCAATAAAGTATATCTATCTATCTATCTATCTATCTATCTATTAGAAAAGGATAATTATCATATACTTGTTTCTACTTGTTAGACTGTATTAACATACTAAACTATCTAACTAGCTCCATACTTTATTACATTACATTAGATATCATTTTAAAACTTAGTCAGGTTTCCAGGCAACCAAAACATAGGAGCTGGAGCTTTTTCTTTCCCAGTGAAAAAAGCTAGCTAATGTATTTATTTATCATTTGTCCACCCCGTGTGTTTGTTAATGATTCTTACAACATCGGCCTTTGCAATACGGATATTGCAGAAAGTTGAAATATGCAAATGAGCCCTTTAACCAGCCATTTTGGTTTTTGTGTTTAGTGATGATTTGTCGGATCTCGGGGGTACCCTGTCACTTTTCTGCAAGGCCGTGTTTTAACCAAAACGCCACAGGAATATATAAGCAGGATGACAGCAGCGTAACCTGTGTGTGTGTATTTTTGTATGTGCACTCACAGAAATCGTCCACGAAGATGTAAAGATGGGCTCCGATGGAGAAAGCGATCAGGCATCAGCCACCTCCTCTGACGAGGTGCACAGCCCAGTTCGCGTGAGGATGCGCAACAATGCGGGGCGCAAAATTTCCACTGAGGTACTTCAGCACCGCTCCAAATCTCCTCCTCCTCCTCCTTCTTCTGACGGGCTTGTTTACTGCCCTCAGAGTGATGGATGTGGTGGTGACGGGCAGATAAAGAGACGGTATTGTTTTCCTCGGAGCTGCAAAAGAGCAGCTGCACAGCAGGACATGCAATAAAATGGCGTGTAAATTCACACGGACAGATGGATGTAGTATAATTTTAAATTATTCACAGTGGACTTTGTGTTCTCCCACTCTGATGCTGACTTGTTTGGGTTTTCAGTCCTGAACCAGTGGTTATGTTGTAGGTTAATAGTGATTTGGTTATTGTACTTAGCATTAAAAGGCCACAGATTACTATCATCAGGGTTACTGGATGGATCAGAATGTTGGATACAGCTATGCATTGCAATTAAACATTCGGGATTGTGTTGATAAAGTGCGCGCACGTGTGTGTGTGTGTGTGTGTGTGTGTGTGTGTGTGTGTGTGTGTGTGTGCACGCATTTTGGATCTTCCCTAAGGACATAAATAAGAGGCTGTCTCTGCCAGCTGATATCCGACTCCCAGACGGCTACCTGGAGAAGTTCAGTCTGAACAGCCCGCTGTTTGATAAACCACTGAGCAGACGACTGCGTAGGGTCTCTCTGGTAACAAAAGCTTTCTGATCTCTTTTTCTGTCCTACTCACCATTCGCTGTTCTCTCTAAGCTGATCTCTCTTGCTCTGTACTGATCCCTGCTGGTCTCTCTCACTCTCTCTGTTTCTGGCTCGCTATTCTCTCTTTCTCACTTGCTGATCTCTCTCTCTCTCTCTCTCTCTCTCTCTCTCTATTTATCTATCTGATTCGTTTATCTGTCGTACAGAGGACTCGTCTGTCATCTCAGTCCCTGTCTCTTTGTTAGACTTCTATCATTCACTACATATATTCAGTCCTCTGTCTGTCCTTCCTCTGATAACTGCGTGCCCATTTATCTTTCACTCTGTCGCTGTCTGATACTTTTTTCTCTCTCCCTCTCTTATCGGCCTCAGCCTTGTCCGCCTCCATGTCTTATGTATTCTGGGTCACAGCAGAGAACACACGGCTCCACATTATCAGCACACGTAACCATTTCAGTGGTGTCCCTCTGATCATTCGCTGATCTCTCCCTGTCCTGATCACTGGCTGATCTGTTTGTCCTATAGATCCCTCGCTGATCTCTCCATCTATCCCCCTGATCACAGGCTGATCTCATTCCTTCCTATTAAGCTTTCCGTGTCCTGATCACTTGCTGATTGGTTTTCTTACTGATCATTTGCTGATCTCACTATCTGTCGCATTGATCACTTGCTGATCTCTTTTTTTTTTTCCTGCTGCTCTCTCAATGATCTCATTCTATCCTCTTAATCACTCACTGATCTCCGCTTGTCCTAATGATCATTTGCTGATCTTACTATGTCTTTCACTTCACACTCTGTTCTTATTCTGTCATTCTGATCAGTGACTGATCTTCCTGTTTGTCCTCCTGATCACTTGATCTTATTCTGCTCCCCCAATCACTTGCTGATCTACAGATCACTCACTGATCTCTCTTACTCTGTAACACTGATCACTCTCTGATCTCTCCATCTGTCCACTTGCTGATCTCAATTTTGTCCCCCAGATCACTTACTTTTTCTTTCTGTCTGTCCAGCTGATCCCTCGCTGACCTGTCTTTTTTCCTGATCACTCGCTGATCTGTTTGTGACTGTCTGATCTCATTCTTTTCTGTCCTCTCCTCCGTGCTCCCTCCATCTCTCTCTCTCTCTCTCTCTCTCTCTCTCTCTCTCTCTCTCTCTCTCTCTCTCTCTCTACATTTGTCTGTTTCTTTCTTTCTGTTTCTTACTCTGTAGCTCTCTGAAGCCCTTTTCTCTCTCTCTCTCTCACTTTCCCTTTTCTCATTTATCAGTCTCAGCCTTGTCTGCCTCCGTGTCTTATGTATTCAGGGTCACAGCAGAAAACACGCAGCTCCACATTATCAGCACTTGTAACCATTATAAGTTGGCATTATAAGCTGCTAAGGCATTCGTACAGATAAATGGAGAGTCTCCTTGCAGAGCAACAGGACATTCCACTGGCAGAATAATGCATTATATTGCATTTGTATATTAATGCAAATGCCTGAATTAACTTATAATATTTATCATCACAATTCTGGTCCTCGAGCACCTGTGAGCTGTTTGTTTTCCCTGCTCTAATACAGCTGCCTTATCACAGTAGCTTATTAACCAGCACTCCATGAGGCTAAATGGGTGTTTGAGAGTAGGCTAGAGCACTAAAGCACGTGTTTTAGCATGTGTACTAAAATGGTGCAGGGGGATTAAAGGTCCAGGAATGGACACGGTTGTCCTACTATACTTAAACGGATTAGTGTTAGGTTTTGAGATTGTTATATGAAAGTTGCTTGGAGTATTATAATACACATTGATCGCACATGTAATGTAATTTGTGTCTCTAATGCACATAGATTTTTTTTTTTTTTAATGCAGGACATGTTTCTGGATACCAGTCTTGTTTTAAATTATTCCCTCAGTAGGGATACTCCATTGCAAAATGTTTTAATCTAGGATTAAACTGTAAATTTCATCATGCATGCTGATTATGTTAATTAATGTAAAATATTTATCTGGAGTGCATCATCAGACTGATTGTACAGGCTGCAATCAGGATCTGAAGACAGATGCTCGTTACTTAATACATTAATCTGTTGTGCTGATGTGCTCAGTGGTAAGAGGAGTCACGCTAATTCTGAAGTATGCTTTTGTTTTCAGTCAGAAATTGGTTTTGGGAAGCTGGAAACCTACGTGAAACTGGATAAACTAGGAGAGGTACGTTTTCTTACTTTAAACCTCAAATAAATACATTTAAATACATTTAGGTACATTTTTTTTTGCCTCTGTCGTAGATGCTCTGATTTATTATGTAGTAATAAAGTAGACTGTGAGTATGGGGTCTCTTAATTTTCTAACCAGAGACATCTATAGCCAGTTTATAGCCCTTTTCAACTGTAGCTCAGCTCTGAAATTACCTGTGCTGCTGCATTTTACACCATGCCGCACCCAAGCGAATGGTGAATTTGGTTAGAATGCTTGCCCAGGTACCATGCAAACTAAAAATGTGCGGACTATTGATTGGTCAAATGCTGTAACCTCGTCAAGAGTCGTCCTCTTGACTGGAGTCTGAACCAGCACAAGAGCCATTAGCTGTGTGCTACAGTTACTTTTGTTTTTCAGGGTGTAACGTAATGGTGCTGTACACATCTACCTAACGCCCTACATGCATACTGTGTAGAACATTATAAAATTCAAGCACAGGAAAAGTGTTTACCCTGAAACTTCACTTTGACTTTTCACTAAAGAATAACGTACGTGCAGTGTTTGGTGGTGTGCGCTGTAATTAAGTTTGCTTCTCTGTATTTTCATTCAAGATGAAAGTGTGTTAGGGCAGCAGGGTAGCACGACGGGTAGGTGCCCAAATCAGTGCTGAGCTCAGGTTACTGTCTGTGTGCTGTATCGCGTGTTCTGCTCGTGTCTGCGTAAGTTTCCTCCGGGTTCACCTCCCCCACGTGCGAGAAGGCGTGCGAGAAGGCGTGCGAGAAGGCGTGCGAGAAGGCGTGTGTATTTGGTGACATGTGATGAAGTGGCATCCTGTTTGAGGTGTATTCCCGCTTCGGTCTGGGGCACGGTTGACGTTCCAGTTCATCCCAAAGGTGTGCAGTGGGGATGAGGACAGGGCTCTGGGCAGGACCTGAGTTCCTCCTCTCCAGACTTAGTAAATGATGGAGCTCGCTTTGTGCACAGGGGCATCGTCATGCTGGAACAGCTTTGGGCCTCTTCGTTCCAGTGAAGGGAAATCGTAATGCTACAGCATACAAAGACATTCTGTACAATTGTGTGCTTCCAACTTTGTGGCAACATTTTGGGGAAGAAACACATATAGGTGTGATGGTCAGGTGTCCACATGCTTTTGACCATATAATGTCATTTTTAGAGTAGTATTGTAGTATTTCATCACCAGACAACCTCCAGTGAAATTCTTACTACTTTCACGGGTAGGCTCATGTGATGGGAAACGGATGAAGGGCTGGTTTTGGGTTCGGATTTGTTTTATTTTGATTGTCCAGAAAATACTGTGTTTATATTACATAAATGTTTGGAAATCCTGTTAGGAGTATTTTGTTGTTATTATTATTATACAATATGTTTAAAGACTTTTCAAATATGTGTAACTGCTTTTCAGGGCACGTATGCCACGGTCTATAAGGGCCGCAGTAAGCTAACTGATAACCTCGTGGCTCTCAAGGAGATCCGCCTGGAACATGAGGAAGGAGCTCCCTGCACTGCCATCAGAGAGGGTGAGTCAGAACGTAGCATGAGAACCAGGACAAGAGCGACTTCCACCGGGACGTGTATGTCAGACTTTCCACCTGCATGGATCTATAAACGCGTGTAATCGTTGATATGGTGAAGTTTACTGTGAGGGGATGTCTGTGTAACATTTTTGGAAGGAGTCTCCAGTATCGGTGCATTGTAACAGTCAGAGGGACAGTTTTCTATATTTTGTCTTGTTAACCTGAAAAGAGAAGGAAAAATGGAGGCTGGTGAGGGAACGATTTTTTTTATCTCTGTTATAATGTAAGTGAGAACAGGAACTTATTTCTTTTACAGACATTCCACAATAATAATTGTACATATAAACGAATGCAAAGTATTATACGTCGGTCTTTAATAAATAAAAAAATGTATTTGTTGGCAAGTTGCTGTGGTATAAAAGGAATGCAACACTTCAAGATGTGCTGTTATAATAAAATAAACCTCAGAGTGGTATCATTAACTACACTTCACAGAGTTGATTATTTTCATATAATAGCATGCCCTCAAGTGTTTTATTCCTTATATAGTGTATCCTTAGCTGTAAGTCCAGATTTTCTCAGAGCCATCACAGGATTAATAACCAAGCAATTTTTAAATGGTCATAATTGAGCAATATTGTACAGACAGTTAATTTCACAATAATCTGGATAGATAATTGCTTTGTGTTTCACTCTTTAATCCCCTTCTGTCTCTCTATCTTATTTTCTCTTTTTTCTCTCTCTCTCTCTCACTAGTTTCCCTGTTAAAGGATCTCAAACATGCCAACATTGTGACTCTGCATGACATCATCCACACTCAGAAGTCTCTGACGCTCGTGTTTGAATACCTAGTGAGTCACACGCATGCAAAATAGAGGACTGAAGACAGCTACCACTATTGCATACGCGCACACACGCACGCACACGCACACATACACACACACACGCGCGCGCGCACGCGCACAAATGGACAATAACATATGTCTAGCAGATCTGTTTATTAAATTGATGACTGCTTTTTTCCAAGCCGACATAGAAGTGAAGCTTTATCCTCTCCAGTCACTGATCCTGAGCAGATTTATGGTCTCTGATGAGTCTTCTCCAGTGACATGGTGCTGGTGCTGGTGCAGGAATCTGTTTAATGCATGGTGTAAAAATAACAACATGGAGGATTTTACGAGTCGTCTCTCTGGCTTTCAGAACACATTTTACAAATCCTTCATTGCCTATACACCATGCAAAGACACTGTGATCATGCAAGATGACAAATAAATGCTTTCATTGCTTTTAAAAGCCGGAGTCGCAAGCATTAGCTTTAGCAGTGCTATTTTGTTCATTACATTTGACAGTAAAATGGCTGTTTCCTCAGTCCACCATTTCACAGTAGCAGTATTCAATTTAGCTTTCTTTCCCCTCCATCATTATTTTTTTTAAACCCCCTGACTAATGTAGGCTAACTAGGTTCATTTAAAAAAAAAAATGACGAGTTGCTTGTTGTTGTCATAGCGATTAAATTATTCTACCTCAAATTTCTGGATGTCACCGGTTTTGGTTTTGGTGCTGCAATCTAACTGATTTTACCAACCAAGACCTTGCACAAAGGACCAGAATGTATTTTTGTATATTTGAAAATTTAATCCAAAAAGACAGGACACAGTTGGTGCTGGGATTTGACCCACAGTGATTCTAGTCAAGCCTGTCCACTCAGCGACCATCTTAGTGACGTACAAGACCAGACTGCTATCTACTTGAAAGTGGATCTACAAGTTATGTAGATCATATCATTATCTTATAGATCATATCGTTATGTAAGTCGTATCATTATCTCGAACACAGATTTGAAATTAAAACCTGTATAGGCCAGACATTTTATGCTAACGTCTTAACCAACAAGCTGATTGGCTCTTTTTACTGAGGGACGGGACTTGTGTAATACAGCCGCCATTTTGTTGAGCATTACACGCTGCCCCATTAATATTTTATACACCGGGCCGTCTCTAATCATAGCGTCTCTGATTTGACGTTACAACCTTCCAATGAGTTGCTCAAAGCCTTCATCACGTAAGTCTTTATAGCAGTGTGAGAGAAACGCAGCATGACAGTCTGGGGTTTAAATTCACATCCTTTGTTACTAGCGCAGAAACTTCAACTTCTACGCTAATACTGCTGTGCTCATTGTAATGCATGATTGCATGGTGTTTGCTGACTCTCCATCTCCTTTCCATTCTAACTTTTTAAATTTGTGCTGTTCAGGATAAAGACCTGAAACAGTATCTGGATGACTGCGGGAACTGCATCCACATGCACAACGTGAAGGTGAGAGTTACTGCAGCGCTCCACTTTACAGCAGCTCGCTTTTCACTCATCGCACAGATGCCCTGTCAGTGCCTCGCAGTCCGAGAATAAATTGTGGCGATGTTTGGACAGGCACTGCTTCATTATTATACATGAGAAACTTACATCAGTAGAGATGAATCTACTTTTCATGGATGTAAACTCTGATGCGTTATACTGTACTGCATGCTTGCTGTGTAAATGCTGTATTTGATTGTGTGTTTGTATGTGTGTTTTTGTGTGTAGCTCTTCTTGTTCCAGCTTTTGCGAGGACTGAGCTACTGTCACAGACGCAAAGTCCTCCATCGAGACCTCAAACCCCAAAACCTCCTCATCAATGACCGTGGGGAACTCAAACTGGCTGACTTCGGTCTGTACCATCGCATGCACACACCCACACACACACACGCGCGCGCGCGCGCATGCACGTACTCTTAGAGAATGACATCATCCACACTCAGACAAATTAAATTTAAAATGGGCTATTGAACCGAAATGCATTAAATCAGGTCCACTCAGGCATCCACTCAGTCCATTGAGGACTTCCATGTCTACAGGTGTTTCGCTTTAGAGTTCACGCTAACAAGCGACAAAAACAACCGTTCGTTTTCTGAAGCCATGATTCCACAGACATTTGCTCAGTTCTGTGCAAATTAAGTATGACACGGCAAAACAACAAATCCAAATGACTCCAGTGAATTCCTCAAATCAAAAATGAACGAAAAGCCATTTTATTTTTGTCCATAGGTCTGGCTCGAGCCAAGTCGATTCCCACCAAGACTTACTCGAATGAAGTGGTGACTCTGTGGTACCGCCCACCAGACATCTTACTGGGCAGCACAGATTACTCCACCCAGATTGACATGTGGTCAGTAGCAGTCTATTTATCCATTTCTCTTATTTGAGTGCTGGAGGGATAAGTGGAGTACTAGCAGCTACATTATTTGTACTTGGTGGATTTGGTGCAGGGGCGTCGGCTGTATCTTCTACGAGATGGCTACGGGTCGGCCGCTGTTCCCAGGATCCACAGTGGAGGAGGAGCTGCACTTTATCTTCAAACTGCTAGGTACTGCATTTCTCGTTTTATTTCACTCTCCACCTCTCACTCTGCAGGTTTTGGCAATAAATCAGACCGTTTCTACTCAATCTTTACCTCTCAGATGTCTGTGTGCAGTATTTATAACTCTTCCTGCTGCTTCTCTCAGGGACACCTACGGAAGAAACCTGGCCTGGAATAACCTCCAATGAAGAATTCATCTCCTACAACTACCCCCGTTACCGTGCCGACTGCCTCCATAACCACACCCCTCGGTAAAAAAAGAGATTCTGCAGCATCTTTGCTCAGTACAGCATACTCAATAGCCTTAATGTTGGGTTTTAGTACAGTAGTATATGCTTTTGTGCTAATTCATTTAGCAGATGGCTTTATCCAAAGCAACTCACAAATCCAATCTAAGCACAAAGCTATGTAGTTATGGTTTTAACCTTTCACCAACAAGTCAGTCAAAAGTCAGTCAAAGATTTCCCCTAGCACGATGATGTTTGGTATCATGGGGATCATGATCGAAGTCTATCACACCCACAGCTACATAGTATAATTTTTAAATAAATTGAGTTATTTATTTATTTATTTAACCACATTGAAATGAAATATCTTTTTCAAGCAAACTCTGCCCAAGAAGACGACACAAGTTACCGCTAACACCGCTAACAACACTCAAAACAACACTTTGTTACAATCAAAAGCAGAAGCATTCACACTGAAAGAAATCCCTTATAAATGGCTTAAAATCTAATCATGGAATTAATTCCACTAGATGTTTCTGCAAGTCATTCAATGATGCTGGGGCACAATAACTCAAAGCCATATTACCAAATTTGGATCTCGCTGAAGGAACTTCTAAGAAGCTATGATTTATAAAATTAAGTTCAAATTTGAAATATATTGTTAGTTTTTCCCCATACAGTTCTGCTTTCAGACCTTAGGAGTCAGGGCTAGATTTGACTTGGTGACATGGTGGCACAGCGGGTGGCGTTTCAAAGCTCCAAGGTTCGATCCTGAGCTCCACTACCTGTTTGGGTGGAGTTTGCACATTGTCCTAAAGTTTCCTATGCGTTCTCTGGTTTCCTTTCACCTCCCAAAATCCTCTCCTAGTGGTGTCCTCCTCTACAGGGTGTATTCCCAGGGTGTATTCCCACCTCGTATTCCCGGAAAAGATTTCTGTTCCACCGATATATACCGACCAGGATAAAGTGCTCACTGAAGATTAAATGAAAATAAAAGATTTTTTTTTAAATAGCATGGAAATTGTGCATTTATATTGTGCATCATTTTGAATCACTTCCAGATTTCTGGTATAATCTAGCCAGAATTTTGGGAGGTGGGGTCTAGGGAGTGGAGTGATACCAAATGAGGCCGATATATATACAGAAAGGATTTTGAGTGAGAGACTTTCATTGCTTGTTAGCTATTTATAGCGCCGAAGCAGACATGTCTTGTACTACACTCAGGGCTAGTGTTAAGCTGTAAATTTGATTTTCCTCCTGACTTCCATTAACTGCTGAGCTACACAACATTCCCACGATTTCTGTTTCGATCTCTGTATCTGTTGCTCTTTCTTTCTCTTCCCCAGACTGGACAATGACGGAGTGGACCTGCTGTCCAAACTGCTGCAGGTACAGCGCTTCGCAAAATGAAAATACTGATGTCTCTGATAATGAAAGACAGTTTCTAGTTTAGGCCAGTTAGCATTACAGTGCTGAAGTCGTTCTAGCTGATTCCTATGATTTAAAACCATCTAGTTAATCAGGTTCCTGTTTATGAATGAACTTCTGATGTAGTGTGTGTTTGGCTGCTAATGTAATACGGCACTGACACTGACCCACATCAAACTCCTGGCTCAGCTGTGCAGTTCTTTTATGATCTCCTGCTCTATGAGTAAAAAACCTGTGTTTGTGTATTTAATGAAGTTCAGTAGTGTTTCAGTAAGTTACTGCATTAGTCAGCATGTTTTTATAGTCTGTTGTGTATGCTCTTAGTTCTACATTATTTATGTACTGTGTAGCATTCAATGAAAGTGTGTGTGTGTGTGTGTGTGTACGTGTTTTCATTGTCACTGCAATGGCGTTCCAGTTTGAAGGAAAGAAGCGCATATCCGCAGAGGAAGCAATGAGACACTCGTACTTCCACTGTCTTGGAGAGAGAGTTCTCACACTGCCTGACAGTAAGTGCGCACACACACACACACACACACACACACACACACACACACTGTATAATGCAGTTGTTAAGTGTGTTTCAGTCGTTACTTGTCTATGAAAATCAGGAGCTGTTCATCTTTCATTACTTTACTCTCTTTCTATGGTCTCTTTGATCTTCTTTTGATCTTTGATCAATTTTACACACACACACACACACACACACACACACACACACACACACACTTAGGTTAGTACTAGGGTGAAAGATAGGGGGTAATGGGAGATTTCATCCTGACACACACACACACACACACACACACACACACACACACACACACGCATATGGCTTCAGCCTGGTCTTACACCAAATCACATGAATCATTACAATTTCTTTGGCACTGTGTGTTTCTGTGAATTCTGAGAATGCTGTCACTCAATGAAGGAGGGTGGCCTTTGAGCTGTCACTCAGTGAAGGAGGTGTGGCCTCTGGGCTGTCACACTCAGTGAAGGAGGTGTGGCCTCTGGGCTGTCACACTCAGTGAAGGAGGTGTGGCCTCTGGGCTGTCACACTCAGTGAAGGAGGTGTGGCCTCTGGGCTGTCACTCTCAGTGAAGGAGGTGTGGCCTCTGGGCTGTCACACTCAGTGAAGGAGGTGTGGCCTCTGGGCTGTCACACTCAGTGAAGGAGGTGTGGCCTCTGGGCTGTCACACTCAGTGAAGGAGGTGTGGCCTCTGGGCTGTCACTCTCAGTGAAGGAGGTGTGGCCTCTGGGCTGTCACTCTCAGTGAAGGAGGTGTGGCCTCTGTGATGTCACTCTCAGTGAAGGAGGTCTCCTATACTGAGACTTACACACAAATGCCATGCCTGATACAAAGATGCTATTATGTGACTGATGCAAAGATGCCATGCCTCCTGCACTGTGACTGACAGGCACAACAGACATGCCTCTTTCACTGAGAGTGACAGCCCAGAGGCCACACCTCCTTGACTGAGAGTGACAGCACAGAGGCCATGTCTCCATCAGTTGGACTGACACAGAGAGGCCACACCTCCTTCACTGAGTGACAGCATTCACAGATTCAGAGCAGCACAAAGGGAAAGAGAATGACAGAAACACACGGTGCCAGAGAAATTGCTATGATGCATGTGATTTGGTGTAAGACCAGGCTAAAGCCGTGTGTGTGTTTGTAAATGTAAGTGTGCTCGCTCTCTCTCTCTCTCTCTCTCAAAGCTACATCCATATTTGCACTTCAAGACATTCAGCTGGAGAAGGAGACGACCATGAGGACGAGCTCGATGTCCGACTCCGGTACAGAAACTCTCTATTACCCTTCATCACACTTCCATGATGTTAATGATGCCGATGCTGATGAAGTAGAAAGTATAGTTGTGCTTTGAATAGTTAATATTTTTAACATAAATCAGTTGCAGCATGTTTTTCTGTTCAGCACTGCAGACCTCCTCATAGCTGAGTGATGTGTTCGAGTGAGATTCCTGACCAGAGAGCCGCTGCAGTCTGCCTTACATAACGATGAATGATGCGTATAATCATGATGCGTAGTGAAGTCCAGTGTAGCTGCTGCTCATTAAGGCCTTCTTTTCCCCCACACTGTCACTCAGACTCATTATCTTACTGCATCCACCCGTCACTTGTCTCCATCCTTCTCTCTGCTGTAGTGTGTAACATTGCACTCACACACACACTCTTTCTCTCTCTCACTCCCTGTTGTCAGTGATAGTTAAAGAACTCTGCTTTACCTCTTATGTTTCTAGTTGAGCTTTGATACAGTACGCTGCTGATGGAGTTGCATCACACGTCCTCTGTGAATCTTTTTCTTCTGTTCATACACACTCAGTATCTCTCTGTCCGTTTTCATCTTGCACATACTTCAGGTCTCGCCATCTCTCTCTGTCTCTCTCTCTGTCTCTCTCTCTGTCTATCTCTCTCACACACACACACTTACTTTCTGTTTTTAGTTTTGTTTCTCACTTTATTTAGCTTTTCCTTTCTTTAGCACTCTCTCTTTATAGCTCTTTCTCACACACTGTACCTTCACCCTATTTATCTTTCTCTCTATCCTTTACTGTATTTCTTGCTTTGTCTCCTTCTCTCTATCTCTGTATTTCTCTCTCTCTCTCTCTCTCTCTCTCTGTCTGTCTCACTCGGTCTCTGTGTCTCTCTTTCACTCTGTGTCTGTGCCTATCTTCTTCTTGCTCTCTCTCTATTTCTCTCTGTCTCTGTTTCTCTCTCTATATGGTTTCTTGTGCTCTTTCTCTCTCTCTCTCTCTCTCTCTCTCTCTCTCACTGCTTTGTCATGTGTGTTGCCTTGCTGTTCCAGAGCTTTTGCAAAGATGCCTAAGGTTCCGGGACTCCTTAGGTACAGTACAGTACAGCACTCTTCCTCACCGCTGTCTGTCCCTGCACTCTTCTCCCTTCTCCCTTCTCTCTCCAGTCCCACGTACTGTCATTCCACAAATTCGTCTTAAACTGCTCTACGTTATAATAATATCAGTGGGTGTGGTGAATCTTTGGAAGTCTTGTAAACCATAGCAGTAAAACTAATCACCTACATTGTGCCATATACAGTATGATACAGTATATACAGATATACAGTGTGCTAGGATAAGCACATGAGAATTTCACTTGTGAGCCGTTGGTAAATGTGTATTATAATGGGAAGTATAAGTGTGTGTGAGATTAACATGATGAGTGTGACTCACTTAGCGCAGTCAGGCTATTAAACAGCCTCTTCAGTCTATAGCTGCTGACTCGAGAGCCTCAGTTTCCCTTTAATGTTATCAAAGTGGCAGAAAAGGCAACAGTTCACTGTGGTGTGTCATTGTAATTCAACACACACACACACACACACACTCATATGTTAATGTTGCTGCTGCTGAGCTCTCGGTGCCCTGATCCTGCACAGCGTTTGTCACACAACTCCTTATGCTTCAAGAATTGTGTGTGCGTGTGCGCGCGTGTGCGCATGTGTATGTGTGAATGGTTTATTGGCTCATTTGTGTGAGTGATGGCCACACAGGCTCAGGAGGGGTTTTACTAATGTGCCCTTTCGAGCTGAAGACACAGCTTCTTTTGTGACATGGAGGAAGGAGGGACATGGCATCCTGTCTAAAGTCCACTTCCACCCAAGTGTAGGTCATAGCGACTCTATAGTTTAAGTGCATTTCCTATAGCGAGGTTCAAGTAGTTCCTTTTTAATCAAGCAGCTTCTAAACAGTGAGACTGCTTTATTAACCATGTAGCGGAGACGAACTTTACTACATGATTTCCCTCATTACCGTACTCCACGTGTTTGGCCACCTGATGGCTGTTTATGTCGAGTACTCAGTAATTAAACTGATTCCGCGAGTTGGACGGTTTGTGCCTTTTTCCTCTTTTAAGTCAATATAGTGAAGATATTTCTTACAAAAACAATGTTATGGGATTGTTGTTGTTGTTGTTGTTGTTGTTAAAATGGGAAGCGGCCTCATGGGGAAGAGGTTTAAATGCATCTGACCTAGGGGATAACCATGAGCACTACATGCCTGATAGAGACGTTGACAGCTTATATTTCGTATTATTTTTACAAGGTCTGAAAAATCTGGAAAGAAATCATTTTCTCAGGTGGAAATGTACAGACGTTTAGGATGTTCTACATGCATTTAAAAAAGAAAAGCTTAAAAGCATGAACGTCATTGATACAGCCTCTGATGCATATTTACATTCATGATACAGTTAATGAACTTAAATCTGGAAAAAGGTTTTGAATTTTTTTTTTTTTTTTTTTTTTTATATCCCTGGTTTTGGATATGTAAAAAAATAAAGTGTTTTATAAACACCATGCATTTAGTCAGAGCCCTTTTCCTAACTCAAGGTTCATGTAGCCAAAAAGTTATGCAACTAAAAGTAGATTTGGTGTTTGTTTGTTTTTTTTTTTTTGGAATATGTAAATATTGCTAGACAGTATTACACATTAGTCTGAATAAACATTATGAAACGCAGGTGAGATTGTATGAACATGACTGCATGTGTATGTGCACATTCTTAGCTTTTAGTGTAGAGTCTCCTCCATGTTTCTCCTCTGATGCTCCTTCACTGATGGTTTGATGTCTCCACTTGTGCAACAGTGTCATATATCATCATCTTGCCTTCTCTAATTTCTCTCTCTCTCTCTCTCTCTCTCTCTCTCTCTCTCTCGCTCTCTCTGTCAGTGAACAGCATATCTCAGCGGCAGAGTCTGCTCTTCTGATTGGCTCGAGGCATGACTACGCTGAAAGAAAGAAGAGAGGAGGACGAACAGAGAGATGTTTCTGTGTGCGATTATGATGAAGGGATCCCTGTTTGATTTTTTTATTTTTTTTCCTTCCCTCACTTCTCTAACTGAGTCATTGCTGTCATGTGGCATTGTTTTTAGGAAAAAAAAATGGGGGTGGAGTTACTAGATGTTTACATGGGAAGATGAGAATCATGTTTGTTTCTCTTTTTTTTGTATTTATAGCGTTTGTGTCCTGATTATGCACTCTGTTTGCATGTACCTACAAGCCATGTTCTCTTCCCACTCACTTTCAGTTGTAACACTAAAAACACAGCGACTGTGCATCATGTCGAATTGGACTTCACTGTAAGTGACTTTTGTAGTTTATTTTGAATTCGTTACTAGAAAGAACCACTAATGATGAAGCGAACGGTTAATAATAATAATGCCCTTGGCTTCAGAACTCTGACTGTTGAACTGGATTGAATACTGTTTTGCATTCAAGCCTTCATCTTAGTCTTCCTCCTCAGCGTTCTCAGTTTGCCCCTCACACTCATTCACGTATCTCAAACACACACACACACACACACACACACACACACATGCATGCCCGCACTGACAACAAAACCACGGCATGATTTTACCAAAGATTTTCCCTGCTTGAAATCATTAGCGCTTCCAGTTTCCCCAAACATCCCCCAGCGTCTCAGTATTTTTCCCACACAGCCATCTGCTACTTCCTGTTTTTCCAAAAAATGAGAATCTTTTTGAAATGGTTGTTCACTTTTATTAAGCTGGCAAAATTATTTACCAGTGGGGCAGGATCCAATCCAAACCTAAAGTTGAGCAGTTAAAGGTTACGGCTTTGGCTCAGAGGCTCAACTGTGGCTTTCTGAAACATCTCAGTCCTGGCATTTAAACTCTCATCCTTCCCAGGAGGGACACACAGCTCCATTTTTTTAAAGAATATTTTAAAATCTGAACATTGTATACAGGATTTTTCCTATATTAAAGGTGCAGTTTGTTATGTTTCAGAGTGTTTTCAGACCAGTAACAATCAAACCCGTAACCAAGAAAACTCATTTGCAATATTGTCATGCGATGGATTTCTGTGATTTCTTTCAAGTTTCTGTTTCCATTTTTCCAGCATGGAAAATAGGCCCGCCCCCTCTGCTCATCTTTTTTTTTTTTTTTTTTTTTTGAACCTTATATAATTTCTTAAAAAAATAGTTGAATCTTAATGTGTTCTTGACCTTTTGAACAAACCTTAAATATTGTGTGTAGAATATTTGCAATAAAGTGTTTTCCTATCAGACCGGGTTCCAAATAGAACCCAATAGAAGCTAAAAACCCTTTTCCTAAGAGTGCAGGTTCAGTTTCTGCAGAGGAGATGGGGTCTGAAATTCACTTTACACTAAAGAGAGGCTCTAAATATGACAAACTGCTGAAAAAGTTGTTTAGAAGATGCTGAAGATAGTCGAATTGCTTGCAGAGGATGATGACATGATCCTAGCTAAAGTCATTTGAACAAAAAGAATGGAATTGCACGTCAGAATCACACACGTTCGTGCGTGCATCAGATTAGAAAAATGAAAATTCACGGAAAATCAGTGCCTCCCTGCTGGAAAGGGTGTGTGTCGAGCAGGAAGCTACAGCGTGCTGTATCTGTGATGGCGTGTGGAGTCCAGCTCTGCTGATGAAACCTCAGTGTGTTGTTGCAGTGAGTGTGTTCTGTGGCGCAGAACTCAGGCCCCGAAACCTTTTTTTTTTTCACTAGTAAGGTGTGTGTGAAGACGATGCAAAACACCACTGTGTGTGAAGTAGGTGGATATAATGTTGTTGTTATTATTATTATTATTATTGTTATTATTTTTAATGTTATGATGTGTTCTCCGAGCTTTGTCATTCCCCTTCACCTGTGATTATTATTTTGTGTGTGTGTGTGTGTGTGTGTGTGTGAGAGGTTTAGATGAACGCAGCATAGACGGAGTGTGAGTCAAGGTGGAAGTCTGTGGTACAGTGTAAATAGCAGATAAGAGCAGTGGACAGTGCAATGACGAGAAGTGGATTTTTAAAGCAACATGACGATATTTGAGGTTATAGTTATCTATTATTATTATTATTATTATTGTGTTCATATATTTTTTTAACAAAGAATATATGGTTAGTACAATAGTCCTAGCTGGTGTATCTACATGGTTTGGCTACTTTTCCCTCATTTTAAACAAAATGAAAGCATCATTTTGATGAAGAATTAGTTTAACCTCCTCGCACGGTGCAATAAGCGATACAGAGCGCAATAACCGATTTAATTTTCTCTCCAGAGTCACCCATTTTTACGTGTCTGATAAAACAGGAGTGGACATTTCTCATGCTCACTCTGTCTCCTCTGGCTGTGTCCCTAATAGTGCCCTACTCCCTATTCCCTACAAACACCCAAGTGCTTTTATTGTATTCTTTAAGTACTAGGGTTGATTGTTTGGATACTAACCCATTGCAGTGTATTGTGGGATTTCATAAGTGCACACAGTGTATACACTGTATGTCTGACCCTAGTGTATAGTGACCCTAGTCACTCTGTAGAGTTTTCCCACTTGTTGTATTCAGGTCTGAAAGTGTAATACAGAACCACCTCCATGAAGCTGGATATAAAATCCTGTATACTAATCCTAATACTTTTTAAGTTCCCTCGTATGTGGGGAACCCAATTCATTACAGAATATCCGGTCCATCCATTTAATCCCACAATGCATTGCAGTAGCCTAGTGTCCAAATACCATCTAGGGATTAAAAACACCTGTAATGCACTCTGTAGGGAATAGGGAGTAGGCTATAGGATGCTATTGTGATTTTGTGATATTGCTCTCTGTCTCGTCTTATTCTTGTAATTGTCCCTGCTTGCTGTATATTCTGTCTCCTCTCTGTCTCTCTGTCTCTCTCTCTCTCTCTCTCTTCACTTCCTCCTTCCTCTCGACACTCTCACTCTCTGTCCCCTCTTACTGTGTCTCTCTCTCTCTCTCTCTCTATCTCTCTCTCTCTCTCTCTCTCTCTCTATTCCCTCTTGCTCTTTTCTTTTTCTCTCTGTCTCCTCTCAATGGGCCTCCTTTATCAAGCTGGATACGAATGGATTTATGTGTACATCTTTCAAATGAGCATTCACGCAAGAAATTTGGTATTCATGAAAATCCCGTTAAAAAAAAAAAGTGTGTATCCTACTCGTGCTCCTGAGTGTGTTTAAATTTATACGTAAGAAGACAGACTGATGTAGACCTCGATAGATCGATTGACCTCAAATACTTATAATTTGCATGGACTACTGCACTTTTATATGTCTGTCGAGTTTAAATTGCTTATTTTTATTACCTTTACGGCGTGTAGCAGATGGACTTATCCAGAGCGACTTGCAGAAATGCTTTGGAGTCAAAAGCACATCCTCATGCTAGTTGACTGGGTCAGGGCCTAAGAGTACCATCGAGAATATTTTGTGAAAACCAGTTGTTTTATTTTATTGGTATTCATTAATGAATGTGAAAAATAAAGAACGCAATCCAACACAAATCCCTAAATTAATACAAATAAACCTAATCGTTCAATTCTAACAACAGAAAAACCGTCGCAGTACAAACGGAGGACGAGTCGGTCTGTAAACTGTAAACCGTAAACAAATGCCTCAGCTGACGGAAGATTAAGGTCACGCTTATGAGTTAAAGCATGTTTAAAGACCGGTATGATTTTTTTTTTTTTTTTTTTTTTTTGAGGATGAAAGCTGACTTACAAATGAGTTACCTCATTTAATTCACACCTAATTCATCTTTTCTGTAATTTGTCTGTAGGTTTTGACCTTTTCAGTGCTGTTAAACTGCTAAATAATTTATACTGGCATAGAAGTGAGTCAAAATAACTTCCACTTCTGTCTTTCCTCTTGTCTTTCACCGTTTAGCAGTCATTTCCTGTTCCCAGCCCTCTGTGCTCTTGACCTTTTATGGCGTGTTGTGAGCTGTGTCAGGAACATGCTCTGCCCTTTACAGATGATCAACATACGCACGCGAGTACAAAGAAAATCAGCGTTTCATAAACGTTTGTAAATCCGCTAGAAAATTTTAGTTCAATTTGGCTTACGCAAACATTTACACACAATTTTACTAAAAGATTGATAAATAAAGCCCGTTGTCTCCTTTCTCTCTGTCTCCTCTGTCTCACTCTTTCTCTCCAGCCACTCTGTGAGGTTGTGAGTGTGTTCGTGACGTCCTCGCCGTACACACTGCCGTGATCTGAGCCAACAACGCACTCAGTGTGATGTTTGTGTTTTTAATGTTTCTTTTATATAGATCAACCGTTTTAGAGGTTGTGTTTTCATGCTAGCAGAAACGTGATCAGTATTAATCTTTTTTTTTTTTATTATTATTTAGTTTACTTATCAGTATGGATTAAAGAGCCAAAGCTCTGCTCCTGTTTACCATGGAGCTGTTCTAGAAAATTCTCTTTACTTGTTTCTTTCTGTGTGTGTGTGTGTGTGTGTGTGTGTGTGTGTGTGTGTGTGTGTGTGTGTGTGTGTGTGTGTGTGTGTGTGTGTGTGTGTGTGTGGAGGTGAACGTGGGGACATGTTACACACCTGCTGATGAGAAAGCAATACCCACTGTAAATCTCTCATTTAGCTCCAAGAACCCAATCCTGTTTTCTCATTTATATTCAGCGTGCTCTAAACGATTATTTATGCAGTCACTAATTTTAGACAAATCTGATGCCATGGATGTGTAAAGAGACACACACACTCCCTGTCCCTCAAAAAAAAAAAATGAGTGAAGATGTTATAACATGGTTACACATGGACTTTGTGTTCTCGCTCTTGCAATAGTCCACATGTTTTCACCAAAGTCTGGAAAGTGTGCAAACTTGGACCGATCATCACGCCACTCGCTGTCGCTTCCGAAGGACTGAAGATGTGGAAACATGGCTGACTGGACTGTTATTTCCAGACACTTCCGGGACTTTCTCCGAGCCTGCTGCTGATGTTGAAGCAGGAAGTCGACTCGGAGCAACGCACAGACTGAAACGTGTTTTTGTGCAGGAGGACGGAAAAAAAATGTGAATTCTGTTTTTCAGGCAATACAATCATTGGCCCAAACTCGCTGTTTGTTCCTTTTTTATTTATTTATTAATTAACTTATGTATGAATTTCTCACTGCATTTTTAGGATATCAGGATATGAATGTAAAAAATCATATATAATCAATTCTGCACCATTTGATTTGTACAGAATGCTGTAAAATGCTCATGGTTTTCTTCATTTACATTTAATTCATCTCTGCTTCACATCCATTTTCATTCTCTCAGATTATGATTAGAGCATTCAGTTTTTATATCACATTAACGGCCCATTGTTTAATCCTGTTTCACGATATCACATGGTTTCATTTTCACACATTGAACATACACCTTATTTTACTGACTTGCTTGACTTTTAATTGGCCTAAAGGCTTCCTCAGAACATGAGGGTCAGACTTTATTTCAGAGTGTGAAAATCACTGCCCAAAAATCCTTCCTGCTAAAATAAAATGCAAGTCTAATGATTTTTCTCCCCAATTTGCCAATCTGCCAATTCCTGCCCACCAGCCAGCTCTCCCCATCATACAACAGCTGCCAAGTGTCGACGGTGAAGGCTAACACGTGCCTCCTCCGAGACTGCAGCCAACTGCTTCGTGCTGCATCACAGAGCAGCGCTGTCTGCCCTCTTCCACATACATGAGCTCACAGACACCCGCAAGTGGTTAATGTCGCTGTGACTGACGGGCGAGAAAGTGCAGCCGGTTTTGCTTCTAGCCATGGATGCCAGTGGCATCGAAAGCTTTTCTGTTGCGCCGCTCGGCAGCTGCAGTGACAACATTTAGAAGTTTCCTGTTCCGTGATCCCAACATTGTGCACTTGTTTATCACAATGTTATAATATTTAAAAAAAAAAAAAATCATAATGTCTTTTAGGAACTGAGTGTATTTTATGTGAATGATCTGCATTTACAAATCGCTCATGATTTGTAAATGAAAAAAATTAAATAATTTTTAGGACGAGAGGTTTTGTGAGGATTAAAAAGTTTGTTGGCAGTTATAAAGAAATAAAGTGGGAGAAAGTAAAAAAAAAAAAGTTTAAAAAGGCAAAATTTGACATCATTTAGGATTTTCTTATTATTAATATCTCAATCAACAGTATTTGTGAGACTTTACACGTCACTGCTATAAATGTACGTCTTTATTTTGTTGTAAGGGTGTGCAAACTTTTGCACTCGGCTCAATTAAACAAGTGATAAAATCGAAACTAAATTTCAATCTGAGAAAATATTTTCTACAGGAATCATGTTTGTGGCTGGCTCTTGTAGAGGGATCATTATGGGAAATATTTACGCTTGAAATTTCTGAACAACAGTACCTTGCATTATTTATTTCTGTCATTTTTAAAGAAATTTGCGACCTAAATTCTTCCAAACGCCACTTTTTAAAAGATTTTTCTAATATTTCTACTTTCTACAGTGCCATCTCTAGAGCAAACACGTCACCATCCACACAGCCGACCCTGAGTCATGTAAATGGATCGTGATTTCATGACTCTCTATTCCACCTCATTGTCACTCATCCCACATCTAAAAATAAGTACACCTCTCTCAGACCAGTGTAATAACCTGCTCTGTGTTTATTGCTATCACATTATAAATCATTCCTAAAATGATGAGTTACAAATCTTTGTGCCTCGGTGTGTTTCGTGCAGCTGCTTGGTTTGTCGACTTTAGCTTTTCCTCTCAGTCAATACCAAAGTGATGAGACCTTGCATGGGTTGGTTTTAAATCTTCCAAGATAACCAAAATGCTGATCATTTGTGTTTCTATTTTACTACTCTGGTTTCACGGTTTCACTACGAAACACTATTTGCTGTTCTGATGAAACCACAAACCCACAGTGCAGATATATGGAGAGATATCTTCGATCATTGTTGTACATTTATGTTTATTCACTGTATCAAAAAATAAATAAATAAATATATATATATATATATATATATAGTTAAATAAAGGTACATTCTTTTCTGAGGATTATAAGGTTCCTTCTTACACTTCACATCTTCACAAATACATCCAGAGTTTGGTATATTTGTCACAAACACTTTATTGACAGCAGTAACGTCAGTCACACAATTTCCATAAAGTTTCCCTCGCGTCAAAAATGTGATATTTATACTCTAATTTCTCTTGAACAGCTGATAATGGAGTGTAATGAATGTGTTCAGTCTTTGAGCTCACAAAATGGTTTCAACGCCTTTAAACCAATCACGTCCGGTATGGAAACAGTTTTGTTTTTTGTTTCACAAAGTCACACCTTTTACAAAAGACTCACAAATTTTAAAAAAAGTATATATTCATGCAAACTCTTGAAGCAAAATGTGTGTGTAATTCAGGGATGGTATTATTAACATACACAACTCACATTTAGGATTATAATGTTAAATATTCTTAGTATTCAGTCTGTCTATCTATCAGTCAGTATGTTTGTCAAGACAGAAAATCAGTCATACTCTCTCCATCTATCTATCTATCTATCTATCTATCTATCTGTCTGTCTGTCTGGTCAAACATGTGGACACCTGACCATGTGCTTGTTGAACATCCCATTCCAGATTTATTCCCCCTTCGCTGTTATTATAAGCTCCACTCTTCTGGGAATCCACTAGATTTTGGAGCGTGGCTGTGGGGATTTGTGATCATTCAGCCACAAGAGCATCAGTGAGATCAGGTGCTGATGTTGGGTGAGGAGGTCTGGGGAGAAGTTGGTGTTCCAGTTCATCCCAAAGGTGTTCAGTGGGGTTGAGGTCAGGGCTCTGTGCAGGACACTCGAGTTCTTCTGCACCAGCCTTCACACACCATGTCTTCATGGAGCTCGCTTTGTGCACAGGAGCATTGTCATGCTGGATCAGGTTTGTGCCTCTTCGTTCCAGTGAAGGGAAATTGTAAAGCTACAGCATACAAAGTCATTCTGTACAACTGTGTGCTTCAAGCTGTGTGGCAACAGTCTGAGCAAGGTCCACATATGGGTGAGAGAGTCAGGTGTCTACAAACATTTAGTCATATAGTTAGTCAATCTCTCTCTCTCTCTCTCGTCTCAGATTAGTTGTGGTGGTTTACAGTGAATCTGGTATCGACTCTTTTCCCTGACCTGACACAGCGGTGTTATATTTAAACTCTGTGATTGCTTGGTTTGGTCTGTCGGTGTTAAAAATGGCGGCGCTCGTGGCCTCTCCACGTGAAGTGTTTTCAGAAGCAGTGAGAGCTGTTTTAGAAACTTGGCCGGTTTTACAGGTACCGTGGATTACTGGGGTGTTTAAAAATAAGATATGTATCGATAAGATCTTTAAAGAGACCAGGTGTGTAGAATGAATATGCGCGTGCACAACTGAATGCTAACCGGCTAGCTGCAGTCTTTCATATGGCCGTGAAGTTTATTATTTAGAGGTGTTAGTAGTGCTGTAGTTGTCTTTTACTGAATAATACACACTCTGAGTCGCACGATGATGACACAGTGTGTTAAACCTCGGTTTGGTGATGGTGTAGCGATAACCATCGCCATAGCAACTGCTGGAAAAACTGCAGTGAAACATTCTTACTGTTTAACCAGGAAAATGTAGGAAAATAATAAACTACAGGGGAACGAAGGAGTTGCTCTTATCACCTCAGAGTTGATTCTTACAGCGCATACTGGAGTGTTTTATTCTTCTTATACCACTGCAATTTGGCAGTTATTAGTTTAGTATTAATTACAGCGGGAGACATCATACTAAAGACTTTGCCATGGTGGAAAACCTGCTGTTACAAAGCTCTGACACTGGAGACTCCTTCCCTAAATGTAAAATAAATGTCCTTGCAGAAAGCTTTGTCATATCATCAGTTAGACGTGTTCTGTGATTAAACACGTTTTTATATGTTTTAGTGGTGCAGTGGATCACTAAACTCACGGTTCGGATCATATTACGGATTTTGAGTCACGGATCGGATCATTTTTCGGACCGGAGAAAAAAAAAGCTTTTCATTTATTACTGAAAGCTTATTTTAAGTACTTCTATACCACAGCAAAAACTACTAGCTAATTAACTACTATTAACTAATAATGTCCGTAATAAAACAAGAACAATTACAGACATAGATGAATAACAGAGTTACTAATAAAGTCAGTAACAGCAGTGTTCAGGTGCAGAAATGTGATAATTAAGTGTAAATGTATAAGTTACATGCAGATGAATCTTTGTTAAAGCTGTGGTGGGGTTTGATTAGCAGACAGAAGCAAATAATTTACAGGCTGCTGTCTCTTTAATACCAAATGCACGGACCCAGTACTGACACACACCCTGTTTCTTTCTCAGCTGTTTACATTTTCGGTTAACCGACTGTGTTTACCAGAATACTTGCCAAAAACGGGTATTTTAACATAACTGTGTGTGTGTGTGTGTGTGTGTGTGTGTCCATTCAAGCGCAAAGAGGCATGAAAAGAGGAATCAGTTCGGTGTTCACGCGCTGTCTGAATCGCGTCTCTCTCGCTCTCTGAATGTGTAAACTGACAAGACAAAACACCAGCAAATGATAAACCTTCACTCTATGATGGTTAAACTTAACATAATCCGCGAATCACGTGCGTGCCGAACCGTGGGGCCTATGATCATCTATGATCCGTTGCACCCCTAATATGTTTATTGTTAGCCTTAGATGAAGTGTGCTGGACGCTGAACAAGCCCCCGTGTAAGTCACTATAGAGCTGAGAAAAGTTAGAACCAGTGCATGGATATAAACCTGTGATTTCAAATACAGCCAGAACTACTGTCAGAGCTGCTGTTAAAGAAAACGAATCGACACTTTCTGACCAATCAGAATCGAGCATCCTGCTGCACTGTTAATATTTCAGTGTAATGCGAATTTATGATGTTGATACTGTGTTGCTTTGGAATATTTAGTCTGTTAGAATATTTAGTATATTTCCATTGACTGGTGATGTACATCATGATATTTCTGTGTGAACAGGCTTCCAGTAAAACAGCTGTGTTGCATAAAAACTAGAGACGGCACTGTTCTGATGCTCAGTATTGCTATAAGGCTGATACCAGCAAAAAATGATCAGATATCGGATCAGATCTCGGCTTCTGTAGATGGAAATGTTTTCATATTGAGACCTGACTTGTTTTTTCTTTTGTTATGATCGGTTTTATTATATTTACATACTTCAAGTACTTCAGTCAAAAACTTACAAGACTTTAAAGAAAACAACATTGGATGGTTATCACTATCAGCTGATATTCAAGGTTTCACTGGTTTAATTTTTTTAACTATTAAAAACTTTAAATAATAATAATAAAATAAACAGGAAAAAAAGCAACAACTGAAACTTTTGTTTCAGAAATATTTTTATAACCACACCAAATCAGCTACTTGTTTTGGAAATTTCAAGCAACAGTGCAGTTGGTGAGTGCTGTAAAAGTATTCCTGATACCAGTCCTGTGACAATACAGATATTATATCATATCACGCCACACTGATTGGAAGTGAAATGGGCATGTCACTAACATGGCTGTGTGTTTTATTTTTCTAGATAGCGGTTGATAATGGCTTTGGTGGAGTTTACAGTCAGCAAAAGGCCGACTGGATGGTGGACGCGGTTCAGCAATATTTTCACGACAACAGTAAGCGTTCTGTTAAGCTTTTTCTGTTCACTGTGACTTGAGGACTGAATAATCGTGTTCGGCCGCGTGCTCTGTACTAAAAACGATCAAACTTGTTCACACGCAGATGACCTCGAACAGGATGAAGTGGAGGACTTCCTGTCTGAGCTGATGAATAACGAGTTTGACACGGTGGTGGATGATGGGAGCCTGCCACAGGTGTGATTATTATTTATTTATTTGTTTTACTAAATGAAGCGAAACTTGTAAAACAGCACGAGTTCAGTGTGTCTAAGAAAACTGGTGCAGGTTTTAAAGGTAAAGCGGGGTCACACCACATACAGACTTGTTTAGTTTATTAGTGCTCCATATAGTCAATTTTTTCTATACAGAAACATTTCGTTATATTGATCCGCATATTAGCTGTACAGAAGCTCTTCGTGCGTTTGCACAGTGACTGTATACAAGTAAAATATTTAGCAGCACTGCAGTGTGTTCAATGTGCTTTCCCTGTTTTGTGTTCAGGTGGCGCAGAAGGTTTGTGTGATGTTCCAGCAGTGTAAGCAGGGGAAACTGGCTGAGGTCAGACAGCAGATCAGCCAGTTAGCACTGAAAAAGGCCAGCGGGAGGGCAAAGGTCACACCTATTAAATCCCCTGCAGAGGATGCGGAGGATAGCGACAATGATAATGATGAAGAGGTTTGTCCAACAGTTTTTACCTTTTTTTTTTAAATGATTTATTCAGTCTTATTGCAGTGAGTTATATAGTAAAATTCTTGTAGCTGCAGGTGGCGTGAATAAAGATTAGGTTGAAAAATGCTCTTGTGTTTTTTATAAGCCATTTATAAGAAGCATAAGTAAGCATAAGCATAACCATTAAATCATAAGTGGTTTAATAAGTCAGCGTCATTCAGTTCTTGATTCTGATGGGTCAGAAAGTGTATACATATATTATTCATGTTTAAAATATATATATATTATTCATGTTTGTCAATGCACTTGTTCTAATACATTATCTTTTCTATAATAACTAATTTGCAGGAACTTGAATGACATAATCTAAGACTAATAATAAATGGATTAAAAACATTATTTAACAAAGAAAAGCATATAAATGTTGATGTGGTGAAGTTTTCTGTAAGGAGACTTTATTTAATATTTATGGAAGGAGTCTCCAGTGTCGGTGCTTTGTAATAGTCAGAAAGTTTTTCTGACATGTGAATGTGTTCAGGATGGAGGAGACTTTACGCTTTCCGGTTTCTCAGTAACATGACAAGCTGTGTTTTTTCTTTTGTCGTATTGTCTTTGAGAGAGAAAACGAGGCTGGTTAGGAACGACAGTTTATAGATGCTGTAACAGGAACTAACTTGTTTGCAGATGTTCTACAAAAAAAAGCAGTGTGTCGTTCTTTAGAAAAAATGAACACTGGAAAACTGCTGTGGTATAACAGGTTTAAAACTCTTGGAGGCATATTGTTATAGGAAAATAATCAGCTTTAGGGTGGTAACCTTTACATAAAACAATATATGAGAATCTAATCTTACCACACATCTGGCTCGCTCTTTCTGTGCGTAGTCTATGGAGTGTGACGAGGCCGGAGCGGGAGCTTCAGTGAGCAGCGCAGCAGTGACACAGCAGCAGCAGCCGTCTTCATCTGCACCTACAGAGGGGGAGGAGGAGGACGGCTGGACTGTGGTGCGCAAGAAAAAGTGACCAGAGCTCCACTACGAATGAGTTACAAATCCGAGTGCCGAAATGCTGTCTGAATGAACTTGTGGTAATGGAGCAAAAAAAGGAATATCAGCAGTCTACATCGTGAAAGAGCGTTGCAGGGGGGAGACTGTTTATGCCAGTGTGCTACCTGGTGGTAAAAATCATCTGACCTTGCCATGTAAGAACTACTGGTACAGATGTTTACCAAAACTGTTTTATTTTAATTTAACATGCTCCAGTTTGGTCTTCACTGCTTTTACCAGAGCTTTTTTTTCTTTCCTGTGTAAACTGCATCATTTCCCAGTTCATGTTTTTGTGCTTTCCTTGCGTCTCGTCATGCCCTCGTGTGGATACACTGGGCTCTGCAGGACGCGTTCGGCGCACATCTGCAGTGAGCCCCAGGCGTGTGTGTGTGTGTGTGTGCGTGTGCGTGTGTGTGTTGCACTTCAGGAACTCTCACATCTCATCACTCTCATCATCCTGACAGTGTCCAGCTTGTTTTCTGAATTTAATATGCCTTTGTATATTGTGATTTATAAATTGTGTATACTGTATACCAAGGAAACAGGATAAAAAAATTTTTTAGTATAACACTCACTTTTCAGTATATGCTTACATATTTGCTTTTTTTTTTTTTTTTTTTTTAAAGAGGATGATATTAAATACAAATATTAAAACAAGGGACAATTGCTTTTAGCTTTTGGTAGTTTAATTTTCAGATTTTCTTATCACAGGCTGTGTTGTATCCTACATAATGCACCGTTTTATTTATATGTAGTAGGAGTTAACTGATTTTCTACACTTGTGATTTCCCGACAGTCAAATTTGAGTACAATTTCTGTGTATCTGAGTAACAGGAAGAGTTCCAGTATACCACATATGCCTACTATGTTGTTTTTTCGCCAGGGTTAGTATGCATACACAGCAGGGATGTAGCCGAATGTGAATACATTATTCGGAATGAACAGATAATGTGTTCTGTACACATACAAATAATAGGCGCTCTATTCGTTTGTTTGTCTACGCCAGAAACGATCACGTCATCTGGTTGAGACTAGAGACGTGCACTGGGACTGAAAAAGTCATGTGAGTGGGAGATTTTTATGAAGGTCAAATGAAAACCTTATAAGTGTATAACAGTATTCAAAAGCTGTTCTGTGGATAAAAAAGATAAAGGCTGAGGGTGGGAGTATATGTTATTTGAAAATGAAATGATTATAGTGAATAGCGTCACAAAAGTTAAACAAACAGTGCAAAATAATAAACTGAGGTTTTCATTTCACTCACTTGTACTTTCATGTGGGCGAGCAGTTCTATCTCAAGCTTGCAGGACAGAGAGAGACCATTCATTCACATGAACGATGCATTTATTATTCCTCCATCCTTACTGCCTGGTCAAGGTTGTGGTGGTTTAAATTAGGCTAATAGTTTGTTTACTGGTTTTTGTTTCAGGAACCTTTTTTTTTTTTTTTTAAACCCTTCGAGTTCAGGCCATGCTCACTTCATGTTTAAACCTGGATACGGATACAGATACAGACAGTGGTATTGCATTACATCCTTGATACACGGTATGGAATGTCAAGCTTGCTGCTGTATAGAAACTGTACCGCTCTAACATCCCAACTATTTCAGGGTTTAATTCCGAGTGATTGGTTTATTCATCAGCAGAACGCAAGTTCAAGAGTTCATATCTTTATTTTGTCAAGTCTTCATGTATAGTGCTGCATGTTCACAAACAACAAGCATTCCTCACACGGCGAACAAATATAAAAAGGTGAAGCCATTTTTATTTACTTTTAAATATTTTTTTGTTTGAAGCTTAAGGCATCAAGGCACTATTGTAACATATAAACCGTATGACCGTCCTACACATCGAGATGACTGGATGATGAAAACAGCCGACACCACACACATCAGACTTCATCTGCACCATGTAGAGAGATCAAAACTTCTTTAAATATTTATAAAAATGATAGATTTGAGGTTCTAGCTAAGAAAACTCTGTGCTCATGATACTGTTCCTTCTGGTTTTTAGCCTTAATACCGACACAACATACTGAAAAGTGTTTATACCCGTGCACTGGTTACCAAACTGCACGAACACTGTGTGTGTGTGTGTGTGTGTGTTAAGAGTTTAACCAGGGGTGTTGCAGGCATTCTGCCGCAGTAGCTCGTTTCTCTGGTACGAATTCCAGCATGGTGAGGAGGAAGTCGCTGAACTGAGCCGCCTGCTCCAGCGGCCACTCGTACTTCTCCAGCAGCACCTCGAACAAGCCCCACGGCTTCAGGTTACTGATGTGCCGCAACTCACCTGCACACACGGGCGAAAAAGGACAACGATGGAGCACACCTAACACCTACTCACAAACACAATGTGACAGAACAAGAGAATAACATTAATAGTGGGGGAAGGGAAGAGAAGAGAAGGGAAAAAAGAAAAAAAAAAAGAGAGCAGGAATATATTCGAGTCATTTTTTACTACAGTACATGTTTATACTTCTCAGCTGGAACACACTAGACCAGGGGTATCAAAAATACGGCTTGATAAAGGTTTATTTAGGGATCTTATTTGTGAATTCAATCAATCAGAAAAAAGCTGGTCTCTGTTACTGCACTAGGGGGCAAATAGAGCAATAAACTCACAGCCATAAACTCAGCTACTGACATCATCATTCATTGTTTCATCGTCAATAAGCGCTTTATGCTGGTCAGAGTCATGGTAGCTGTGGAGTCTAGCCCTAGCTGCGAGGTAGAGAGACACCCTGGATGTGCTTAAAATAGGCAATTCTTCGTTAGCAAGCTACAAATTTGAGTCTATTTAACTTCCAGGTTGTAAAAATACAAAAAGTGAAAAAGTTCAGGGGTGAAAACTTATTCAACAGGCTGTATAGTCTTATTATTAATAATCATTATTTGGAATTTTCTGGGGGTAAAGAATTGTAGTCTGTTCATCTGTTTTCAGATAAATGCCAATAGATGAACACACTCAGATGAGTTTCTGATGTGTTACTGGTCGACTAAACAGATTTTTTTTTTACCTTAACTTTACCTTAAGCGTATTTACATAAAATTAGTTGGACACGCCTGCACTAGACAGTTATGTATTCCGAAAAGTCGGCTTGTGCAGGGAACTGATTTTTTCCCCGACTGCAATTTTCCATTTTGAAATATCACAATAAATGATTTAACCCTCCCGAGCCATTAGCCTAAAAAAAAAAAAAAAAGGCAGGAAAACCTTTCCATGCTTTCAGGACAGCAGGAGAGTACGCAATATTATTACCAGCTGTGTAGTCAGAAGTTGTGGTAATCGCGAAAACTCAGCTGGATGCTGGATATTTAATTGATTCTGCAGTAATAAGCAGTAAACAAGAAAAAAAAAAAAAGAATAAAATATCATTCTTATACAAATGTGTAATGCTCATGTGATCGACATTTTCTGTTCATGCTGTTCGGTACAGGAAAAGCACAGAAGAGCGCTGGTCAAAAAGGAAAAAAACTGTACTTATTCACCAAAGTGTTTCAGTAGCAACCGTATTAAAAATATATATCTGTCTAATGTTAGCTAAGTCCATCACATACTGATTCTCCATTTAACTTCTGCAGAAAGCGAGGACGCCCACGTGAGTCGAGAGCACGTGAGATTGGGGTAAGGGGCGGGGCTTCCAGGAAGTGTCTGTTCATTTCAAAGTTCAAAAGTCCTCCCCAAATCATTCCAGATTCACGTGTCGACTGGCTCATTTGCTGTTTTACTGGGGAGAAAAAGGTGCGCTCTTCTGGCGTATATTTGAATAACTCGTACTAGAGTACTCCTACACAAAATGCCTGACAACTGGCAGGTCTGGCAATATAACTGAAGCAAACGTCACTGGATATCATGGCAGTGTAATATCGTGTAATATGATAAAATCGATAATAATAGTTATATCGCATAAGCTTACTCAAAAGTGATCTAGAAAAGTGCATGAGTATGAAATCTGAGAAACAGCATACGGGTATTCGCAAGAGGTAAGCCGCCGTAGTCCCTCCACTCTAACTGGTTTTATCCAGACGTGGTAAATCAGTGATGTGCGGAAATGAGCTCAGGCGTGTTTGAGTGTGATTTATTGCTGACGGGACAAGTGATCGCTCAGGTTACAGACACACTAAACCTCACCAGCAGGCAGGACACCAAGCTGCTCTTAGAAGCTGCAGTTAGAAACCAGACCTTCACGTCCACATCCCTAGCTGCTTCTGTAACTGTACGCAATCAGAGCTTCTCTAATCAGGGATCTTCCCCGCACTTGTATTTGAGCTAATAATATCTAGAGGAGCTGTAATCTCAGCTGCTACCTAGTTACATGGTCTCTCATATCATTTTTTTGGCTGTGTGTAATGTGTGTAAAACCTAATTCAAACATTTTATGAGTAGAGTCTTTTCTCCTGTGCCAGCATCATTTCCCGTCTCTCTAAAACCTCCCTGTATATTTCCACGTTAATAAGTAATTTAATAAAAAAAAAAAAATAATGTTGATGCTTCATTACTTAAAATGCATCTAGTATTTAAAATCACACAAGATGCATAAGTTTAACAAATATACAAGAAATGAAAAGTGACATGGGAGCAGGTTTTCCCACATCCCAGCAGCATGAAGTTGATTATCTTCCTGTAACAGTGCGGCTCAAAGTGTTTTATTCCTCTTTTACCACAGCAAGTTTCCATACTTTTATATATTTATAGTTACATTTAATGCTGTGAAACAAGTTCCTGTTATCACTTACGTTAGAGCAGCTATAAACAGTTTCCTCTCCCTCTTGAAGGTTATAAGATTAAAAAAATAATGCAGCTTGTCATGTTACTAATGTTAAAAATAACAGCACTTGGATTTATGATGGCTACACAACGACTAGATCAGGGAACGCCCACCACTGGCTTGTGATATGACTGAAATTGGAGCAGTCACTCAAGAGCATGCCACATTTATTGGGTAAGCTCGTTCATTGAGCTCCAGAGAAATGTGGCAGCTCAGCTCACAGGCCCTGATCCGTACCACACTGCAACTCCAACGTCGGCTGCAGAATAAACTGTGATTAATGTGACAAGCAAAAGATTACGCTTCAGTCACTAGAGCTCAAACTCTCACTTTTCCTCCTCTGTAATATCGTTCGCAAGTGAGCTGGGAAGCAGCAAAGCGCTGAAACAAACACATGACACAAATGAGGAAACAGAAAGCACCGTAGCAGGCACTGCATTCGAGAGCGATACAGTGTGTCCGGTTTTCGAAGCGTTATCCTACCTCTGCGGTTGAAGTACTCTCGTGAATATCTGCCTGAGAGAGCGAAATGAGTAGGGATGGCACCCAGGAGCTCAATGATATGAGCTAAGTGATCTGTGAACAAACAAAAACAAAACAAATGGCACACAATCCACCATTAAAGAGGGATGGGGGGGTTAAAAAAATTTAAAAAATTTAAGAAAAAAGGAAAAAGGGATCACTGACCTTCATCCCGAGTGTAGTCTTCCCCTGAATGAGGCTCAAACAGATAGTCTCCTGTTGCCAACTCAAACGCCTGCAAAACACGACCCACACATCACCATTAAACCCAGCGCTGACAGGAACACCACGGACGCTGGCGGGGTCTTTACATCCAGAACAGCACTTTATAATAATCTAGCCATATACAGACACTGAGACAGACACTGACATTTAAAAGCTATAAAGAATTTATGAATAGATGAATAATAGATAATTATGATAATAGATGAATACCAGATTAAAATATGCGCAGTATATGAAACACCACAATATTTTTACACGTGTAAATGGATATAATTTTATTATTTCCTCATCATGAAATCTCTACGTGCAAATGTGTATTTATGTCTGTAACGCATTAAGAATTATTGAATAAGTAAAGAATAAAACACTGGGTGTGCTGTTATAGGAAAATAATCCACAGTGGGGAGGTGGGACGCAGCCTGGCGCAGCAGAGTTACTCTTACCACCCCGAAGTTGATTATTTTCCGATAACGGCATGTCCTGAAGTGTTTAATTCCTCTTATACCGCAGTGATTTGTCAACGATTATAATTTATTATTTATCAAGCACTTCCATCTCATAGTTTTAAAAAATTTACAGTTACGTTTAAATATTGTGGAATGTTCGTGAACAAGTTCCTGTTATCACTTACATTATAGCAAGTATAAACCATTGTTTCCTCACCAGCCTCCTTTTTTTCCTCTCTTGAAATGTATAAGACTTCAGTTTGGCAGAAAACTTTAAGTTACAGAATTATCTCTGACTGTTACAAAACCCTGACACTGGAGACTCCTTCCATAAATGCGAAATAAACGTCTCCTCAAAGCAAACTGTGAACGACCACCGTACAAACCCTGTATGAGCTGTTACTCTAGAAATAAAAACATATTAGAACGAGTGCGTTAACATGTCGTTTATCTTGTAGCTTGAACTACTGTCAGAGCTGCTGTTATAGAAAATGACACCTTCTGACCAATCAGAATCGAGAAGCGCTGTGGTATAAAATCATTAAACAACAAGTACAGACACACTATATCTACTGTACGCTCCACTCAGCAGTTAATAACTCTTAGATTTTGCTTTCATGTTTTCGCTAAATTGTTAAAGTAGACTGTAAAAACCAGCGTCTCACCATACATGCTGTGCTCCAGATGTCTGCTGGAGGACCGTACTCGGCCCCGATCAGCACCTCCGCTGCTCGGTACTGGCGCGTCTGGATGTCCTCTGTAAAGTGCTTGTGCTGCGGAGAAAAGGCTTGTAAAGAAAAGCTCTGACTAATCAGGTGGCTGAATCGAAATTAAAAATGTTTGTAAAAATTTAATTGCCAGTATTCCAATGTTTTAATATGGCTAAAAATCTCAATTTGTCTATTTTTGGGACATTCACCAGTACGTGAGGCGCGTACAGTACGTGAGGCGCGTACAGTACGTGAGGCGCATACAGTACGTGAGGCGCATACAGTACGTGAGGCGCATACAGTACGTGACGTCCCACTTTAACTGTGGCTGCACACAAGTCGCAAAAACCTCCTCATGGCCATCTTTATTTCATCTCGATTACTGATGATGATAAATCTAAAGCGATCTAGAAAGCAAGCTGGTTAGCTAGCTGTATAGCAAGAAATAGCTTTTACATGCGTGTAATGTGAGACATTTTTGTTTGTTTTTTTCTCTTTTTTTTTTCTCCCCATTTCAGCATGAGCTGCTCTGGTCATTGCTTAATCTGTAAATAAAGCCAAGTGTGAAAGTACTGTAAAGATAGTTTTTAAACCCACTGATCAGGTTAGGAGAAAAAGTGTTTTAAAATTGTTTTAAAATTGTGTTTTAGAGAATGGCAGGGAAATTGTTTTAAAAAAATAGTTGTTGTTTTTTACTTTCTCAAAGCAACTTGTTAACAGATACACGTCCTGCTCTTACATTAGACACAGACTTGTACACATTTTAGCTTCATATGATCCTACACACTGACCTGTGTGAAAAGGTTATTAAACCATGTTTTTGCCACTGCAGTTACAAATCGTCCACAGCGTGAAACCAGATTCAAACTACTGCCACCACACTGGTTTGCCAAGAGCACTGCAACATTAAGATCATAAGCTTTAATTAGAATGTAATGTTTTCTTTTATAATGATCTTTTTGCTGCGATGCCCCTGGGGTCCTGTCTGTCCCTGACGGTAATAAATGTTCGGCGCTCAGCACTCGAGTCGGGTGCTGAATGATAAAGCTGTGAACACTCACCACCCAGCAGGCATTGCCCAGGTCTGCGATCTTGATGTGGATTTTATCTGCGTTTTGCGGTTCCAGTGGGTTCACCAGGAAATCTGCTGCGCTGAACGCTGCAACCACAAACACTGCATATTCAACGATTTGAGGACCAAAAATAAGTAATTAGTAGTAGAACGGGAATAGAAACGCATTCTGTTCAGAAACTCTTTACTTTAAAAGTTAGGCTTAGGTCTCAGTGAGAGTCACATTAATAAATATTTACAGTAGATATATTAAATAGTGAAATAGTAAAACAGTAAAATGTGAAATCTGGAAGACTGACAGTTGGGGGAGAACGCAGATCTCTGGCTGTCCCTCTCTGTGGAGTATCCAGACAGTGTAGAAAGTGCAGACTCGGAGGTAGCAGACAGTATGGAGCTTGACGTGCCAGAGAGAGCAGATCCAGGGCTGGAGAAACGCAGAGGCCCGTAGCCGTTATACCCATCCTCACACCACGATGATCCGGACTCCGGGCTACCCTTCGTGCCCGGTGCATGATACCCGTTACTGTTCACTGGCACAGTGAATCGAAGAGATGCAGATGAGGGCAGAGAGCATTAGCAAAACATATTTAAAGAAAAGAAAAAAAAAAAAACATTTTCAATGGGTCACACTGTTCTGAATGCTTTGTGGTTTGTTGCTCAGACCAGGGGTGGCAATGCTGCGACCTTTCTTTCATTCCTCTCAGAACTCATGGAAGATGTATTCTCTCTCAACTTCAATCACATTTGAATGGAAATGAAATATTAGATCTTTTCTTGTCTGGTTTTAAATGAGATTTAAAGAGAGATTATGACTAGAGATTTCTAGACTAGAGATTTTCTATGACTAGAGATTGTCCATTAATGCTGAAAGCTTGTATTTTTATCTACTGCCATCATTGTGGTGTCCATCAGAGATGTACACTATATGGCCAAAAATATGTGGACACCTGATCATCACACCCATATGTGGGCCTTCTCTAGGCAACCCTGCTGAGTGTATTTCTCACTGTGTGTGTGTGTTTCTGTCTCGTCCCCGTTTTCACTAAGCTTCCCGAGCATCCGCGTGTTTCCGCAACTGTCTGGTGCAGCGACTCCGTCCAGCTCCTCCATCCTCTGCAGATCCTGCAGCCTCTCATCCAGCAACCGCTGCTGCCGCTTTGCCTTCCGCTTTAACTTCTTTTTCTTGTTTTTTGACAACTTGCCTGTCTGTACACACACACACACACACACACAAACAGAAGGAAACACTGCCTTTTAGATTGATCTTCAGACACACAAATTAGAATGCAATATCAAATCAAAGGTCCAGCTACAGAAGAGTGCCAAGCCCAGCTGCAGCAGCAACAAGCTCAAAAGGCTCAAACTGTGCTGTGTTAGCTTATCAAATTGGGACACTGTTAAGTGCAAGGGCCAAACATATATTTGCTACTTGATGTTTGCTTCTTTAGTTTTACAAAATATATATTAAGTATAAATACATGCCCAAATCTTATACATTTATACATGCATTCATTGACATACTTCTTAAAAATTATTACTTAAAAATAAACTCTGCTTCCATATTGTCTCAGCATTCAGCTACATGGTGGTGAAATTCATTTTTATATTTTGCTGTAAAACACACTGCCTCCTAAACCACATCGGCACATCTGGACGTGGTTTAAGGCAGATGTTTAAGGCAAGGGGCAGTAGTAGCTCAGTCTTTAAAACGTTAGCCTACTGATCAGAAGGTAATGAGTTCAAATCCCAGCACCAGCAAGTTGTCACTGCTGGGCCCTTAACTGCTCAGCTGTATAACTGAGATAAATGTAAGTCGCTCTGGATAAGGGCGTCTGCCGTAAACGTAAGAGATTCTGTATCTCTAGTGCAAAACTAAAGCAGCAAACATTGGACACGAATCATGTCATGACTGATGGACTACAGCTGGTATAAATATAAAACAGCGTAAACTAAATCTTTCTACAAAACTATTACTTTAAATGCAGCAGTAACCACTGTATATACTGTCTCACGTAAGACTTAATCAGTTTTGAAAGTGCAGGTGCATGACTGCTTTATTTGTTTATTTCCTCAGCAGCTGCTGTTTGGGCATGCTTATTTTTGTACCCAGCACAAATTAGCTCTATTTATTTTTTTCACATCTTCTGGGTTTGAATCCTTCGAGTCCTTCATGAACGAGCTCTACGTTTACACTGACGCAGCAAGAACTGAAGACTACAGTGCAGGACACATGACACCAGTGCGCCATTTGCTGCCCGTGGAACAACTGGCCGAGCTGCGACACCGACCTCAGTCCTCCTGACCTGCTGAACCAGTGCTTGGACAGACAGAGGTTACAAGTCACTGCTGCAGACTGATTTAGCCAGGCATTCTGGGAATGCCAGTCGAGCACAAGGCCAGGACTGCCAGACCCAATCCCAGGGTTAGACTAACAAAAACAGTGCAGCTTGAAGCATTTGACTTTATCACCATAATTAAGGGAAACCGCAGATCAATAACACTATTTGAGTTTTTTTTTTTTTCCCCCCGGAAGGTTTCTAATTCCTTTTAAAGTGCAAACATACTTATTGTTCATTAATTCTAAAATCATTTGATTTCTGAAAAATAATACTTTGGGCTTTAATGTGACTCTGTTCTTAGAAATGGATCTATAAATTAAGCCCTACATCAAACACATCTGTATAACGTGGAACTGGTATTAATATCCAGAAATGTCACCACCCAATTTAGACTCCAGAATTATTGGAGGTTTATTAGCTTAACCATGAAAATATGAAAGAAATCCAGCCTTTAATTGAAGTAATTTTACTCTAAGTAAATAAAAATCGTTATCAAAAATATATTTAACAAAACC
The DNA here is from genome assembly GCA_022985145.1 of Pangasius djambal. Classification (NCBI taxonomy): domain Eukaryota; kingdom Metazoa; phylum Chordata; class Actinopteri; order Siluriformes; family Pangasiidae; genus Pangasius; species Pangasius djambal. Next base: position 3,994,868 of record CM040982.1, on the reverse strand, counting down.
AGGTGACAGTTATGACACCCCTAGACACTATATGAATACAACTGAAGCATGTTCAATACTTTACATCTTATATTGTCCAGGGGGCTTAGGACCTTGCTCTGTATTCTCCAATCTCACTGCGTATTACAGGCGAAGACTCAGTGCTGTTATGCTGGCAATGTAAAGCTGCACACAAAATACAGGAGTGCCAATAACAGTGACTAGGTCTGGGCAATATGAAAACATAATATTGATATGGTGATTAAATTATATGCTTTACAATACAATATGCTTTTATGATATCATGGATATTGTGAGATCTTTTTATAAATTATTTTAATAATAATTATTACAAACTGACTGGCAGCAGCTTATTTGATGTTATAATTTTGTACTTAATTTTGGAAAATTTAAACAGTTAAATTTTTTTTTACAATTTTTTAATCCATTTCAGTGTTAAATATATATTTTTTAAATTTTTTAACCTTCCCAGAAGAGTGGAGTTTATTATATCAGCAAAGGGGGACGAAATCTGGAATGCCATAGTGTATTTTCAGTGTGTGATTAGACTGATTAGCCACACAGTCTAAGGGTGCCAATAATTCTGGAGCTGGCTGCACGTCATACATTAATATTAGTTTATATCAGTTTACACTGCAGATCTGATCAAGAACTAAAGTGCTGACATGGGGCGGTGGTAACTATGGTGACAATTCATGAAACCCATCAGTACACGGTGGATTAGTAATGGCACTTCATTCACAGAGAGAACGCTGCTCCGGGGTTAATGAACATTTTATTACTGCTGTATTATTACTGTGTGAGACTAATTCTGAATTCACACCAGACAATCAATGGCATGCACACACACCACCGCTTCATTTTTATCCAGAAAATGAATGCATAAATGTGAGTAAACAGCTTAGTACAAGTTGCGCGATCATATCTTTTTAAAAAATAATCTACAAAGTACACAAAGTGTGTGATTCAATGAAGTTTATGCTTCATTTACACACGCAAATTTAAATAAATAAATTAATTTTTTTTTAAAATGTAAAAAGCAGCATGCAGATTTGAGTTTTACATGTGAGAGTAATGCAGCTGGTGTGGATTGAAACCCTTAAAATAAACGTGTAACCACAGCATGCCACGCCTCTTCAGAAACATGTCCGGGGTGAAGTGAGTAATGAACTGCCAGTGTGATCATTAATAAGCTAGTAACTGTTAGTTACTGATGATGTTTTAACTGTAACTGCGACTGCTATCCATAGCGTTAACTACAGTGCCATGAGTGCATTTATAATACTGCAGATCAGCCCCAGTTACCATTTAAACACTTGTGCACTTTTACAGCATTACTGTATTTTGTGAAATTACTCTTAGACCTGAACCTTTTCATCAATTCTCCTGCCAGGTCTTTCCTTAATAAAGTATCGAAACTATGCGAAAGGGGGTTAAAGGATGGTTTAAAACATGCAAGGTGACACTTCAAAACAGCCGGCTACAAGTTAGTGAGGAGTGATCTCAACTAGAACCAAAGCTTTAGAAACACTGCAAATTTCACAGCCAGCTAGGTTTCACATTTGCCTTATAAGGACAATGTAAACTGAAATGTTACAAACATTGTATTTAACTTATTACTAGTAATATAATTTGTTTGAGTGGTTGTACAGTTTTCTGAAAGTAAACAAAAAAAATAAAGTCATCTGACAGTTTCAGCTGTCCCTGACAAGCACGAAATAAAACACTTGAGGGCATGCTGTTACAGGAAAATAATCAACAACAGGGAAGCATGATAAGTTGATTACTTTCTTATAACAGCACATCCCAAAGTGTTTTATTCCTCTTATACCACAGCCATTTTCCAACTATTACAATCTATAATTTACTAAAGAAAGACAAGTTGTACTTTTTATTCATTTACTGTTGCATTTAATATTGTGGAATGCAAGAAAAGATAGTCCCTCTCTCTCGAAGTTAATAAAATAAATAAATAAATTAAAATTTTTAAACGCAGCTTGTCATGTTACCAATAAACTACAGAGCACAAAGTCCTCCGTCCTGAAGACTTTCCCAAAGCGGGAAACTTACAGACTGTAATAAATAAAGCGACGCTGACACTGGAGACTCCTTCCTCAAATGTTAAATAAGCAACAAAATAAGCAACAAAGTCTCACCATCACTGCTTGCATGTCTTGCTTTGTTGAATAACATGTTTTTTTAATAATTTCATAACATACAAGTTTATTATTAGCCTTAGATTATATGTAGCGTCCGCCATCCAAGTCCCTGTGAATGAGCTGTTACTATAGAAACGATAACGTATTAGAATGAGTGCATTAATATATACAGAATATTTGAATGACAGCTGGAACTAGTGTCAGTGCTGCTGTTACAGACCAATCAGATTCAAGAATGAGAACTAGCCATATTCAGCAGTAAGACTACACCCAACCCATCAAAATCAGTGATTCTAGATGTGTAGGTGTGCAGGTATTCCAGTGCGCTCAGACTACAGTTAGTGTGCAGCATCGGGGAGGTTAGAGAGAGGGACAGGGACAGGCAGGAAGAAACAGAACACCTACAGGATCACCTCATAGATGCAGGCACTGCTCTCAACGTACCTGTTTGTCCCTTGGAGCCGTGCTAACTGCCATCAGAAGAAGAGAAAAAAAGATAGGAGGGAGGGGACAGAAAACCACAATGATTGGGGGGGGGGGATAGAGGAAAATAAATAAATAAATAAATAAAACAGAAACAGAACAACAGGACACAGTTAGAAAGCAAACAGAGACAGATAGGAAATGAAAATGATTGGAATATTCACCAAGGACACAGCAGCACCAGAGAGACAAAGATACAACATGCACATAAATCACACGTTAATCTTATTTCTGAAGAACAGTTAATTTAGCCAAAGCAAATCTGCATTCCCAAATTTTGGCCCCCTTGAATTAATTCCAGGTTAATTTCCTTTCATTTTGACTGGTATTTGATAATCGGCGTGTCAAGAGTACAGACATGAAAATACAACCCAAGTTCGGAAAGCATTTAAATGTTCAATCACATTTGAATGGAAATGAAATATTAGATCTTTTCTTGTCTGGTTTTAAATGAGATTTAAAGAGAGATTATGACTAGAGATTGTCCATTAATGCTGAAAGCTTGTATTTTTATCTACTGCCATCATTGTAGTGCCCATCAGAGATGTACACTATATGGCCAAAAGTATGTGGACACCTGATCATCACACCCATATGACATAAGAGCTCCATCAGCTGTTCAGCTTGGCAAGTTTCTTTCTCAGCTGCTCAGCTCCAAAACAAAAGGTATGAAACAAGTGTGGTGCTGCATCTCAGTTGGAGGAAGTCTGTGCTGTTGTACTGGGTCATGTGCTCATGTTTTGAGCATAAAGTAAATTTTGATCCTACGAAAAAAACACTTCCTAATGGGGAACTGACCTAACTGTATTAACAATTACAGGAACACTCCACCCTGAAACACATGAAATATGTTCATATTGAAATATTTCTGATGTGTTTAGTGATTCTGGTGCTTTATTTTTGTTATTCCCGCCAGAAGTTAATGGTCGTGTGCTGCACTGACGTCACAAAGAGACACAGTTACACAGTTACAACGGTATTTAAAAGGAGAAGAAAAAAACTTATACAATCTCAAAAATAAGTGATAATGGTCATGTTTCGCTATCAGCTCCTAAAAACAAAAAACAGTAGGAGCGTCTTTTCTCACTCACCACCATTTCCAGCCACGCTCAACATCATATTAAGAAATCCAACGTGCATCTACAGGACACGTTTGCGCTAGTTACAGCAGAGACTCGGCTAGATACTGATCTACGAGATGACAGTGTTGGTCGTATTAGCATGAAAGTTAAAGCTTTGGAAGCTGATCTGTTTGAGCAGAGTGTACAGGAGGCGAGACAGCGGGACAGAGTGAAGGACTAAAGCGCCGCTGCACTGCTCTGTTTAGGTAGAGATGAAGTGAGGGTTAAATTGCACTGCACCACTGGCATTGTAATTCAGGAACCGTTTCCCCAAGTGAAAATATACCGACATACTAAAGTTTAAACCAAAGAACTTAAAATTTAATTACGACATAAATATTTATGTAATTGAAGCTCACATACAAATTATAAATATTGATATGAAAGTAGCTCAGGGTGAATTTTTCCTTGAAAATCAGTAAATACTGATCAGAACACAGTCAACAGAAATCATTAGAACAAGTCAAATGGCTTCCATTAACTAATACAAACATTAGACGGGAAAATTTTTAAATGGAAACCATTAGACCAATTCCCATTAGGAAGTGTTTTTTTTTAGCAGGTAAATAAAATACTGTGTTTCTTCAAGGCAAAGTATTTGATAAAAGTGATTGTCATAACCGGACATTTATGGAACTAGACATTTGAGGATGCAGCAATTAGCAACTAACAAATGAAAAATAAAAATGCGTTGAATACAAGTTTAAAACTCTTTAATTTGCGCTTGTTTGTCAAGGACTGGCTTTTTAACTGAACACTTACAAATAGAGCTAAAAAAAACACTAAATTGTAAAGAAAGAGAGGGGGGAGAGAGGGGGGGAGAGAGAGGGAGGGAGGGAGGGAGGGGAAGGGGGGAGAGGGAGGGAGGGGGAGGGGAAAGAGAGAGAGAGAGAGAGAGAGAGAGAGAGAGAGGGAGAGGGGGGGCGGAAGAGAGAGAGAGCATAATCAAATGAAAATCGTTAGTCCCACACACTCTAGTGATTAGCTAATTGCCAAGACTGAACTCATGATCAATTTTTGTGAGATTGATTGGAAGCAAAGGCAATATCTGCATTTACACTCCGGTCACTGAAGGTTATTTACTTCAATCAAAGAGTCATTCAAAAATCTAATCACAGCTCTGAATCACTGATAACAGGACAACCTTTCATAAATAAAGGGTTAGGCTACGCCTGTGTTTGCACTCAAATTAAACGACTCGTTTTAATTACACAGGTGGGAATTATTTATAGGATACAGTGCATGGAAATGCTTTTATTAAAAGCGACAGACGCGGAGTAACCATAGCAACAGGCATATAATTGATATGTTGGTGGGCATTTAAAAATTTAAAAAGGCTACAATTAAAATGACGATGAGCTTTCGATTTAGATAATTAAACATATACTAAGCCTCCATTGTTAAAACCTGGTGATTAGTCTTGTAGAAAGATAACGGCTAACAAAGAGTCCAGATATGGAAAAATTAGTTTTGCTGGAGATTATTTTCCGATATTGGGATGCATATTTTTTTTGCATTAAGAAGAATTTGTGTAACTGTACTTTCCAGAGCCGGGATGTTTTTGTACATAGACCTACATAAACTTTACAGTTGGTATAGCTCTATATGGAAGTTTTCTCTCAGAATATTACATTAATAATGTATATATAGACACACACATATACAGTTTCTGACTCTGTGTAACGTGTAAGTAAAGTGAACAGAGAGTGAGCGCTCTTCACAACATGCCGTGTGCTTTACCAGAAGAGCCGGATGGAGGCGGAGCTCCAGCTTTCTGCCACAGCGTAGCCTCTGCAGCCAAGCGCCTCACGTACACGTCTGTCACGTCGAGTAGAATGTTCTCTGGCTTGATGTCTGTGTGGATGATCTTACACTTGGTGTGTAGGTAATCCAGACCCTGCAGAACCTATGCAGAGGAGAGCAGAGGTTAAAAATGTTGAAAAAGTTGACTAATATTCACAAACCGTTTTCTCCTCAGTGACACCAAAATTCTCTGGACTCCAAAGTATCGATCCACATTATTGTGAATTACTAAGTGAAGTATTCAATAACTATCTTATTTAACACTTTCAACTGATCTTTACAAATCACATTTATTGAACGTTACATTTAATTAAAAATGGAAAGACGGCACAAAGGTTCTTTTTACTTACACATTCAACAATGCTTTTACTAATGTAGAGGAAATCAGATGTGCCTTCTCGACTGTTACGTTAACTCTAGCTCGGAATTTTGATTTGATGCACACAAGGACACTGAACCTTCTTTACCATAAATAAATGCTAGCAAATGATGCCAGCAGTTGGGATCGTCGGTTTAGTCGGGGTCGATCGTCTCAAGCCTAGTACAGTTTCATTAATCTAATGCGATTTCCACTCATTCACTAAGTTCGGATTTTAACCGACGGTACAAAAATGTCCTTACGAAGAGCTCCATATAGCATGAATGCTAATGGAAATTAAAAAGTAAAAATATTTTTAAAAAGGCTCATTCATTTTTTATTTATTTTAAATATTATTTAAAAATATTCCACAAATCAAGTTTACATACACAGACCCAAATTAAGCGGTTGGTAAAAATCCCCGGCTGTGGAATACGGCTGTGGTTTGTATGTGCTGATTTTCTACGTTTCGCTCCGCGGGTTCTGAGTGTAACGTGCTGAGTGCAGAAGAGTACCTGACGGAGGATGCTCTTCACACACACCAGAGGCAGGCCCATGTAGTTGGACTTGATGATCCATTTAAGCAGCTGGTGCCCAAGCACCTCCAGCACCATACACACATCTTATTAGTCAGAGAGTCAAGGTTATTACTGTCCTGCAGAGCATGTTTAATGGGGTTAAAGTCAAGTTATTGGACTTGACTCCAATATGAACTGTATATGCACCTAGGAAAAATGAAAAAAAGATGATGGTACATGTACAGAAATAGATTTTGAGCGAGTATGTACAGCAGGATACGGACACCGTTGACTCCGGATATCTTGAAGTCATCAATGAGCTGAACTATCGTCTCCCGTTTGGAGTCTGTAGGGTCGCTGTCTCGAACCTGTTCAACATGCAAAGATACAGATGTGACAGAATTTAAAAAAATAAATAAAATAAATAAATAAATAAATAAATAAAACCTATAGACTTGCCAAACTTGAATAGATTTTCTCCTTAATTTTAATTCTTTAGTATTTAAAAAAAAGTTGCTACCAGTTACATTATAGCAGCTGAACAGTCGTACCCTCACCAGCCTCTCTTTATTTCTCTTTAATAACACAAAAAAAACGCAGCTCGTCGCCGGAAAGCACAAACCCCTCCGTCCTGAAGACTTTCCCAAAACAACCTGAAGCTTTATCTCTGACTGTTACAAAGCTCTGACACTGGAGACTCGTGCCGCATAAACCGAGAAAAAATATGTAATTGTTGATTTGTCTGTAAGGGAATGTTTATTTAGCATTTGTGGAATGAGTCTCCAGTGTCAGAGCTTTGTAACAGTATCTGCCATGTAAGTACCATATTAGAACAAGTGCATTAATATAAACCTACGTTTTGCCTCACAGCCGACACCACTGTCCAATCAGAACAGAGAATTTGACAGCGCTGTGGTATAAGAAACAATGTTGCTACTAATTCAATGTTATAGAGAAGCTGAACTGCACAGTTACATATACATGGAGTTAACAGACTGCAGTTCTGATCGTTGGGGAATACCGGAAGTCTGTCCCTCCCACCGAGAGAGAAGGGTCAGTTACACTTCTGCTGTTCCCAAATGGCTATGGTTGGGATTTTGACATGATCTACTGACGACAGGCACGCCACTCTGGAGATATCTATCATCTTTGATTAAAAAAAAACCTTTTTTTTCACACTTACACATTTCAGTAGTTTAATCTCGTCTAGCGCAGTCTCTGTGTAATGCGGAGCACTCTTAACCACCTTCAGGGCCACAAATCGCTTCCTCCTAGACACACAAATGGCAAAAAAAAAAATACAGATTTAAATCTGATGCACGGATTGCGGGTCAAAGCCGAGACTCAGAGGTAAAATTTGTTGCCAAAATTTACCAAAATGTAAATATTAACTCAATCGGAATAATTAATAATCAATTCAGCTAGGTATCATCAAGTAGGTATCAAACAGCTAAATTAAATTTTTTTTTAAAAAGTTCATGCACATTTTAAACCCTGCTTTAACTTTGTTTAAATTTCTTACAGTTGTTCAGACTTGTGAGGCTGCAGTAAGAATGAAAACGAAATATTTCAGCTAGGCTACATTTGGTCCATGTCAGCATAATATGTTACCTAGCAGTTTTCAAATATCTGAATTTAATACAACAATACAAAACGCACATGTCTGTGATCATAATGGCTCCAGCATAAACTGCTACTCATTACTGAAAATCAGGCAGGATATCATACATCATCTGAACAAAAGGAAAAGAGATAAAGTCTACAGCAAAACATAAAACAGTGCTGTGTCTGTCAGCGGAGCCTAACCTTATCCCATAACCATATCCTAACCACGTCGGAGCTTAGCCGTGAGCTGGTTAGACAATGAGCCGCCGTCGTGATACCACGAAACATGAATTAAGCTCAGAGTTAGCGCATCAGCTCAAACGATTCCACTTCCCGATACACGCAGGTGCTGACATTGTTAACAAGAAAATACTAACAGAATTATAAAAACCTGGCACATGTCTGTGGATGAGATGGCTTGATGCATAATTAATTCAGCACATAGAGATTCAACTGATATTTAACTGCAATCTGGAGAAATGTTGGATTTTATAAGCAACCAGCTGAGTGTGTAGTCTTACTTTACACAACTGTTTACAAAACTAAAATAAGGGCGAGCCTGGTCTGCAGTTTGGTGCATCTCATGATATAAGTAGATATTATCAAAAGTAAAGGAAACCCTGCTGGTTTTTACACTGTTTTTGCAGACAGTGACACAAATCAAACAACTTGTCTGGGCAAATGAGAACACAATACATACCTCAATACAAGAAAATAAAATTATACAATATCTACAATATGTAATTAAAGAAAATATTAACTGGTACTGCACAGCTCATTTCTGTACTTCTTCACAGACATACTCATTCTTTTGTTTTGTTTTTTATTGCCTCAGAGGACCAAAGAGAATTTGTGAATTCATGGCTCAAAAACACAAACGTATCTCACACGGCCTTTCCCCTTCAACGAATTATATTTTCTGCTGAACGAATCGCTTTCGCTTTTGGTCTAGGTCGCTTTATATGAAACCATAGTTTTTCAGGTGTCTCCTGGATCACTTCAGCAAGAGATCACCATTTGTAAATGGGACGGCTGAACCGTAGATATCGGCACCTCTGTAATATTCATCTCAGGTGTCTGGAGCAGGCTGGTGACCCAACAATCTCAAGGCTGGAATGATCTAGCATGTGCATCTCCCTACTCTTACTCTCAAATGGAGCATCAAACGTTTTGCGTAATATATACAGTACTGCGCAAAAGTCAAAATAATGAAATTAAAAAAAGTTTTTCGACTTATTATTTCTAAAAAAAATTATAAACAGCAGTAAGCAGTAATAAACTAAACAAAGTCAATATTTGTGTGACAATCATTTGCTTGTTTTTTTTTTTTTTTTTTTTTTTTTTAAACCAGGAAAT
>CM040982.1:3973057-3985365 GCA_022985145.1 Pangasius djambal | reverse complement strand
AAATATTTTTCTGTAACATTTAATTTTTTTTTTGTTGGACATATAAAATGTTTGGAAATATAATAATGGAAATACAAAATGCTTTTGTACTGACTCAATAATGCAGAAGTCATAAAATAAACATCTACAACAAAATTTGTGCTAAAAAAAAAAAAGAGACTTTTGCACAGTACTGTATATCACAAAAATAATAAGATAATGCATTAATGTGATTAGTGATGGACTAGCAGAGTTTAGTGATTAGCTTTTAGCATGTGAGAATGACTCACTGAAGATCCCAGCAAAGCCACACGGTAGAGAAGTGACCCCATCCGAGCTTCCTGACTACGTGATATCTGCCATTAAACAGGTCGCCGATCTTCACTGGGTAATAACCTCCTAAAGGGCAGACAATTAATAATAATAATAATGAACAATAATAACTGTCAGAATATAAACATTGTAGTTATTACACCGTAAATGACAACAGACATTTCTGTTTAATAATAAAATGTCCCTGGTAGACTGCTGTAGTATAAGAGGAATAAAACAGTTCAGGATGTGTGGTTACTGAGAATGTTTTTTTTTCGGTGTGGTAACAGTAACTCCGCTTCATGTCGGCTGCATCTAACCACCCCGTCTTTGATTATATTCCAATAAAAGAGTGCCTTGTCATGTTTTATTCCTTGCATAGAAGAGTTATAAATAGTGACTTACATCTCCACTGGTAATGTTACACGCAGCAAGAAGTTGGTGTGCTTGTGTAGTGGATCTAAGAGACGCTTTGATGTATTGCTCATCTGTCCATGTGCGACACTAGCATTTCAAACTTAAATCTCAAACAAAGCACCATCGAACATAATTAAGATCTGTTCATATGTAAACTCTGTGGCTTAACACCTCAACTTCTCCAAGCCGTCACTAATATTTCCAGTGCAATCCGTCTTCTAGGAGTGAAAAAACTAGTCTGTCTGAAAATGTCCTGGTTTCCCACTCGAACAGGAACCCTGTTATAAAGGTATTTACTGTACCTTTGCAGTAATCTGCAGGATTCTCCTGCTCTTCATCGTCTGACCCGAGGAGTTCTGCCGGGGGCGGGGTAAAATCAGGCGGGGGCGGACTGAGAGCCTGAGGCGGGGTTGTCGGATTGGACAGGGTGATCTGAGTGGGAGGGGTTGTGGAGAAGGCAGAAGGTAGGCCCAGTGAAGGAGGTATGGAAGCACTAGGTGTTTCTGGTGATGAGAGTATGTAGGGAGAAGGAAGCGCTGTAACAGGGACCGAGATCGGGGCCGAGTGATGGACCAGAGCTACGGGTTGGAAGTCTGGAGCTACGGGCTGAAGGTCTGGAGCTACGGCTTGAAGATCTGGAGCCACGGGCTGAAGGTCTGGAGGACTTTGTGAGAGATTCAGAGGAGGGGAGGGTGGTGTGTCTGGGGGAGTGGTGGCTCTGTGAATAGTAAGGATGTGGCACACTTCATCGCCGGTCTGGATCTGGGGCCTGTGAACGGCATAAATAAAGCTATTACACAACGCCGTAAAACCTGAGTGGCAAACTCAAACCAAAAATATCAACCAAAAAATAAACAAACCAAAAATAGCCAAAAAATAACTGTTTAGTAGACCAATAAAATGTCATCAACTCCTCTTAAATTTGTTAATTTATAGACAATTATTCTGAAAGCTACAAATAGAAGCCGTAAAAGTTGTGTGTGTGTGTGTGTGTGTGTGTGTGTGTGTGTGTGTGGGGTGGGGTGGGGGTACGCACACATAAGCATTTTGTATATAGCGAAGTTTACCGCTTTGAGTTTGTTTATTACTCAATGTTGATCCCTAGTGGAATAACAGAGACTAGCTATTTTTTTCAAATCTTTCAAATCGGTTATGGTTTTGGAGACGATTCTTTCACATTCATATAGATAGCAATTAGCTAAGAGTATGACACTGATTAGCGTTTATCCTGCTCCGATAGAGCTCAACACTGACCACTTCCTTTTTTTATCTGTCATGGTTCCCAAGGCATCTCTACCATTCAACACTTAAAATCCTTAAATACAGAGTTTAAAAATAGCAAATCAAAGGCAATAAGAGGCTGTAAGATAAATCATGACCTATTAACATGATTTTTTTTTCAAGAAAAAAAAAAAGAGAAACAGAGAAAACAGGAAAAAGTGCGAGACACAGTGCAAGCTGCTGAGAGACACAGTGAGCTGCACTATTCAGCCTGACTTAAAGTAATTTTAACACCCGCATGCACTCTTCTTCTCTTCCCTCAAAGCAGCACATCATATCTGAGAGATAATATGAAGAAATAAGCTACAGAAGTGAAAGCAATTATTATTTCCATGGTTATTGAGACTACTCTGATTGATCGGTCTTGCTTCAGGACTGTGGGGAGCGTAATACTTCACTGGGGTTTCAGGAATTAAATGTTTTATAGAAAACGAAGTTGAAATTAGACTGAGCTGTGGCTTCTGGGGGAGTGTACGTCACTGCTTAGGAAGCTCATAGCTCAAGGTAAGACTATCTTGTAAGGGATTATATATTATGCCAAACACAGTGGTTCCAACATTGCTAACAAGAAAATCATGCCATAATAAGTTTAGCGAATAATTTTACCATAAAATCCCTTTTTTTCAGATGTGCACCAAGCGGCAGTGAGAAAGCAGAAAGCGTAAACAACTGCTCTTTCACATCCTGCGTCCTTTCCCCTTCAGTGAATCTTCTGATTCCTTAATCTCTTGATTTGTGAGTTTTATTCACTTTTGGTCTGACTGCTGCTTTATCTGAGAAAAGCATCATTTTCAGGTATCGCTGTAGCACGTGGAAAATCGTAAATCCCACAGCTAAATGCTGTTGATGTTGACACTTCTGCTACTAATCAAACATTCAGGAATATTACATCCTGAACCTTTCTGCTCAGCCCTACACACCTATCTAATTACAAAATAGGTCATAAATTGAATGTAGTTTTTTCCTTAACTAAAATAACAAAAATTATCATCAACAATAGGAAAGCAAAAAAAAGTCTTCTGAAATGAAACCCAAATTTTAGTCTGTTTTTGAAATAACAATGCACAAAAAAAAAAAAAAGAAATACAATCACAGTTCACATTCACACACACACACACACACACACACACACACACTATATAATCAGCCCCGTATATGATCTGTAAACAAATATATTTGTGCTGCCAATCGTTGGTACAATGGGCCTCATTTATCAAGCTGGACATGAACGGATTTACTCGTTAATCATTCGTACGAGCGTTTACACAATCAGGAACTAAGGATACCATTGCAAACATTTTGTAAAAACCAGTCGTTTTTACATCATTGCCATTAATTAAAGGCGATAATATTAAAAAAAAAGAAAGCAAGCCAACTAAAACCTATAAATTAAGACAAATAAAACTAATCATTCAATTATGATGAAATGGTGCCGTATAAATGAAAGATGGGTTTGTCTGCTTGTAGCCATAAGCTGTACAAAAACATTTCAGCTGACAGAGGATTTAGCACTTGGCTGCTATTATTATTATTATTATTATTATTATTATTATTATTGGTATAGAAGTGAGTCAAAATAACTTCCACTTCTGTCTTTCAGCCTTTACTCTTATGGTTCACTTCGTGCTCCCAGCTGTCTGTGCTCTTGACCTTTTATGGCGTTTTGTAAATTGCAAATCAGGTGTTTCGGGAACACGCTTTGCACTTTACTGGTGATCAACAAATGCATGCGAGTACAAAGAAAATCAGCCTTTCGTCAACTCTCGTAAATCCGGCGGAAAATTTTAGTTCGGTTTGGCTTATGCAAACATTTACACACAAATTTACTAGAAAAATAAATGAGGCCCAGTGTTGGTATGGAGCTTTTTAGATATCCAGCATTAACCTTGTAGAGATGAACTTCTTCTGATAATGGGCATTAATCTACAAATGAGCTGAGAAGGTTTTTTTGCTTTTTTTTGGATGCACCAATCCTGCTGTTTCAATACAGCGCCAATACCAGAGTATCACTAATACCGAGATCCTTTCAGAAACCAAGCTGACTCTACGAAATCTCCTGTTGCGGTCATGCGAAAGAAAGCATGATGAAGACTGAAAGATGCATGTCGTGTTAAATCAACAGAACACTCACTCATGGCAGAAAATACATCTGTGAATCAGGTCGGAAAATATGTCCAACCCGATCCACAAACCACTCCAGCGTCTCGGAGTAGAGTTCGGCCCTGATAGCCATACTCAGCATCGGATCGGTGCACCTCTGTCTTTCTTTTTTAATCTGTATATTATGCAACAGTATGAGTCACCAGGGCTCCTGATCAGTCTGATGGCTGTGCTGTTCACATGTATTGTTCAGGTTACATCAAAATAGACACAGATGGAGTGAAGGGGAGGGCATGAGTCAGTATGCATATGTGGAGAAGTGAGTCCCCTCCAAAGGCTGGAGATATTTATAGCACACACTCATACACAGCAAAAAAAAAATCTGGGCCATGTCCTGTTATATGCGTGTAGCAGTGTGTGTGTGTGTGTGTGTGTGTGTTGTAAGGCTACTTACCCGAGCTCCACACTAGGAATCACCTCTGTGGTCGCTTTGCGGTGTTTCTTTTTCTTTTTCGGCTTTTTTGCTCGGTTGTTCTGCGGGATTGTGTTACCGCTGGACACTGCCATCAATCACACACACACACACACACACACACACACACACACACACACACACACACAGAGAGAGAGAGAGAGAGAGAGAGAGAGAGATTGTGTTAGTACCGTTAGCGCACTGCTATTCCCTTATCACACTTGGCTCAGTCCCGAATTGACTCCGTCTTATACGCGTAGTGCACTAGCTATGACGTAGACTCCACTATTTCCATGACTACGTAGGGCACTCATATAGGGCGCACAGAGCTATTTGAGATTCTAACCCCGTGTAGCGGCGAACCAAGATACTGACAGCCCCAAGGAATAATTTAATCTACAAAATAAGACCAGTTTAAATCAATATGCTTAGTTATATCCAAATACCTTAGCGTTTCACCATCATCTGTCAGTTTATCGTGAAGAAATAAGAGAAGCTGCGTACTGGTTGCTAAGCTAACTAGCCCGCTAGCGGTGTCCGAATGAAGCGCTAGCCTCTTCATCTGCAAACTGCTAGCTGAGGTTAAACTTCTCACGTAAAACGACTAAAGCAGCTCTGACACCGTGGTTTCGCTTAAAACGACACTGCGTGTGCGTGTGTGCGTGTGTGTATGTGTAGAAAAAAAATCACGTAAAGTGTTTGTTTTTAAAACTCTCACCGTCAGTCGATATCATCGGGACAGCTGTCACCGCGCGCACGCGAGTCTTCGGCTCGGTTTGCGCATGCGCAGTGGAGGAGGGCTGGAGAGACAGGTGGGTCTGTGGGGGCCATTAGTAAATGTGTTTTATAACCACACAAGCAGTGGCAGACCTTACACACATCTATTCATCCATCCAAATTAATGAGAGAAGAAAGGAGTGTGAAATTAGTACAGCTCAGACACAAATTAGACACATTCATTCATTTTCATTACCTGCTTTATCATGGACAGGGTCACTTTGGCTCCAGAGCCTGTCCCGGGAACATCGAGCAGGAGGTGGGAATACACCCTGGACAGGACACCAGTTCATCGCAGGACACCATGCACACATATCCATACACGAGCAGCAATTTAGCTGATCCACCAACTGGCATGGGAGGAAACCGGAGAACCCAGAGGAAACACACACAGATAATCCACACAGACAGTAACCCAAGTTCAGAGCTCAGGATCGAACCCCAGACCTCGGAGATATGAGGCAGCAACACTACCCTCTGCACCATCATGTCTCTCTCATCTGAATAAACAAAAAGAAAAAATAAACTGTTCAAGAAAGACTAAAAGGCAGCATTGCCGCCTCACAGCTCACTCCAGCGTCCTGAGATTGATCCTAAAGTCCACATGGTCTCTCCTGTGTCTGTCTGCCTTCCTTTCCCTCTCCAGAAACAAGAATCTCCCCTAAACATGTTCAACCAGCGCAGCTCAACCGCTGCATTTCCTGAACAATCTCATCTGTGCTACATGCAACGACACGTGTGGTGGTAATGTATGACGTCACAAAATGTTTAAATGCTGAACTCTGTTCATGTCTTGGAATTGTAGTGTCTTGCTATGAGTTGCTTAAAAAACCTAAAAAAAATTTTTAAAAAAAGTAATTTTACATATAACTTCAAAATGCTCACAAATACAGTTATCACGGGGGATGAACAGAGTGCCACGAGTCTGCTGTTGGTTACTGATCTTAACACTGAACACTGATTTTTTGTTTTGTTTTGTTTTTTTGCTCTGTTCACCCAATTTTTATAATTTTTATATTTTATGCAAATGCAACTTTGTCTTCTGCATATTAAAGTGGTGCGACTCAGTAGTGCGCTCTTGCCCGTACCCTACCCCACACTTGTCTATACCATGTCTAAAAAGCTTTTCATTCTGTTTTATTCATACACATCGTACTCCTAATGTTCAATCTGTATACCTACTTATGTTATCATATTAATATACTGCTATTATACATATGTATATTTATTTTTCTACCTCACTAGTATTACTATCATGCCACTGTAACACTTTAATTTCTCCACGAGGAGTTATCTTATCTTATCTTATCTTATCTTATCTTATCCTAATTTTATCTGACATGTCTCTGTAATGTAAACCTCACTAAAATGTTATGGCCCTGATGCCACTTTGCCACTATTTGAAATAAAAAGGAGAGATAAAGAAGTGAGGGTTGATGATAAATAAGGAGAAGCCTTTAAAATCCCACAAAATTAATTCACAGTTTGTCATCAAAACACGAATCAAATTTAAAACTCTGAGGAGGAAAAAAACCCCAGATAAAATAGAAATAGAGTCGCCTAGGAGAAAAGTGGGCGTGGCTGCGTGAGACAATGGAATATTAATTTGCATACCGACCTGTTTCTTGGTGGAAGCTCCGCCCACACGCAGGAGGTTCGGCTCGCGCTGCAGGTGTGGCTTTGATCTCAGCCGCAGGTTGCAGTGCTGATGGGGTTTGTCTGTTCTGTCGGACTTCCGGTTTTTCTCTTAAACTTTTCCGGTTTGTAATTTTGAAAGTATAAATAAAAGACGACACTTTCTGTCCTACACTGACTGAAAACTCAGCGGTGGTGAAGTGATTATGTAAGTAGAGCTGTTTTAACCCTTTCACACTGTCTATACATATATAATTTTTTAAGGAAAATATAAGATCCAACATAAATATAAAATATAAATATAAAATCACATCCAAATCACTTGAGAGCATTAGTGTAAATTAATGTAAACTTCTGTAGCTCTCTAGACTATTTGTCAGTCTCAATCTTTACTAACTTTCTACATAAAATTAACAAAAAAAAAAAAAATTAAAGGGGAAAATGTTTTTGTGCCAGACTCCACTGAACACCTTAGATTTTTAAAAATTAGCATGAGCAGTCCTAAACTGCATAAATTTTGTATGTTGAGAAATAATATTTTCTAAAAATTTGTCTTCAGGATTACATTTTTAGACCTTTCCATGACTTTTTTTTTTTATATAATTATTTCAGGAATACTGTTTTAACCTCTTTTTTTAACACATGGACAATCCATTTACATTTTACATATTTGATATGTAGACTGAGTCAAAAGTCATGTAACATGCAATTTTAAGTTTACAAAAAAAGAGAAGATCTGAAGAATCTGGATATGCGTATAAATAATTTATGCAAGAAAGGGCTCGTTTTGTCCATGTTGTTGACCGGTATTACAGTTATTATCACAGTCAGCTAATGACATTTTAAACGCTCTCTGAATAACATGGCTTAGTTGGTGAGGTTTAAATGTTTGCCAAGACACAAAATGCTGACAAAAATAGTTCGACATGAGTTGAGAGGATTTCCGGTCATCTTGTTGCCATTAGTTACAGTGTGTACTACTCTGCATGTTCTCTTAACCATGAAGTACAGCATGGTCCTTTTATCTATTTATTCTTCTTTGGCTCGGTCAGGGGTTTCAGCTTTTAAATTTCCCTTTAAAACTGTTCACTGAAACCTGAAAAAAGGCCACTGAAGGGAGAGACACTGATTTTTTTTTTGTCTGTTCCCATTTTAAAGGTGCAATATGGCAGATTTTTTATTTCTTACTTTAACAAATAACCTGGAAACTATGTAATGGTATAAGTTATGGCCTCAGGACAAGTGCTTTATGTGGCTAAGAAACTAGAGAAAAAAAAAACTGGGATAAGGTCCAGAGTTTAGTTTACAGGCAAAAGATTTGCTTTTGTTTACAAGGTAGAATTGGTTTTATTTGCATTTTAATAAGATTTGTTTTTCAGTAATCATAATAGTCGCTCTGTGAGTACAGGCTACCTCATTTACTTATGTTCTGTCTTTTCTATGGAGATGTTTTGCCTCTTGTTATTTATCGGCCCATGCGCTGTATATTCTTACTTCATTATTAACTTTATTTTTAGACACTTTTCCGTTGCGATAATATGTATCAGCTCTGCGAGCATAAATCAAGCGTTTAGGTTTTCCTTTGTGAAATGCTTCGTCTCTTTTGATTCATATGTAAGTATAACCTATACTTGTTTTCACTTTTTGATAAATTCTTTCACTTGTGATAACAATTTAACATACATAATACATAATTTACTATTGTTCTGTTTTTTGGTCTCCACTTTATTTATTTTTCACTGCTAATATTTTATATTAATGATGACATATGTTCACTTCCTGAGCATGCATCATTTATGATGATGCTGAATTTTTTAAAGCAAGCAGTCAAGTTTGATGTATTGAAAACTATCCCTTTGCCTGAACTTAGTAAAAATCCATCAGATGTCCAGGAATCTTTGCAGAATGTTCTCAAACCACTGACTTGGTTAGCACTTAGCTTTTTCAAGCCTTTTAATCATGTTCGCCTTCATGTCTTATAAACAAGGTGTCTCTACAATCTTGCAAAGCCCAGGCCTATTTGAATAGAAGTGGCTAATCTGGCTAACGTTTGAAGAGGGGAGATGAGGAGGTAAAACGTTGTGCATACTGATCGACCCCACTAACTCCACTCTCTCATCTTTCATACAGCAGCAGCAGCAGCAGCAACAGCAGCAGGCCCCCAAGACTTCTGCTGCTGCCAAATGAATTAAAGATGATTCCTCTCCCCACCCATGCCTCTCTCACTCTCCTCCTTTTTTCTCGCACTCGCTGTCCTTTGATACTGTTTTTCTTTTACTCGTCTGGAATAAAATAAGGTTTTGGGTTTTTTATACAAATTAGTAAAATTTGCATCTCAAGCCGATCTGACATGGAGTGGTGTCTCCTTTTGAGGTTTCTGATTTGTCTTATGTCTGGTGCCTCTACTTTACACCTGAAAGTCTGGTGATAATAGACACCCATTTAATAGCGTCAGAAAAATTCAAGAAGCACCAGCTAGCGACATGGGTCAAATGTAATTTAGCACTTAATATGAAGTATCTTAGGTGTTGTTTTGTATTTCTCTGTCTGAAAGGCAGCAGTTTGATTGAGGCTAGCTGAGAGAGATGCCAGGTCAGAGCTAGGTGTTCTCCACCGTTCGTCTGAAGCTGACAGGAAGATCAGAAGTCTTGTTTGAAGCAATGAGGCTTTATGCAGATGCTATTTCTGGTGTATTTGTGTTAACCTAACTATTGTCTTTTTCCCTCTCTCTCTCCCTCTCTCACTACTGTTGACTCTGTTCCTCTCCAAATATCTTGTGTTTCCTTTCTCTTTCTCTTATATAACAGGTAAGGGGGTGCCATGCTCCCCTGCTGCTCCTCCATGCCATCTGCTGGTGGCCCTTAGTGCTGTTCCTGCTGTTGCCCCCCCTGCCCCTCTTTGCCCTCACCAACCCCCCGACCTTCATCTCCCTCCACGACTCGCGCCTTAACCACCTCTTACTGGACTCCAGCTCGGGCTACGTCTACGTAGGTGCGGTTAACGCGCTCTACCACCTCTCCTCAGACCTCCAGCTCATCTCATGGGGCAAAACAGGGCCCGCGCTGGACAGCCCCGACTGTTTGCCCCCGATTGAGCCTAAAGACTGCAGCCAGGCACGCCAAACTGACAACATCAACCGGCTGCTGCTGCTGGAGAAACAGGAAGGGTCACAAGCACAGAGCCTGATCGTGTGCGGCACCGTGCTGCAAGGCATCTGCGAGAAGCGCAGCCTGGCCAACGTCTCCCAGGTGCTGTACCACACGGCCAACCCCGTGGACACACAGTACGTAGCTGCCAATGACCCTCGTGTCTCCACTGTGGCTGTGCTCACTGAGCACAAGGGTACGCGCCTCATGCTCGTGGGACGTGGTTACACCAGCAAAGGACCCGGCGGAATTCCACCAATCACAACGCGCCGCCTCGAGCAGTACCAGTCCTCTCCTGCGTTTTCACATGAGGAACTGGGTAAGCTTGTAGTGGGCAGTTACTCTGAATACAACAACCAGTTTGTGAAGGCGCTGCACCACGGCAAACATATATATTTCCTGTTCTCATTCCATTGACACCCACGCCCACGGCGCGCTCGGCTCTGTGTGCGTACAGCATGGAGGAGCTGGATCAGGCGCTGCAGCGGGCACAGTTTCTGTGCTACACACAGGAAGGAAAAGGAGACAAAGAGCAGGAGGCCTACATCGCATACGAAGTCTCCTCCAAGTGCCTCAAGCTTCCTCCGGTGAGTCATCACTAAACATTAACGTGTTAGTCACATGTTGTGTTACATTTTGTGCTAATGTTCTACACTCTAATAATATTTAGATATTGTGGAAACAGTGATTGAAAGAATCCAAAACACAAGCAAAGGTTGAAGGCCCTGTAAAGCAATCAAGGAAATAACAAGGCACAAAGCCTACACAAACTCTAGGTTTGCAGTTGGCAAGACTTTGCAAAGTGTGTTTATGAACCATGTACTTACATATGCTAAACCAGGAAGTTAACACAAAGTCATGAGTATGGAAGAAAGCTACAAATTTATGTCTGCTCTTAACATTTCCCTACTGGTTGTCTTGCTGTGAAGTCGGAAAGCTGGTGTCCGTGTAGCATCCAAGGTTGGTCATACCATTACACCATTGCACCATTGGGGGACAAGAGCGGAGAACTTCACAAGGTACTGAACTGTGGTGTGTTCTTGTCAGACAGTGCATGATCAAAAATCACTATCTGATGTGGCAGTTTCATAGAAAAAATTAGAAATGGTCCAATCCTACATGTGCCCACCCCCTTCCTGTGGTAAACTGATGTTGTATGGCCCGCATTTGCCAACTGGAACCTGACAGGCTCTTATATTTTATGACACTGCACTACTTAATCATCTGTCTCACAGTGTTACTTTTTGGCGAAACTATTTACATGCCACTGGATACGTGTAAGATCTTTTACACCAATATGTTGCTCAAAAATATTCTGGGGGAAAAAAAGTTGAAAATTTTTATCTGCACTGGATTGTTAAGGGAAACTTCTTCTGGCTCAGTATATTAAAGATTTTTCAGAGAGAACCTTATTATTCCAAGGTCTTGACTCGCCTGCCACATGTTCAATGCCAGCTCCATTTTTCCAACGAGATTTCCAGCTCCCTCAGTTCCTTAAAAATGAATGCATCAAAACCACTTTTTGCTCATTTTGGGCTCACACTCAGATCCTCAGAAAGGATTTAATCAGATTAATTTTATGTAGAAATGAATGCCACTTTGGTCAATACTAACAATACATGTTAAGACATTTCTAATTATGACACACTGAGTCTGTTTCCTGTTTCAGTCCTCTGAGACACACTGAGTCGGTTTCCTCCATAAACAGTCTCAGTCACTGTTGAGCGTGATGTCAGTGTGACTTCACAGAGATGCGAGTCTGTGACAAGCAACCGAACCTAATGAACTAAGGAATCTGTAGTGAACAGAATGAGTAGAAAGAATTTAACGGGATGTACATCGTCAATTGTATGTACAATTTATTTAAACAGTCATTTAGGTACAAGTCCATCCAATCCGTCCATCCATCCACCGTACCACTTTTCCTACACAGGGTCACGGGGAGCCTGGAGCCTATCCCAGGGGACTCAGGGCACAAGGCACAAGGCAGGCACAACCCATCACATGGCACAATCACGCACACACTCACACTCCTATTCACACACTAAGGACAATTTGGAAATGCCAATCAGCCTACAAGGCATGGCTTTGGACTGGGGGAGGAAACCCCCGAAGCACGGGGACAACATGCAAGCTCCATGCAGGATTCGAACCCACAACCCCGGCAGTGGGAGGCAACAGCGCTAACC
>CM040982.1:3933057-3968057 GCA_022985145.1 Pangasius djambal | reverse complement strand
ATGATGATCTATAACTGTACAGAGGTTTGCTGTTTGATAATGGATTTACCTGTCTACAGGTGCATGCAGGCTACACACTAATTTGGCATATAAGCACGTCGCTTTAGATAGGTAGAGCACAGGCAGAATGTTTGTCGTGTTAAATACAGACCTTATGGCTCTATTTTCTTTTCTCTCCTGTGTGAGATTGTCGTGTTTGTAAATTGGCTGTGGAAACCAATATTAGCCAAAGCATCGTGAACCTTTTCAAATTTGTATTTAATCAGCACATTTTTTTTTTTTTTGGTAACTATAATATTTTCTATAGTTTTAAGATCCAACCCCTGGTGTGCATTATAGATGAAATTATTGGTTCATCTTTTGAACAAATATGATTACAGGTCCTGCTGTATTGAAGGCATGCAAGGGTATGCAATTTGGTTATAATGTTCCTCTTTATGTATATAGGAAGTAAATGTAAATTGCACACACGCCCACATACATTTTTGAACAAAATGCAGCAATTCATTAAGAAAGACGATATACATGACTTTTCAATCATATCTTTCTGTTTTTGCATTTCTTGAAAATTAGGCAGATTATAATTTTGCAGTAAAATGTGATGACGTGCTCACGTGTATTCACGTGTGTAATGTTTACGCTCAGGTTTTGTCCCTCCCAACAAGCAATCTGATTGGCCCACGTTCTCTGGACGTAGCAAAGACGAGCTCTGATTGGCTCTGTTTACTTCCGCGTCCTTAGACGTTGCCTGAGCAAACTGCGAGTTCAGGCAAATGAGCGTAAATATTTATCTTTATGTTTAATCATCATTTGTCAGTTTATCATGAAGAAATAAACGCTAACTAGCCTAGCGGTGTCCGAATGAAGCGCTAGCCTCTTCATCTGCAAACTGCTAGCTGATGTTTTTAAATTAAACTTCTCACATAAAACGACTAAAGCAGCGCTGACACACTAGTTTCGCTTAAAACGACATTGAGTGCAGAATAAACACGACTGGTTTTGAAATCATGTTTGTTTTTTTAAACTCACCGTGCATCATCGGGACAGCCGGCTCGGTGTGCGCATGCGCAATAGAGGAGGGCTGAAGAGACAGGTGGGTCTGTGGGGCCATTAATAAACGTTTTATAACCTCATACACAGCCAGTCATTCATTCGTCCAAACATCCATCCATCATATCAAGAGAAATGACAGACCACACCACCGTTTCACATATGCCCCATCCATCTATCCACCCACCCATCCATCCATCCATCAATCCATCCATCTATTTTAATGACAAGAGCAATGACAGACTATATACACATCCACCCATCTATCCATCCATCCATACATCATAATGACAAAAGCAATGCCAAACCATATACACATCCATCCATCCATCCATCCATCCATCCATCATATCAAGAGAAATGACAGACCACCCCACCGTTTCACATATCCCCCATCCATCTATCCACCCACCCATCCATCCATCCATCCATCAATCCATCCATCTATTTTAATGACAAGAGCAATGACAGACTATATACACATCCACCCATCTATCCATCCATCCATACATACATCATAATGACAAAAGCAATGCCAAACCATATACACATCCATCCATCTATCTACCCATTCATCTATCAGTCCGTCCATCCATCCATCCATCATAATTACAAAAGCAATGCCAAACCATATACACATCCATCCATCTATCTACCCATTCATCTATCAGTCCATCCATCCATCCATCCATCATAATTACAAAAGCAATGCCAAACCATATACACATCCATCCATCCATCCATACATCATATGGCAAGGGCAATGAGAGACCATATACACAAATCCATCCATCCATCCATCCATCAAATTCTGACACAATGACTAATAAAAGATGTGAAAGGAATGCATATTCATATGAAGCACAGGAGGCTAGTGCATGTTTCACTCTTTCAAAGTAAGTAAGGAGAGAAAAAGGAGTGTGAAATTACTACAGCTAGATTAAAACTCTGAAGCAGATGCGTGTAAATCATATTTGAGGCCTTTGTTGAAATACCTGTTTATAGGCTGGTCAAATCACCATCACTGTCTGAATAAACCATTCATCTCTTAAATAATCGCTTTATCCTACTCAGGATCACTGTAGCCTATCCTGGAAGCAGGGGGTGTGAGGTGGGAATACACAGGGCCCCATGCACACAAACATTCACACACAACTTAAAGTAGAAAATCCATTTACTGCCAGGTTTTAGGAGGTGGCAGACCGAGATTCCCTGGAGGTGTGAGGCGCCAGCGCTATCCACTCCAGGGTCCTGGGATCGATCCTAAAAGGTCCACCTGTTCTCCCTTATGTCCGTGTGGGTTTCCGCTTGGGTACTCTTGCTTCTTTTCCCTGTCCAAAACATGCCATTAGGTGGACCGTTGACTCTAAATTGCCCGTATGTGTGAACGTGTGTGTGCATGGTGCCCTGAGATGGACACGGAATCACATTCAGGATGTATTCCAATCTCACACCCACTGTGACCCTGACCGGGATAAAGCACAGTGAAGATGAGTGAATGAATGAATGAAAGAAATATTAAATAACAAAACAGCACAGCCAGTTCCTCTGTTAAAATTATAACTTTATTTTTTTTTTAATTCTCATACAAATTGTGATTTCATTCATTTTAGTGATTATTTTGGCTCTTAATTTCTCCTCAGCAGAGAAAAGTATCCGAGTCCAAAAAAGCTTTTTTTTTTTCTTCATAATATTTACAGGCACATATACACAACTGTTAGCAAACTATATTCAATACAAATACAAAAGAGAATTGAAGTTTACAACGGGCCGAAGCTTTCTTTTAACCCTGATTCCTTTAGAAAATTACCTCATTCTTTTTTCTTTTTTCCCCTTTGTATAAAAAAATGTGTAAAATATGGCGATTCACTCCACAAACACCATTCAATCTTTTGGCAAGACAGTGTCACAGACTGTACAGTGAGAAAAGAGTTCAGCAGTCTCTCTTTTTTTCTCGCTTGGGGAAAGGTGTGTTTTACTGGACCTCCACAGACTGTCGCCGTACACAGGGGCTTGCTTGTACATACACACGTTGTCCGATCGGGCCGGTTGTGAACCACAGACAAAAGCATCATGCGCTCAGTAAAAAAAAACAAAACAAAACAGGGCAATAAAACCTCATGCATGCACAAGTCTCTAATAATTAAGACTACACTGAGAAGCCAAACATTCAAATTTCAGGCTAACACACATATACTGTATAAACAAATGAACATTCACCTGCTCTTTTAAATTACCCAATTCTGCACGTACTCTAGTATTACTTTCACCAACCCTGATATTTCTAAATTATATATGCTAAATAAATATCAACTCACAATTTGTCTTTGTATTGAAAAAAACCCACAATCTTCTAAAGAAGGTATTATTAACTGAATCAGCAGTCCCTTGTAACAAAGGTGCAGTTTGTAACCATTTGAAAACAAAATACCTTATAAAAAAATTGTGGTTCGTAACATTGCCATGCAGTGGGTGTGGCTAGTTTCTTTGTTGTAGTTGTCTTTTTACATTTGTCCAGACTGAAAAGTAGCTCCGCCCCCAGCTGGGAGAGAGCTCCACCTCTTCTCTATAAATGGTAACCTGTAAGGCATGAACAGGTTGCTTCACAAAACTCTAATTGATGCTGCCGTGGTTCCTCCATTGATCGATCATCAAGTCCACCATCTCCACCGTTATATCAGTTCTGAAGAATCAAAGTAACAAGAAGACTTCTAAAGTGAGGATACACAGGTGTTTCCTGTGCAGAAGTTTTTTTTTTTTTTTTCATAGAGTCTAACGTAAGGCTAAAAACAAATAAAAAACAATTCCTCTCTCTCCCCTGGTAATCACAGTGACACGAGCCAGGTGCAGGCGTCCGGGAGCTCGTGTATGTGGAAGAGGGCGAATAGTGCTTTCCTTCCGAGTGTGTTACGCTGCCCTGTGACACAGCATGAACAGCAGTTTTGAAAAAAGATGCAGAGATTTGCTGGCTTCACGTGTCTCGGAGGAAGCACGTGTTAGCCTTCACCCGCACCGGTTTGTAGCTGTCGTATAACAGAGGAGCGTTAGCTAGTGGGTGGGACCGAATTAGGGAGAAAATGGAGGAGGAAAAAAAATAAGCAATGGGTGCAAATAAAATCCCTGCATGAAAGTCAATTGATATGTCTTGCTTTAAAAACTGACAAGTCAAGCGATGAGTAGAATCTTGTTTAGGCTAAAATATCAGTATTTAGACATGTGCTATACACATTTTAATGATTATCTCGTTTCCCTAAGAAGCTAAGAAGCAAGGAAGGGAAGCAATGAAAGGAAATGCGGACGCGCCTTTAAAGAAATGAGAAGCGCCTGTAGTTCCACCATAAGGTGTGGGGTCAAGGAAAGGGAAGGGGAACGGCTTATCAATTTATTATTATTATTATTTTTTACTAAAATTGCTATTGCAGCCAGTAGGCAGCTTTACAAATTACAAACAGCTACCTTAATATGACAGTATATACATATAGGTGTGTTTTTTTGTGTTTTGTTTGGTGCCCAGCATTTTTTCACTGTACACAAGAGTGGCTGAATGAGGGCACACACCACACACACCCCGCTCAAGCAATCAGGAAACACACTAGCAAAGATTTATAAAGCGACAGAAAAGACAAAAGTGTAAACACAAAGTGCTACAGGCAAAAAACAAACTGAGAGAAAAAAAAGAAAAGAAAAAAGAAATCCACACGTGATTACACACCAATATCATTTCTATTTACACAAGCATCACAGAGGACACCAAAAAGAATACGAGCCTGAAGATTATACACTTCAGAACAGTGTACACTGAAGTACGCTGGAAAGCATTTAGCAATACTGAAATTACCGAGAAGGGCAGCTGTGATCCTGAGACAGAAACTTCCAACAACAAACACATTTCTCCACAACAACAACAACAACAAAAAAGTCATAAGTGGTGTGAATAGCTGAATCTGTCCAGGCCAGCTTTCGTCTTTTCAAATCCTGTGGCACTTTCCTCCTCTCTATTTGGCAAATAACGTCAAGCTTGTATACTGGAATCGGTAATCATTATTAAAGGTTACAAACAAGGCACATTTGGTAATCTTGTATAAATAAGTGCTATTTACAGTTAAAAATAAGTTAGTTTCTTCTATTCAGCGTCCGCACATCTTCCACACCAACTCCGCCCACTGGCTCCGCCCATTTGTCATTATCACCAATGCACTCATCTAGAAACGCCCCCACGCCCCGCCTACAGAACGTCCCTAATCGAGTTTCGTTGTTTTGTCAAATAAAAACATTAAAACTGAGCTCTGTGCTAAGCCTTCAGTCAGTGAAATTATTTTGATCTTTTGATTGAAGTCAGCAGCAAAGTATCACATCTAATTTTTGAACCACGTTGAATTGTTGAACACATACTGATGCAGTCATCAGGTGAAGAAAAACAGCCAGGGCTAAACTGATCATCACGATTATTTTCAATATTTCAATACTGAAATCACGATTATTTATCATAATTATTCGGAACAAAATAGCTTTGCTGTATATCATTATTTATAAGTTTAACTTCACATATTGTACATGTAAATTCTGTATTATCCCATGATCTCTCTTTAACTAAACTTAGCAATGTCACTCTCAGTTATGGATAATTAACTGAAGAATTCATGATCATGATTAAAATATGATTAATCGCTCAGCCCTACTATAACATCTGTTGAGCATCTTGTTATTGCTCAAATATTTCGCTGCTGCTTTATTACGGGTATCTAAAACAGTAAAAATAAGCACTTAATTCAGTCTCATACCCTACCAGTGCATTCATTCTGACAAATCATCTAAATGAAGCTAAAAGCTGAAATGCTATTGTCCAAAAAAGAAAAAAAAGAAAAAAAAAAAGGTACACCCACACATCCGCTCTCTGACACATACACACCTTGTGCTATAATAAAACATGCTGTTTTTGCACTTGTTATGGCACTTGTGCTTGTGATTTATAATTCGATATGAATGAGTTTGTCATTAATAATTGCTAATCTAAGAACCCAATTAATATTCCAGATTGCAAGACTGAAAAACAGATCACACAAATGCTACGTTACGTAAAGCGACACAGAGTCGACATTCTGATTCTGACCAAGCAACAAAAAAAAAAAAAAAAAACACTGATCACGCATGCACGAAATCACGTTCACGCATCGGACGGGTCATACGAGCACTGAATTGCGTGTGACATAAGTAGAAAAACAGTTCGATGTGCGTAGCAGATAAAAAAATGGCTATATGTGCTTTTTTTTTTATCTCACACTCTGTGATAAAACCTGCTCAATAGCTGACGCTTCAGCCTCACTCAATTCTTTTTCGAAGGCTGAAGCAGGAAGTGGGGGTGCAGGCGAAGGGGTGGGGGAATCTGATTTCTCAGCTCGATCTTATTTCACGCAGTACCGAGCTGGCTTCCGTCAGCCGTGCCCAGCTGGTCAAAGACTCTCCTCCTCTGGGTCAGGGGTCAAAGGTTCAAAGTTCAAAGGTCAGTGACTTTGTTCTCCACCAGGGCGGCGACCTGCTGTAGCCTGTAGGCTAATTGCATTTTCTGGCCTGCAGGATCTTCTTCTAGAGCCATGATGATCTGCATTCACAGCGCACACACACACACACACACACAAATGCAACCATAAAGAGGCTTTATAAATTATATCAACAATATATAAACAATAACATTCACAAACACACGCAAAGGTGTGTTTCTTTGGTGCTACATCACTGACCTGATCATAATATTTGTTGATGTATTTATAAAGCTCGTGCAGCGCCACCAAGCTGTTCATCTCTGAAGCAAAGCTCTGAAATCACACAAAGCACCACAGGTTTCGCTTCAAATAAACTTAGAGCTCATCATTTGTTTAGCATTACAACACAGTACACCACAGTGAATTCTCATCTCTGATTGGTCAGAAGGTGTTGACTGGCAGTAGTTCCGGCTGCAAGGTTTATATTAATGTGTGTTCTAATATGCTGTTGTTTCCATAGTAACGACTTACACATGGACTTGTACGGCAGACACACCACATGAATAGATTTTAAAAAGGTTTCTGCAAGGATGAAGGAGTCTCCAGTGTCAGCGCTTTGTAACAGTCACAGGTAAAGCTGTAACTGGAATATCTTTCTAGTTTCTAGATTCTCGGTAACATGACAAGCTGAGTTGTTTTTTTGTCTTATTAATTTCAAGAGAGGGAAAAAAGTGAGGCTGCTCAAGGAATCACTGTTTAAAGCTGCTTTAACGTAAGTGATGACTTGTTTCATGAAAGGTCCACAACATTACATGTAACTATAAATGGATAAAAAGTATGTACTTTAAAAAATAAAAATTGTAATTTTTGGAAAACTGATGTGTTATTAGAGGAATCAAACAAAATGGGATATGTAATCATTGGAAAATAATCAACTCTGGGGTGGTAACAGTCACTAATCACATCATCACACAGCTGATTATTTTCCTATAATAGCATGCCCCCAAGAGTTTTATTCTTTACTTAGATTTTGTTCATCCTGCATTTAAATGGCCTTAAATAACTAAATGTTACTGTAGATTAGAAATTGGTGCGGCGAGTGCTCTAACTTACCCCGGATAACTCAGTGAGCATGGAGTTCATCTCCTGATAGCATCCTGATGCAGCACTGTGAATATCACTGTAGTACCTGCAGCACGAACACACCACATACTTTAACGGTGTTTCACTTGGTCAGAGTCTCTGAATGTCTGTCTGTGAATATTGGAAAACGTGCACTGTGCTTGAGTATGCTGTGAAAGCCTCACCTCTCCACTAGCTGTTTGTATCGAGGAATTTCTCTGGCATACAGCAGCTTGTTCACAGGGGAATCCTAAACCACGACAAAACAAAGCACACTTTACCCTCACTCATTCTCAAAGCCACTGTTAGCACAGCGGTACTGAAAACACGCAGTGTTTGACAAGCTCTGTCATACTGCTGTCTCTCTGAGCATGCTCACTCAGCCACTGGTCCACTAAAAGGTCAGCAAGGAAGGAGGTCACCCGGTTAATTAACATTGACCCAGCATTCAGGGGATAATAAGCTTACTGACCCGTCCCACTTTGTGCTCGGAGGTGGTGCAGGAATCGATAAAAGTCTGAGCGATGACAGACAGGACGGCGTCTACGCTGTCTGTTACTTGCACGTCAAACACAAATTGAGGGTTCTTCAGGATGTTCACCCAGAATCGCAGAGGTAAGCTAGAGGTGGGAAAGAGAAAAAAAAATGAAAACATTAATGACTGATTAACAGAGATAAAGGCTGTAGTGCTTCACACAAATGTAAATAGTGAAGTTAACGGGCAATGTATAAACTGATTTCTGAATAAAACGTTATTTGATACTTAAAACAGTTTTTTTTTTTTTAAACTTGAAAATTGTTTCCCCAAGTAATTTTCATTTTAAACTTTTCATTTGAGAGAGAGAGGTATGGAAGAGAGAGAGAGAGAGAGAGAGAGAGAGAGAGATGGTAGATACCAGAACCCCTAACAGTCGAGCTGATGCAGGTGATCAGAGACAGGGTATGTATTTAGTCTACGTTATTTCTAATATCTGTCTTATCTGTCATTTGTCATATCTGTCATACCTAAAATATCAGTAAAAAAAAAAAATGCAACACACATTAGGACCTGCCCCTTATTTCCCCACAACCCCCTCCCCGTCCTCTGACCCCCATCTAGTTATGTTTCAGATCTGTGGGAAACACTGGGAAAGAAAAAGCACGGCATCACCTTTGTTCGCAAAATCAAACACATATTTCGGAAACTCATTTGGTTAAAATGGCGTATAGACATTCTAGTGTATACCTGTTCGTTTTCCATATGTGTACGGTCTCTGGGTCATCGATGCCGTGCTTCTCGGCCATGTCATCCAGGAAGTCGAAGAAAAACCTGACGGCAATTGGGGGTGGCCGTTTGGTGCTCAGGATGGCTACAAACACGTCGTCCACAAACTTCTGCAGAGTTCCCTGAACACACGCAGACACATGGCAGTGTAAGAGCGAACGCCGCAATGCAGCAGTGAATAAACTGACAGCGACACTGACGGTAATGCTGAGTGATGTAACCCCGTGTTCACACCGGCACTCATGATGGGACAAAGTGTTAGGATGTCATTTCTTTTCCTAGAGAGATACAGATTTAAAGCAACAGAAGCTGTAGAAACTGTTGACTCAGTCAGGCTGAGTAGAGGTGAAGCTATAACACAATAAAACAAAAGTAAAATACACTAAGCGAAAAAAAGTAGGAAGAAAATTAAAGAAAAGGGTGCAGTACAAAGTAAATTAGACAATAAAATGCAAGACAAAGTGCAGCACAATGCTTGCCCTGAGTGCTCATCTAAAGGCACAAGAGAACCGACTTAAAAATAGATGAATCTTTCTTCTTCTGGAAGTTGGTTCCAGCTATGAGCAGCATAATGGCTAGATGCGGCTTCTCCGTCATGCAAACGAGAGCCGGAGCGATGTGGTGACTGGCAGTGGGAGTGAGGACAGCGGGGCTCAGGATGCCTCATTTTCTCCCACTGAGAAACATTTTGTAATTATGAACAAAAATTTGTTCACATTCAAGACAGAGGAGAAACTGATTGATGTGATTTATCTCTTCAAATGTAGCTGGATGTAAAATTAAACAAATGATGCTTGACAAAAAAAAACTGTAGACATCTTGGGAGTGTTTGATGCATTAATAGACAGATTGCAAGGCTAATTACAAGTTAATTACTTTATTGTTGGGAAATAGTAATAATACTAATAAAGTAAGTATTATGAAGTTGAAAAACCGAGAGTCAGACAGGTCTTTGCTGCTAGAAAAAAACCTATAACAAACAAGTTCACCTAAACGCTACCAGTGAAACCATGGAAACCAGCAGGAGCACACACTAGAGAGCACAGCACAGCAATCTGGGTGATGTGAGATGAACAAACATTGCTGCTAGTGTGAACATAAGGTAATACAGGTGAATGAAACCTTATTCAGTAGGGGTGTAATGATACACACCGGTCATAATTCAATTCATGATACTGGATTCATGATTTGATTCAATTAAATTCTCAGAATATTTTTAACAAAATCTGAAGTTATGACTGAAAAGACTCCTCATTTTATTTCTGAATCATAAACAATGCAAAACATTTTGTTTTTTTGTCTGTAAAAAACTAAATAAATCATAAATTGCTACGAACAATTTCGAACAGGTTTAATATTGTAAACAAAATGTACTACAGGTTCACCATATCTTAAAAGTAAATAAATAAATTTATAAATTCTCCCAAAATGGAGTAAAATAAGCAAAGTTTCTGATGGGAAAATGATCAATTGAAACAGAATGAGCTCCGTAGCAGAGCTTGAGGCGTCATTTTAACAGCAAACAGAGCTGCAAAGTCGGCTAAAATGCCCGAGTTCAGTGACGGTGGGTGTGGGGATGGTGTTGTTTGAAAGCTACTGAAGAGCTCTTTTTATAACGTCGTCATGTAATCATATAATGTATAATGTTTGTCAGTCCCAGAGTGTGCTCTATATATTTAAATTCTGTGGGTTGCGCAGATCGAGACCTTTGGTGTTCAAACAGTGCAACTGCATTAGATGCTAAATTAATAGAATGCTGATTCCCACAACATGAATCGCACATTCCCACGATGAACATCATCATGTGACCCTATTATTCAATGACATTTTCATTCTAAACAGTGAGCTACCTTCATTGAGAGCAGCCTTGTGAGATAGATCTCTGGGATGGCTTTGGCGCGCTCTCGCTCTCTCATGCTGCTTTTTCTGTGTTTGGGGATTTCAGGATCCTCGCTCGACTTCACAAGGTGCCACAGACGGAGACCCTCATCTTCCTCCCCCTCTAACATGGGTGTCTCTATAACAATCGAAACAAAACATACCGAAAACAAGAGCAGCTGAGTGAACAGGTTGAGGCCAGAAAAGAGCATGTAGGTGAAGTGTGAATATTCCCTCTTTACTGCATGCCACATTGCAAGATTTCTACTCGAACTGTCCTGTGATGGCTGCTCTAATTTATTATTAAGGAAAAATCTGCCCCGAATGACTTGAATATTAATATTTATAATCAGCATGTGATCTTCAAAGGCATCCAAATATTATTTTGTATTGAATTTCTAAGTTGATTTTAAACTTCTTTCATCAACGTCTGTCTATTTTCACTTTGGTTAATAGCTTGCTACATTACCCACAATGCCATTCCACTACCTGCTGATCGTGCTGCCAATGGATTTTAGCCCTTGCTTCATCTCTATCGAAAGAGAGCGATGCAGCGGCGCTTTAGTCCTTCAGTCTGTCCAGCTGTCTCACCTCCTCATCTGTACACTCTGCTCAAACAGATCAGCTTCCAAAGCTACAACGTTTGTGCTAATGCCACAAACACCATCGCGCTCGTCATCTCATAGATCACTGGCTAGCCAAACCAAGTCTCTGCCGTAATTCTGTGTGACTGCCTCGTACAGCTGCGCTGATTCCGCAACTTTGAGTCCAGTGTTTGCTGTCTTCACTACTTCTACACTGGATTTCTCATTAATATGATTATTCCTCTTTTTAGGTGCTAACAGTTAAACCTGGCTGTTATGTTTGACATTGCTAAAATTCCTCTTCTCATAATAAATGGCATTGTAGGTGCACTAGCTGTGACATCAGAGCAGCTACAAGTTGCCAGTTATTCTTCACTATGGAGAAAAATGTCTTGTTCCTGAACTGAAGGACATGGGAGAATAGATCTTTCTAACTCCAAGCTAATCTAACCCTGCAGCTGATACCGCTTCTACGTTTATAATTTAGCAGCTTTGCAGCCATGCAGGACTGGAACAGAGCAGCCATCACTTTTTTATTTACCATGAAGCTTACTTTCTCCAGTTTGGAAGATCTGATTAATGCCTGTGACACCGGCACTTGAACGAGGGATGAGGGCCACCGTGGCTCCGTCTGGCACCTGAGGATATGAAAGAGATTGAATGAGGGCATCAGATAGGACCAGACACAGTAGAATACATGAATTACCCTGCCTGTAGCACTGCTGAAATTTCCTACTGGCCGTGAGCGGGCTTTCAATGTATAATTAATAGTGAAGCAAAACAGAAGCTGGCAAATTTCCAGGCTGACTCAATGCCATCTCCTCACAAGGTAAGCACGGTGGAAAATCCAATGCAATGCTAGACTGGATTATTGATCGTTGCATAATTGAATTCCCCTTGCATGTCTGTTCACTTGAAGAGGTGCACAGAAAAGAGGAAATGCCATAATTGATAGAGAATTTTTTTAAATTTAATGTCTGTAAATAAGCACCCATAATAACTCAACCCATAATTACAGACTTTAAATGGACGTTAGGAGCAATGTGAGATGTGACACACCTTGTAGTGCTGCAAAGTGTTGAGCCTCTTCCAGTGACCTTGCACTATGCCTGTGACATCATCATCAGACAGGGTCAGGTGACCCGCTTGCCCTGATCGCCACTCTGTTAACATGAAACACAAACGATTAATAACCAGCATTATGGTACAATATGGAATGATTTCATAAACATAAATGGTTTGTATATAATTCTTTGCTTTCAACTATGCTGTACCGAGGTCCAGTGAATCGGCTGAGGGCCTCTGAGAAAACGGAGCTCCTTTGTAGATCTGGTCCAGGAGCTTGTCTTTCACCTGGGTGATGGTGTCAATGTCCAGAACCTTAACAGGACAGGGTTGGACTTCTACTCCGCTCTTAACCAGCACTGTCAGAGTCTGAGGAAACAACACAGTAGCACATTTACGATGACGAAAAGCCAAATCTCTTATATACGTGGCTTAAAAATGGTATTAGAAAACAGAAAAGGGCACAGAAATTGAAATTCTCCGAATATAAAAATTGTAACCCTCTAAACCATAGGTGCTCAACGTCAGGGTCACGATCGCACACGGGATCACCTGAGATGCATTTGGGGTCGCAGGAGGATTTTATAATTAAAGAAGTGGAGATAATTATAATTTTATAAATTTATGATATAGTTCTATATAAATTGATTCATGGAATATTTATTAACAATTAAAACTATCAGATTATTATTATTACAATTTCATTAGACATTCAGTTTGGAGGTCTTTTTTCACCAGGCCGCAGCATAGCCGCATCCTACATACTGTCATGTTAATCAAATTGGCCGTCACTCCGGACACTGGCAGCATGTGGACTGGCTATTTAAAAGAAAACAAGCGTATATTTGTGCTGCATGGTCTTGTTCCTAGCTTGAAATGCTAGAAAATACAATGTTCATGCTATATTTTGTGAAAAATATGAAAACCCCTGGGTTTTCCACTGAGATTTTCAGCTCTGCGTTACTTATAGAAATGCACAAAACTTCGCACACTTTGACAAGTTTGCACTCTTGCGAAAGGGTTTAATCATTAAAACAATTTTTTGAAGTATCAGTTGAAAAAAACAAAGAATCAAAAAAAGGAAAAAACGAAGTATTAAATAACTGATGAATGTTCTCCAGTATCTCGGCAGCCCAGACTCTCTTAAAAATACAGTACATATGGGATCGTTAAATGTTTGGTGAGAAATGGCTGTTATCTCCTTTCTTCCTGACGCAACTCATTCTATACATCTAGACATGGCCATTGTTTCAAAGCATTCAGAGGAAATCCAGTGTTATGGAAAGCGCCCAGCAATACAATTCTATCAGAACAGCAACAGAGACACGGAGCACTAGAATGTGCAATAAAAGTCTGAGATTAGAGTGAAATGGGATAGAGAAAGGCAGAGCCAGAGTAAGACAGAACAAGAGTGACACTAATAGAGATGTTCTGTGTCAGCTGTCACTCAAGTGTCTCTCAATCTGCTTATGAGAGCAGAGAAAGAGGGAGACGGAAAGAGAGAGACGGAAAGAGAGAAGAGGCACTACCATGGAGCAGTAGTCTATGTCCTCTCGGAGTAGATGGCTGTCATTAAGGGTGCGCTTGGCTTTACCCGTCACTGCGTCCACTGGGCCTTTGTCCACCTGATACTTTATAGCTCTATACAGCATGTACAGAGGCTCACCTGCTACCTCCTGCAAACATATGAGAAAAAAGCATTAGTACAATTTTTTATTTTGGAAATTTATGTTGATAAATTTGATATGATTAATTAAATGATTATTATTGTGATCATACAATTATTATTTCTTATCTATTTTTTCTTCATTTATATATTTTATTTCATGATTTTTGTATTAAATTAATTGCATTACAATTTTTTAC
The DNA here is from genome assembly GCA_022985145.1 of Pangasius djambal. NCBI lineage: Eukaryota > Metazoa > Chordata > Actinopteri > Siluriformes > Pangasiidae > Pangasius > Pangasius djambal. The sequence goes on along the minus strand of CM040982.1, from coordinate 3,953,748 downwards.
ATTAACTGTATTATACTGTTAGACATTTTATGTTTTAGTTTTTATACATTTGAATTTTGTTTATTTGTTGTAATTTTAGTTCTAATGGCAGACGTAGTGGAGTTTTTTTTTGTATTTGATCTTAAGAAATTAATGCAACGAATGTTTGAGGCATCATTAATGCCTCACTAGTAAATACTATATCTGGGCAAATTAAAAGTGGATTCATGATAAATTTATGGGTGAATATAAAAATTTGCATCCCCTCATTCGTTTTTTTTTTTCATTCGTTTCATTTATTCATCTTCAGTAAGCACTTTATCCTCGTCAGGGTCACAGTGGATCCAGAGTGTATCCCAGGAACACTAGATGTGAAACGGGAATACACCCTGGATGGAACGCAGGTGCACTGCACACACTCATTCACACCTAGGGACACTATTCTATTTGTTTCTCTACACTATCCTAAGTACACAGTTTTTTTCCCCATTTCTTTTGCTTGTGATAACGACAATGAATTGCAAAACTCTCTCAGAAATGTTTGTCCTGAGGGTATGCAGACTTTTTGCATAAACTGTAAGTAGGCTATGAGTGTTTCTTCCAGTTGCACCACACAGTACTACAGTATTTTTGTCCTAGGCATAAACTTCATTGTAGAGTGTTACAGTGCACCTTTAGGAATGAATAGAGACAGATGGACATCCAGTTCGTGAGCATTTTCTCCACCACTGTCTCAGTCCTGCAGTAGCACAAGAAAAGAAAAGTATTAAGCATATTAAAGTCTATTCACTATCCGAACTGAGTGGGAAAAAAAATCAGCAATTAATCCAATAAATGATCTATAAAAAAGGACCCAGCGGGTGTGTACTGCACCTGCGCAGCATCAGTTTGGGATTTTTGGCAACATACTGCTGCACCAGATCCCCCAGCAGCGTCTTCATGACGTCGGTGAAGTACTCCAGCTTATCGTGGAGCGCCATAGTGAGCAGTGACGCCATGTAGCCGCGGTCCCGCTGGGAGAAGTTCTGCTGCTCCTCCAGGGTGTGGATAAACTACAAAAACAGACGGTTTCCTTTAAAACCACTAACTAGAAATCTGTACTGCCATTCTTTGGTTTCTGCATATTTATGTTCATTCTCAAAGAACTGCATTTAGTTGCCTAAATGCTCTAAAATTGTTTATCCTGCCTTACCATGACCAAAAATAGTGACGCTGATGCAAACCTCCCTTCAGGGGTTGGAGAAACTCTAGACTCTCCACTGGGTTATTTTGTTTCATTTGTCAGAACAGAGGTTTCTCAACAGTATGAACGATTGGTATGTTTAACTATGGTTTTAAAAAAAAAAAAACATAATTTGACTGTGTATCATAAATAAAATACTGCACTCATAACATCCCCACACACAAAGTCAAACACTGGCTTTAATATTGTGAACAAAACACTTAAAAATGCATGAAGCACTAAGCCAGCGTGTTTTCATTTTGAGACTGGGCAGCTTTATCATCAGCAGTACAGACAGATACCGCTGCGTGAACACAAAAGCTCAGTTTATAATTTTTTATGCTTCTTAACTCTTTAATGTGAAATAATGTGACTTAGCCTACGCAGTAACTAGTCATTCTAGGCCTTCTTTTATCTCTTTCAGGATAAATTATGAGCTAATGTTTAAAAATGTCAGTACACAGTACCAGTGGGTATACTGTGTCACGCCAATGCACTTTCACTATAATGTAGCCTTGGGCTGAACACAATTACTTTAACTGGCTCTACTTAGAGCAATTTTAGAGCGATTTCAGTCAAAAGTTCAGTTTACACAATTCTCCAACTTACACCACTTTTAGTCACTTGGGTGACTTTTTATGATTTATTAATGACTTTCCTATGATTTCATGTGGACTCTGTAAATTATATATGGAGTCTGCTAAACAGTGGCAAAAATAGCTGGTTTTAAATTAATTTCAACTTGGTTAACATGTCTAAATATTCAGTTTATTAGCTGGAATAATCATGTACATTTAAATACATTAAGTTGGTTTACTTGCTCTTTTGTGTGAAGTAAAGTTATATTGAAAAGTAGCCCCATGGCATTTTATTACCCGTTTTCTTTTCATCAAGGTTCTTACTATCCAATCTCACGTGTATTCTAGGTATTCACTTATTTCGTAATATCTGAAACATGCAGCCAATCACTGAATATACAATTTCTATATGTGGACAAAAAGAGCTATTCCATGTGATTAAAGAACAGCTGTGCTAACACTGACTCCCCGCCATGTATGGCTGTGGCTTCAGTGGGAATCATACTCAGGACTCAAAATGCTGTACAACCCATAACAGAAGTTAGATAAACATCACTGCCTCAGGGCTACAGCACCCTCTACTGGACACAAAACAAGTCTAAACCCCTTCAATGCCGAAGATAAAAGGTGTTTAACTAACTCGTGTGAGGAAGAGTCTGTTGTTGAGCAGGTTGTTGAGTTGGCTCAGGCCTTGCTCCACTGTCTGTCTGCGAGATTCTGGCAGGTCCAGGTTCTGGCTCAGTGGTGCCCCTCTCTGACCAGGGAAGAAGATACGTTCGGCGTATGTGCGGTAGTCCAGGAAAGGTATTCCAGGACCACCGACGTCGCTGCTTAAATCCATCATCTCAGTCATCAAATCTGAGTTTAAAAGAGAAAAGCATGCAACAGGCTTTCAGTTAATCCTCCATAAATCCTTCTGGTGTTTGTGTGTGTATGTTTGTGTGTGTCAGTGTGTGTGTGTGTGGGGGGGGATTCTAAAAGACAGGAGATGAAAAATATAAACACACCTGTGAACTCCTTCCTGCACTGGTCTCCAACATTGATCTCTAGAGTTTCCAGCTGAACCAGAACCTTCTTGTAGTCTCGCATTGCTTGCTTACTCTTCCTCCTGTACACAAATCATTCATCATCATCATCAGAGCATAATACACATAAACACAAGATGGGACAAAAAAGGATTTGAGGACATACATAAAACATAGACAGGAAGTTCTTAATTTACAGTTTATAGTTTCTGTCAAGAATTTAAAGTGCTTCCTTAAGCAAGGAAACCCCTAAACTGGAGACGAACTGCCTATCCCTGGGTATGAGAGAATCTCTGGGCACAAACATTTCATTTGTTATGTTTAAGGGGTGTACCTGTACATAAGGATGATGACAAGGACGATGAGCACGACCACGGCCGCTCCGGCTGCCAGCCCGACCTGAGCCTCCAGAGGCACGGGTGTGTGAGTGCCCATGTCATACTCCACTGTGCCCAGATTAAACTCCAACTGCCCCATTACCACCTGAGAGACAGACACATATACACACTAGGGATGTAACCGAATATGAATGCATTATTCTGAATGAACAGATAATGTGTTCTAAACAGATGCTATACAAAAGGAGATACGAACAGGTTCTGTGTTTGTTTTGGAGGATATCTGGGTATCTGGTTATCTGGTTGAGACTAGAGGTGTTCAACACGACTGGGATTCCACAGGATGCAACAAAAATTCACACGAGCAGAAGGTTTTTACTTTCATGTGGACGTGAGTGTACAGTAATGTACAGTTTTCATTCATTCATCTTTAATAACTGCCTGGTCCAGGTACACACAAATAAAAAATGTGTAAGAAAAAAGGTGGGATTAAAAAAAGATGTCCCACACATATCACTAGCTGAGACCAATGATCAAGTGGAGTGGTGTATCTGAGGTTGAGAAACTGTCAGAGACTATCAGAATTCTCACACCATGCTAACGCCATGTTCATATTTCTGGTTTAGGCCTTGCCCACTTCAGACTTAAATACTAACATAGATACAGATATTTGGTGCACTATACATATTCAGATACAGGTAATGGCATTGCGTTACACCCTTAATGCACACACAAAAAAGCAGCAATCATGTGAGTATACAGGTGTGCATGCATACACGTAAAGGCACATTAAGGAAAAGTGTCATTTACTTTCATCAGTCTTACTGTTCAACGGGCTAATTCCCTTATATGCTACATGAGAGGACGATAAAACACACATGACCCTATTGACCAAGGTTTTGTGCAATTGCTGCCTTATTTTAGCATTAAAAACTCTCACAATTGACTTAACAGATTAAAGTGGCTTTTAGTGCCCATTAAGATCAAAGAGGAGGTCACTACTTCGTCGTTGCATATGCATTTACGCGAGTGCAAAATACCAGGCAGAGATTATTGCAATGAACCACCCATTTATCAAGGCTGATGGTAATTATAGTGACTTTGTGACTGCACATGCTATTTAACGACTGTAAAAAGCTGGTGTTATTCTGGGCACAAACAACAGAGGAGACATAGCACAGGCAGTGCTTTCAGATACTTATTATGCTCAATGACCAAAGAAGCCATTTTGCGAGCACACTACCTGCCAAGTCGCATTATTACGAATTTACTGAAATGATTTGGATTTCAGTCAACCTTCACTTTCTGGCCACAGGTTCTCTTTAGCATCCTGTGGCATCAGATGCTAGAATATCAGTCAGCCTTCTCTGCCATGCTGTCTGTAGTTCTGGGGTCACTTCTGTGATGAGTTCAAATGCACATAATGGGCCTCATTTGGCAAGTCGGATAAACAAATGTATTCGTAAATCATTCACAGGAGTATTTACACAAGAAACGTGCTATAAATGAAAATCCAGTTATTTTGGAAAAACGTTTATATCCTACGAGAGCTACTGCATGTATGTAACGTATAAGGAGACTCACTACTGCTGATGAGATAATGCAGGTTTATACACAGATTTTAATTAACGAATTTAATTAAATATTTTGTAAAACTTGTTCATGGTTTTACAGAAAGCAATCCAGAACAAATCCATACTATAACACAAATAAGAGGAGCCATTCAATTAGGGGAAAAAAGTAATGGCACCCTCGAAAGGGAGGAAGCGTTAGTCCGCGCCTAGGGGAGCTGATGCACTGCAAGGGCACATCCCAATATTTAGCGAACATCCCGCTTAGGAGGACCACTTTGCTGTTTTCAGCTCTCTGTGAGCTTTTTTATGGAGTTTTGTAGGTGCCACTCAATGTAAATCAGCTTTGCCATGAACTTGCTTGGTAATTCATGCGTGATTGGCATTTATCAGCATATGCACAAGAGTGTGACAAAAATCAGTGCTGTCAAAACTTTTTGGTAAATCTGATAGGAATTTTTAGTTCAGTTTAATTACATTTACACACACCTTTAATAAAAGATTGATAAATGAGGGCCATTCTTCCCAGATGACCAGGATTCATGTGATTAATTTAACATGAATTTTTCAAATGAACGTGGTATGGTAGATGCAACTTACATTCGTTTAATTTCATCAAGTCAATAATGAACATGTTTGGAATCATAGCATGCACAGTCCTTAATGTTCAAGTTCTGTGATATTAAAAACCCTATGAACACACGCTGTGGCAAACATTCCAGATCTGCCCATTTGCTGGCCGTTTGTCACGTGCAAAGCATGTTAATTAGGCACCATGCACCTGTGTTCATTATCTGAGCACTTACCAAAGTGGCCATGCCCACCAACGCAAATGGTCACTAAAACGCCATAATTAGCACTTCTCAATTTTGTTTGAGGAGAAAATTATGTGGTATCTAGGTCTAATGCACTGACCTTCAGCCTGGGCAGTTCTTCGTTGTCCAAACTGAGTGGCTGCTCCTCTGGAGGTTCACAGTACAGGTGAGTGTCGTCCAGAGTCTTCACATCACATATCTTGTCTCCAAGCCTAGCTACCACTTCATCTTTACTCATGGCCAGGGTTAGACCTTTCCCCTGCACAGTAAAATGCACAGCATAAACACTGATGATGCATGTCAGACTGAAGATATGTTCACAATACAGGTTTAAAGTGGCAAGATTTTGATTTTTTTTTTTTTTTTTTTTGGCTTAATATGATACTTATCTGATTTTTTTCAGTATTTAAATTAGATGTGAGCCACATTCACATGTGGTCCTAAATTAAATAGATATCTGATATGTGGCCATGTGGCCATAATAACAACTGTGAAAATGGAATTCCTGTTATTTTTTCACCAAGCATATCAGCATCATCATTATTCAGTGTTGTGGTATATAAGCAGTGGATCAACAGTAATGTGAGTTCTTCTTCTCCTTCTTTTGGCTGCTGCCGTTAGGGAGCGTTGGTCCGAATATCTGATTTGGCACAGTTTTTACGCCAGATGCCCTTCCTGACGCAACCCTCCCCAATTTTATCCGGGCTTGGGACCAGCACTGGGAGCGCACTGTCATGTGCAACTCCAGTACCTAGGGTTGGTTCCCTGGCCGAGAATCAAGCCCGGGCCGCACCGGGGCCTAACCACTAGTCCTCCAGGAAACCCGATCAACAGTAATGTCAGTGAAATAGCTAATTTATAATGCTTGGTTAACTATTTTTTATTTTCTTCTTTCTGTCACTGCTATTATTCATTTCATTATTATTATTTGCCTATTTTACTTTTTTCAATTTGTTTCTTTGCTTTTTTTTTTTACTTGAAATTTGTCACAGCCAGTCCACCTACTGGCATGTTTTTGGGAGACAGGAGGAAACCGGAGAACCCAGAGGAAACCCATGTGGACCTGAGGAGAACATGTGAAACTCCATACAGACCGTCACCCAAGAGCCGGGGAGCTCTGAGGCAGCAATGCTACCCACTGCACCACCATGTCACGTACTAATATCTAAGAATTGTTAAAAGCAAATGTGAAGGCAATAAAATCAAATCTGAGCAAATAAAAATCAGAACTGAGAGCCTTGTAATGAGAACAAAATGCCATAAACATCACTTAGCAAGCTGATATACATTACATTCACATATATCAGATTAAAGAAAGAAGGGTACATCATGAATTAGATGTACTGCCATATAAGCCTTATTTTTTTTAGATTTAAAAAACTGAACAAATAAGTACAAGCAGACAGTCACTGAGATAAATTATGTTTTTAAACAGGAGCAGTGTGTAGGTCTTTAAAGCGTACTGTGCTATCCGGTGTATCTTTGCAGTGAACACAGTCATATATCTGAACATGAATACTCTCATTTAAAATGCATGACTATGTTAAATATTGATATTAGAAAAATTAATCATGGTTAATATCTTCAAAGAGTTCTACTGAGAGTTGAGATGTTTTTAGAATATTTTTCAATTCATATTAACTGCAGTTTCTTCTGTAGTTTCTCGGGTGGGATTTTCAGCACATACTGGATTTCTGCTGTTCATATGTAAAGCATTTCTTTAGAGGCTTTGGATAAAATAAATCCCTGTAAAATAAAAAGAAGAAGAAAAATGGCATGGACTGGGAAAGATTGAAAACAATTGATCGGGTCAACCATTCGTCAACACGACAACCCATCAGGAGACCGACTGAACAAAACCTTCCTTTAATTAAAAAGCGTTTTTTTTTAAATTTCATTAAGTAAAAGAAGGCAGCTGCTGAAGATTAAATGAGCAAGTGACAGCAAAGCTCTCCAACTGATGCTACTAATGAATTAACTGACTGCAATATAATCTGTCTTCATGCTATTTTTATAGAACGTTTACAATTTGACAAGATATGGATTAGGGACGTTTGTACAGTCGCCCCTGTATGCCTCTGTTCTTGAAATGAAGCAATCAAGACGTGACTGAAGTGTAGACTTTCAGCCTTAATTCAAGGGGTTTAACAAAAATACAATAACCACTTAGGAATTACACATTACACATTTTCACAGGCTCAAAAGTAATTGGACAAAGTAACATCATAATAAATTTTAGGATTATTTTTAATACTTAGACGCAAATTCTTTACAGTCAATGACTGCCTGAAGTCTGGAACCCACGGACACCACCAAATGCTGAGATTCCTCCCTTGAGATGCTTTGCCAGGTCTTTACTGCAGCCGCCTTCAGTTGCTGCTTCAGTTTGTGGATTTTTCTGCATTCAATTTTTTCTTGAGTACATAAAAAGCATGCTCAATTGGGTTGAGGTCAGGTGACTGACTCGGCCATTTAAGAACATTCAATTTCTTTGCCTAAAGAAGCTCTTGGGTTGCTTTCGCGATGTCGTTTTCTGTCATTATCCATCTGTACTGTGAAGCGCCATTCTATCAGTTTTGCAGCATTAGACTGAATTTGAGCAGAAAGTATAGTTCTATATCCTGCTACTTCTATCAGCAGTCACACCATTAATAAGTGACCCAGTTCCACTGGCAGCTATACATGCCCAAGCCATAACACTTCCTCCACATTTGATAGATGATGTGGTATGCTCACAAGCCCTTGCGTTCCTTCTCTTCCCATCATTCTGGTGCAACTTAAACTTGTATCAAAACTGATCTGACCTTTCTGTTCTTGAGTGTTACCATCTTGAGGTAAACCGTCTGTATTAACATTCATGAAGGCCTCTCCTGATTGTAGACTTTGACAATGATACACCTGCCTAGTCCAGAGTGTTCTTGATTTGGCTAGATGTTGTGAAGAGTTTTTTTTTTTCACAAAGGAACAAATTCTGTGATCATCCACTTTAGTTGTCTTCAGTGGCCTTTTGGTGTTGATGAGATCACCAGTTCATTCCTTCTTTTGAGGAATGTACCAAACTGTTGATCTGGCCAATCCTAAAGTTTCTGCTATCTCTCTGATAGGTCTGTTGAATTTTTTCAGCCTAATGATGGCCTCCTTCACTTGCATCAACACCTCTTTGGACGCATAGTGATAGTTCCCATGAACAGCTATCAAATGCAAATTCAACACTTGGAATCAACTCCAGAGCTTTTATCTCCTTAATCTGTCGTGAAATAATGAGGAAACAGGCCACACCTGGCCATGAAACTGCTTATCAGTCAATCGTCCAATTACTTTTGAGTCTGTGAAAAGGGAGGGACTCGGTAAAAAATAGCTGTAATTCCTAAATGGTTTATTCATTTTTTTTTTTTATTAAACCCCTTGAATTAAAGCTGAAAGTCTACACTTCAAACACATCTTGATTAATTTCAAATCCACCGTGTAAGTGTACAGAGGCAAAATTATGAAAATTGTGTCACTGTCCAAATACTTATGGAACTGGCTGTATATATTCTGAGCACTAATAATAAAAAATACTAATCTAAAGTAATGATTTGAATGTTTTTAGCTCTTAATAGCCCTGTGTATAATCAGCCTCACCTCCACAGCGAGCACTCCTCCAGGTTTGAAGCGGATAGGTAAGGTCGGGTTCTCACGGTTCAGGGAGTATAACTGTGGGTCTGGATGGTATTTAAACCCGGTGCCCTTGATACTCTCAAAATCCAAATGCACATTGTCCATCTCGAACCAAACTCTCACGACACGGGAGTCTGCCGGCACTTGAGGACTCGGACAACTCATCTGCTCTGAGCTAACGTTTACACAGAGGGCCTTTTTCTAAGAGAGAGAGAGAGAGAGAGAGACGAAAGTGACAAAGGGATTAAATAGAGCCAGACTGAAGTAGAAGGAAAACAATGATGTGCAATGGGAAAAAGAAGAGAGAGTGATTGGTAGGGAGTAGATAACAGAAAATTGCTTGTTTACATCCAAGATTTTCATCAGTCCAGAGGAAATCCTTCTGACTGCAGATTCCAAATGCTTATTACTCTAACCTTAGTCCATCGACGAAAATCTTAATTTATGTGTATGTTACATGTAATTCAAACCAAATTTAGGAGTATATTAGTATTTAGTGTTAGGAATTCTGTTAGTGTGCAAAAAGTTGCCAAAGAAACAACAATATTAAATAATGGCGAAACATTAGCTGTCAATGTCTGTTTCTAACTTTTTAAACCTATTTCCTCCCCCCTAAAAATCTAGCTAGCTCTCAGCTACAGCTACAAACTAGGAAGGATGAAGGCCAACATGTGCTTCCTCTGAGACACAAACAGCCATTGTATATCTTCTAACTGCTGCTCATGCTACGTCACAGGGCAGCTGAACAAATTTGGAGGAAAGTTTCATCTACCCTCTTCCACATACACAAGCTCACAGTCACCAACAATTAGCTGTTGTTGCTCTGATTGACAGTGTAAAAAACACACTTACACAGAGAGACTCAAATGCTCACATGGCTATTTTTCTTTCACTTAACACATTATTAAACAGATAAAATTTCATCAGGCTTAGCTTTGAGTGCATATATAAAGGTTCATTATTCAGACTGAGCTATTACTGCATATAAACACAGTTAAAGAGCATTTTAGCTTCCAGTGCATCTGGACTAAACTCAGAAAAAAAGATACAGTAAAGCCAATAAAAGCATCAACTGCTCAGAATACTGTATTATTAAAGAGTAAGTGTGTGCATGAATCTGTGTGTGAACTTCGGTCCATTTGCATTTTTCCAACTGGACATTCCACACATTCATGAAGAGCGCTGTACCGTGGCCATGGTGCTGTCGAGGGGAATGTTCCGGGCTGAGACGTGACTGTATCGCTGTCTCCTGACCATGGTCTCGTACCGAACGGACATCATCGGCTGCTGGACCACATCCAGGTTCTGGCCAGTTACCATTATATTACGCCCACCCCTATAAAAAGATTTTTTTTAAAAAAGAAGATTTAAAATAGAGCACTTTTTTCTAAAATTTATCATGGTTTTGCAATACTAATTTTATACCTCATGTATAATGCTAAAGCTAAAAGAAGAAATGGTATTTACAGTACTGCACGGAAAAAAACACATAAGTAGCAAAAAGGCATTATAATCTTTTATTTACTACAATGATGACCAGCAAAATCGTAAAATGATATTTTACTGAATCAGACTCACCCATGGAAGCTCTCGGTAGGAGTTGCATCAGTGATCACCGGATCCTCTAGATAGTCAAAGAGGATATTACCCACAGTCCTCTCTGCTGTTCCAAACTGCACTCTGACAGGTACTTCTGCAGTTTGGTTTGAATGGCTGGTGCGGCACACCAGCTGTGTGTCACTCACTGCATCCACACTGTAAAATAAAATAAAATAAAATAAAATAAAATAAAATAAATACACAAACAAACAAATAAAACAGATAATTTTATTGTCAACTCTAAAATATGCAAATATTTTAAGTCAGCCTACAGACACAACAGTTTTTCGTTTCACATGCTCGTATGACACACACACAAATGTTGCATGTTACTTTTTAATTACAAGTTTAACGAATGAACTCACATGTGACAAGGCTGCGAGCCCACGAATGCCCGCAGGTCAGTGCCTTGCCCTGTGAGGAGCTGAGCCCCGTGCACGGTGAGCCTGGTGCCTCCCGCCATGGGGCCTTTACTGGGCACAATGCGGATCAGCTCGGGGTTCTGGTAGGTGAACGTCTGCTGGGACTGACCCGGCTCTGAGCTCCCCACAGTCACCACCACAGGCCCTGCGGTCACACGTGTGGAGGGCTGAAGCTCGCACATGATCCTGAAACACACACACACACACACAGCTGAATGAGTACCATGCATATGCAGTACATGAACCCACACCCATTCAAACCATTAAAATATGCTGCTCTGACTGAATTTCTGTGGAAATGGTATCATTTATCTGTCACATATGAGGGATTCTCTCACACATAGCTGAAGTTTTCCACCAGCTATAATTACATTATTTGTCTAATTGGATTAAGAGAGGCAACAAGAGATCTGGCTTAACGTAACGCCAACAAGGCTAAGTCTGAAGCTTGGTACAGAGGATTTCCATATCATTCGTAAGTTTTAACCAACCTTGGGTGTTAGAAAGGAGCTATATAATTCTAACATATTTTTACAAACAAATAAGTAAATAAATAAATACACACTTAATATACGCTAACCCCTTTTCAGTTGTTGTCCTATTGACCAAGGAAATAGAGTTTGACACGACTCACATCCTTAACGCTAAAATGACAAATCCATAACCCAGAGTTTCCCTCAGTAACATACAGACCAAAGAAATACACACTTTAAAAACTGTATTTTGGTGCTTATTCAAGTTTTTTATATGTTTTCAGTAAAATACTGCAAAAAACATTTACAGCAGAAGTATATCACTACACGGCATTTTTAAAATATACTTTTAATCATAAAGAAAGAAATAAAACATAGAGCACTGGTTAATGGTAGTGTGTCCGAGGGTGTGTATACCGGGTTGATATAAGGTAAGCGTTGCGCAGCGGCTTGCAGGTGACTCCGGCCACTGTGACTCCATTCTGGATATCCTCGTAACGCTGACCCAAGTTGGAGCCCAGGATAGTGAGGACAATCCCTCCCTCTAACGGTCCTGTCAGTGGCCACACCTGAACAAACACACACACACACACACACACACATGTGTAAATGCAAATGCACTGTATACAACTATCTAATAACAACTGAAAACTGTCTGTATGCAATGTGTATTCAGTGTTTGTATAGGTCTTGTATACCCATCTTTACTAAAGGTGCCAATAATTTTGCAGCTGACTGTATATATTTGTGTGTGTGTGTGTGTGTGTGTGTGTGCGGGGCTGTACAAAGCTACAATAGTGCTGCACATACTAGCAGAAATTCATCAAATCTAATCGAACGCTGCTGTCACTGCTTGTTATTTTTCTGTTATAGACAGTGAGAGAGAGAGAGAGACTGTGGCAGTGCTTCACGTCTCAATCAAGAATCATGCGAGCCTCCCCAATCAGATTAAAAAGTCAATAATCATAGCAGCATTACTGTTAACATCCAGTCTTACAGATATAATCTTAAGTGCCTAAGGGATTTTCCCTGCCTAATTTATGAACCAGACTGAAGACGGATGCTTTGTTCGTGGTGTCAGGCGAGGCGAGGGATTATCTGGCAACAACCGCTACGTGAAAAGAAGCAGATCCATTGTAATTACATTTTAAAAAGTGAACACCTTTTACATTTTCTAGGTCTGATTCCCTCTGTGCTTGTAGTGGTTGTGGAAAGCATATGTGTGTGTGTGTGTGTGTGCATTAGTAGTGTACCTCAGTAATGAGCGGTGGAGGACAGGCTTCTTCAGTAACGCTGGAGCAGGACTCGTGAAACGCACAGCGTGGACTTTCTCCTCCACACCACACACAGTGGTACTGCTCCGGTACAGCACGGCACTGACTGCAGTCTGACTGACCCACCGAGCAGTTATACAGCTGCACTGTGTTCACACACACACACACACACACACACACCCCCCAAGCCAACGCATTAGTAACCCCACTAATGTATTCGGAGCAAGAGCAGGGAGTGTGTAGTGTGTAAAGATAAGTAAATGATGCTGTTGAACAGATACGTGCAATATATAGCAGCCAGAGGTCAGAAAGCGATAAATGTAGTGTGTGAAAATCAATACAAGCTGCTGCCAGTGATGTGCATTTTGGTCGTTTCGACAATTCTACTAAAAGTTTGTGAACATTTGATATTAGTAGTGTAAATCTGATGATGAAGAATGATGATGGTGTGGTGCACTAGCAGTAGTGATGTTCAGAAACGGTGACAGCAAGAACGACAAGATGATTACATGGTTTTTATTCAGCGGACAAAGAGGCTCAGTAGGCTAGTGGCATCCGGTGTTTTTTTCTTTTCCCGTTCAACAACCAGATAAAGAAAATAAAACACTTACCAGTTACTTTGACAAAAAAAAAATTTATTTGGTATTTATACTGTATACATATTGAAACGCTTCAAGAGGGTGTGATGCACCTCGACGCTATAACTGTAGTGCATGATACTTTTTATGAATCCATCCTACACACATAGGCTTTTTAGTGGACGAATTAATTAGTGTGCAAGGATGACAGACAATCGTTTCAGAAGTACATGGAAAAATAAAGCGCAGCGCAGAGCCGTCGTATAATTCACCTGCTTATTACACAGTCACAGCCTTGTGCTTAAACATATCCAGCGAAATAAAAATGCTACATAGATTCGAGTAATATCGTTTACGTGTGATGTGAAGAAAGAAAACCACAGCTGTGGCAGCAGAGGCATGGTCAGGTTCTGGCTGTGAATGAGAGGAGGAGTCACAAAGAAGCAGTGCGTAACTGACTGAACGTGTGTACCTGTGTGACTGGCATGGTTGTGATTAACTGCTGGTGTCCTGCTGATCTTGTCTGTGTGCGTTTGTGTTAAGTTTTACGTTGTTTTCAATGAACATTTTTTTACTCATTTATTGGTTTGTCCTGATCAATCAGTGACGTCCGTTGCGAGTGTGATGCTGTACTGTAGAGGTCACCAGTCTTTAGGTTTTCATTCCAGTCACACTGTATACTCATTTGAAGACCAAGATCAATTGATTAAACAATCGGGTGCAATCGAGTGTCACCGGAATGGAAACCTACAGCCACACACCGACCTCTAGCAGATAAGATTGTTGGCCACTGTAGAACAGATCAAAGATCAGGATGTGATGCAGTGTATGGCATCTGGAGTGTGTGTAGATCACAGGTCCGTATACTTACAGCGGAGGTGTGGAGCTGAGTCTATACGCCGAGTGCCTCTCTGTAGGTACACTGGAGCCAAGTACTCCATCTGTTTCACTGTGTACTGAAACTACACACACACACACACACACACACACACACACACACACACACACGATAAAAAAAATCATTAAATTATGAACAGTGCTATTTTTCAATTTACCTGTCATTATTTATGGCCTAGTGCCAGAGATGAGTACAGAACAAAAAAACCTTATTCAAGGTTCTATTTAAAAATAATGACTCAAGAAAACATACATGTTGCCTTAATGTACATGTTGAAGTCATGTACATCTTTTCACATTGAGGACAAATGAGAGAATAAATCATAAACAACTATTACAAAAAGTGCAAACAGTCACTGATGCTCAAGAAGGCAACACGATACAGTAAGAGCCAGCGGATGTAAAACAGGTTTTTTTACAGGATGATTGGTGAAAATTGTTATTATTTTGCTTAAAGATCTTATTTTTTTTCATTTAGTATTGCCCTTCAGAAGCTACATAAGATAAGTTTCCCAGAAAATAATAACAATTTACACCGATCATCCTGTTCAAAATTTTACACCCCCTGGCTCTTAATGTAGCGTGTTGCCTTCTTGAGCACCAGTGACTGTTTGCACCTTTTGTAATAGTTGTGTATAAGTCCCTCAGTTGTCCTCAGTGTGAAAAGAAGGATCTCGTAATCATATAGCCTCCGTTGGAAAGGGGTCAGATATGCAGTAG
Source organism: Pangasius djambal (assembly GCA_022985145.1). NCBI lineage: Eukaryota > Metazoa > Chordata > Actinopteri > Siluriformes > Pangasiidae > Pangasius > Pangasius djambal. The sequence continues at coordinate 3,938,597 of CM040982.1, read as the reverse complement.
ATGCTGGAAAAGCAAAGAATGTGCAGGACCTGGAAGGTTTTTCTGAAGAACAGTGGGCAGTTTAACTGCTCAGGATAAACAAAGGACTCATGAACAACTGTCACAAAACATAAAAACAGTCGCTGATCATCCAGGTAACAACACACAGCATTAAGAATCAAGCGTATGTAAACGTTTGAACTGGTTCATTTGTGTAAATTCAGTTATTATTTTGTCTTGTGGAATGTATGTATACATCTGCTATGTGAAATACTTTAATCATAGCAATACTGAATAAAAAACAAAATGCAATTTTTATGATCTCTCTTATTGTTTTTTTAAATTATTAACATTTTGCAGATTCTGCAAGCCGTATGTATACTTATAACCCCAACTGTAAGCACTTTAAATCTGACCGTGTGACTAGTAACTAGGGTGCATTAGTTTATTAGTTTTTTCACTTTCTTACTTTTACTCAAGTAGTTATTTAACATTTTGCAGATTCTGCAAGGCGTATGTAAACTTACGACCTCCACTGTATCTCATCACTTTTGACAAGCACCACATACTGAACAAATGAGACATCTATTCTGAATTTGATGCCAGGAGAATAAATGCATACTTCTTAGTCTTTAAGCATTCTGTTTTCATCTCTTTTTTTTAAAGGCCTGTCAGTTTTGTAAAAACTCTTCACTTTCTGACCTAATGTCCCTAGCACTGTAGCTAGGCTCTGGTCTGATTAGCTGCCTTCAGCTAAATAATTTATATAAATGCATGGATACAGAAGCTACAGTTGACAACCGCTGCATTATGTACTTATTATTCTGACAACCTAGACACTTACTTTTTTTTTTTTTTAACTTTTTTTTTTTTTTTTTAAATTCTGCCAGGGATGCCTTTCCTCTGCCGAGTCACTTATTTCTCATAAAATCCTCAGGTGACTGCAAGTTTGAAACCCACAGTCTTCCATGGCTGAGCCAAGAGAGCAAAATTGGCCATGCTCTCAGAGTGGGAGGGACGGCGTTACTCTATCTCCCCTGTCAATCACAGCGACACTAGCCAATCATGGGTGTCTGCGAGCTCATGTATGTGTAAGAGGGTAGATAGCGCTTTCCTATGGGCGTGTTACACTGCCTTGTAATACAGCAGGAGTAGCGCTTAGAAAAGATGTGTTTGGTTGGCTTTGCGTGTCTCTGGGAAGCACATGATAGCCTTCACCCTCCCCGGCTGGTAGCCACTGTTGATATTAATGTAGCAAGGTATGATCACTAACGTATGGTGTGACCTCATTGTGGCTTCAGTTGTACCTCTTGGATTTGAGGGAATTAAATGAAAATAATTGAAAAATACTAATTAAATGAAAAAGAAATCTCTAGAGAACAAGGTGACATTAAAAATGTAGCAGGAAGAAAACGGGCGATGATAACAAACTAAAAGTAAATTTTTTTGTCCACATTTGGCCAAGTAAGACTAAAAAACTACTCTTAGTAAAATTTATTTAAGAAGTTACAGTACAGTACAGTAATTATAATAGAGTAAATGTAGTGCAATACTGCCTGCCTGCTGCATAAACACCCTTCTGATGCAGGTTATTGAGTGTGACGTAGGAGAGAGGAAATGAAAGGCATTTTTATCGATGCTGGTACCTTATGAGTGGCGCACTTGAACACGTGTGTGCCCGTCTCTCTGCTCCTGTCCAGGGTGGCGTGTAATAGCGTCTCCTGGCCCTCAATTACCACCAAACACTCGTAATCCTCGTCGCCCTGCACACAAAGACACAACTCTTTCTCACAATCCAATAACAGGTGCTCTCTTGAGTCTGACAATAATATCATGACTCATAACCTCAGTGGCCTTTCAAACACCCGCCACGTAATGGTCTTTTTAAAAGCATTTCCACGAAACAGAGACTGGATAATCACTGAGACAACAAAGGCAGGGTTTCTTAAGGCAAGAGCATGACGAATAAAAAAGAGAAGAAAATAATAAACAGAAGTGCTTTATAACCTTAAATATGTCCAGGTTTCTGCCCTGTAGTAACAGCTGTGTGTCAACTCCAACCGGAATCAAAGTGGAACTTTCCAAAGCCCACACGCACGGGCACGCATCTGCGCCATGGGGTTCTGATTTCTCCTGTTACACACATACACATAACACAACATGCACAGGATTAGATTTTGTTCACCACTAATTAACAATCAAAGTAATATGTGCATTTATAACAAGAAAGACTTATAGGCCCTAGCCCAAATGCCACGCTAAGCCATACAATCCTTCTCCTTGGTCCTATAAAACAATACGATGGGCTACGGGGAAGAGATTGACAAGGCTGGATTCAATAAGGGGGCATGAACATTGCACAGAGGGTGTTTGTAAGCTACAGTGAACTACTTGGGATGGGTCATAGTAATAACACCTACAGAGGAAAACCTCATGAGAGGTGCTTAAACACGCAATATGGCAAAACTAATATAACATCAGATTACACACATTTTTTACAAAACACGGTACATATTCAATATTCTTTCTGCTAAGGATTTTAAAAATCAATACAAAAGCAAAACGGTGAAAAAAGATGCTACAGAAAATGTTTTTTCCAGTGTTTTTATGAAAAATTATCTGACAAACAGACAATTCAAACCAATTAAAAAGTATATAAAATAATAATGAGCTAAAAAGCGTTTGTTTTTTTTAATGTAGATTTTTTAAAGAGTGTAACGCCAGTGGATGTTGGTAAAAAAAAAAAAAAAGATCTATGTGACTCATCTAAATGGCACTTAGCCAGTAAAGGATATCACGGCATGGTTATTGTAATATTAATAACAAAATACTTAGTGACATTGCTAAGTAACATTACTAAGTAGATTTACTCAGTAATGTGTCTGAATAAATTAAACTAGTAAAAGTAGTTTAAATGGGGCACATTTTTTTCTTTCTCAAGAACATTTGGTACCTCTGATACGTTCTCACCTCTACGTTTCTCTTATTTTTATATCCCAGCGACACCCTGCTTGTTTAGCTCACTAGTTAATTCATTTCTCTGCCGCCTGCCACACACACACACACACACACACACACACTCACTCACATCTCTCCACACTCACGATGAGGTCACACCTTAAAGGCTTTGCATTCAGTCAGCAGTGGAGGATGTCAAATTACAGTAATTTTTTTTTTTTTTTTTTAGCTATTTTGGCCACCTTTGCCCAATGCTGTATTCATTAAGAGTACAGTACAGTAAAAGAGAAAAGAAAGACAGAAGCAACAGGAAACAAGAGGGGGTAAAAAACACAAACCTAAACAGAGGCCGACACAGAGGAAGACAAAAAGCAATCTTACTCTGCTGTTGTAGATGATGTGTTGCTGCGGGCAGCTGTGGTTGTGAGTGCAGAGTTCATCTCGAGCGCACCAGTGGCACGGCCACTCGCTGCTCACACACGCCATGCACCTGCAGCGAGAGGGATGATATTACACGCACACAAATTCACAAACATCTGTCATGCACCTGAAGCGAGAGTGATCCCATTTACATACAGACGCACGTCGTGCACCCGCAGCACTGGCTATCCGGTTACGCGTTTAAACACGAGAAAAAGACTGGTGTCAAATAAACCCCTCGAGTTATATTTACTCTTTTAGAGCTAAATCTGATCCAATTTACCTCTAGGACATCATTCAATACTGGGGATCTGATACACACAAATACATGGCAAGGACAGTTAGTATGGAGTATGATCTGTTTCAGTTCATGACCTACAGTGAGCTGTGGGTGACTAATTGGTTACTCAGTCCAGAGCTGTTCACTTTTCAGTTAATTCAGTGAGCATGAATCTTTATTTTTCAGCCTAATCTTCCTGTACTGAGAAGAAAAAAAAAGAAATACTGGCAGCCTAAGTGCAGCTGCTGTGTAAATAAACCTTTCTTGAACACTTTTATGAAGTATGGAGTCTTCAATCAAATGTATAATTTATTCATTCACTCATTCATCCTCAGTAAGCGCTTTATCCCGGTCGTGGTGGATCCGGATCTTATCCCACGTACACTGGGTATGAGGCGGGAACACATCCTGGATGGGACGCCAGTCCATCACAGGGCACCACACACCCATTCACACACTCATTCACACCCAGGAGCAATTTAGAGTCACCAATTCACCTACTGGCATGCTTTTAACAGGTAGGTGGAAACTGGAGAACCTGGAGAAAACCCACAAGGACACCCGGTGAATGTGGGAAACTCCACACAAGAGAGTAAGCCAAGCTCAAGATCAAACGGAGAGAGCTATGAGGTATATCTGTAAAATTCCTCAACGGAAAAATAGGACTGCTTTTTTTTTAACAAAAAAAAAAAAAAAAAAAAAGGACGATTTGTAGCTATGTATTATCAAATTTATTGCAACCCTATGCAGTTGGATATTTCCAGGGCAGGCTGAAATTCAATAATTACTCTTAGAGTGATAAATAGATTAGATTATGAGTAAATGGGTGTGTGTGTGTGTGTGTGTGCTTACGGCGAGGTAGCATTGAGCCTGCCCACAGCCCTGCAGTCGTAGAAAGTGATATTAGTGTCAGAGACGGTCACTTTTCCAAACATCAGTGCTAGCCTGATAGTCATGTGATCTAGAGAAGAAAAAAGAGAGAACATTTTACAGTAAGCACAGTCCACAAAACCACTCACAATTACTAAGCAACATAAAGAACTGACTGAAAGTCTGGTCTCGGGCCTCAGACCACCACCACTTCGCTGTTCTAACATATCTTAGCTGATGACGGGTTTCATAATGAGCGTATGAGTCTAGAGTGTCAGCGCAGGAAAAAAAGCACTAAGCTTTTCAGACCGTCAACACGAGTTCTATCAACCTTATCTCAAACTGATGACATGGATGTCTGCAGGCATGCAGGGAATCACTGTTTGCTAAGCTCTATCACTGAAATCTGAGCCTGTGATGTTTACTGCTTAAGCATGCCTTCTGGAAATTCTTTTCTCTGAGGAATCCATTTAAGACGGAGCAATGTCGCAGGTTGTGGTTTTTTGTTTGTGTTTCTGCTGCTAACGTAATTATTTATTTTTTAACATCGATTTAGACCTCTATCTACGGAAATGCCTCATTTCCATGGCATATCCTGTTTAAATCGTGTAAAATAAAAATAAAAAATCTAATTATTCCCCAGTGTGGGTCTGCATGTTCACAAGCCAACAGTTGGCTTTCAGGCTGAAATTAGCTCGGTAAGAAGAACAGCAAAACCACTCACCACTCCCTGGTGGACTCGGGGGGAGGAGCGTAGGTAGGGGTGATTGACAGGTGATTCTGTTCCCCTCCACAACGGCAGGTTCAGCAGGCAAAGTTCCAAAAGCACAAGATAGAGACTCATCCTCAGACAGTGCTGGCAATGGCAGCACCATGAAAGAAACCTGTGAGAAAACAGGAAGGCAATTTTTTTTTTTTTTTTTTTTTTTTTTTTTTAAGTATAGAATGTTGCCAAGGCTGCAGCTGGGAATACTACCCAGAAATCGAGCCAGTTATTTTTTTTCAGTGAAAAGCCAGACTTTTTTCACTGTGA
>CM040982.1:3906699-3932957 GCA_022985145.1 Pangasius djambal | reverse complement strand
GCAGGGCGTGTGTAATGAGTAAATTGGGGTGTGCTGAGGCGGATTACATGTCAGACTGTCTCACGCTGACTGACAACTAATTCCATAAGTGCTCATTACGCTGGCTCCGGTCAAAACACTGACACAGTTTCCACTCTTTAAAAAGCATAGTTTTGGGGCATTTTAGTAAATACGGTGTCATTTATTCCACGTTGTAGAGATGTGCGCATGTGGGTGCTGAGATGTGAAACTTGAAATTAAATGTCAAGGGAATTCACCAATGCAGGAAAGTGAATTTAATTGAACTTCTTACCACGGTGGTGTCTAACTTTGGATCTCTCACAAGACACGACAGACATGACAAAAGTACTGGAGCAGCAAAGCTAAACAAATACTTCTCATTTAGTATCAAATAAAAAGGAAGTACTTTAATGTACGGCTTCGGAAAAAGACAAACATTTAGAAATGTTCAGGTCATATCTTTCTTGTTCTTGTCCTACTCAGATGGCATTACACGGTAATATGAGATAACGCCATCTTTTACCAGTGCTACCTGTAGATTTTCTTTATCTGGATATCCAGTGTCTGGGTTTTGCGCTCTCTCTCGCCCCATATAACGAAATTCCAGCCCAGACTACATACTGTTTTGCAACAAACTGATGGTTTGTGGTGGTCTGATCATTCTAGTCTCTTTTCTGTGATTTTAAAAGAAGAGATTGCAGTGGAGGAAGGTTTGACCACCACAACACTATTTAAATATCTGTCAATCACAAAATAATGGATGCTCGAAAAATCTCCAAAAATTTGTAGTTGCTATGTGTCACATCGCTTCTTCTCCATACTGTCTTCGCTGAGAGCCCACTAGCAAACCAAAGGAATGTAATCCTGCAAGCTGATTAAACTGTTATAATGTCGGCTATAAAGATAAAGATCTCACTTCATGCTCACATGACTGCAGTGTTCTATAAATAAATTGCTAATCTTATAAAGGGATCATGTAACCATGTGTGTTAGGATGATCTCGCGTTAAACTGAAGCATTCGAACATGAGAAGGAGAAATGTAGTACTTGATTACAGAAATTAATGCTGACTGAATAGGAATATACAAAAAAAAATTGTTCTCTTTTATATTTCAAGAGAACGTGAGTTACGCAGACGTTTCATCAGACCAGCGTTTTGTCAGTGGGATGAAACTCTATTAAGGCTCCTTCTCAGCTTCTTAGTTATTTGAGTGAGTTTGTACGTGAGAGAGAGAGAGAGAGAGAGAGAGAGAGAGAGAGAGACAGACAGACAGAGACAGAGAGACTTACTTCCTTTTAAAACTAGAAATATTGAGCTAACACACCAGCCTCAGTTTGTCAGTGTGGGCCATTTTCTTTCATCACCACACTTAAGAAAACTCACAGTTGGTCCTGCTGCCTGGTGCACAGCCCATGCCATCACTAAGTCGATAGATCAGTTTTCTCAGTGTCTTTTTTTTTTTCCGGAAGGGTGAAAATCTCAGGAGTATTTGACTGGCCTCGGTAGGAGCACCAGATTGAACTGGAAAGTCTGTCTTCCTTTCAGGAGTTATTGTAAGTAAGAGTGCCTGCACCCGCCCCCCCAAAAAAAAAAAAAAAAAATCCTTGAAATTGAAAATACTACCAGGATGACTTTGTGGTCAGTTTATGTTGCATTCATTCCATTTCAAAATCGCAAAAATAAGGAGACGTTTATTTTATTTTTGTTTTTCTTTCTGCATATAATTTTTGGAAATGCAACATTGACTCTTTACCTGTTTCAGTCTAGAAATCAAACATCCATGAATATGAAAAAATGCAGTACAATGCTTACTGCAGTACATTTCATCATGAATAGAATCAACCTGGAAACAGAATTAAACTGTTACACACACTATTTTCTCTGTGTGAGAGGTGTGCTCTGGAACCTTATACTATTTTCATTAAAAATGTGACAAAATTTGCGATCCGTGTACTCAGAAATAGTTTATAATATTGTTAAAATGCAGCACTTGGAAAGTCCTTCTCATTTATTCAGCCACCTTTACTAGCTTCCTTTACCGCCAGCCCCTTGCTATTTTTAAAAAGCACGCTGTCATCCATATCAGGAGCTAACGGCAATCTTTAATCGCTTTCCTTGCTATTAGCTACTCATTATCTGCTGATACACATCCATGTCATTCAAGTTCTTTCATTAATTTTAGCCTCATTATGAATCTGTAATGATGAAAAACAAGCAAAGGAGAAATTTGACAGCTTTTTGTAAGAGCTATTATTTTAAAGGCAAGCATATCTTTTGCATATTTGAAAAATGAATCATACACCATACACAGACCCTTCATAAAAAAATAAAAAATAAATAATATGCCATTTTATGAAATGTTTTCAATACACTGTTTTCTCATGTTCAAATCACTGCTGTTCCAACACTATTGCTTGCGGTGCAAGACAAGGCCAGAATCCTCGATGTGAACTCGAACAGCAGTGTAGGACACCTGGTCTGAGCTCAAAGTGCAGCAGCATCCATCAAACCTGACAGTTATTATTATACACTTAGAGCAGGTAAACAGCAACTGGCTGCATTCAGCGGCACGCTCAGCCCCACTCATTTCTACGGAAGTCCCTGCTGTGTTAAAAGGCACCATGTTATTTCCCTGTCAGTCTCGTCAATCACAGTTTTGCCAACAAATGCATTAAGATCATTAACCACAATGCTGTGTACGTGCCTCGGAATCCCAGCATAGTGGAAATAACTAGAATAGTACATTCCCCCTTCTGAGGGGTTAAGTTCAGACTCTTATAACTCCTAGCAGACTGCTTTTACCCGATAAAGAAACTATTCTACTGCACTGCCTGAAGGACTGGCTGTAGTAACATTTTACAAGATTGTGTGAATGCAAATGTTGATACCAAACTGAAATTAGCGATAAGTGAATGGAGCTTATCTACCAGCCTAGGCAGTGCCAGTTTTGTGTTTCTGATACTGATGGCCTAGTAACTGCCCATGCCACAATGCAGCAGTGTTTAACCTTATCTACACAGTGCCAGCGGGAGTCCATGCCGGGCCACCAACCACTCAGCAACACCCATAATCCGACTCATTCAATTCATCTGTTTGGCAGCGGATACTGTTTAGTCGCTGAGATCAGTGTGTAGAAATACAAGCTTTGGAAAAAAAAACTAAGTAGCACCCAGCCAACTCTTTCTGAATAGAGAATTAAGAAGGAGAAATAACATTAATGATGAAAAGAATTGCATGATACCAGAATATTTTCAGTATTTAGTAGCTACTTTTGCATGCAGCCTAATAATCTGACTGATGTCTCCTACATAAAAAAACAGCCTTCATGTGTCCACCTGCATTACTCCAGGTCCAAGCTCGTTATCTTGTAAATTTCTAACTAGCTGAGCTTTCTGCCTCAACTTGAAGCAAATGCAAGGTATAGCTGCATTGCATTCTGTAACACAACTGCTAACCACTAACTCACAGAAATAACAAATACACAGCGTCAACCAACAAATCAGCACCAGAATCACTAAACACATCACAAATATTTCAGTATAAAGATACACTACATGGCCAAAAGTTTGAAGCACACACAATTGTATAGAATGTCTTTGTATGCTGTAGCATTACGACTTCCCTTCACTGGAACTAAGAGGCCCAAAGCTGTTCCAGCATGACAACGCCCCTGTGCACAAAGTGGGCTTGATGAAGACATGGTTTGCCAAGGTTGGTATAGAAGATTTCGAGTGTCCTGCACAGAGCCCTGACCTCAACCCCACTGAACACCTTTGGGATGAACCGGAACGCCGACTAACAGACTGAATCACTGAATGTAAGTTTTAAAGAATCTGCAATCAGAATTAATTCCATCTTTGCATGTGTCATGCGAGCTGCAGTGTAAGTGTGTACCTGTGTCTGCTCCTCTCGGCTCTGAATGGCTGGATCCAGACTCTGGATGGACACACACTGCCGATCATGACCATAACTCCACAGCCAGTGGTGAGGCTGTGAGTGGCGGGCGCACTCTAGCTTCCGTGTACACCTGACACACACACACACACACACACACACACACACACACACACACACACACACACACACACACACACTTTACTATTGAGATCAATGTTTGATATAAGTTATGTTAATGTGTGATATGCAAAAGCAAACATTATCACCTAAATATGGCTTTAGATAATCCATTATGCCAAGGATAAATACTGCATTTTTGAAAGTAACAGAGTAGAGAGGTGAAAAGAGCTGTGATAATAGAAAGAAAAGAAACAGGAAGATGATACGAGGAAAGAGGAGAGAGGTAGAGAAAAGAGAGGAGACTTACCTGCCCTCTAGTGAGCACCATCCGCAGTAGGGGTCTCGGACAGAGAGGCATGAATGACAGTCTGAATGTCTCTCACACTGAGCCACTGGCAAACGTGTTACCTAGGAAACACACACACACACACACACACACACACACACACACACACACACACACACACACACAGACACACACAATATGACACTGAAGTGACTCTCTCAGTGTCAAATATGCAATGTCATGGGCAAATCATCTTTAAATAAAACAAAGTATGTCTCCTTAACAACTGCACAATTTCTAATTACAAACTCGTACTGTCACACAATTGCTAATGTTGGCTCTGGGAGTATAAAATTATAGGATAATTAATATTTGAATAGTAAATCATTACAGTAATTAAAATCTAAATGTAATCTGTAAAGGAATTTGACAGCCCTAATCTCCATATCTCGACTGCTCCTTTGTGTTCTGAGAGGATGGATAGCCTTTAGCCGCCGTGATCAGTAGAGCAGTTAGTACGATTAATGATGTGATTCATAATCCACTCACACAGAGCGGTGAGCATTACACTGCGCAGTACAGCACCATGTGCTACTTTTGTAAAAATTCTTCTTGTGATACTCTGCACTTCCTATATGAAGGTTGCGAGATACTTTGACAGTCAGGTGCTTTCACAATTTCTGTTAAGCATACTGCAGGTTAATCATTAGGGCTGTGTTCAGACTAAGAGGGGGAAAAAAAAAAGCTGCCTGCAAAGATTTTTTGTGCTGATGAAAGGGGAATAAGCAGCTCATGTGATGCCTACACTGTAACCATGGTGATGCTGTTATCACTGCGTTCTGGCTTATGTTTACGGTTTATATTATCTGTTATAAAATATTAGGTTTATTAGGCAGCGTTTAACTAAACTAAGTTAAAGTGTGACATCAGATAGCAATGCAATTAAACATGAAATTGGTATTGAAAGATCTCCAATTTGACGCATCATAGCTCCTTATATTCACTTGCTATGTTTAAATGTCACTGCCTGTCAGGAACATCCACTACTGTGGTTGAAAACACAAGAAGGTTGCTTCTTGATTATAAGTGAACAAATACACTGTGTGTGTGTGTGTGTTGATGATCTTGAAAAGAGCCTAAATGTTTCCCTTTGCTTACTGATGTTGAGGTTATGGTGTAACATAGCATTCATTAGCTGCATTAATAATAATGTCAATGGAAGGTCCTCAGGCAAAGCTCAAGATTGCACGAGGTTAACTAACAGCAAAATGTTTCCTTTTTTTAAACTTTCGATTTGTGCTTTGTACACTAGTGGTGATTTTTAAAAAGGATATTTCCCTCAGCTGCAACCACTTGTATGTGTACCTGTGGCTAGCGGCTGTAAGTGGGTCAGAACTCCCACAGGATCACGTGTAATATATGAAGTAAACACGGTGATTGTGTACACAGCCCAAGGCCAGCAACTTCACCCACACACTGGCAATAAACTGCAATGTTACCTCTATTACATATTGCTGTTTGGAGCCATATGAGTGTGTGTGTGTGTGGTTGTGTTTAGCTGAGCGTACCTTCTTCTCAGTCATGATATAAACATTGCGTAAGGTGGAGTCCAGCAGGAGGTCAGCGTTAACAGGGCTCTGAGGGTCCACCATCACCGAGTCATACTGAGAACCTGAACCATTCTCATGAACAAAGACCTGAACACACACACACACACACACACACACACACACACACACACCGAGTCAGAATGAGCACCTGAACCATTTGTATACACACAAACACACAGAGTCAGAATGAGCACCTGAACCATTTGTATACACACACACACACACACACACCAATTCATACTGAGAACCTGAACCATTTGCGCACACACATACACACACAAGCACACACACAAATAAATTGAGTCATACTGAGCACCTGAACCATTTGCATACATGCACACACACATATACTGAGTAATACTAAGCACCTGAAACATTTGCACACATACACACACACACACACACACACACATACACCAGGGAATACTGAGCACCTGAACCATTTGCATACACAAATGCACACATACACACCAAGCCATACAGTTCATCAATATTGTTTGCGCAGACAAACACCTGCCCACACATACACACACACACACACACAGACCAAGCCATACACACACATTATGCCACACAGTGCATGTGTATTGTTTGCGTATCACTGAGTCAGACAGGGTACCTGGACAATCTACGTGAACAAACTCCTGCAGTCACACACTCATTGTTATATGGGGAACAAACTAACCCAGACAATAACACACCACACAAATACTCACATTAGACCCCATACCATGTGCACACAGTGTGTTCACACAGACCTACACAGCATACATGACAACACAAAATTAGACAAATGTGCATTAAAATGTTCTGTTCTGGATCTAACTGCAGCATGTCCAGTTTAACTGTGCTCTGCTACTCATACATACCCAATGCATTAGTTTACATACTCACACCAGTCTCAGAGTGTGTGTGTGTGTGTGTGTGTGTGTGTGTGTGTGTTTTCCAGCAGGCACATGGCAGGGTAGGTGTGAGGCTGGAATGAAACTAGACGGAGGAGTTCGATGCTGTAAACAGTTGTGTTTGGACGTTAATATTTTATTCAGGCCTGGAGCTGCTGTAGCGGCTGTTGCTCCTATCTGCCTACCCACAATGCACCAAGGGGTCCAGCTCCTCCGGGACCAACACTCCTCACCAAGATAAGCCCTCTCATCTCTTTTACATACACACAAATGCAGAGGTACACAAACGTGTAAACACACATACATATTTATGCACACAGCAGAGCGGTCAATTTTTTTTCCTTTAGAGGCAATTTAGCCTGGACACTCCACCCACCGGCATGTTTTTGAAAGATGGGAGGAAACCGACACAGACATGGGGAGAACATGCACAGAAGCTCTACACAGACACTAAACCAAGCTCAGGATTGAACTAGGGACCTTGGAGCTGCGAGGTGACAATGCTGCTCTCAGCACCACCGTGTCCCTCTGACCAGTGTACAGATAAAACCACTACAGAGGCTGTCTGGTGTTATTCATAAAAACTGAATCAAGTTCAACAGCCCACGTCTCCAGAAGAACCGAAGATAAAGAAAAGACTCTCAGTGTATTCAGTGTACCGCTGAGGTTTTAAAATCCAACAGAGTCACACCAAATATTGACTTGGTTTAGTTTAGTTGTTGTTTACTGCTCTATATCAACTATTTTTAGACAGTCCCCTCCAAAATTATTGGAACAGCAAGTCCAATTCTTTTGCTATACACTGAATACATCTGGGTTGGAGATAAAAGGTGAATACTAGATGATAGGTCTGAAATTTAGCTTTCATTTCTTGATTTCCAAGATTTACATCTTGATGTGTTAAACAACTTAGAACATGGCGCCTCTGGTGGCAGACCACCAAATTTATAGGTGAGCAAAACTATAGGAACAAATAGTCTTAAAGTAAACAACACTTAACACTGGTTGCATATCCCTCACTTGCAATAACTGCACTAAGCCTGTGATCCACTGACATCATTGAGCTGTTGCGATCTTCTTTTGTTATACATTTCCACGCTTGTACCACAGCTTCTTTCAGTTGTTGTTTGTTTTGGGGGGTTTCTCCCTTCAGTCTCCTCTACAGAAGGTGAAATGCATGCTCAGTTGGGTTAAGGTCTGTTTGCATCTGCTGTTGTTTTCCTTGGCCAACCTGTTCCATGTCTGGTTGTTAGTACACCAGTGGTTTCTTTCTTTTTCTGGACATTCCAAATTGTTCTATTAGCTATGCCCAATGCTTGTGCAATTGCTCTGACAGATTTTCCCTCTTTTCTCAACTTCAAAATGGCTTGCTTTTCTCCCATAGACAGCTCTCTGGTCTTCATGTTGGTTTTTCCTTTTAAACAACACATGCAGTCTTCACAGGTGAAAGCCAGGACTTTCAGAGCTATTAACTGTTTAAACAATCTAACAGGACACAGCTGGGCAACAAAACACACCTGTTTGTAACATGTTCCAATATTTCTGATCACTTGAAAGATGTGTGGGTTCAAACAAAAGGTGCCATATCAGGAAAGGAAAGCTGAAATTCTGATCTATGGTCTCATCTTCTGATCTCAAACCAAAATGTCTAGCAAAAACAAAACAATTGGCCTTGCCATTCCAATACTTTCAGATGGGACTGTATGAATTTTTTTGAAGATATCTTTGCTACAAATTCCTTTACATGTATTGTGTCTATATATCCAATACTGAAAAAAAAAAGAAGAAAAAATCCACTCATACAGACATCTCACATGATCTGATCACACACATCCCTTCAGGCCAGATCAGACTGAGCGTGGCTGGCAGACATTCCTCACAGCAATAGCGACCCAAACGAGTGAGATCATAAACCACCAGCAGCTGACACACACACACACACAAACATTACACACTAGCATTTACACACCCCATTACAGCAGTGATGCAGTCTTAAAGAAGCTCCCCACCATGCGCACATTTAGCAGCTATAAAGTACAAAACCGACAACAACAAATGATCATCTGCCTCTGTGGGGCTCAAAGAGAGAGTGGGGAGATAGTAGAAGACTTGCCACATGGTTTCCTTTTTTTTTTTTTTTTTTTTTGCCTTGAGTGAAAATTCAGATCATTTTTCTGCCTCTGAGTAAAAGGGTAAGAAGCAACCTGATAAGCAGAGACCTGCCCGTGGTAAATCTAGCTGCAGCTGGAGCCATGAATGAACACGTCAAGAAGCTAAAGCAATCACTGCAGGTTTTCCCTGCTCCAACACACATGATCTAACACATGAAGGGTTCTGTAATTAGCCGTTATGTCCCACCAGGCTCGGTGTTATTAGCAGGAAATACAGCTAAGGGTTGTGCACATAACATTGTGCTAAGTTTATTTTGTTCAATTTAATAACTGACTTTTTGAATAAACTGTACTTGTACAACGTTTAAGATTTTGCTCAATCTGTTCACTACAGATTCTTAGGTCATGTGCTTCAGCTGCTTATCACACGCTCACATCTCGGTGAAGTCACACTGAGGGCACACCTTGTCCGACTCTTTGGCACTTCACTGACAAAAAGTCAACAGTGGATAAAACCGATGATTTTATGGAGGAAATTGACTCAGAGTGACTCAGCATAAGTGTCCCTGACCGCATACTGAAAAATATTTGCTAGACTGCCATAATTAGGAATAAAACACGACAGGGCGTGATGTTACAGGAAAATAACCAGCATCAAAGTTGCGTAAAGTGGAGTTACTGCTACCACACCAGACGTTGATTATTTTCCTATAATAGCGCATCAAGTGATTTATTCTTTGTATACTTCAACAATTTGACAACAATTACAATTTGTATCTTAAATGACACTTCCTACTTTTAAATTCAATTTTAATTTATTTATAAAATCCGCTGTTTAAATTTGAGAGATGATGTTGCAGTAAGTTGTAGCTGTGTCTGTGATAAGTCTATGCGCTAGTCAAGTCCAGAAGAGCTAGAAAGACAGAATGCTATGTATATTACTAACGATATTAAACAGACAAGAGGTGCACGTTCTCGAAAATGTAACATATATACTAGTAAGAGTTTAAATCTTTTTTTTTTTTTTTAACAAAACTTTATTTTAAAGTACTTAATCAAATCATCATCAGCTGAATGACAGCTTTGATTTTTACTTAGGTCCTTCTTTCAAATAAAGAACTTTGCTCTAACTGACAGGAATGTGACAGTCTCTCTCTCTCTCTCTCTCTCTCTCTCTCTCTCTACTCTGAAGTTTGTCTAACTTCTGCTACCTTTGTAAACTGATCTTTCAACCCCTTTTGAGAATTGTCCTTGACCCAGGAGAAATGCAACTCAACTCCAGCTTTGAAGTCAAATGGATGTTCTGGGTTTCACAAAAGCACACTGTGCTCTGGTAATACAATCTAATACATAGAGAGAAACTATGTAGACTGTTATGTACTGACCAAGGTCGCATTCATTTCTGTGTAATACAACTGATTAAATCCTTTCTGAGGAACTGAGTGTGCAGACTGGTCAAACAGTGCAAAAAAAAAAAAAAGTGGTTTTGATGCATTCATTTTGGGGGGAGGGAGGGGGGTGTCTCACTTGTAAAAATGGACCTAGCATTGAACATGTGATGGAAAAGTCAAGACCTTGGAATTATACATTTCTGTCTGACAATTCTGTGAATTTTACTATTCTCAGCCATACAGGCTTGAACCTCAATAAGTCAATAAGAAAGATTTTTTCAACTTCATTTTTTAAATACATTTTTAATCAGTGTATCTGGTGTAAAACTTCTTACATATATTCAGTGACAGGTAAATAACATCGCCATAAAAATAACAGATCCTTATACGTCCTCGTAAAGTCTTGAAGAATTAATGTCTCACAGGGGTGGACAAATCATAAATTCAGTACGGCACGCTAGTTAGATAGCGCATTAATGCAGACTAAGGGGGAAAAAATGAATGGGTACATAATCATTATCCATTTTTAAGAAAGTTTATAATGTAGCACATTGTGTTCGTGCCACTGACATTAAGTCAGCAAGTTGTTTCCGTTCTGAGAGGTGCTCTGTCCTCTCATTGCACACACAGGATGTTACTCTGGTTAAGAGTCTTCATTTTCTCTCGATATGTTTAACCAATGATTTGACTATGTAGTCAGCAGTTATATGAGTATAAATGATGGACTCTACTTTACTTTGCTCAGTTTTGTCAGTGTTTCATCTGATCATCTGTGAATCCATTCTACCTACAGACAGATCACCCCTTGGCCAATGTGTGTAGTGCATCACACCAGCACAAAGTGTGTTTGGACAAAGTTTGAATCCTTTTGTTTTGCAAATGTCAATAAGAAGTAGAATTTTTTTTTTTTTTTGGTGATTGAACCTACTTGCCCGCCTGGAATCTATACTAACTAACTAATAACTCGGACATGAAATCTGATTTTCTTGTACCCTGGGCTACTGATTTGTCCAGCCCTGTGTCATGAATACATGTGACCCTATCATTTTACAGTTTGCAAATGCAGACCAAGCAGTATAATTTACTTATTATACAACAGTGCGTTTATACATGTCAGTCTCTGCGTATCCTCGTCTTGGCTTTTTCTGCTGACTAATGACATATTTATGAAACTGCCCCACTCAATCAGATAGTGATTATCAGATTTTTGACCAATCACACACTAGCTGACACAGACACACGTACAAACAACATGTATGACTGTACATACACACAACAAATACAACTTACACAAAATACACATACTGAAGTACGTAATATGCTCTTTTTACATGCTGCACACAAACATACATACACACACACACACACACCAGTGTTCTCTACCTTGTGAAGTTGTCCACTCTTGTCCCCCAGGAGTGCAATGGTGTGGCCAGCCTCAGTTGCTACAGCGACAGCGGTGAGTTGGGTTGTCCAGGTTTTGGCAGGTGTGGCTTGGAGAGGCACTGCACTGGCGATAGGGCTAGGGGTGTGCTCACCTCCGCACGGGTACTCGGACACAGATTTCTGTATACACACGCAAACACACACACGGTGAGATAACATGCTGAGTCCACCGGTCTAATGGCTTTATTCTCAGTCAGGGCATTTTGCATCAAATCACAATGGCGATACCTTATCCGGCAGCAGTGTAAAGAATTAATGTAAAGTGGAGGTCACAACAGACTTTTAAGTTCCACTGACTTCCATTCATACGCATGTAAATACTGAAGACCAGAAACGCAAGCTCAATGCGAAGAAGTTTGACGACGCCTTGGGGTGTTGCCAGCCATATTCGCAGTGGTCTCCGAAGAAATTTTGCATGCTGAAAGTCTAGTGTGACCGCTGCATTAGTGGAGTTGTGCTAGCTTTGTTCTTACAGTGCAGGGTTCTCCAATCCGATGTTCTCAACAATCCACCAGATGCTTGTAAGGAAACAGGAATTCCTACCTTTACATCTTTGACTTAACAGCAAACAGCAACCAGTAGGGAAATGATAAAAGCATATTTTTGTACAGATATGAGTACAACTTTGACTTTGAAAACAGCACTGGAAATAAAAAGAAGCCATAGAAAAACCGAGTTGGTCGCTTCTCTTTTGCAACAAGTACAACTAATGCGTTTGGTTAACGTTTGACCTAAAATGATAGTGTTACAGGCCGCCAGGGTGTTTAAAATTTTCATTATATGATAACATAGCCTAAAATATCACAGGTTCAGGGCATCACAGTATAAATCGACCATTTAATATTTCACAAAACGGTGGTAAAAATGAAATGAAAAATTTCTCATGAAATATTTGCACTTTATATAAGAAAAGAAAGAAAGTAAAAAGATCAAATCCCTTAATTGTTCTTCTTTTTGAGAACACCTTTTTCATAAAATTGCTGAAGGATAGAGTGGCTGTAAGCAAAGGCAGTGCGCTGAGCCGAGACAAACAAAAAAAAAAATCTAACTAGTGTGCCTAGCTAAAAACAGACTGTTGTTTAGTTTAGGTCTGATCAGCTTCTGTGAGTTTGTTAGCCGCTGTGTATGATAAAGTTACTGACATTCTGCTACGTGTATGATGACGTTACTGACATGCTCAGAGTTACAGCTGAGGTAGTAACGTAACGTGTTTACAAGAGTAACGGATTACACAGCCAAAAGGTTCTCAGTTCAGCAAGAAAACGGAGGTTGCTTTAGTATGATTTAGGGCAGGTTTAGAGGGAGGAGGTTGTAAAATCCAACCTATATTTTTTGGAGAGGGATGAAAATAAAAAGAATGAGAACCACGGTAGCTTGAATTTGATCAGTAAATAGTAATAGTAATAACCGAAATGCATTTTAATCAGAATTTTGAAGAAGTTAACAGTTAGGTCACCATCCAATCATACAATGTGACACTAACACAATTTTACCCCTAACCCTCCTTCTGGCTCATGGTAGTCTAATTTCTTGACAAGTTTGGTCTACGAAGTTTACTTCTTTAGTTTTAGAAGAGATCCACAAGGTCAATGAAGCTGACAAGCAAAGGTAGCGCGTGCCCCCAAACCTCATGCCCAAATCATTACCCACTCACCTCAAACCCTGATATGATATCTCAAACCGACTTCTTTATGTGGTTTCTGACCCTGTATGACACGCTGTTCTCTATAAAAATGGATAAAAATTGGAAGTAGCAGCCGTCACCTTCTTTATCAGCACAGAGTTTCGTATCAAATGTGGCCCAAAATCTAAAGGTGGAACTGTAATTTAAAAGTGATTCACACAACACACACTTATTTTGCTTTGTTATGGCATTTTTTATGTACAAATAATAGCAAATTCCGTCTTTTCGGGTGTTGATGATTTACGACACAGTTTGCACAGTGCTAAACTGGAGAATATAATCTTCTCTTACTAGCTATATAACCCTTGTAACTGTAGTGCAACACCAAATCAGCAAACTTCAGACATATACTACGGCTGGCTGATGGATTATACTTGGAGTGGAAAATAAGGAAAATTCCATTTTGCCCAAACTCTACCTTTAATCTTTTCACTGCGTAGTGGAAGGCAAGCAATGTCCATACAAATCATCAAACCTGGCTCGGAAATTCAAATCCAGCACTGTGCTGAACTGTGGCCACCGTGTCCTTGCACTTTTCTCCTATGTAAAGTGAAATGACTATCTGCTGTGTGACTGAGAAATGTTTGCAAATTAACCCTGAGTAAATGAAAGTGTAACCTCCTGTTCCCTCGCTGTGCCAGCTGCTGACTCCAAATGCCTCCTGTCCTCAGCCGGCGGGAGAACAACCCTCAGAGACATAGCACTGACTAATAATTATTAATAATTCAGGTAGAATGTTAAATATTAAGTGTGTAAGTGTAAAACGGCGACAAAAAAAAACAGGTGTGGGGTGAAACTGCTTACAGAAGCTTCCAGGAAAAACATGGATCCCTGCACCCACCCTGTATCCGGAGGGAAGCACCAGCAGGGGCTATTCATCTCGCTCTGAGAGATAAATCAATACAGTCATTAGGACTTAAGGCAAAAATAAAAAAAGAGCTGAAAGGAAGGAAGCGCAAAAACACACGTGACTCCTAACAGCTTTCTGTCCTTGTGACATCCACACCCACTCCTCATGGTAGCTACACACGACGCCTAGTTTATACTTAACGGATTTGTACTTGCATGAGGGAGCCCATGTTAAGGGGTGTAATAATGGTTGATTTGACTGCCCACTCTAGCACCACGTGACTGTCAGTGATCGTGTCATGCACGTGAAATTTTTTGATCACTGCGACTGTGCGTCGGGATAGGGATCTCCCATGTGCTACAACAAAAAAGCAGGAATCTCTCAGAAATTTGGGAGCCAAGGGAGCTGAATTGGCCGTGCTCTCTGTGTGGGAGGGACGCCATACTGTCTCTCTCCCCAGTCACTCAGAACCACACTAGCCAAAGGTGGGTCTGTGAGCTAATGTATGCAGAAGAGGGAGGATAGAGCTTTCCTCTGAGCATGTTATGCTGCTCTGTAATGCAGCATAAGCAGCACTTCGAAAAGATGCATTTGGCTTCATGGGTCTCAGAGAAAGTGTGTCACAAAATCCCTGCCTCAGCATGCGGGGCGTTTCCCTGGCCAACAAGCGCCGCTCGCGTGTCATTTTGTTTTGGGTTCACCCCAGTCCTGGTCACTGGTGTGTTACCTGAATGTATTCACCTTTTCTATGTCTCTCTCTTGATTAGTTTGCCTATTTATACCCTGTTGTTTCATTGTGACAAGTTGTATCATTATGTTTTGAGTCCAGTTTTCCAATTTATATTCCACGTCCGTGTTTACCCGTCAATCACCTGTGTTTTCTTTTATGCTTGATACGATCTGCCTGTGGTTTGAGCCCCGGTATGGACCCTATGATTTTTTTTGGATTGCCCCTAATAAATATCTCTCTGATTGCATTCTGCCTTCAATAATCACCCGTTACACTTCACGACCTCACATATGTATGCATTCAAGGCAAATACATCAGTTGCCTTTGTAGTTTTGCTCAATCATGGGAGAAACTGTTGCTCTTCTTCTTCCAGCTGCTCCCGTTAGGGGTCGCCACAGCGGATCATTGGTCAACATATTTCTTTAGGCACAGTTTTTACGCCAGCGGCCCTTCCTGACCCAACCCTCCCCAGTATTACCTGGGCTTGAGGCTGGTGCTGGAAGTGCACTGTAGTGTGGAAACCCAGTGGCTGGGGTCGGTTCCCTGGCTGGGAATCGAACCCAGGCCGCGGCGGTGAGAGCGCCAAGGCCTAACCACTAGTCCTCCAGGGATCCAATCATGGTAGAAACTATTTTTCAAAATCTATACTGGTTGACAATTTTCTTAATTATACCCAAGGTTGTAGGAGGAATTTGGGAGATGGTGAGGATATGGTCATGCTACTTGGGGGGTGCAGGAAAAATAGTATTTAAAGGCTCATTTTCATTGGATTCAAAAGCAGCATTTATTGGTGGCAAATACAGCAGCACTGCAAAAATTTCTAAAAAGTTTACTTCTAAAAAAAACTTCTCCAGCAGGTGAGGCACAAGGCGATAGTAACACAGAGACACACACTTCTTCTAGCCTTGTAAGCATCTCAAAACTAATTAGTCTAAGAACCGCTTAGAAACTATATTAAAAAAAAAGTGCAAACTTTTTTGCTGTAAAGAGACAGACCAGTGGTTGCTGAAATTCTAATTAGTGACTGTAGGCTGAAGTACAGGTCTATATTTTGCTATTGCAGATTATATTCTTCCTCTCTTTCTCCTCTTTCTTTTCTAAAAGATCTCTAAAAACTTGTATCCTTGGCTCAATTGCTGAGATGCTCTCATGCTTTAAATGTGCCTAAATCATCCACCTAATCACGAGTAATCTGACAGCTTACAGTGCTTTGTAAACAATGTACAGCAGTCATCTTCTTGAAAACTGGAAAAACATCACTCTTCTTTATGTCTGTTTCTCTTTTGTTTTCGTTTTTTTTTTTATCACACAGATTAGCTAGATCAGACATCATATCTCATTACGTCTCTTTTTCGACTGAGCGTCCAAACCAGGCAGGCTTCTCTTCGTACTGCACAACCTTGTTGCTGTAGAACAAAATAAAGCTTTGTGGAATTTAGGTCACGTAATAGTTATTTACACGTCATATCATGTGTAAATAAAAGCTAGCTGGATTAGCTGCGCACACAGTTTTGAACGCAGTCAGTGTTTCACATGCGCTTCCATGAATTAGTCAGTGAAATTAGACATTTTCTCAAACAACCAAATGAAAAAAAAAAGAACATGAATCCCTGTGTCATATTACATATTTATTCTCATATTTAAATCAATGGGTTTAAATCAATTATTAAAAAAAAAAATCAACGATGAGGTGGTGTGTGAAATGGAGTTACTGTGACCACCTGGAAGTTGATTATTTTCCAAGAACAGTACATTCTGAAGTGTGTTATTCCTCTTATACCACAGCAATTTGCTAATGATTACTTTTTATTAATGAATGGCACGTCATTCTTTTTATCCATTTATAGTTACATTTAATCCTGTGGAACATGAGACTTCCTGTCAATTCCTGTGTCAATCACTTACGTTACAGCAGTTATAAACAGTTGTTCCATCACCAGCATTTCTTTGTTCTCTTTCTTGAAGTTAATAAGATAAAAAAAAAAACTCCTCTGTCCTGAAGACTTTCCTGTGGTGGAAAAACGAACTGACACTGCAGACTCCTTCCATAAATGAAACTCGTCTCCTTACAGAAAGCTTCACCATATCAATGATTTCATGTTTTTCTTTGTTATAACACATTCCTTAATCTGCCTTATATTACGTAGCCTTATATTACGTAGTTTGTACACGATATACGTCCCTGTGAATGAGCTGTTACTATAGAAACTATAATTAGAACAAGCTCATTAATATAAACCTGTGATCTGCATTACTACAGTCAGAGCCACTGTTAGCAAAATTAATCACCTCCTGACCAATCAGGTTAGAGAATTCAACAGCTATGCTGTATAAGGGGTACACATTCCCTCACCCACCCACACGTTCCCACTCCCCTGTTTATACTGGTATTGCGCCAAGCATTACTGTGAGGTGTGTGTTCTAGGTTAGTGTTACTCTAGAACTGCAGCTGTTCAGTCGGCTGACAGACAGACAATAGCTGGGTGTAGGAGGGGGGCTGCTGAGCACTGGCATATGATTAAAGGCAACTCGGAACACAAACACACACACACACACACACACACACATATATGCACATACATACTCAGAGCGCTACTGCTATTCCTTTCACAGACGATGGTGACTCTGTGATGCTTACGATCACAAAGCAGTTTTCTCTGCGTGAGGTTTTAAATTAAACCAAACCGTAGGTGAATGAGCCTGGGTGTGTTTTGTTTGGGTTACAAAAGCCACTGTGGTGACATTCTGGGTGTCTGTGTGTGTGTGTGTGTGTGTGTGTGTGACTGAGGTGTGGGGGTCATGGTTTAGATTAGAGGCTCAGTAATCAGTGTGGGCTTGTGGTGTGTGTAAACAGTATATACATGCTGTGTTTGTGTTGATGGATAAAAAGTGGATTAAGAAAAGGAGTAGGAGATTAAAGGTCAGTAATCCATTGTAGGTGTATCTGTGCATGTGTGTGTATGCGTATGTGTGTGTGCGTGTGCTGGTCAGCGAAAGGGTGAGCTTGTGGGACGTGGGTCAACACAACTCGAACCAGCTGCCGCTCTAAGCTGGATTCCCCTCCACACACATATACAGTCTCTTTCTATGTCAACTCTCATACCCTCAAAAGACCCCCACCGCATAAAGCGCTCTCTTTTCAATTTCACACACACATAAAGACACACACACACACACACACACACACACACACACACACACATATATAGAATAAACCTCTTTTTCTAACCACACACCCATATGAAGAATAAACCTCTTTTTCTAACCCCACACACATATGAAGAATAAACCTCTTTTTCTAACCACAAACACACACAGTCACTCTTCCTTACAGACACGCCCCGCTTTGTGTCTTCCTCCCCCCGCATCCCATTAAAAGCCCCCATGTGATTTTCCTCCTTCCTTTCACACATGCCTAAACCAGAACATCCCATTTTTAATTTTCTCATCTGTTCCTGAGATAAATCAGCGGGTTTTCCTCAGCAAGTGTGCGGGAGTGAAACATTTTTTTTTTTTTACGCACACTCTAAAATCATTTAAAAATGTAAATATCGTTGTGCTGTACGCAATTACAGGCTTCATATCACATCACACCGTATCATGTTACAGATTATTAAATAACGACATGAATGATTGAAACCTATTTCTTCAGTTTTATCGCATTGTAATAACTTGCTCAACAGACCAACTGATTATTTGTTTTATTATTCATTTTTAGGGTTCACGTTACAGAAAGAAGGAAAGCTGTTTACTCATTCGGAGCAGCTATTATAACGTGACAGTGCTCTGAGGAATCATGCTGCCGTCATGTGACACTGGAACTACGAGAAAAACTTCTGACTCAGGTCCTGACTGAAAATCGGCAAGATCAACCCACTATCACAGGCGGACATTTCAGAAGCGGTCTAAAACAGGATTGCCAACTTTTCAATGAACCAAAACCGGACATGCCCCGACACACATTTCCAGGAAAATTCAGCACACGACAGTCTGAAATTTAATCGAATGCATATTTCTGTTTGATAAAAATCCAACATTTTGTTTCGCTTCTTTCGAGCTTCTTTCTCTTTTTGGAGACATTTTGTGCTTCTTCATTTTAGCCAGAGCTACTTTGTGATTGATCATTGTTTAGAAAAAAACAAACAAACAAATAATACTAAATGATATAATTGGCCTAAAATTGTCAGTGCAAGAGGGGAAGTGGAGAAAAAAGGCTGCTTTTTATTGCTTGTTTTTTCCCCAACAATTCAAAAGAACACTGCAAAAAAAGAGACAAAGTAGATCAAATAAAACCAGACAGGTACTGTTCGTGTGAAAAAAATCGATCTAGTGGCAACCATAGACTGCAGCTTATTATTAAACTTTACTCTTTAATTATGGCAGAGGAAGAGACTGTGCAAGTTTCTGTGGTGGATGATGGGTATTTCTTCGTTTATCTAAATATAACTTATTTCTAGACAGCTTATGACTCCTCAGACACTGCATTAAGCATGTTTATTTTTACACAATGGGGAAAGCTTGCTTCTAGTCAACATACACTATACACCCATATGTGCTTCTTCTTCAAAATGTTGCCACAAAGTTGGAAGCACACAATTGTATAGAATGTCTTTGTATGCTGTAGCATTACGATTTCCCTTCACTGGAACTGAGCGGCCCAAAGCTGTTCCAGCATGACAACGTCCCTGTGCACAAAGCGAGCTCCATGAAGACATGGTTTAGCCCTGACCTCAACCCCAACGAACTCCTTTGGGATGAACTGGAACGCCGACTGCACCCCAGACCTCCTCGCCGAACATCAGCGCCTGACCTCACTAATGCTCTTGTAGCTGAATGAACACAAAACCCCACAGTCACGCTCCAAAGTCTAGTGGAAAGCCTTCCCAGAAGAGTGGAGCTTATTAAGACAAAAGAGGAACGGGATGTTCAGTTAGCACATATGGTTGTGATGTTCAGGTGTCCACAAATGTTCTGCCCACATAGTGTAGTGTAGTGCACTCTAGCACAAAAACATCATAATATTGACTTTGAAAGAGAAAGAGAGATTATGTTAAGGCAGCACGACTCCTGAGAAACGACTAGTATCTGCTTTTGTGTGTATCTTTGAATGGCCATCGATATCACTGGTCTCACAGTATGGAATGGTCCAGGCGGTGAATTTGTTCCAGTGTTTCAGTCACACGCACACACACACACACACACACACACACACACACACACACACACACACACACACACATACTCCCACACTTCTGTGGGGATTAGCCCTGTCTCTGGCAGCTTGAGCTTAATCTATGTCAGCGCTGAGGCAGCTGCCCTCTCTCTGCTCTAAATGGCCGTGATGTGAGCCCAGATGACCCTGATGAGTCTTCCCCGTATGTTCCACTCTGTAGCACCTCCTCACCTCACTGTCATACTCTGACCCTGTTAATGGGCTCAAAACGGTCAGCCAGACCTGACTAAAAAAACTGAAGAAGACTCCAGGCGGAGTGTCAGTGAAAGTGTCAGTATTGCAGCATGAGAGGATGCAGGATTGTTCTCGTTTCAAATTACACGATAAGGAACGGCTATGTGACCATATGTGCTCTAAAATACAGTACAGTTTTTCATTTAAGAGCTTTGATTAGCTCTTGCATCACCTTTTATAGCACAATATGCTAATGTGTAGTAAACCCACCCCGAAATGCGACTTTGACAAATTACCAGCCCAAGGCCATTTTTCTAACGCAATTATGAGGTAACCAACGCAAACTGGAAGCAATACACAATGCAAACGTCTCTTAACCACTTTTTCCTTATTACATGTAACTTAAATAATGACATATTTTGATAGTTTTATATTATATCTTTAAAGAGGAAACTAAATTTTTAAAGAAGGCGAAATTTTCAGGGACATTTTTGTTATTTTTTAGCCATTAAACATTTTCCTGGTGACATTTTTTTTTTGCATTTCTAGTCACTTTTAAAGCAGCATTTATTATTATTATACAGCTATACATACATAAATACATACATACATTCACAAACACCAAACATGTCATTTAGACACTAGCAGTTAGACTAATTCATTCATTAATCTTCATTAACCACTTTATCCTGGTCAGGGTTGTGGTGGATTTGGAGTCTATCCCAGGAACGCTGGGCATGAGGCGGTAACACACCCTAGATGGGACGCCAGTTCTAGGAGCAGACACATTCACACACTCAGTCACACCTAGGGGCAATTCAGAGTCGCCAGTCGAGCAGCTGAAGCATAAACTCCTTGCTCAGTGGTAGTTTGGTGGTGCTGAGAGTTAAACCTTCAGCATCCCAGAGCCTTAACTGCCATAACTGCTGAGCACTACCCAGGCATGAAGCAAATCAAGACAGTAAATTCCTTCAAAATGCATAAAATACTCTTAAATATGCAAATTTTCTCTTAATCCTACAGTGAAGCCACACGGGACTCAAACATGACTGCAGCATGGTTATCACACTTGATGAGATTCCCCTACAATTTCTACATGTTCTGCGCACTCAGAAGTCTTGGCAAGGAACTAAACAACACTGCACTGTTTGCAAATTACCACGCTACATTTTTCATCATATCACGGCTGGTATCACGTAAAACAATGTGAAATTATCATATAAATGAGCAGAAAACTGTCTAACCGGATCAGCCTAATTATGTCTTTCTGTTATTCTGCTCATATAGGACAATCATGCTTATTTACTACACTAATTATTTTGTTATGGTTCAAAAAATGCGACCTTCAAGGATGTAAAATAGCTGTAACATCATTACAAAATTGTATGCTATTGTGAAACTGCAAAGCACATTGGTTCTGATTCATGTTCTGATAAAAATAATGCTACAGGAACAGAAATTGGGTTTGTGAGGTAGAGAACAAGCTACACAAGTGTCCTGGTCCAGATGATAACATACAGCATGCAGTATGAATGTTGACTATGAAAGGGTATGTCTATTCTATAGAGGAAGCTGTAGTAATAACAATCTTGTGCAATGTAGGTATATAAATATAATCATCAATAGCAATAGCAGTAATACAGTGACGTGCAGAACTTTGCATCTCCCATTTCTGTGTTTCTGTATAAAAACCTAAAACCTCTTTTACAATTTATCTACAAATAAAAGAATTCCAAGAGGTTAAAAATGAGCTGTGGGTGTTTCCTGCAACAGGACAACAATCCAAAACATGGAAAATCAATAGGAAAATAGTCTGGGAAGAACCGAAGGAAATACGTCAGCGTTTTGCTACAACCCTCTTCAATTCCAGATCTGATTGGAAAAAGGAAGTGTTTGACATCTGGCAGTTAAACCAGAGAAGTCAACAAGAAACGCAAAAGACTAGTCGAACAATATGACAAGAAAGTAAGTTATCACATTTAGAAAAAGGAGATGCAAACTTTTAAATTGTCCTTTTTTTTCCCACTATTAATATCCTTTCATACACTATTTGACCTACTTGTGATAAAGGAACATCTGTGAAACGTAACTTACACTAAATGTCCTGAATGGTTTAAATGGTTAAAATACATTTCTTTGTCTTTTCTCAATTTTGTCCTAAGGACATGCAAACAATTGCACTCAACTGTATTTATTTAACAGTAAACAATGATGCATACACCTAAACCTAATCCTTCCTGTGAATACGAGAGCTTCTTTCCCTTGTGGCCTTCTAAAAACCCACGCTATTTCCCTCCTTTTCGTAACAAACTCCAAACCAGAACCTCAAGTTTTTTAGTCTCCCAACCTTTCATAAGATGAAACAGTGTTTTTTTTGAGGTCATGCAATAATGAAATCTGTATTTTCCACAATATCTAAATATTATTAGAGAGTGTAGACTATTAGCACAAAATGTAACACAACATGTGACTAACACGTTAATGTTTAGTGATGACTCACCGTAGGAAGCTTGAGGCACTTGGAGGAGACTTCGTATGCGATGTAGGCCTCCTGCTCTTTGTCTCCTTTTCCTTCCTGTGTGTAGCACAGAAACTGTGCCCGCTGCAGCGCCTGATCCAGCTCCTCCATGCTGTACGCACACAGAGCCGAGCGCGCCGTGGGCGTGGGTGTCGACGCCTGCCCTGCTGCCATGGCGACAAAGATAGTGGCTTTTCCGAGGTAAGTTCCCATCGCAGCCGCCTGTGCCAGGTTGTAGCCTCCTGTGCAGCTCAGTGGTACCTCCACATATGAGTAAAAGCTGGGGTCTCCGGCACAGAGGCGTGATATGTATGTCTGATAATCACGTGTTTTCAACGTATCGCGGCGTGAGAACAGGAAATATATATGTTTGCCGTGGTGCAGCGCCTTCACAAACTGGTTGTTGTATTCAGAGTAACTGCCCACTACAAGCTTACCCAGTTCCTCATGTGAAAACGCAGGAGAGGACTGGTACTGCTCGAGGCGGCGCGTTGTGATCGGTGGAATTCCGCCGGGTCCTTTGCTGGTGTAACCACGTCCCACGAGCATGAGGCGCGTACCCTTGTGCTCAGTGAGCACAGCCACAGTGGAGACACGAGGGTCATTGGCAGCTACGTACTGTGTGTCCACGGGGTTGGCCGTGTGGTACAGCACCTGGGAGACGTTGGCCAGGCTGCGCTTCTCGCAGATGCCTTGCAGCACGGTGCCGCACACGATCAGGCTCTGTGCTTGTGACCCTTCCTGTTTCTCCAGCAGCAGCAGCTGGTTGATGTTGTCAGTTTGGCGTGCCTGGCTGCAGTCTTTAGGCTCAATCGGGGGCAAACAGTCGGGGCTGTCCAGCGCGGGCCCTGTTTTGCCCCATGAGATGAGCTGGAGGTCTGAGGAGAGGTGGTAGAGCGCGTTAACCGCACCTACGTAGACGTAGCCCGAGCTGGAGTCCAGTAAGAGGTGGTTAAGGCGCGAGTCGTGGAGGGAGATGAAGGTCGGGGGGTTGGTGAGGGCAAAGAGGGGCAGGGGGGGCAACAGCAGGAACAGCACTAAGGGCCACCAGCAGATGGCGTGGAGGAGCAGCAGGGGAGCAGCAGCCGGCATGGCACCCCCTTACCTGTTAGAGAGACAGACAGAGAGAATATGGCAAGGAAAAAACAAGACAGGAAGGAATGAGGGTTTAAAAAAAAAAAAAAGAGGAAGTGTTGCAGGGATGGCAGGAAGGCAAGAGAGGGCAGACGAAGGGATTTCATGAATTCAGAAAGAGCACAATAGAAAGAGACCAAAGGAAGAACGTAGTGCAGAAAAAAATAGTGTATGAAAGGAAGGAAATGAACAGGGGAAAGGGGAGAATGATGGGGATGGAAAGTTTGGTACAGTATAAGGGAAAGGAAACACATGGAAAGATGATTGCAAGATAGTTGTAGAGGAACACATTGAATAATAGAGAGAGAGAAAACAGAGAGAGAGACAGAGAGAGAGAGAAGGAAAAAAAAAAAAAGACAATAGTTAGGTTAACACAAACACACCAAAGAGAGTATGTTCTGCAATGCCTTAGTATACAACACAAAGCCTCGCTGCTGCTTCAAACGGATTCTTCTGTTCATCAAAGTCCTGTCACCTTCAGACGGACGGCGGAGGACGCCCAGCTCCGACCTGGCAACTCTCTCAGCTAGCCTCAATCAAACTGCTGCCTTTCAGACAGAGAAACGCAAAAGCAACTGCCGTGCTCGTTCACAAAGGGCAGGTGTGCGAACCATAAGCTACTTCAGATATCATCCGAGACGCACTCATGTTCAGAAAGCAAACAAGTGAGGGATGAAGGAACTAACAGTAAAGTAGATACTTTAACTTAGGTGTTAAATTACACATGACCCGTTTAGCTAGTCCGTGCTTCTTGAATTTTTACGAATTTTAATCACCAGACTCACGGGTGAAAAGTAATGGCACACGAAACAAGACAAATCTCAAAAAGAAGACACCATTCTGTTTTTCCTCCTATGAAAAATTTCAGGCCTGCTTGGGACACAACTTTGACAATTTTTTGTTAAAATGCAGAACATTATTTCATTCCGAAAGAGAAAAAAAAAAACCACAGTATCAAAGGACAGCGAGTGCGAGAAAAAAGAAGGAGAGTGAGAGAGGCATGGGTGGGGAGAGGAATCATCTTTAATTCATTTGGCAGCAGCAGAAGTCTTGGGGGCCTGCTGCTGTTGCTGCTGTTGCTGCTGCTGCTGTATGAAAGATGAGAGAGTGGAGTTAGTGGGGTCGATCAGTATGCACAACGTTTTACCTCCTCATCTCCCCTCTTCAAAGCCTCGGCTCAGAGAAAGGCCTGTTTGACACGCTAGCCAGATTAGCCACTTCTTTTCAATTAGGCCTGGGCTTTGCGAGATTGTAGAGACACCTTGTTTATAAGGAGGGAAGGCGGAACAACGTCTTCCACACCACACCCCGGCCTTCCGGTGGCAGGCGCTCATGCTGGCCTGCATTAATAAATGCGACCAAAAGCCTGGGAAAAGCTATGTGCTAACCGGCGACAATCCTCACCACTGACAACTTTTAAAAGACTCGAATCTATCTATTTAATTAATTTCTTCGTGCTTGCTCTAGGAGGGAAAATGGAAGATGGAAAAATCACATGTGATTAATAAGTTGAACATCAGCTACTTTTGAGAAATAATACTGATAACCAAAATAGCAAAATAAGTACAAAAAAAAAGATTACGTCTACAATGACAAACCACGATTCAGACTTGAGGACTAAAAGCACAAGAGCAAAAAGCCAAGACCATCATAGAGGCCCCACCCTGCCAAATAAATTAAGAACTGTTACGGAGGGGGGAAAAAAAAAGGGTGTGTCGCCTGCAACATCCTCCATGAAATCACAGCCAGGAGACAAAACAGACGACAAAACCAGAGGATGTCTCCTGGATCCCCACTGCCCGCATATGTGTGCGAGTGTGTGCCTTTCTAACCCGAGGAGGAAGGAGTAGCTAACAAAAGGCTGATAAAATAGAGTGCAGGGGGTCTCGCTCGCTGTCAAAACATCCAATTTCATGGCTCAAATTTGAAACGAGCGTTTTCTGCACGATCAGCGTTCAACAATATCTCTGTCTCTCTCTCTCTCTCTGTCTCTCTCTCTCTCCTCTACACTGTCTCGTTCTCTCTTTTTAAATGATAATAAGCGTTCCAGGGCATACAAGAAGGAAAGAGAGGAAAACACACACATACAGACACACACACACACATACTCGGCTGAGTGACAGAACTTCTTTGTGCGGTGAATTGAAAGAGAAAGGCGGGGGGGGGGGGGGGGT
>CM040982.1:3850947-3906599 GCA_022985145.1 Pangasius djambal | reverse complement strand
TGGAGCTGAATGCTACTAAAGAATTTTTTAAGCCTTTAACAGGCTCAGATTCCAAATCTGACCTTTGACTCTGGTTACGCCTACTCGTTCCCTAGCCTCTCTCATTTTCTTTCTCTCTTCTGGTCAGTGGTGTGTTGCAGAGAGCTCATCCTTGGTGTGCTGCTTAGCTGGCTGCAGAGTGCTGTCAAAATTCCACCCATTTCCCTCAGAAACAGACATCCGGGCAATTATAATGGTGTGTGTGTGTGTGTGTGTGTGTGTGTGTGTGCGCGCGCGCGTAGTGCACCATACAATGATAAACGGAAACACAGACACACACCAACCCACACATGCAGAGCCTTTCTCAGATGCACAGAGTACTAACATTTTTGGCACCAGAAAACTCAACAGCACTGGCCAACAGTTCAGTACCAATGGCTCCAGCTGCTCGAAACTGACACTAACAAGAACGAATGCAATTCAACGGGGTTTACGCTATTCCCTGCTACATCCTACAGCATGCAACAGCAGACAAACCCGGAATAAAATTACAGACGCGTTCGAGCCGTTTTATTCTCTATGCATTTGTACATTTTTTTTTTCTACTCAAAAATTGCACCAGCAAATTTTTTCATGGCACGAAGCAGCACAAATAAACACAAATATTTTCAGTTTTTTGTTCATACACAGTCAGAGATGTTTTACTGTATGGATAACTTGCTTGTTATTTTTGTTCCGTTTCATCTTTTGTGACCTAGTGAAATTAAAATGATTTTTGTTTTAAGTAATTTACACTCCTCACTCTAACTACAAACTTTTCCTGTTAGTTTCACGGCAATTACTGAAAAAATCTAGCAGTTACTGAATAACGTGCTTTATGGTAAATAACTGAATAATAAGATAGACCATTTAAGAGGTTAATATCCTCGTTCATTTCATTGCAGCTAGAATGGCTCAAGCAAACGTCAGAACCATTTCTATGCTGAAATGAATAATGACATTGCTCAGGCGGTCTCTAAGCTTGGTGGAAAATGAACTAGATGTTCTATTGGTTCCTGTTTGGGCCTGTTCATGTTCAAAAAAAAAAAAAAAAAAAAAAATCCTCCATACAGACACCATTAATGGTAGACTCGTACAGTCATACAGACACATACACGAAGCTGAAGGACACTACACAAAGCCTGCACTTCACTTCTAGCTGGGAATAAAAAGCTGTGTCTCTGTGCGTGTCTCTCTCTCTCTGCGTGTGTGTGTGTGTGTGCATGTGTGTGAAGGAAGAGTGCTTTTGAGGGCACCATGTTGAATCTGAAGGGCCATTTGAACCCCACCCATGTGGCTGGAATCGTAAGTCAATAAGATCGCCTACTGTCAGCTGTCAAATACCGATCAGTGGACAAATACCAAAGCAGACACGCTAACTCACCCACCACAGTTTCCTCCTGAATTCAAATGGGAATTTTTTTTTTTTTGTATTAGCATAAATTCAATTTATAAAATCAACAGATTTAAAATGTGGAAGCTGTGGAAGCATTAAGGTGTATTAAACAGCAACAAATCTCACAGTAGCCCTGAGGTTTTTTTGGATAATGCTGTTGGGGTAGAGGGGCACGCAGCAATGGTGTACAAGTGTGTATCGCGCACGAGCGTATGTGACGCTGTGGGGGATTTTCACCTGGTAATAAAACATGAAAAACTGCTGGAGAGGAAGACAAAGAATTTCACATACAACACACACACACACACACAAACACACACTGAGCAGCAGCAACTGCAACAGCAGCGGGAGGAACATCTCCGGGCAATGAATTCATTCCAGGGACAGCCAGTGATGATTATAGGAAAGCGAGAAAGAGAGAGAGAAGGGGGGGGGGCGTAGACTGGGATTTACAAGTCTCTTTGATGCCAAACATGAGAGTGTCAGCATACCAAGTGTGTATGTGTGTGTATGTGAGGGAGAGTGTATGCTTGGGGTGTGCTTGGGGTTTAATCACCACCTCAAT
Organism: Pangasius djambal; assembly: GCA_022985145.1. Lineage (NCBI taxonomy): Eukaryota > Metazoa > Chordata > Actinopteri > Siluriformes > Pangasiidae > Pangasius > Pangasius djambal. Next base: position 3,904,620 of record CM040982.1, on the reverse strand, counting down.
GTGATGGAGGGAGCTCATTACCATACTCAACACGGAGTGGGTGAAAGGGTGGAGAAACCAATACTCTGGAAAGTATAGAAGTAGTATAAAACTGAAAAAGGAGAGGAAAAAAGGTCCCTAGTTGGTCAAAGAATAGAAGCAGGAATGAAAGCGGAGATAGAAAAATAGCGAGATTTGCAATGTACCCTCATAAATATTTTATCAGCGTGAAATGGTACAGTACGTGCAGTTTTCCTAATGTATCACAGGAGGAAGTATCTCTGTCTCTGTTTCCCCCCTTATTTACTCCCCACTGTCTCCCAACTCTGAACTCCAACGTTATCTTTTCCTGACTGCTGCAATCTCGCCTTTGTTCTTTTTATCCTTATCCTTCCTGCACGAATAATTCTTGCAACATTTGATATCACAGAGGCCCTGGTATGAGCCGTGTGTGTGTGTGTGTGTGTGTGTGTGTGTGTGTGTGTGTGTGTGTGTGTGTGTGTGTGTGTGTGTGTGTGTGTGTGTGTGTGTGTGTGTGTTTGTGTGAAGTGAACACGGTTTAGCTGAGTGCGGTTCTGCTCCTGCAGGAATTTCCAGTGGAAGAGAAAGGGAAAAAATTGCTGCAGTTCAAGGCTGTCGACCAATCACAGCACGCTCGAGCTAATTATCACCTCTCAGAATAAACAAATATGATGATGACGTCTCGTTTTGATGCTAATGACCCTTAATGGGCACTCGGGGAGCTGGGATGGCGTTCTAATAACTCCCTGAGATAAGAAAAAGATTGTAGTTGCACTGTCGGGTGAGTAAAAGAAAGACTTAACATTTACCGGCAATAAGGCAGCACACTTAATCTTGATTAGGTGCTGAATGTCAGGCCCTGAATGTGAGCCGTTACACTGAAGAAAAAAAACAAAAAAAAAACCAAAAAAAAAAACCAACCAAGATCTGAAGAGCTGGAGACATCCTTCCATAGGATTATGATTATTAGATATCACCTCAGCTCTCGTTTTCACACCAACACACTTCCTCTCACTTTCACACACACACACGAGGAGCACGCAGCACATCAGCTTTCATCACCTCCTTGTCAAGCATCTGTGCATCGTGCTACAACATTAATTATTTGATGGAGCCTGATAAACAGAGCGCTCTACTGCAAACCCAGCAGAGAGGTTTATTAGTTCCTACTTACATGGCAAAAACACAGTTATATATACACACACACCAGTGTTCTGAGCATCAACTCGCTGCATGTTTCCTGTAACTGCTGTGAATGCATCTCATACAGGTGTGACTGTAGAAATGTGTTTAGAGTCATTAATGACCATTTTTTGGGGGAAATGGGGGAGAATATATATTATAAATTATATAGATTGGTGTTGGGGGGTGTGTGTGTGTGGGGGGGGGGGGCTTAAATCATTCAAATATCACTCTATTACTTAATAATAATGCCTTAAAATGTTAAAACGCAGTTAGCGAATTGTGAAAAAATAATCAGGACATGCCGTTAAATAAAAATAATCCACGACAAATTGGTGTGATGCATGTCCTGAAGTGTCTCCATTCCTCTGATATCACAGCAATTTGCCAGAGATTACTATTTTTAATGCATTAGTAAACAACATATCAAGCTTTTTAACCATTTATAGTTACATTAAATGTCGTGAAACAGCACACACGATTTATTTATGTTACAGTGGCTGTAAACAGTCGTTCCCTCACCAGACTCTCTTTTTCCTCTCTCTTGAATTTTTTAAATCACAAAACATTTGTGTTTATTAATCGTCTTCGATTAGATAGATCGTCCACCATACAAGTCCACGCGTAAGCTGTTACTATAGAAACAGTAAGTGCATTAATATAATCTTATTGTTTGTATTATAGATGGAACTACTGTCAGAGCTGCTGCGACAGAAAATTAATCAACACCTTCTGACCAATCAGACTGAAGAAGCCAACAGTGCTATGCTATTAATTGAATTAAACCACTTTCAGAAAAAGGAGACTTTGCTGTTTCTAAAATGAAAACCCTGTGTCGTAGGGTTCTACATAGAACATCTAAGGGTTCCCCAGAGGGACACACCTTTCTAAGTGCTGTACACGCCGTAACAGCTAACTTATGAATGTTTTAAGCTCAGAGCCAAACAAACAAGAAAAACATTTCCCAAAAATCCATAATCCACAGAATGCACTATGTGATTTTCTAGTCTCTAGAACGTTCCTGATATGCATTTGGCTCTCTGTTCATCCGACGGCTGAAATGGGGCTGATGGTGTTTGATGGAAACAGAGGCCTGGGCTTTAGAAAGCATCCAAAACAGCCGTAATTAGTTTGTTACTGTGGATGTCTGGTAGGCATTGTTCACTAATCCATGTAATGGATGTTTTTAATGTCAGAAAACAAGCAAAACAGCTGTGTGGATTTTAGTTCTTGCCACGCGCCTCAGACTTGCGGTTCGGAATGGGTTTGATGTGGTGCTCGGGGTTGAACGCTCCCAGACGCGTTTACGAGTTTCACACTTTATGAGGAATGAGTTCTCTTTGAAGAGATTTTTTATTTATTTTTTTTTTTTTAAATTAGCAATAGGAAAGAGTGACAGCGGAGGCTATTTGTGGGTCTGGGGTTTGTGTGACAAGCAGATTAGCAGAACAACACGTGCTGAATGCTAGGTGAAAACCCCAGCGCTCCTGAGAACGGAGGCGGCGTTTAAGATGGCAAACAATGGAGTGATAACAAGACAGTGTGCATGCATCGAGTATGTGTTTGCGGGTGTGTTGTGTATAATTGCGTGGGCAAGAGTGAAGGGAATATCTGTGTGTGATGCGTGGGCGGGGGTAAGAGAGACAATCGGGCATCGGTGGTGCATGAGAGAGAAAAGAGTAACGGGGGGAATTAGTGTGTGTGCATGTGTGTGGATTCAGATTCCACTTCTGGCAGCTCTGTCCGTGGCAAACTGCTACTCTGACAGGGCAGCCACACCTCCCTAGAGACTAATACAATAACCAGCAGAAATAACCAAGCGAACCCCCGGGGAAGGAGACTGAACAAATGCATGATTAAATATCCAGTAATACTCTGATTAGTGTCTAACGCTTTATTCCTGTTTGTGGCTTCTTACTTAGCTCACGCAAAATCACGCAAAACGATACCGTGAGCTCCATCCGAAATGACTGCTCGCCTGCCTGAAAAATTCAACTTTGTCATAAATGATGCATGCTCGTCATGCTCGTGGAGTGACTAAATGTCATCACGTTTGTAAAACATTAATAGTGACGAATAAAGAAATAAAGCCGAGACAGAAAGAGGGAATGCGTCTAACAAAGGGAAAAAAACAAACAATAGTGAATTATGTATGCTTACAGAGCGACTAAACTGAAAAAAAAAGAAAAAAAGTGAAACCTACTGAAGAAATCGTCTTATGTATAAATCACAAGAGACAAAGCATCTAACAAAGAACAACACCAAGGCTGTAGTACATGGTTTATGCTCACAGAGCTGATACATATTACTACTATTAAAAAATAAAAGGGAATAAAACAAAACAAAACAAAAAAACAATAAAGAAATGAAATCACACACCGGGTTATAAATGACACGAGGGAACACATCTGACGAAAGAAGACACAAAGCACCAGTGTACTCACAGACTACTGACTACTGGTGTTAACAAACAAAAAAACAAAAAAATACTAAAATGTGAATTAAACAAGACTTAACGAAATGAAATTCTATCTAAAAAAATCACAGGAGCTGAAAATTTTCTAACAAAGAGAAAAAACAAACCACCCATTAGCCTGGTGAAGTGTTTGATCATCTTAGTTCATGGAGAGGCTCTTGAATTAGTTGACAGCTCTTCTGCCTTTTCACACTTTCTCAAGTGGAAAGCACACACACACACACACACACACACACACACACTTTCACCTTCCTATCCTTGTGAGGACCTTCCACTGACACCTAATTAATACTGTGCTACACCTAAATCTGACCCTAATCTTAACCTCAGTAACCAAAAGGAAGCCTTTTGGATCTTTTAGTTGTTTTTAGTTTAAATACATTTTAATGATTTTTTTGTGAAAATATACAAAATTATGACGTTTTTCTTTGTAAGGACTAGCCAAATGTTTCCACAGGGTCTAAACTGTGAGACTCCTTGTGGTCCCCACTAAGATATAAAAACACGCGCACACTCAAGCACGAGCGCGCGCGCGCGCGCGCACAGACACGCGCACACAGCAGTGCAGCCGCTGATGATGATGAGCTCGCGCTCGGTTTAAAACGGGAATAGGCAGAAAATAATCGATGTCTCTGCCTTCAGTGGTGCTTTTCTCAGGCTTCAGTGAGCTGTTTTAAAGGCAAATTTCGGAGCTGACACACCTGAACGGCTCGGAATAGACGGCAAGCAGCCGGAAAAGAAGCTACTACTAACACACAAAACTAACAAACCTTCATTCAGAGGTAAAAAGACAAGACACAAGAGGAAAGGAATGAAGGGGCATGTTGAACATACACACTGTAACTAATGGCAACAAGATGACCAAGAAAATACTCTCAGCTCATTCTCAGCAGCGCTTGTTTAAACTTCCTCACTCGTCTCTAAGCATTTTATTTGAGTCTTGGCACGTATTTAAACCACACAAACGTCGCCATGTTATTAAACAGTTTAAAATCAGGTAATAACGCTAATAACGGTCGACAAATTTAAAACACAAGTCCGCTCGCGCATAGCGCTACTTACTTTATTTCTTCAGCACCGCCGACTTTTCATTCCCTTCGCCCCAGAAGGACAGAGAGTGTCGTCTTTGCGTTGTTTAAATTTTATTTTTATTTTCAAAACTCCAAAACGTTTGAGAGAAAACTCCAAACTCTTACAAAGCGCAGAAATCCCATCGCGTGCGCATGTTAACTGAGCTCGGGCGTTTAAACGGCAGTTGAGATTAGAGCGAGAAGAACAGCACAAGCCGAGCCGAGCCGAGCCTCGTGCGTCTGGGCGGAGCTTTCGACAGCAAAAGGGGCGGGGCATGCAAATTAACATTCAATTGTCCTTATCTCAAACATGTGTATTTAAAGTCGAAAGCCACGCCCACTATTCTCCAGGGAGAGTTCCTGACTTTCATTACTGCCACAATTCTCTGGATTTTTATGGCAAACTGTCAACTGATTTTTGTGTGTGTGTGAGTGTGTGTGAGTGTGTGTGTGTGATTTAAAAGGCTTATGCTTATGGCCCCTTACTGTTTTAAAAAATATTGTTTTAATTAGTCAATTGCTCCTGTTTATTTAAAATTTCCAGCATCCGGGCTGTAACCAGGATCACAATTTTAGCGAGATCTTTATTGCATAAATGTGTCATAGTGAATACATCGGTGCCAAATGTGTACTAGATCAGTTGCTAATTTCTGATCTTCACAATAATTCCCTTCCATTCTTACATGAACTGCAGTTAGATTGTTTAATTTTACTGAATTAATAAATAAAAGAGTTAATAAAAGAATTTTCATATTGAATTTGACAACTGGCGATGCTTGAAAACTATGTAAGTGGTAGAAATAAATAAATAAATAAATAAATAAATAAACAAACAAACAAACAAACAACTGAGATCTGGACCTCAGTGTCATCATAGCTAGTTACGGCCATGAGTGGTGTGTTGAATTTTAAGGTAAAAATATAAATATAAATGTGATCAGTACACATATTGAAAGTTAGCAGGATGACATGATGCAGAATACAAAATAAAAAGCTTTTTAGACATGATATGGGTGGCTACAGCTAATCATGCATAGGACAAGGTTGCCTTTGCTTACTGAAAATTTATTTACATTTTAGAGAAGAAAATATTTGAATATTTTCTCTTTTATGCAAAAAAGAATAGCCACATAATGGCGACATAATGACTTACAGGTAGTGGTCAAAATCATAATGATACAAAGGTAGATAATGTTTATTTCACCCTGTGTTGTCCATGTAGCCGCAACCTTGCTCCTTTTTCTTTCTTTTTTTTAAACAACTTCTCATTTCTGTTATATGAAATCTGCTACATAAAGCCAGCCGACTTACAAAGCTTTGGTAAACAGAGGAAGAAAAAAAAAAACGCACTGTGTTCAATGTTAAGGTCAATAACCTACATCTATCCCACTGAGGATAGTTGCCAGGGTTACCTAGGTGACAGGCCACACCCCCTACCCCACCCCGGAAAAAATAACAACTGTATTTGTGGGCCTTTGAAGTACTCTTAGGTTATAATAATAATAATATTAATAATAATAATAATGTTTTTCTAATAGTGTAACAGTAATATTAATGTAACATTAATTATGTGAATGTGCAAGTCCCATGTTTAGCACTGAACTGTAGGTTACATACTATATACAATAACAGTTATATTACTCATTTATCAACATCACAGTGGTCTAATATAACAATATTTAATTTTCCATATCTCAGGTGTGAATGTAAAACTAGGCATGCGCTTACATTCGCACCTCCTCCCGTACGCCGCAGCTCGAGGAAGCAGATGGTTTTTTGGCACATTACTTGCCTTCGCTAAACCAGGGTTTGACATTAGACATGAAACAGCATTGAACCCAAAATGTGTCAAATTTAATAGATTATTGCACATCCCTTTGGACCCTGTCTGTCTGTCTAATGGGACACAGCTGTGAAGAATTTCCCACGATGTCAAATTTTCAGAAAGAAACAAGCTAAAAAAAATTTTTTTGTTGTTAAAAATAGACCAAAATATGGATTTCCATTAAATGGTTTTAATGGGAAAAAAAAGGGAATGGATCCAAACTGAAAAAGTCATATTAACCTGCCACTGCCTGTGTGTGTGTGTGCGTGCGTGTGTGTGCATGCGTGTGTGTGTGTACGTGTAAGAAAATCAGAGAGAGGGAGACAGTAAGTGAGGAAGAGTGAGTAGATTATATGTAAAGGTGAGACAGTTGAGTATATAGAGACAGAGAGAGAGAGAGAGAGAGAGAGAGAGAGAGAGAGAGAGAGAGAAAGTGAGTGACAGGGGCAGTGGACTGGACAGCTCCCCGGTGGGAGACGGAGGACGAGCTCAGCTGGGAGTGTTTGGCCAGCAGTGAAGGGCCTCATCAAACCGCTCATAAAATATTAATCACACTCACAAAGTGCCTCCATCACATACTCCAGACAGACGAGGAAGAGGAGGAGGATGAAGAAGGAGAGAGAGAGCGAGAGAGAGAGAAATTATAAGAAAAAGAGGCAGAGAGACATAGGTAAAGTGGAGGAGGTAGAGACAGGTGGACAGATTGAGAAAAGAAAGGACTAAATGAAAGAAAGGACGGAAATGTGAGAGAAAGTGACAGAGATGAGAATGAGAGATAAGGTGTGACGAGAAGGAGAGAGACAGGAGAGAAGGAGATGAAGAGTGATGAAAGGAGATCGAAGGATAAGAGAAACAGAGGGAGACAATGAGAGAACAAAAGAAATGGAAGAAAGGGACAAAAGAAAGATGGAGAAAAAGAAGGAGAGAAGAAAGAGAGCTGGGAAAGAAACAGAGAGAGAGGAAGAGATGGAAAGAGATAGAGCAAAGGAAAAGGAACGATTGAGGAAGAAAGACGTAGAGGTAGAAGAAGAGATGGAGGAATGAAAGAAGAAAAGAAAGGAAAGATGGAGAAAGAGTGGGGAGAGACGAGGAAGGAGAAAGAGAGAGAAATGGAAAAAGAGGGAGGAAAAGATGGAGGGAGAAAGCCAAAAGCAGAAGAAGGATTGATGGAGGGGGGGGGGGATGGAGGGCATAATAAAGCAGAATAAGGGAGATGGAGAAAAAGAGAGAAAGAGATGCAGGAAGACGGCCTAAAGCAGAAGAAGGTGTGATGGAGAAAAAGAAAGAGATGGAGAAAGAGAGCCAAAAGTAGAAGAAAGTGTGATGGAGAAAGAGAAATAGAAGAGACAGCCAAAAGCAAAAGAAGGGGTAATGGAGAAAAAGAAAGGTAAAGACAAAGTGATGGAGGAAGGGAGCCAAAAGCAGAAGAAGTAGTAATGGAGAAAAAGAGAGATAGAGAAAGAGATGAAGGAAGTGAGCCAAAAGAAAACAAAAGTGATGGTGAAAGAGAAAGAGAGAGAAGAGAGAGAGGAGGAGCAGGAGAAGAATTGATTAATAAAAAGAAAGATATGGAAGAAGACTGCCAAAAATAAAAGAAAGGGTGATGGCGGGAGAGAAAGAGATGGAAGAAGAGAGTCAAAACCAGAAGGAATGATGGAGAAAGAAATAGAAAGAGGAAATAGAGAAGGTGTGCTCAAGACAGACTGAAAGCGAGGAGGAGAGGTAATGAATGGCCGGACGGGTGGAGGAGGGGTGTGTGTGTGTGTGTGTGTGTGTGTGTGTGTGTGTGTGTGTGTGTGTGTGTGTGTGTGTGTGTGTGTGCGTGTGTGTGTGTGTGCGTTTTGGGGAAGGTGGGGGGTGTTAGGTGTAGGGGTCACATGCTGTAATTGGGGGGAAATGTGTGTGACGCGGGGAGGAAACCATTATTGGCAGGTGGAACAAAAATGTACGCATGTCTGAAATAATGAAGAGGTGGAGGAGAGAGAGAGAGAGAGAGAGAGAAAGAGAGAGAGAGAGAGAGAGAGAGTAAGGACACAGAAGCCACAGAGCTGCAGGAAATAACATCAGCTTGGTCTCAATTAATAGCAATTGGCTTTCACTAAAATGGTGTCTTTTTTAAAATACAGCAATTAGGGGTCAGGAATAGCAGCAGTGTGTGCACATGTGTGTGTGTGTGTGTGTGTGTGTGTGTGTGTGTGTGCGTGCGTGTGTGTGTGTGTGTGTGTATTGAACGCTTGTGGGATTGGCAGAGAGACCCATGTACCAGCAGAGTGTGTTTGTGTGTGTGTGTGTGGAGCCAACGCAAAATCGAACAATGGAGGATTTGTTAGGAGGATGTTACTCTGCTCCCTTACACACACACACACACACACACACACACACACACACACAAAACACGCCAAGGACACATTCAAAAGAGCACACACGCAGACACACATACACACGTGCACGCACACACACACACGCCAAGGACACACTCACAAGTGTACACACACACACACACACACACACACACACACACACACACACACACCACAAAGCACACATGCAGACAGACACCATACACACAGACAGAAGTACATATTCATTCAGTCCTTTCATTCATCCATCTGGCAGCCACTCATTTATTTGCTCTCTATTGATCCATCCATCCAACCACCTGTACATTCATCCACCTGTACATCCATCTATCCATCTATCCAACCACATGTACATCCATCCTCCTGTACCATCTACCCATCCATCTAACCACTTGTACATCTATCCATCCATCCAGCCACTTCTACATGTATGCACCCATGCTTCCATCTATCTATCCATCCAACCACCCATATATCCATCCACCTTGTACATCCATTCATCCATCCGTTCATTCATAACTATTAATCCTCCCACTCTTTCATCTATCCATTCTTTCATACATATATCTGTCAATTCATTCATCCTTCCACCCCACTCCACCAATGCTTCCATCCATCCATCCATCCATCCTTTGTGTTCTTATCCATCTATCCATATAGTCACTCTCTCTATGAATCCATAAATCTCCCTCCCTCTCTCTCTATCTCTGTATCTGAATATATAATTTTTATAGTATATGCAATCATGCCCTGCGATGGGTTGGCACCCTGTCCAGGGTGGCCCCCACCTTGTGTCATGAGTCCCCTGAGATAGGCTCCAGGCTCCCCACGACCCTGTGTAGGATACGTGGTACAGAAGATGGATGTATGGATGGAATATACAGTATACACTGATCAGGTATAATATTAAAACCACCTGCCTAATATTGTGTAGGTCCCCCTTGTGCCACCAAAACAGCTCTGACCCGTCTCATGGACTCCACAAGACGTCTGAAGGTGTGCTGTGGTATCTGGCACCAAAATGTTAGCAGCAGATCCTTTAAGCCCTGTAAGTTGTGAGATGGGGCCTCCATGGATCGGACTTGTTTGTACAGCACATCCTACACATGCTCGAATGGACTGGGATCTGGGGAATTTGTAGGGCAAGCCAACACCTTTAACTCTTTGTCATGTTCCTCAAACCATTCCTGAACAATTTTTGCAGTGTGGCAGGGCGCATTATCCTGCCGAAAGAGGCCACAGCCATTAGGGAATACCGTTGCCATGAAGAGGTGTCCTTGGTGTGCAACAATGTTTAGCTAGGTGGTAAGTGTCAAAGTAACATCCACATGAATGCCAGGACCCAAGTTTTCCCAGCAGAACATTGCCCAGAGCATCACTCTCCCTCCACTGCTTGCCTTCTTCCCATAGTGCATCCTCCCCAGGTAAGTGCCACACATGCACCCAGCCATCCACATGATGTAAAAGAAAATGTAATTCATCAGACCAGGCCACCTTCTTCCATTGGTCCATGGTCCAGTTCTGATGCTCACATGCCCATTGTAGGAGCTTTCGGCTATAGATTGGGGTCAGCATGGGTACTCTGATCGGTCTGTGATGCACTGTATGTCCTGACACCTTTCTATCATAGCCAGTATTAACTTGTTCAGCAATTTTGCTACAGTAGCTGTTCTGTGGAATCGGACCAGACAGGCTAGCTTTCGCTCCCCATGCACATCAATGATCCTTGGGCACCCATAACCCTGTCATCGGTTCACCGTTTGTCCTACCTTGGGCCACTTTTGGTAGGTACTAACCTCTGCATACTGGGAACACCCCACAAGACCTGCTGTTTTGGAGATGCTCTGACCCAGTCATCTAGCCATCATAATCTGGCCCTTGTCAAAGTTGCTCAGACCCTTACACTTGCCCATTTTTCCTGCTTCCAACACATCAACTTCAAGAACTGACTGTTCACTTGCTGCCTAATATATCCCACCCCCTGACAGGTGCCATTGTAACAAGACAATCAATGTTATTCACCTGTCAGTGGTTTTAATGTTATGGCTGATCGATGTACATACATGCATAATATATTAGTTTCTCCAACCATCGATACATCCATCCATGGTATATTCTGTCTATTTAATGAGCACTGTACTATGGAGGAGAATGTGACGGTGCTTAACAATTATTTATTATGATGTATGGTGAATTCAAGAGAAGCAGAAAGAAAACAAACGAGCGGAGTAAAAAGCAGGCAGTCGGAATCATATATCCGTTTCCTCATGTAGTTAGTGAGGTGTGAGCTTTGCCTGCATGCAGCATGCAGTTTGGCTTGACTTGTGAAGAGCTTCACATAAATAGAATAGCCAGACAATTTCTCAGATACGCCACATGCAAAACAAAAGGGATGGAAAACATAATATAACACATACAGTATACACACAACTGCATAACAATGCATGTGTGTAATATGTTTGTTAATACAATACACAGCGCTCCGACTGAAGATTGACAGTAATAAAATAATCAGTGCTTTACTTTAGATTCTTCATTCACCTTTTTTTGTGTTTATAACAAAATGACATCACTGAGTCCATTTGATATTTAGGATTCGAATAATGGTTTTAATTACACAATACAAGAGTTTAGCAAAATTAGGTACGCCGACTACTTAGCTTAACTAATGTTAACATGAAGTAGCTAGCAAACTAGCTAACATTAGGTAAACTATTTAAATGTTTATTACAAAACAGCATTCAAATCCACCACCAAGTCAGCTAAGGTTCAAAAAAAAAAAAAACACACAACATATTATTATCTGTTTATAGTTACATTTATCATTATGGAAGTCTGGAAGTTTCTTTTATCACGATAAAAAGCTATAAATATTGATTCCCTCACCAGCCTCTATTCTCTGCTTCTCTCTTGAAATTAATAAGACAAAAAAAAAAAAACACTACGTCATAACCACAAGTGCCAAGTCCTCTGTCCTGAAGACTTTCACATGGAGGAAAACTAACTGACTGTTACAGAAAAGTCGCTGACACTGGAGACTCCTTCCATAAATATTAAATAGGCCTTTTTTTAAATTTCTTATTTCTTTTAATATCTCCGTAACGAAAATAATATTTTTTAATCAGTTTATGTGAAGCATCCGCTTTTATCCGAGCCCTGTATAAGTTGTTGCTATAGAAAATGAAAAGTACATTAATATAAACTACTGTCAGAATGAAGCAACACCTTCTGACCAATGAGAATCGAGAATTCAGAAGCACTGTGGTACAAAATATAATTGTGCAATTAGAAAAAGAGCCGGAGTTTGCTAGCAACACATTAACTTTTTCTTATAAACTAATATGTAAATAAATCCAAAAGCAAGCTAGAAATTGCTTAAGTTGGTAGGGATTTTTGTATATAAAATTTTGAAACTGGTTGATCAAATATAAATAAGATTAGACCTTTGTTCCTTGATCCTTGATCACTGTCCAGCTCTCCATCAGTGCCCGTTGGCCGTACAGGAGCCTCTCGCTAGGCATGTGAGCGTGGAAAAATGAATTTGATAAGATCTTAATGGCTAGTGTGGACGTGTGCGTCTGCATTTATGTGCACTATGTAACTATGTGTGTGTTTACAGCTGTGTGAATCAAAGAGCGTGTGGGCCTGCAAGTGAACGAGTGAGTGTGTGTGAAACAGAAACTGAAAGACTGATTGTGCCCAGTTTCGTGCCCTGGCAGCATGTAAAGAGCCTCCTCCACAGCACAGAACACCCCAAATACACGCCACATTCCTCCTTGGTCTCGCTCTGTCTCTCTCTAGCACTTCATTCGTCTCATTTTTTTCCACTCGTCTCTCTCTCTCTCACACAGTGCACTCCATTAATGCCGGCCGGTTAAAATGCGCAGGCCGCATGCCCATTACAAAATCAAAGTGGGACTCGATAAAGATGACCAGTGTGCGTGTTAACGGAAGCGCCGTGACCTTCCCGTGTTTTGGATGGCTCTCGCTGGGCTTTGAATGGAGCCACTGTGACTCTGCGTGACCTTTGACCTCTCTTTGCTGCAGAGTTTCCTTTTTACATGCTGAGCCAAATATGCGACTGGCAGAAAGCAAGCCTGCGCAGAATAATAATTCCTCGGCCGATTCGTTTTGGCCCGCGTTAGCAGACGTGGAGACACACGTCGCGTCTTTCTGAGGATGGAACACGCTCAAGGCTTATGGTGGATAAATACAGCAATATTTCCTGCTCTGTAACCACATGCTTATACAATAGAACAAAAGGTTCTGACCTGCTAACAGTGTGTTTGAGCTGCACAGCGTGGGCTCAATATGACGCTGTGATTATATGATTAAATATTGTGACTTTGATTGACAGATTGTGATATGCCTTATATTAAAAACTGACTCTGACCTGTTAGATAACACTGCAGTGTTGAGGAGGATGTGGTTGAGGGGGTGGTGAAGCTGTAGCCTCACTGTTAGTTGCTAAAACAGGGTGTGTTAAAATCCTAGGACTATCAGACAGCCACTTTTGGCCTCTTGAGCAAAAAGGTCCTTAACCTACCCTTAACCTCTTGATCTGATTCTTCTGCCTGTTGAATATTGTTTTTTTAAACCACAGTGCTGTTGAATTCTCAGTTCAGATTGTTTAGCAGCTCTGACAATAATTTAAATCACAGGTTTATATGTTATAATAAACTATCATTTCTATATTAACAGCTCATCCTCAGGGACTTGTATGACAGACGCTCCACGTAGGCTCATAAACAGATTTTTAAAAGTGCTGTTATCATATATATAAATATATATTATTGCTGATGTGGTGAAGTTTTCAGTAAGGAGACACTGATTTATGGACAGAGGACTTTGTGTTTTGTGACAAGCTGTGTTTCTTTTGTCTTATAAAGAGAGAAAACAGATGAAGTGTGTTTATAGCTGATATAACGTGTATATATATATATATATATATATATATATATATATATATATATATATATATATATATATATATATGATGTTATCCTTATATTATTAGGTTTTTCATTTCATTTCCATCCATCATGAAAAAGCCAATAGTGGGTATTTATATGAATCATGGATTGTGTAATAAATGTAAAATATAAGAGTCTAAATAAATATCCTCCACGTGAGAGCGAATTTCACCTTCCATGGTTTGTTAATATTCATTCTGTCTCTGGCATTATTATGGGCTCATTAATATTCAGATGATCTCATTACTATTCAAGCTCATTTAATAAGTAAATAGAATTTAAATAGAATGTTTAGAAGAAGTTGACAGCCCCAGTCTGCAGTGTTTATTTTTCATCAGGTATGTTCAATAGTGTTGATATTTTCCTGTTTACAAAGAACTTATGCAAAATCCTATTTAGTCTAAGTCTGATGATGACGTTTTGTGTATCGATGCACAAACAACGTAAAAACTGTTCGTTTTTCCTAATCGGTCAGTGATTTTTAGACCTTTGCTTTAATTCAATTTTGTTTGTATAGAGCTTTTAATAATAAGATATCGTCACAAAGCAGCTTTACAGAAATCCAGATGTAGACTTAGATCTCTAACGAGCGAGCCAAAGGCGACACTGAAAAGGAAAAAGTCTCTGAGAGGGGAACCAGACTGAAAAGGGAACCTATACGTACTCTTCTGGGTGACACTAGATAGTGGAATTATAATTATTAAATTAAATACAGAGTTTACACACTATACAGTCATACAGAGAAAAGTTGAGTGGTATTAAATGTGTTAAGAGGATGTAGAATGTTCGGTGTGAACTAGGTCTGTATGCTTTCAAATCAGCAATTATAATAACAGTCATTTGTAATAAAATAGAATAAAAAAAAATAAACTATAATTGTAAAAAATTACGATGCTCACATCTCCACCCAACCCTTACGTGTAAGTCTGTTTAGGCAGGGTTGTCATGGCAACCTGTTTCTCATCGATCACACTGATTTTCGACTTCTTCGCATCCCGTTCCCATCTTGCACCTGAATTTAAAACCTTTATAAGCTCCTTTGGCTTAGACGTGGCTTAAAAACTATAAAACCCAGAACTCCACAGTCAGATCCCGTTAGGTTGTATGCCATGATCACTTGTGATTGGTGGAAATACCCAGCCTGAGCAGAGAACAAGATGGAGGCAGCTAAATTATGTTCATTTCATCAAAAAGTTGAAATTAACTGGTCTTAAATTAGCTGTTTCCAATTACTTTTCCATCCATTTTCCCCCCCAAAAGCTTCGTCTGTCAAGGATTAGCACCAATTACATGTTAATCATCGCCGATAGTCGATTACATCGTCCTATCATCTGGCCCCTTTGTGTGCATGTGAGATAAACTTGTCGTGACCTAATGTTCATAATTTGTGTGTTAAAAAGCTGACAAATGCATTCTCAGGACTTTAATGAACTAATGATGAATTCATAACCATTTGTGTAAAAATTACTTTTTAACAAAAAGATTACCAGTAATCCCAATAATAATGCAACTGCCTCACTGTCAACTGTCTCTCATTGGTAACATTTAAAAAATATCTTTGTTGAAGATGGCTGGGAAAACCACGCCTCCACAGCTCCCAGCCTTGAGACGCTGCTACATTAATGATAGTTACAAGTAGCAGCCTACGAACGCTGAACAAATCTGTTGAGAACTTTATCAGCTCACGCACCTGTGGCGTGTTACTGGACGTTCCATTCGCAACTGATTTAGATACACACAGGTACTGCATTTATGGCATTTGTATACCAGAGCGCTGCTGAATTCCATATTCTGATTGGTCATGATTGATGGTGTTGATTAATATTCTATAACAGCAGCTCTGATAGCAGGGTCCAGCTGCAAGGTTTATATTAATGCACTTGCTATAATGTGTTATCATTTCTATAGTAACAATTTGTGGAGGAACTTGTATGGTACACATAAATGTGAGTAAGTATTGATATGTTGTGGTTTTTTTATATTTATGGAAGGAGTCTCCAGCGTAAGCACTTTGGAACAGTCAGAAGTAAAGTTGTAACTGTAAAGTTGTAAAGATTTCTAATATAAGACATTCTTCATGACGGATTCTTGGTAACATGGACAGCATGGTGCATTTTTGTTTCTTATCCACTTCAACTTTCCACACGTATAACCACATGCAGCAAACATACACATTAACACTGAGGATAAATTACACACTAGGCTAATAGAATATATATTAAAAAAAGAAATCTCAGCACTGGGATTTGTTTAGAACTTGAGCTTGGCCCCATAACAGTAATGTTATATGAGCTTTGATAAGGCCAGAGCACACTGACCTAATAAACACCAACAAATCCCTCGAGTGCCAGATAGACACTCTTGGCCCTGAAAGTAAAAGGCTCTTCACCTCCACACGCCAGCATTACGCTTGAACTGTATAATTGGATAAAAGCATCTGCCAAATAAATAAATGTACGTAAACAGTGTGTTGTGCCAACAGAGCATATGCTGTAATCCATTAGACGGAATGTGTGAATTGGTACATGTGCAAGATGATGAAATCTGTATATTATCCTCTATAGGAATTAGGTAAACTTACATTTTGGTCACATTACCGTTAAGTGATATTGTTATGCTATATCTTCCTATATAGGCATGTGAGAAATCACATTCCTCCACCTTTCATTCACCATCCATGTGTGGATTCAGCTAACTCAGAAACAGTGGCTGCAAACATACACAAAAGTGCAGAGTAGCCAATTCATCTGTGATGTTTTTGGGTAGTGAGGAAAACAGAGTACCTGGATGCCACCCACAAAGACTTTGGGAAAGCATGTGAAGCTTAACACAGGGGGTAACCAGCATTCAGGATCGAACCTGGGACAACAGCACTACTGAATGAATGCAGTATATCTATCCATATATACTCACTGATCACTTTAACAGGAACACATCTATGTCTTCTCATTTATGCAGTTATGCAGACCAGGTGATTTTTATTTTATAATCTTCAACTGTCCATTTTGGATGAGCCTGTGCCCATGATAGCCTCGCTTTCCTGTTCCTGGCTGACAGGAGTGGAACCCAGTGTGGTCTTGTAGCCCATCCACCACAAGGTCGAAGTTTTGTGCATGCTGAGATGCTTTTCTGCTCACCACGGTTGTAAAGAGTTATTGTCTGCGTTGCTATATCCCTTCTGGGAGCTCGAATCAATCTGGCCATTTTCCTCTGACCTCTCTTATCAACAAGGCGTTTCCACCCACAGAGCTGTCGCTCACTCAATGTTTTTTTTTTTTTGCATCATTCAATCTATCTATCTATCTATCCAACTTCATCAAAAGGTATGGATGAAATTAAAAATAGAAAAATAAATAGATGAAATTCTAACTAGTTATAGAACAAATAAATGTCTTAACTGTTCTGCAATATTCGTACTCGTATACTCATATCAGAGTCTTTCAGTTGTGTACACACTCACTCACACTCACACTGGCTAAAATAACTCGGAGTGTGTCAGCTTTTCCAGCACAGCACACATCACTATCATGATTCTGATCACACACACATGCACACAAGTGCACACATAGTGGTTTGTCAGCGAGTGTGCAGTTGCAGAGAGAGAGATCACACAAACCACCAAACACTCGGAGCAGACCATCCACTAGATGCTCGAAGGCCCCCCACCAACACCACACACACACAAATTCTCTCTCGCGCGCTCTCTCTCGCTCACTCTCTCCTGATTGGTTGTGGCTCCTGCCAGTCACCATGCAGTCAGACTTCTTTCATGCCTGAAGTTCATGTTTGATGTCTCTGAGCTAGTGTTAAAACAAAAATCTGACAAATTTCTAGCAGTATCTGATTTATGCCAGTATACTGTCACCAGAATAAGAATATGTCTTATGTACGATAAAGTAAATTAGTTAAAAAAAAGTTCAATAATTAAACCTTAAGGACCACTGTGGTATGTTTGAAAGTATCTCTGAATAAAACATCCTTGCTGATGTGCCAAAGTATAGAGGAAACCAGAAGGATTGTTTCTGCAACAGTGGAGAAGAAAACAAGTTTGCAAAGCAACCTGAGACCTTGTGGTCCTCACAACAATGATCAAAGTGTGAAAAAGAAAACGAGAGATAGAGGTTTCAGGTTCTACTGTCTGTGTATGTGTGTGTATGTGTGCAGTCCAACAGGTTTGACCTCAGAAAGAAACCATGCACTGCAAATAGAGAAATCCTCCCACACCATTTGAGAAGCGCCACTGGGAAACCGCAAACACACAGCTCTTATTGCAGCAGGGCGAGAAAAAAAAAATCTGTCTTTATTACCACAACCTACGGCACATCGAGCCACACGACCGGCACCTTAATCAATCAAGAGAAATCCAATTTTACAGAGAATACACTGCACTACAATTGTATCAGGACATCGAAGGAGGCGCAGAACACAATTTTGACTGTAGAGGAATATGCAATAAGTGCTTTTAGGCTGAAGGCAGAGATTGGAAAGCGGAGAGGATGTGGGAGAAATATTAGTTTGCGAATATCCTGTTTTAGTGATATGAGTGGCTACACTGCTTTTAGTCTCCATATTTTTCCACCCAGTTAATCCATACTTAATGCTTCACACACTTAATATGCTGAACCCAATACGCTGTGGAAGTGTGTGTGTGTGTGTGTGTGTGTGTGTGTGTGTGTGTGTGTGTGTGTGCGCGCGCATCCCCACAGGCACTTTGGGATTTCAGGAACACACATATCTTGGTTTCTTTTGTTATTACGTCTCATAAAAACGATGTCTCTGTAACAAAAGGATTTAGGTGCACAGGCTTAAGATCTAGACTAGAAAACGAGTGTGTATAAGTGTGTACAAGTGTGTGTGTATAAGTGTGTGTGTGTGTGTGTGTGTGTGAGGAGAAGAAAGAGGAAAGAAACAGATGCTGTTGCATTCAGACAGCTGCAGACTAAAAGGCAGCAATTACAGTGCCACCCTGCCTCTGACACACATTATTACACACTCTGTAATCTCCACTGTGACTCGTACACCCACACACACACTGCCACGACAGAGAGAGAGAGAGAGAGAGAGAGAGAGAGAGAGAGAGAGGATATATGAGGCTTCTTGGGAGTGATAAAGCCAGGTTTAGAGAAAAAGAGAGAGAAAGAGAGAGACTGAGAAGGAATGTGGTGAGACTGAAAGACAGAAACAGAGAGAGGAAGATGGAGCATGTGTGAGCAGTGGAGTGAGGGAGCTACAGCTACTAAGTAAAGAAAAAGTGAGAGAGAGAGAGAGAGAGAGAGAGAGAGCAAGAGAGTAGTGAGACAGAGAGCAAAGAGCGAGAATAAAGAGAAAGAAAAAAGAGAGAGGAGGAAAGAGACAGAAAGAATGGGGAGAGTGCAGACAGAAGGAGGAGAGAAAGTAAGATGAAAGAAGAAGGAAAGAGTTGAAGAGAGAAAAAAGAATAAGAAAAAAGAAAGAAGTAAAGAAAGAAAGCAAAAAAGCAAAAAAAGAACGAATGACAGTTAAGAAAGAAAGCACTAAGAACAAGAAAGAAAGAAAGAAGTGTTGCTGCTTTTTTTTTTTGCCTTAGCACTCTTTCATTCTTTAGCGCTATCATTTCTCTCTTGATTTCTTTCTCTCTCTCTGTCTTAATCTCTCAGAATCTCACTCTCTCATTCTTTCTTTCTCTCCATGTCTCTCTTCATTTTCTATACCCACATCTCTTTTTCTTTCTGGCTGTCTCTCTATCCCTGTCTTTCTTCCTATATCCCTCTATCTTCTCTTCTTATTTCTCTCTTTATTCCTATTTCTGTCTCTCTCTTTATATCACTACCTGTTTTTCTACCTCTCTCTCTTTCTTTCTTTCTCTCTCTCTCACGTCTCCAGGGCTGCTGGTTCGATCCTCAGCTCCGGTTTCCTCTCCCTTAACAAGGACTTGCCAGTAGGCGGATTAACGATTCTAAATTGCCCTAGGTGTGAATGAGTGTGTAAATGTGTGTGTGTGCACGGTTCCTTGTGATGGTCTGGCGTTCCCTCCAGGGTGTATTCCCACCTCCTGCCCAGCGTTCCCGGGACAGACTCAGGAATCATTATATCTTACAATAAAATTGTGATATTGACTTGTAAAGCTGCTATTTGAAAAGAGACTGAAACTTTGGCAGTCAGTGCACTACTCCTAAAGATCACTCTGCTGTACTCACTCTCTCTGTTTCTCTCATTCTCTCGTTCTTTCTCCTCTCTTCTCTACGCTCTCCTGAGATCAGTCAGTCTTTCTCAGCTGATATACTGCACTGGTTAATAAGAAAGTGAGCACGGATCACTGCCTGCTGTATTCCAGAGGCTGCAATTCCTGAGGGAGGGAGAGAGAGAGAGGGAGAGAGGGAGAGAGAGAGTTTGTGTGTGTGTGTGTGTGTGTGTGTGTGTGTGTGTGTGTGTGTGGGGGGGGGGGGGGGGGGGGGGGGGGGGGGGCTAGTGGATGGTCTGTTCCTAGTGTTTGGTGGTTTGTGTGATCTCTCTCTCTGCAACTGCACACTCGCTGACAGACCACTACGTGTGCACTCGTGTGTGCTTGTGTGTGTGTGTGTGCGTGCATGTGTGTGTGAGCAGAATCATGATGGTGATGTGTGATGTGCTGGACACGCTGACACACTCCGAGTTATTTTAGCCATATCTCACTGAGCTAATGGTATCTCCTTCTCTTTTCTCTTGTTCTCCCTCTCACTCGCTCGCGACCTCCTTGTTCTTTTTCTCTGTCTGTATTTAAGTTTTATCACATCCTTCTCTCTCGCTCTCACTCTCTCTCTCTCTTTCTATATATATATATATATGTAGCTTTTTTATGTGACTTTTGAAAATGTAAATTAAAAACTGAATGAAAAAAAAACTGAATATATCTTTCGGCTGACTTTTTGGAAATTATTTTTAATACTGAGAAACATTCGAATGAAGACACAGCTTATGGTACTTTCTTTCTTAGTAAGCAATGCAGGGAGCACTTTAGAGTCACCAATCCACCTACAGTGTTTTTGGGTGGTGGCAGAAAAGCAGAGAAGCCAGAGGAAACCCACACAGAGAGTGTACCCTATTTACCATTAGCTAGAATTTGACTTGCTTGACCTTAGCTACTGAAACTGATGCTAGTCTAATCTGTCATTAGCAAATATATAGCAAGTTAATGTTAGCAGGTTAGCTAAACTCACCTCAACATGCTTTTTTCAAATTAGACGGAGTACCTTACCTTCCAGGAAGGTAAAGGAGACAGCTTATTTTACACGAGTCTTCACTTCCTCCAGTATACTGAAAAATTTAACAGAGGTAGGAGGAAAGACAAATAGAGCTAAAGAACAAAAGTAATCTATGAAAGAAAGAAAGAAAGAAAGCGGACCTAAAGAACAAGAGTTTTGAAAGAAAGAAAGATGGATAAGAAAGAAAGGCAACAAGAAAGAAAGAAAGAAAGGCAGTATTGGGTAGCGTTTTTCCATTTTTCTTTCTTTCTTAACTCTCTTTCATTCTTTAGCTCTCTTGATTTCTTTCTCTCTGTGTCTGAATCTCTCTGAATCTCAGTCTCTCATTCCTTACTTGTCTACATGTCTCCTTTTTCCCCCATTTCTTTTTCTCCTTGTCTTTGGCTCTTCTCCTCTTTTCCTCTATCTGTCTTTCTTTCTATATTCCTCTATCTTCTCCTTGTCTCTCTTTATCCCTATATCTGTCTCTCTCTTTATATCACTACCTGTTTTCTCTGTCTCCGTCCAATCTCTTTCTCTCTCCTTCTTTCTGTTCTCTTTCTTTCTTTCTCTTTCCGAGTAGGTGGGACAGAGACAAGGGTGGAAGAGGGAGGGAAAGGAGCAGAACGTAGAGAACAAAGGAAAGATAGACAGAAAGGTGGTGAAACAGAGAATATGATGTAAATGTGTGTTGTAAATATGTGTGTGTTCATACACCGATACTACAGCGGTGTTAATAAGCCTCCTTCTAGCTTCACACACGCATTACGCAGTGTAAATTGGCTTAGTAACCCTGTAACCCTGTAACCCTGTACTTTCATGTAACCCCACAACCTCACGCTTTCCTCTCTGCTTTGTGGATAAAAAGACAAATTTCATTAAGTGCCTCGAATAGAGCGACGACATAAAGTGGCTGCTTTTCACAAATCGGCCGGGCAGAGGGGGGTGGGGGGTGGGGGTGTTGTAGGAAAAAAGAAGAGGCCTTGGAGAGGAAGAGACAGGGCCGGGAGACAAAGGAGAGAGAGAGATACAGACAGATAGACAGACAGAGCACATAAGACATGCAGCCAGTTGGTGAGACTTTTAATTCACCAATTAAAGGCAGCAGAAACTCACACTGCTTTAAACTGACATCCAAATCAATTCAACAGAAAGCAGTGCTATAAACAGCATCCTAAGGAGTGTGTGTGTGTGTGTGTGTGTGTGTGTGTGTGTGTGTGTGTGTGTGTGTGTGTATTCAAATGGCAGTCTTCATGCTAAAGGCAGCTCTGGGATTAAAGGGTCACACTGTCATGGGAGAGTGAGATTTTGTTTAACGTCCAGCATGACCAATCACACCCTTATCATCAGAAAAAGAGAGAGAGAGAGAAGTAACAGAAATAGAATAAATGAGCTAGATGTGCATTTCCTGAAGGAAATATTACACTTGCAGTGGGATGAAAGGAAAAGGGAAAAATAGGTTCTCTAAGTTTAGAAAGTGTTAATGTTCATGTTAGAGGCAGTGGGAGGGGGCACTACGAAAGTGTGGAGGGAGAGAGAGATAGAGAGAGAGAGAGAGAAACAGAGAGAGGATTACAGAAAGTAAGAAACAGGCAAAAAAGATGAATAAAGGGATAAGGAAGAATAAATAAAGAAAGAGAGGGTAAAGGGTGAGAGAGAGAGACAAGAGGAAAGAAGAGAGTGAAAGCAGAAGAAAGAAAGAAAGAAAGAAAGAAAGAAAGAAAATGTGAGAAAAAAGACAAAGGAGAAAAAAGAAAAAGAAAGAGGGAGGAAGACAGAAACAATGCACTGTTACACTCGACTGCTTAAGCAAACCTTCTGATTGGTCAGCTGTTGTGACATCATCAGATGGCAGTTGGAATTCAAATTCAACATTTGCTCATTATAAGAGTATGTTTCACACTTTAAACTGACACTTTAAACTTGGCTTGCTCTCTGTTTGGAGGTTCGCATGTTCGTGTGAAGCTTCCTCCGGGTTCTCCGGTTTCCTCCCAAAAACATTCTAGTAGTTAGACTAATGACTAGCAATTTCTCCTATGTATGAATGAGTGTGTAAATGTGTGTGTGGTGTCTAGGAGTCCCATCTGAGGTGTTCCCGGGATAGGCCCCGGGTCTGTGGTGACCGTGACCAGGATAAAGCACGGAAATGATCTACGATATACAATTTAGAAGAAGAAGAAAAAGCAGTAGTGTGAGGAATAGCTGGCCTTGTGGGGACTGTATCAGGAGAGTGTTCAAATCTCCAACATCTCTACATAGCCTGGAGCTGCTATTTCCCCTTGGAGCTCGAGCTGCCCAAACCCCCCGCCCCCCAAAACACACACACACACACACACACAAAGCCTGACAAAAGGCCCGAGTTTAAGAGTCTTTTGCCGAGCTTCTCCTCCCTTCTTGGCTAAATTTAGCCTAATTGTTCTCTCATATTGGGCTCATAATAGCAGAGCCGTGTGCCTACCTCGGCAAGTCACTAAATCGAGTTAGCTCACTTAATGAGTGGAGAAAAACGCAGCTTGTGCCTGCAGTATGGCCGTAATCAGCTCGCTCGTAGCAAAGACAGAGACGCAACCCTCCGCTGTACACCCCAAGTGGAGTGACTTTTTAAAAAATCGTCTAATCCTGACGAGCTCGTTCCTCATGGAGAGCTTACTGCCAAACTCAAACACTTACACGGAAAGAGAGAGAGAGAGAGAGACACTACAATAAGAGAGACAGATAAAGGATACAGAAAGAAAGAAAGACTACAGTTAAAAAGAGAGATAGAGAGATATATGATATAATTAAAGAGATAGAGAGACAGAGTTGAGAACAGAGGAGGAGAAAAGGGGCTAAGAAAAGCGCAAAGGAGAGATAAAGAGATAAAGAGGCAGAGAAAGGGAAAGAAATACAGGCATTAATCAAGATGGAGATTAAGAAAGAGTGACAGAGAGAGATGGAGAGGGTGAGAGTGAGAGAGAAAGGGAATACTTATCAGGAGAGACAGACAGAGGCATAGAAAGACTTGAGGATTTAGAGCCTCCTTCACACTGCAGCGGAGCAAAGCGTTTTTCATGCCTCTTCCCTTTTCTATTCTACAGAGACAGGTGAAAATCCTGTGTAGGGGATTGTAGGAGCGAGAGCGTGCCAAACAGCCATTCAGACTGGAAAAAAGCAGGGAATTTCGACTTTATGCAAATGAGGAGTGAATATCGCTCTTGATCAGCCAATCAGGTTGGAGAATGTGGCATGGTGAAGGATCTTGTCATGTGCCACGCCCATGGTCAAGTCACCATACACGACAGTTTATTGAAACACTCTCAAAGGTCAAGTGCTGGTGAGGAAAGATAGGCAAACAGACAGAGAAACAGAGAAAAAGGAAAGGAAAAAAACAGGTAAAGGTACAGAGAGGAAGTGTGTGAAGGTGTGAAGAGAGAAGGTTATAGAAAGAAAGAGACAGGGACAGAGAAGAGATTGATCGAGAAAGAAAAAAGAGGGACAGAGGGATTGAGAAATAGATAAAGGACAAAGAGAGGAATGTAGAAAGGAAGAGACAGAATAAAGAGATAGAGATAGAAAAAGAAAGAGAAGCAGATAGAGGGATGATGAAATACAGAGACGGGCAGACAGACAGAGAAAGAGACAGAGATAGAAAGAGAAACAGGTAAAGGTATAAAGAGGAAGATAGACAGAGACTGGTGGAGGATTAAAGAAGGAAAGATAGAGACAGAGCAACAGAGGCAGAGAAAGAAAAGTTTAAAAAAAGAAAGAGGCAGGAGGGAATGGAGGAAATTATCAAGAGAGTCTAGAGAGATAGAGGACTAAAGAAAGAAGAGAGAAAAGAAAATGAGAGAGAGTCAGAGAGATGGAGATAGAGAGAGAGAGAGAGAGACAAATACATGAGTTTATTAAGAAATACAGATTCTCTGGCATTTCATCCTTCAATCTCTCTCTCTCTCTCTCTCTCTCTCTCTCTCTCACTTTCTATCTCTCTCCATTTCTCTGTCTTGCTCACTCTTTTTCTGTCTCTGTCTGTCTCATGTCTATTGCTTTTTGTCTCTCTCTATCTCCTTCTCTACCTTTCTTGTTGTCTCCCTATCTGTTTCTCTCTCTGTTTCTCTGTCTTTATCAGTCTGTCTCTCTCTGTCTGTCTGCCTCTCTCTCAGTCTGTCCTCAGGGGGTGAACACTGCCACTGGGGGGTCAGGAGAAAGACAAAAGTGAGTGAGAGTCACAGAGATGGAGACAGAGAGAAGAATACATGGACTGAGACAGACTGAGAGAGAGAGAGAGAGAGAGAGAGAGAGACAGGGAGAGGGAAAAACACAGGGATTTATTAAGAAATAAAGGCAAGGTTAAGCACATGTTTCACATCTAAATGCTCTGGAGATGATTTGTGCCTAAATCCTGCGGCTCGGCTCTATCTCTCATCCACAGATGGTGGAGGGATTTGAGCGGTGGTTACCGCCGCCGAGGTCATGACTGGCTAGGTAGGAAAACAAGGGCCCTTGTTTAGAGTGCACACTGCACCTCACTTGGACCGTGTCTCACTCAGACAAAGAGGCACAATGAGTTTGTGCAAGCAAGCTGAAGCCTGCACGGTGAACAAGCTATTGTTTAGGGAGGCCGAATCACCCTGCACGTAAAAGTCCACTGGGGAAAGGCATGATGGGAAAAAGTCAGTGCTTGTGCAAATTTCAGTACATTGAGGAAAAAAGCAGTTTTTTTGTCCAGGGCACAATTTGACAAGTGAAAGGGAGGGAAGAGCAGTGGTTCGCATGATCAAGGGCACTTCATAAAAACACACACACAGACACACACACACAGGCACACAGACACACACACACACCCTGCCAGTGCACTTGTCAGGATCCATGTCTGAGCTGGGAGGTTCGTAATCTGTGTGTGTTTAGTGTGGAGGGGAAAACCGCACACAATCTCCGGGGGACACGTCATGGGGGGCTGGAGGGTCTTTCTTATCCTGTCTCACACACACGTACATGTTTCCTCCCCAAAACCAGCACCAGCCTCAGCGATCACACATGGCTTTGATCATCATGAATACACACCTTGTTTGATCTATAGAAATGACAGCAAAGTAACCATTCTGGCATATTAAACTCTCTCTCTCTCTCTCTCTCTCACACACACACACACATACACACACACACACACTCAACATGTCATTTTAAACCATTAACATAATCTATATTAAATATTACACTTAACTAATGCCCAAGAAACATCTAAAATGGCTCTACAATCTTCCCAGAAACATCTAAACTGTCTGTACAATTTTCCCATTATAAAGAATGGAAGGATCTATCCCTATCTAGGATCAAATCGCACCCTAGACCCTATTCACTATAAACTGCAAATTACCCCTAGGCTACGTCATTTAATCACTAACCTACTGCAGTGCATTGCGTGAATTCAGAAGTGGCTTCCATATTGTGCCATACACAGCTAATTAAGAACTCAACACTATGACTGCACCCATGGAAGTTAGGTTTATTGTCGATGCTAACTATAATAACAGTATGATTTTAGCTGTACAGAAGCTTTCCATGGAAATTTATCAGCATATCTGAGGTAAATGTTGATCTTCTGAACAGTTTGATCTTGTTACCGCTGTTCCTGTGTCTTTGCACTGCCCACATAAAAGACTTTGTTAGCGTCAGTCATTAGCTAGCTATTCAATAGACTAGCAACAGTGTTCTCCTGGTCTTTACCACTTTGTGTTTGCTTTTCCAGGTTAAAACTAGACCTTAACTCACACATTCTGGGAAATTCATTCATCAGTAGACAATTCTGTCAAAATATACCATGACAATCACAGTTTCTTTTAAGTCGCCACTAACATTTGCTAAATTAGCTAGTTAGCTAGCATAGAAGACATACTCTGTGGCTTAAAGCAGGGGTTCCCAAACCTTTTCCAGACAGAGACCATGGTACACTGTAAACAAAATAACAAGGATCCCTCAGGATAGATTTATAAAGATCACAAAGAACATATTTGAGCTATTCAAATGTTAGAGTAATTATTAAACGTGTACAATAATATATTTACTATGTATTAGAGCCATAGAGCTTTTAATTACTGAACATTCCACTCACAGAACACTTTTTCATTAATGCTGTCTTTACATTGAAGTTGATATTATTAACAGGCTACGTGTCTTTGAGTCATTGAGGTTTGGATCAAAGCCTTTTAAATCAAATCACCAGTCAGATAGGCTAATAACTATAAAAACTTATAATAAATGCAATAACTTTGATAACCATGGGCTTAAGGTATCCAGTTCCCACTGTTCGGGAGTTCTTTAAACACTAAAGTTGGGAACGATGAAGAAGGCAGAAATGGTGTTTATGAGGTGTGTGTGATTCAGAGGTACAGTAATCGCCAAGAACTCATTAAGCACAAACAGCTGACTGTGCACTATGAGTTCCTCAGGGGCGGGAGGAGATCTGTCTCTGCCTCTCGTGCTCTTTCTCTATTCCTGTGTCTCTCTTTTTATTTTTCTTCACATTCTAGCAAAAGCTCAAACACCAAATGCCAGTTAGATCCCTACAGATCTTCAAACTGACAGTAAACAAACACAAGAAAGTGCAGACACTTGCGTTTTTCCACTATAAAGAGCGAGGCTGTGCTAATCCTGTCCTAGAGCAGGTGTAGGCAAACGAGTGTTACAAATCCAGCCCATACCCCACCCCTCCTTCATCTCCTTACCCTTTTGACCCCTCGCTGTCTCTGTGTGAACTACCATCCCCCCTTTGAGCTTTCTATTACTCCCTGAACACACACACACGCACACACACACACACACACACACGCACACACACACAGGTACATATAAAACGTGCATAAACATCTATATATAACCATAAATGTGCACTTGGAGCCACATTTCCTGTCTGTCACTTCCTGAAGTGGCAGGAGTTTGATAGTGCCTTCATACAGACATGCAAAACACTGAGCCATGCTAGAGCATGCAAACAAGGACAGGAAGTGAGGACGGGGCGGTACAGGTCTGACCAGTTGTCTGTTTGTATCAACGAGCCTTGCATGTGTGTGTATGTGTGTGTGTGTTTTAGCCTGAGTATTTCAAAGCCTCTGTAAACAGGAACACATATAGTTTGCTTGTTCTAAAGATGCTATAGTTGTTGCACAAACATAACACACTGACAGTTCAAGTTGGAAAGTCGCCCACTAGCAAATAAGATAAACAATAGCCTATCTAACGGCCAGGGAGCGATCATAAACAGGTCTTTAATTCAATTTCACAAAGTCTATTTCTTTGTCCCGGCTCCTGATGATCGTTTGATAACCCTAAACACGAAATGTCAGTGATTTATCATGCGCCGACAGATGTCTCCTTTGTGTGTGTGTTAAATGTGTGAGTGTGTGTAGCCTATGTGAGTGGGGGCTGGTAGGTGGGTTGTTGGGCGTGTGTAAGCATATGAGCTAGTGTTTTGGCTCATCCCTTTGAAGGAAAATCCCACGGTAATCCAGATTGAGGAACAAGCACCAGTGATGTTAACCACTTAAAGGTTTTAGCGTAACGTTCTCCAACTGAAGACTGAGGCAGTGAGAACGACAGTAAAACAAGAGACCGAGTGACGGGTGTGACACCATTCATGTTTAACCATCAGACTGGGTGATGAGTCTAAGGACCTTTTTCCACTCCATAAACTACTGGAACCTTTGGCACCACGAAACCATCCACTCAGTAGCACAGGTTCCAAGTGTTGACCAAGACTGGTTACTAATACTAATTAATGGTACTAACAGAGGCTACTAGAGGAGTGAAAGGGATTGTTTATTTTTAATCCCATTCCCACTTGCTCCCGAAGGATTTCTGACCAATCCCCATCTCTCCTGTAGACTCTGATTAATTCTGCCCGTCCCACAGTTATTATTGTCTCCACCTGTCCACGATATTTTCTGACTAATGCAGTTGGTTCTATTTGTGAAAATATAAACATGTTAGTCATTTAAACTACTGGGACCCTGAATGAAAGCAGTAAATGCGTCACACAGACTGCACAAGCACCATAAACAACCTCATGTTAATAAAAATGTTCTTTCTTTATTTCTTTCTTTCTCTATTTAAATACTTTATTTCTGATAATATGTGATGTGACTGAAGTGTACTGATAACATTTTTATAATGTTATTTCCTTGGTACTATTTTGTAAATCAGCAATCAGTTAAAATATAAAGTTGATTTAAAGACAAAAAAAAAAATATTGAGTCAACTGAGAAAAGAAATATTCCTATAATCTGATATTCCTGAGCTGTTGTGAGTCAATCGAACAAATTGATGGAAAAGAAATTCTAAATTTGTACACGAGTCGCACGCCAAACATCATATTAAACATCATGGCCATGGCCATCTTCAGGCACGAAAGAAGTCTGACTACAAGGTGACTGGCAAAAGCTGCAGCTAGTCAGGAGAGTTAAAGAGAGAGAGAGAGAGAGAATGGAAACAAACAGGGGTGAGAGAGTGAAATATTATTATTATATATTACTATTATTATTATTATATTATACCGTAAGAGGATAAAGGATTCAGGAGTGATATAGTTTTAATTTTTTCCTTACTTCACATTTATTTGTTTAAACATAATTCACAGGTTTTGCCTTTTCCTCAGATCCTCAGTAACAATGATAGTCATATTAATGTGCATAATAATGTATTTTATTCTCTATCACTTCTGTAATACTTAGCAAATGAGTGGTGAATACTTCGGCAGTGTTCAAAAGCATACTACCATATTAAATTATACGTAATAAACACTTCACGTTTGTGACGTTACTATTTAGGCACACTGCTTAGTTCACACAGTTAGTTCGAACAGTTCGAACGGTTAGCAGAGAGCAATGCAGAACAACCCGTGTTACGAAATCTTGCAAGTAGTAGTAGCTTGCAAGAGCAATACCACAGAAATGACTAAATCTTACATCCTGTAGCTTTAAATACAATTTATTCATGGTGTGGGTTTTTGAATTGTTTCATTATTTCATAGTTGATGAAACTTTTAAAATCATTTAAAAATTCTTTGTCAGTAAGGCTTTTTGTCAGTAAATTGACTGCAGTTAATATAACAACTGATCAGACAAAGTAATGTTGTTAATCCATGATAAATACAATAATGACTTCACTGTGCTTCACTATGCAGTCGTTCCTGTTTTGGTTCTGTGAATACGTACAGTTTTTTCTGTAAGCACACGTACAATAATTTAACAATGGTTGATTTGCAATGTCTGTAGGTACAGTCCTTTCACCAAAACATCTCTGCTTGTTATGTAAAGTGGTTGTTCCTGATCTAGTTTGCATACGCATAAGTTTGTTTCTATAATCATAGGTCCGATGTGTTTCTCCGACAGTGCTCTTATCTTAAAAGTATCCATTCCGCTTCAAGCCTGAGCAACTTGTGAGTAAAAGCATGCTGGCTTCGTTTTCATCTCATTACAAAATGAGATTATTCCATCACCACACATTGCGGGTTATCAAGAGGACAAAATGTCTGCTTTTTTTAAAATCAGCATCAGTAGGTTGGTATATGTAGGGTTAGTCAATCCCAATTTGATGCTGTGTTTATTTCTGCCTGTGTAGCATAGCAGGCTTGAAGTCTTGATCATTGAAATGTCAATCAAACGGCCTCATTAGAGGACTCTTTAATGAGAAGCACTCACCCACAGAATTCAGTCAGATCAGCAAGCAGAGCTAGCGCTTGAGCGGAGTTTTATCACATTTCTGGCTTGTTATTTTCATTCAGGCTTTGACAATAAAGTTCTGGTGTCATTAACTGAATCGTGAACATCTGCATTAATTCATATTTATTCCATCCATGACTAAAAATAACTGCTCTTAGTGAATTGTCGGTTTCAACATTTACACCGAGAGACCTGAGGTCACTACATTATTCACATTTAATAATAATGTAATCTATGTGGATTTTAGTCATAGATGGACTAAAGATAGTTTTATAAAATTCTATTTTTAAGTAAACTTTCTTATAATGTCAACTAATGCGATTATTAAGTACTTTGACATTGCTCTTAGTTTATTCATGGTTAATTATTATGAACTAATGCTGTAAGGTAGGAAAGGGGAATTTAATTCTTTACATTAACCACCATGAACAGATTAATCAAGGCATACTGGTCATTGCAAACTTATTCCTTAATTTTTTTAAAAATAACATTATCACTAATGGAAATCACACACTGAAGGGAATCATTACCAGAATTAAAGACTAAATTTAAATGATCCTTTTATGATTAAAAAAAATCATTTTAAATCTCTACGGTGTAGCAGACCTAATACCTACAATACGCTAACCCACCACGCACACGTTAGACCAATTATGTGATCATGTGTGACTGGTAATAACAGGTAATTGGTCACAATCAGCATGCATTATAAGCTAATGATGCATTACCGACAAGGGGAACAAAAACCTTCACACTTTCACAGCCTCGTATGGTATTGATTAGAGCGAACAATAGTGTGGCAGGGAGCCTCGGCCATCACTGCAGGCGAAGAAGGGAGGGGATGAGGTCTTCGGGTAATATGGTGCAAACAAAAGGATTTCACACCTTCCTCTGGCCCTCCACATAGGGTTTAAGGGGGAGAAGAGATGGAGGCAGGCATTCGTCTGTCTGTCTGCACCATAAATTAACTGTGGCGTGTGGCACGAGGGAGATTCCAGCACTAGTGTGAGTCCAGAATTAGGGATGGCTCATTAGGGATGATCATAATATACTTAATAATACACTTTTCTGAGATATAGCAGTTGGTACATTCTGCTACAACTTCATTGCTATTCACACAAGTACCTGTTTTGGATGCGTGTGGGTGCGAACTGGCAGGTAAACTAATTCAGGAGAAAAATATATATATATGTGTGTGTGTGTGTGTGTGTGTATCAGAGAAAACCTGTCAGATGACTGATTTCTGGCAAGCAGTCAGAAAAGACGAAAAATTAGGTTTTGCCAAAATAGGTTTTCTGCCTCAAACATACTTTGACACCTCAAAGTATTTCACCTAAACAACATGGAAATGCTTTAATTTATATTTTAATCTTGTCTTTCTGCAAAGATCATGTTGTGTAACGTGCCAGATTAACAAATTTCCTTAATTAAAGATAAAAGATGTCTGTCAGGTTAGCAGGTGAGGACGCAAGTGCAGGTTGGCAGGTTTTTAATAATCTTGGCAACGAAACCAAAGACGAGATTCAAAAACAAGGTCGAGGTGCATGCAAAGATCAGGTGATCCACAAACTGCATAAACAAGGTAATCAGACAAGAGCAAATCGAGGAAACCAGAAACAACATCAAAACCAGAATGGAAATTAATACTCAAAATGCTTGGTAACGACTGGTGAAAATCAACACAGAGCGTATAGTTGAGCCAAGTGAGCGTGAACTAAGAGTCCTTATATACTGTGAGCGTGGCTATGATTGTGATGTCCAGATGTGTGAACATGAGAGTGTTGCAGATGGCGGTGTGTTGTAGTCCTAGGCGGCCATGTTTCTAGGCCATGCTGTATTCTGGGAGCTAGAGTACGACATCAGTTCCGGCGTAGACATGACACTGTCTAAAACCTCTAAAATGTCTAATATTTATATCCTCATAACAGCAAACTGTATCGTAAATGTTATAGATTTAACAAGCGAATATGTCTGTATGTTGCTTAATCTGAAGCATGTATTTGTATTTACCGTAAAACTCATTTAAAATAAGGACGTGGTACTTTGTTTAACTGCTGATACCATGAGCAGCCATGCTGATTTGATGTCACTTGCTGAACTCAGGGTTGAGGAGTCCGTCCCGACTATCTGAGTGGGAATTCGTTTTATTCGTTTTTTTCCTAGTCAGAGGTTGGAAATTCCAAGTTACGAGTTTTAGTCAAGCGCAGCAATAGGACAGACAAGGCAGGCAATTGCTTGGGGTTTTGCGGGGGTCCTATGAAGTCCATGAAAATGTCAAATTTCAAAGTGCAGAACTCCCCAAGAACCTCTGATGGGTAATGTACAAAGCTATATGAGTCTTGCTAGCATGTGGTCTTGCACAAGTCTGTTTTGAATTGTTGTGCTTCTCAGAAAGATGAGAATGTCTGGAAGCTGGAAAAGGCAGAGAAAACAAGAAGAAGAAAAGAGGAAGCAGAACTCTGGTAAGTGGGTGAGATAATCTAATAATGAAGTGAATTAAGAATGACTGAAGAAGAACTGTAGGCTAAGCCGTAAAGCATTGTAACGCTAGCCATACGCCATTTTTGCAAGCAAGCAACTAGCTAGGTGCACGTAATATTAATTATTTAGCTTTTTTTTTTTTTCTTTGCTAGAATTCTCATTTTGCTCAAACTGCCTTAATAGGTTGGTCTTTTAAAGTATATACAGAGTAAAGCCAAAGGTGTTCTCTTGTAGCTTATGTGATGTAAAGATTATCTAAAGTTTATCTAATAGAGTTAGCACTTCATCTAATACATCTAACACGTCTAGACAGTTATACTATAGTTGCTTCAGCCTACTGAAGCATAATATAAACCAGGAGCGTTCTGTGCATTTTGCAATGTCACTTGGAATTTTTTTTTTTCTTGTCAGAAAATGCAGCTAATTTTGAAGTCTTTGTGGAAATGTTTTTTGATAACATAATGTTTTTATGACTGTTTGACCGCTAAGGCCACACCCAAGCTGCCAGTCCCTGTCTCCTGGGTAAAAGGGTGTCTTTCTTTTTTCCTGTACCCTTTGTTTAAAAAAGGCGTTCCTTCTGATTGCTCAAAGTATCCTATTGCTGTTAATGATGTGTAATCATATTAGTATTTTTCAGGATTAAATTATTTGTATTTAGAATTGTCGGTTCTCTCCGTTTCTCTGTATTTCACTTATTTGTGGCCAGTTTTTTTGGAAACTCATTCTTGCATCACTTGTTTCACAGTCGGCTCCTTAAACATCTCGGCTCTTAAACTGGATTCGGCTTGACTCATAAGTCAGTGTGGATATAAATGTTAAAGAACCACATAAATAATTTTAGAAAGAAAAGAAAAGAAAAGAAAAACCTCACTGCCGGTTGTTAGGAATTCAACAAGACACCAAGAAACACCTTAAATAATTCAAATCTCTGCAATAAGACAAAGAATTTTAAATGAGTATTATAAGTATGAAAAATTTGTGTGTAATATACAGGATAAATATAATGTACGGTCTCCTGAGCCAGCGGACGAGAGTCAAAGCAAAGGGATTATTAAGGAGAAACACGCTAATGAGGGCTTTTGAAATCCACTAATCCACAAACTAGTGAAGAAAGAAACAGAGGGAGGAGTAATGATGGAGAATGAGAGATGGCATGGGAGGAAAAGAGGCGAAGAGATTGTTACTAAGAAAAAGATGAGCCTAAAAGCAGAAACAGGAAGAGGAAATTACGCTAATGGATTGCGTCTAAAGACTGATTTTCCTGACTCAAAAGAAGGTCTGATGATATATAAAGACAAGCAGATCAGTTTATCAGCAGTCCAGATGACTGGAGCAGAAATGCAACGCAGAGTTGACGATGATCATCCATCCCAAAACACCACTTCCTTAATTTCCTTAGAGTGCACACGTGAGCAGACAAAACACGGAAAATGGAAGTGACAGTAAAAAAAATGAGGAAGTGGTACTACTCCTGCATATCTGGAACTGAATTGCATCTCTGCTTGTCCTGTCCTGTTCTCTTACACTTGGCAACGTGGTGAGGACCAACCACTGAGCTGCTGAAAGTGAGCCAAATGGCTGCAAGACAGCCCCGACTTTGCTGGTATACATCTGCTCCGGGGGGGACTAAAGCGACACGGGGCTGTCTGAACCACCGGTTCTTCAGCGGCTCTCTATACAAACTCAGGCTTGTAGCTCTGAGGCAGATTTGGACTTCATTGTAGGAACCAGTATAAGGTTTCAGTATCATCCTCACCACAAGATGACAATTAATGTAGGAATCACGATTTTTTTGGCTTACAACTGAGACCACGGTTCATGTACTCAATTTTGTAAGGAAAACACTTGAGGGTGTGCTGTTATAGGAAAATAATCAAGGACACGGTGGTGTGAGGCGGCCCAGCATGAAGCGGAGTTACTGGTTGCACTTGATTATTTTCCCTATAACACCATTTTCCCTATAACACCACCATTCTGAATTACAATTGTACCACAATAATGTAAAGAAAATGAGAAAAAAATAACTGTGGTCTCTGTGGTTGAAACTCCGTCTTGATAAACACACTCTATGTCTAACGCATCACTGGTGAATTTTGAACAAGTGCCCTCTTGACTCGCAGCCATGACTCACTCACCCATTTATTTAGTTCATACGTTTAGTTGTCATTTATTTAGCAATTAGGAATTTAATATTCAGTGCGTACTATCAATTTGCCGAACACTCACTCTACAGAAGGGTGTTTGGGACATTTAAAAATTCACTCACAGCTTTCCGACATTGTTTCTCCCCTTTTTTCTTCTGTAGACTCACTGAGCTTCAGGAGTGTACATGAGGTCATGTGGTACATGCTGATTGGTCTAAGTCTCTGCTGATTGGTCACAGTGAATAACCTCATAAATATGCAATATGCTCTGTTTTATGCAAAAGTTGTCCGAACGCAAATGCTGCAGAATGGACATTGAATCGTATTGCACCAAGAAACTAATAAACACAGTTTTTACATTTGTTTTGGTGAGCCAGTTCAATTTTCATTTTGCGGACCAGTTAAAGTAATCTTTTCTCTGAAGCACTGAATAGCACATACTAATTTTTTTTACGCATTACAAAGTAGGTTAGTGTGTTGGATCAGGTATTCCTTTAACCCATTATACTCCCATGACACTATTGTCACCTGTTCCTTTCATTGTAAACCTCAGAATCATATGCTTTCATCTAAAGATGAATAATGAGCTGGGACTTTAATGAGTTCATAACTTCCCTGTTTCTGTTCTCTGTCACGACGCTGTTATTTCACCACATGCTGCTCCATGCCTTCTGAGGATCCTCCACCTGTTCTGTATACAGAAGGCTTACGACAAACATGTTGCATATAGTTAACACACACAACATATTTGAACATACACACACTCATGCAGTCGTCTTTGATGAGTTAAACTCTAATACTAATTGTTAACACTTTGCATGTTTCTTTTTAAATCTTGTAAACAGCACGTTATGTGTATGATACTGAGCCAACTGTAAAGAAGATGGACAGATGCTATGTAAAAAACTCTGAAAGCGTCCAAGCCTCCCCCTTTATTTTGTACAGTCTATATGAAATTACACTTTCTCAGAAGGGAGCGATAAATTCCTCCTGACCGGTCTGCACCCAATATGTCGCTCAGCAAGGCTTTAAAACCCTCGGATTACCCATAAGGCTTTGATGCCGGCTAATCACTTCCATGAGAAATATACATGTCTGTGGATTGAGTGAAGTGAAAGGTAAAACTCTGGTAAGCCAATTGGTTCATTCATTTTATTTACACATTTTTTTTTTTTTTTACACAATTTATTTATTAGGCCTTGACTAAACCAAAATTACACATGATTAGATCTTAACTTTAACACTTTCAACCTAATGCCACATTTCCACTGTGTTCATCCATGTATGTGATGAACCACCCACACACAAGTTCTCACACACAGATACCCACGACACACACAGACATGACTGAGGTATGGTGACTGTGACATTTGACCTCTCTCTCTTCCAATCACATCGAGAGCCGCAGACGCAGATATGTTTCTGTGGTTTGAGTATACGTTTTCTCTATTTATTTCAGTAACTCACATCCTGCAGTGTTGTTGGCTTATCAACAGTACATAATGATGATGATGTTTGCCTTCCAATACAAATTACAAAACCAATTACAATCAGAGCACCAGTAATAAAAGATTCACTTCAAAGATATAAAAGACAAAATTGATAAGCGTTTTTAATTCTGATCTTTGCTGACCATTCCTGATCCATCTACTTGCTTTTGTTTAGCTGATTTTTAATCTCCTGGCTCAAAATCTGACAACAGCAAATCACTAAGTCAAAGCACAAATACGTCTTTAAAAAAAAACCTCTTCTGAATTAGAAACGTGCAGACTTTCATTTGCACTACTCCACCAGGAACATCGCTGGGAAATGACTAGGTGTAATTTTCTTACCTGTTAACTCTCAGAGAACATATACGAATAAAATAAACAGGCTTCTCAAAGTGTTTCAGACATGTTAAAAAGGATCTAGCATTAAAAGATGTGTTACAGGCTTTTGAACAGGTATGTGTCAAAGTAACACATAGCCATTGTCTAATTATGTCAGAATAGTCGAAGTCAAATCTCGCACATTTAAAGTGCATTAAAGCATGATAGATGAGTTCAGGGTGTCTGCTATAATGTGCTAGCAGGGCTAAGACCTCGCTCTCTCTGAAGGAAAAAAAATACATAATAAGGCTCATTTCTGGCATTCCACATCACCTTATTTGCTGCGAATATATAGCTTAATTTTTCAGCCCACTTCACTGACCCAAGCATAACACATCATCAGCAGTGAATGAGAAGGAGCAAAAAAAAAAGAAAGAAAGCCTTAGGAGAAACTAGAAGTAGTCAACTAGAGTTGAGTAATGCATTATATCACATGGTCTCATCAGTGACACACACACACACACACCCACAAAGGCAGACAGGCAGGTGCATTCGTGATTTCATTTCTTTTTAATTGTTTCAAGTCTGTAATGCTGTACTGGGACCGTGCCGTGTTGCCTCTGAATACCACACATGGTAAATTTGTTCAAACCAAATAACACTAAATTTACAGTTCTGTCATCTGTCCATTTGTGAAATATGTTTGACAAGAAGTGCTTTCTACTTTTGATTAAAAAAACAGGCTGATAGAGTAAATAATCCACCTTGTTCACGTACGTATGTGTCTGAAAAATACCACCAAATGGAGATCGGATCAGGGGTGCAATCACCTGTTACATGATTGTCACTGATAGGCTGCATGAATCTACAGTCTGGGCTAGAAGGAAATCAGCCCCAGCCTCACTTCTTGCCGCTCTTCATACCATTCTGCTCATTTTTCTACAACCATTGGTGGTGCTGTTGTGCTTGGTTCCACAAAAAACCCAAAACAACCTACGTGTTAACAGCAAATACACTTATGTGGATGCCAAATGAAACATACTGATGTCTTTATATATATAGCCCATTTATAACAGCTGGCCGTGGTGTTGCTTATCTATATATCTATCTATCAGTGATTGCGTTCATGTGTGGTGTTGTTCTTTCGGCTGTTCCTGTTAGGGGTCGCCACAGCAGATCGTTGGTCCGCATACTGTACTTGATTTGGCACAGTTTTTACGCCGGATGCCCTAACATAACCCTCCCCAATTTTATCCGGGCTTGGGACCGGCACAAGGAGCGCACTGTCATGTGCGACTCCAGTGGCTGGGGTTGGTTCCCTGGCTGGGAATCGAACCTGGGCCGCAGCAATGAGAGCTTGTGTCTATGATGATAACATGTTATAAGATTCAAATACAATGCATAAATTATACACAAATTTCATAATAATTTATAATAATAATATTGAACTTTTTATCCCTGCCGTTTAACCAGCTGTCACTGCAAGATTTGCCTGAACTGAAGGTGTAAAACGCATGAATTATGGCACTTCTGGGTTTATGCCACCATTGGCCTCCCACAGGAAACTCTTCCAGAGCTAATCAGTATGTGAGGAGGATAAAGGGAGCTGCTGCTTCACAAAGCGCAATAATACAGCAGTTTTTACAAAGAGTCAGTCCTGTTCTTACATGAGCATGATGTTATGATGTAGCCAGAAAACTTATCCAGATATTTTCCCTGTCAAAGTGATATGCTTTTACTCTCACTTTCATGCAAAACTCTCTATGAAATAAAAATCATTAAAGTTATTTGCAGCAGATCTACTCAGTCTGATCTTCTCTGTGCACGCTGACAGATGACGCTCGCTGTACATAAACTGCACTTGGCAGCTGTCTGGTTAGTTTCAAAAAGTGACGGGGAAAATCCGCTCCTGAAGCCGGGAGTGTGTGCGGAGAGAACATCTCTTACCTTCCACACTTCTCCACAGGATCCGGCTGATATTCGGCCAAATGGTCGCTGTTTGCTCGCTTTTTCTTCGACACCGCAGCCCGGTTCAGTCCAGGTTCCCTGCTCCCCGCCCCCGAAATCCCACAGACGCCTAAAACTTCCCCGAGCCACAGCGGATAAGCGCTGCAAAACACCCACAATGCAACACGTGGAGGTGGATGTGGGGAGGAAAAGTGCTCGAGCGCTCCGCAGGAATCACGCGCACAGAGCGGGGAAGTGCGGCGCGCGACTCCAGCGGCACCACGCGGCCTTGAATATATCAATTTATTAGGTTTTGTCAGCGGTATCATCACATCATCAAGAGTTTAATGATGTGTAATAAAGTCTCTGGCTGTCTATCTACCTGTCGAGAGAGAGAGAGAGAGAGAAAGGAGATGTTAAAGAGAAAGACAGATGATTAAGATGATAGATGAGAGAGAAAGAGATGAAAGATAGATATAGAAAGTGAGAGGGATGAGAAAGAGATCAGAAAGAGAAACAAAAGGAAGAGAGCGAGAGAGAGAGAGAGAGAGAGAGAGAGAGAGATGAAAACGAGAAAGATGGATTGGATAAAAGAAAGAGAAAGGAGATGTAAAAGAGAAAGACAGGTGATAGTAGATGATAGACAAATGAAAGAAAAAGAGATGAAAGATGGAGACAAAAGACAAAAGGGAGAGAGATGGAAAAGGAAGATGAAAGAGAACCCAACCCAACCTATGTACCCTAATCCAGTTTAACCTAACTCAACCCAATCTACCCTAATCCATTCTACCCTAACCCAGCCCAATCTACCCTAATCCAATTTAACCTAACCCAGCCCAATCTACCCTAAGCCAAACCAATCTACCCTAATCCAATTTAACCTAACCCAGCCCAATCTACCCTAACCCAAACCAATCTACCCTAATCCAATTTAACCTAACCCAGCCCAATCTACCCTAATCCAATTTAACCTAACCCAGCCCAATCTACCCTAACCCAAACCAATCTACCCTAATCCAATTTAACCTAACCCAGCCCAATCTACCCTAATCCAATTTAACCTAACCCAGCCCAATCTACCCTAACCCAAACCAATCTAACATAATGCAATCTATCTTAACCCAACCTGACATAAGTACCCCATCCCACCATAATCTACTCTAACCCAATCTACTCTAACTTAACATAACCCAACACAATTAACCCACCCCAACCTAACTCAATCTACCCTAACCCAACCTAACCTAAGCAACCCAACCCAAGGTAAGTAACCCAAACCAAGTAAGACAACCTAACCAAGTATACCAAACTAATCTAACCCAAGTAACCCAGCCCAACCTCTTCTAACTCAACCCAAACCAACCTAACCCTAACACAACATAACCTAACTCAGCTCAGCCTATACCTAACCCAAACCAAGTTAACTCAACCTAACGTAACCTAAAAATACCTCAACCCAACCTGACTCAAACGAAAAAACAAACAAATCAATACTAAATCTATGAATAAGTAAGTATCTATCAGTACTAGGCCAGAATTTAATGTCTTTGAAGAGAGGAAATTAAGAGACAGACTGTATTTTTTTTGTGTTGGAAAACAGCTACATTCAGCTAACTTCAAAACCAATACACTGATTATACCTTTAATAAGACTTTGTGGAAAATACTTGATTCTGTTTGATCAGCCCTGCTCTAATTAGAGCTGCGTTCACTTCTCTTCTCTCACATCTTTCCACTGATAGACCCTGTAACCTATTAATATCAACATTAAAAAATAAGTCCTCTTCATTTATACCATAAAAGGAAATGTTTGGTTTAATAGTGTAACACTAACTCTGCGGTGGTTGCTACACACGGCTAGTGCTGCCATTATTTAAATAGCCCTTAGTGGTTATGTTGTTATGAACCATTTTACTGAGCAGAATATTGTAAACGGTAATAAAAGCCTTCAGAATATAAGAACCAGCTGGTCTGCTTTGAGTAAGAGTGTCAATTCTGTAATAAAACTGACTGTACATGGTCATTCTTCATCTATCATTTGCATATCATGTAAATATTCTATATATAGTCTCATTTTCTCTGCATTTTATCTCATCTTGTTTGCATTTATTGTGAAAAATTAGAATTGCATTAAACCCAGCAATAAAACTTGCAGTGTGTTCACCCTGCACACCACAAAACTACTGTAATAATATAACTACCATGATGAATTATTCATGAATGTTCTGCACACCAGAAATCAAATCAAGCCTTTTATCAGAATATCAGCGCTAGTGGAGGAAAAAAGAACATCTCGGACACACGAATGAAAGCATCCAAGCAGAGCGTGTGCATTTCTAAATAATGCAATTTATTAGATTCTATGAACAAACTTATCTAAAGTCATGCAGGCAAATGTGCAAATTAAATCTCTATCACTGACAGCAATGAGAAGTTTATTACAGAGTCGAAGTATATCCAAAGTTAACATGTGTAAAAATCAAGTAGAGCAAAAAATGTTAATTCTGAAAGAGTCATATTCAGCACATGCTCTATGTGGAAAATTCATCAGATTATACTAGATCATCGATATTCATGATACAAAACCATCTGTGCAAAATCTTAATTTATTACTTTTAGGGTAAACACCATGATAAAAATAAATTTTATAAACACAGCGGGCACATTTAAACATTTTTAAAGCAGAGATTAATATTTGGCTACAATCAAACATCAGTCAACTGATTGGGTTTAAAATCAACAAAGTAAGAGGTTTGATTTTTTAAGAATTTGACATGTGAAATTGAAAGGACACTTTCATAACATACAAAAGGAGGTAATCTAATAAAATAACGTTCACTGTTAGAACAAGATCGTATTAAACTGTTGATATATTTCTCATATATCAGACAGTGTTACCGGCTCAAAGTGGCATTTACTGTATATATTTAATAGAGTGCACATTAAAAGTCTGAAACATTAGACTTCAGGTTTTTACATCACTATGATTAAACAAAGGCCTTTAAAGAGTAAAAGGTCTTCTAAATCTAACATAGTCCAGAGACTGGTAATAAAAGTGACTAGAGATGCATCTACAGTGATGGATTAAATCAATTCGCTACAGACTGCTACAGCAAAGATAAAACAAGGAAAGTTAGCAAACTTCCTCACAGGCAGCTCTCGCTGATTGAACTGTAGTGACCTCGGCAGTGGGCGTGACCGTTTATCCCAGGGTCTCTGCGCCACGCCTCATTGTCATTCACAAAATCAT
Organism: Pangasius djambal; assembly: GCA_022985145.1. NCBI lineage: Eukaryota > Metazoa > Chordata > Actinopteri > Siluriformes > Pangasiidae > Pangasius > Pangasius djambal. The sequence continues at coordinate 3,862,211 of CM040982.1, read as the reverse complement.
TCATTGTAGGGTTGGGAAATATGACAACGTAACATCAGTATCATAATACACATGTATGCATGGGTTTTTTTTTAGCGTGGTTATCAGTACGCTTACTAACAAACACTGACCGATTGTTAGTCACAAAAACACAGCGATGTCGAATTCTCAATCTTGATTGGTCAGAAGCTGTTGATTAATTTTCCTTTACAGCAGCTATGATAGTACTGCCAGCTGTAAGACAAATCACAGGTTTACATTAATGCTTTTGTTCTAATATGTTATCGTTTCTATAGTACAGTGACTTGAATAGTGGACGTTCCACATAATGTAAGTGACAACAGGAACCAATCTGTTTCACTTTCCTTCCACAACCTTAAATGTAATGTTGCTCATTAATAAATTCAGAATTGTAATTGTTGGCAAGTAGCTGTGGTATAAGAGGAACAAAGCACTGTGGGATATGCTGTTATAGGAAAATAATCAACTTCAGGGTGGCAACATCACACCGTCGTGTTGTTGATCGTCTTCCTAAAACAGCACATCCCCTCACATTCTATTCCTTCCTTATAACATTCATGTTAAATCTAAATCATTGAAACCAGAATTTAAGTTTTGGGTGAAAAAAAAAAAGAATCACTACTGTGTATATTTAGCACAGTAAAAATAACTTCATATGAAATTTTTGGGTTCTCAAGTTGTGCAGCTGTATAGGACTTTACTTTTTTGTTAGATCTCAAGTTTGAATCCTGACAATTCCACAGCCATCCATGCCCAGCAGTTAAATAGCACTTGTTTGACCAATCAGCTGTCTGTACCATTTCTAGTTCCACATATATGTTCATGTTTAGTGCTCTTGATAAAAGGAAAAGCAATTGCATCACAGGTACTCAGTTACCAACGACTGATTTCATACTGAACTGTGCCATACCACACTGGCCGGTGGAGTTGTGCAAGTTTCTTAGCTTGTGAATACAGAGTAGCAGTTAGTGCTCTCCTCCAAGCGTGTTAAAGAAAACAAGTTAGGCTTTATCCTCCAAGACAGGTGACTGTCATATGACTGAGAATACCCAGCTCGAGGATGGAAATAGGCTATAAGCACATTCGGAGAAATTCCTAAGTATCATGATACAGGTTTTTGACATAATCACCCAACCCTGATTCATAGTTTCACAAACCACTCTGTCAAACTGTGTGGTGGTTTATACATCCTGACAGAGTATAAAATAAACCTTCTGCCTTTTGTACAAAACACGGCACAAAAAGAAGTCTACAGAACTGAGTGGTAATCCTTAACGTTATATCAGCATCGTGAGACTGTTATTAAAACGAACAGTACACACAACTGCAGTCAGTGGTCTGACAGCAGCCCTTTCCCAAATGCCTCCCTTCTCTCCTTTCTCACTTCCTCACACACACACTTACACACACACACACACACACACACACATACACACATCCATGGTGCTAGAGTGTTTGTGCAAATTCTGTAGAGAACTGTAATAACATGGGATTGAGCAGCTTTCATCATCTGCTGCACCTGCAAGAACTGGCACCAACTTCATGCTTTTCCCGACCTCTAACATACACACACATACACACACATGCACACACATGCACACACATGCACAAACATGCACACAGTGGAAAACGCAGTTAAGGAAAGCCCCTAAAGACCACATCAGAGCTAATAATTTTGATCTGAGAATCTGATTCTTTACCCATGTACATGGATCCGCACACTGACGCAGACACGCACACACACGCACACATTCACACGCACAGACACGCTCACACAAACAGCTGGCTTTGAAATCATCTCCATCTCCTGGCATCAAATCACTCCATAAGGCCTCGTCCCTGTTCACCAGGGAGCGCGTCTCTCTCCTCCCTCTCCTCCTGCTGCTTCCTCTCTCTCTCCTCTCCCCCATGTCGCTCCCCCTCTGTCTCCATGGGGCTCAGCAGGCTGGTGTTTTCACCCAGAATGCTGCACAGTTCAGACAGACGCTGCTGCATCTTGGGGATCCCTGAGAGCTGTGTCTCCAGCCTCAGCTTCTCGTCCTGCAGAGACAGCCGCGTGGACGCGTCCAGCTTTTCGAAGCGCCAGCCGCCCTCACCATCAAACTGCAGCAGGTGGGTGTGGTACTTCCTGTGGTCAGAGGAGAGGAGAACCATATGGCATAATTAACATGGGCCATTAATCATAATAATAGAAATAGTAATAATTAGGGAATCTGAAATCTCATTAACTTCATCTTTAAATACTATGTAACTTCTAGAAAAAGGAGGCGTGGCATGAGTGCCTGACAGTGAAGAGGCCTTGGCCTATTTGTCAGTCAGCATCAGTAAACTGTGCCTGTTAGTCCTAATGAAAGAGGCATGGCCTCTGTGCCTGTTAGTCCTAATGAAAGAGGCGTGGCCTCTGTGCCTGTTAGTCCTAATGAAAGAGGCATGGCCTCTGTGCCTGTTAGTCCTAATGAAAGAGGCGTGACCATGGTGCGTGTCAGTCCTAATGAAATAGCCGTGATCTCTGTCACAGTCCTAAAAGAGGAGGTATGGCCTCTGGGCAAGTCAGTCCAAATCTATGTGCTGTGTCCTCTGCGCCTGTCAAGCCCAGTCCTCCCACTCCTAAAAGCTAACTTCTGTGTTCTTTAAAAACAAACTATTTGAATCACATTTAAACCGCTCTAAATCATATTGTTGGCAGCTTTAAATACATCTTTCAGACTTAGAGCAACTAATAATATATATGGAACATCTGTCAGTTCCCATGTGGGTTTGACAGGCTTCATTAAAGAGAATATTCATCTTGTTTCCATGATTATCATGCCTGTTTTTTTCTTAATTTAGATCAAACTAATCTGCTAAAATCCTATTCCTGGACTGCAAACTACTCTGGCTCTGCTCTTCAGTTCTCCTCCAGCTGTGTAGGAGCGTGCTGGTCAGAAAGATGACAGAAAGACCCACCACAGAGACGGACGGTGTGTGATTGAGAGAAGAGCAATCCCAGCATCCTTAGCGGCTTCAAAGATTTTGCCCTCCACATCGATGCTAACGGCACTGGTGCACTCGTCCAGGAGAGCGTATTTGGGCCTGGAGGAAATCAGTCAGAGATCAGTCAACATACGGCATAGGGCAACAGTCAGAGCTGTCAATCACGGTCAACTTTACAAGCATGAAAATAATTTTTTGAAAACAATCTGCAGAAAGATTTTTTTTCTTCATCTTTGTATGCCAACAGAAAAAGACACTCTTTTAGCCGCATAAATATTTCCCAGTTAAGCAAAAGGTGGCAAGTTTATCAGCCTTTGAACAGTCGGAAATATGGAAGCACAGGTTTAGGGTGACTATTGGGTGTTTGAATAAGACATTAAATGTCTCACTTGTGGTAGAACATCCTGGCCATGCCCATTCTTTGCTTCTCTCCTCCAGACAGAACATCCTTCCAATCACTTTCTGCATTCCAACCTGCCAAAACACCAAGTATCAACCACCTCAGTCTAGGCACAGGGCTTTCAGTATTACTAAGTACTTCTATACACTTTCAATAGCTAAAGAACAATAAAAGTCACAAAAAGTGATGTTTAATAGCAACAACTGCTACCCTGCAGCTACTGTACCCTGAAGTTGAGTTAATGCCTGTGTTTCTTCCCACAAATACATTCAATTCAACTGACTTGTGAACACTTATACTAAAGCCAAAAAAGTCAAAGTCATGATTGCATTATTAAGCCCTTTGTCAGCTGAATTAGGTCTGTTACAGCTGAGAAACACTAAAATGTGCTGAGTCTATGCAGGACTTGCAGCCAAAAAAAAAAAAAGAAAAGTAAATCTCAGCAGTGTTTATTGGTGAGTGTGTGTGCTCACCTCCCTCCCTCTCGAGGATATAGAGGAGGTTGACGGTGCGCAGGATTCCCTCCAGCTGCTGATCAGTGAAGCCTCGCTCCCGCATCTCCTGATCCGTGTCGGGGTAAATCACCTGATCCCGCAGAGTGCCCACGGACATATACGGCCTGCATGAACACACACACACGCACATTATAAAACAGAAAAAGAATGAAATGAAATGTACATTTCACCAGAAATCCTCTGATGGAAATGAAAGTTGGCATTTACACAGCCACATCAAAAATATACAATCTTCTTTAGATACCCTGGCCAGGCAATGACATGTAACAACACAAAAGCACTTGTGGAAAAGGTCAAATCCATACAGTTCCCCTGGAAATTGTTTCGCATTCAAGAGTAGAGGAGTAATTTGTCCAAGACTTAAATGTACACAATTTTTCTTTCTGAGACATGCTTGGTGTGCAAAGTTTGCTTCACTGGTTTTGCATTTACTTTTGCTCCTAATTCATTTTTGGACTGAACTACTTCTTTAATAATGCACACAAATTAGCTTGTTAGAGTAGACAGCACTGCTGAATGCTCGATTCTGATTGGTCAGAATGTATTGATTAATTTTTTAGTCGCTCTGACAGTAGTTCCATCTGCAAGGCAAATCACAGATACACATTAATGCACTCGTTAATCATCATCTATAGTAAAAATGTACACAGGGACTTATCTGGCAGGCGCGACACAACATGGTGACATTTTCTGTCACGGACGTTTCACAGATGTTCCACTACATGTATTTAAAGGTAACTATAAATGGATAAAAATTATGAAATCTCATTCCTTAATTAATTCAAATTTGTAACTGTTGGCAAATTGATGTGGCATAAGAGGAATAAAGCACTTCGAAACATGCTATAGTAGAAAAGTAAGGCCACAGTCACTGATTATTTTCTATGTATTTTAATCTATGACCTATTTTACCCAGTGCTGTAAGTGATTAAATGCACCACGTACGGTATAACATTCTTCCCTCTTTTGCGTTGTACTTCCCTCTTCAACAGTCTTCAAATGTGTTGAGATCACTGTTAAGCTACAATGAGCCTAAACATCCCTCGGACTTAATTGATGTTAGAAACAAGTGTATTATTGCGTGGCCACGTTCGGTTGCCGCTGCTGCGGGTCTAATCTCTTTCACTTGTGCAATGAGGCAGTCACGTCAAACAGTTGCTCTGCAGGGCCATCTGGACCCACTGCTCTCAGAACCTGCTCCACTTCATCAGCACCTTCATCACTACTAATTAGCTTAGCAGGGCATGAAATGAGAATGAACACACACACGCTTCCAGAACTTCTAAACAGTCGGGGGTCATTCTAATGGTTAAATTAAGAAAAAGGCAGCACCCTGTGATGTGTGACCGGTCTTTAGTCTATAATTCTCAACCCTAATGGAGAACAATAAATGATCATGTTCAAGCTCAAGATTTTCTTTACTCATGTCCATACAGTTACAATAGTATTAAACGTAAATTAACTATCGGTGTTAAGGCAATTCAGTGAACTGCCTTTTATATTATTATTACTATTAATATGGTTACTGTAATAAGCTGTACCTCTGTGGGATGTAGAACATGTGCTGCGGCGGAGGTTTGTACAGGACGCCGCTGTATACAGGCCACAGGCCGCTCAGGATCCGAAACAGCGAGCTCTTACCGCAGCCATTCGGGCCCGTGATTAACAGATGCATCCCTTCGTTCACCTTCGTGCAAGACAGAAAAGACAGAGGAATAAGTGGATAAAACATTACGCATTAACTGTTAATGCTAGTCAGCTAATGTGTGTGTGTCTGTGGACCTATTTAAAGGACTACACAAATGTTGTTCAACCTAAATTCTATCGCATCTGTACTGTATGTGTGATTACCATGGACAAACAGTTTTACATTTACATGTAATAAAAAATGACTCAAAACTTGCTTATATTAAACAATATACAATAAAAATTCAAAACTGCAACTGCAGAACTCTAATAATGAAAGTTTATATGAAACTTTATCCAACTTTACAACACAAAGTCATTCTGGTTACTTAGACTCTTTCTAAGGTGTAATGATACCCACACAAATACACTGGTAACACAGACCCACTATATTTTTACTTGTGAAAAATAATCTGCATCTCTAAGACTGCAAATAGTACATATCTAATTCTTAATTTTTTAGTATCTTTGCCTGAAAAGTGTTCTACACAAAAACCCATATGTGGTTCTTACCCAAACTGTTGCCATGAAGTTGGGAGCACACAACTGTATGCTGTAGCATTAAGTCTTTGTATGCTCTAGCATTAAGATTTCCTTTCACTGGAACTAAAGGGCCCAAACCTGTTCTACTGAACACCATTGGGATGAACTGGAACACTGACTGTACCCCAGGCCTTCAAGCCCATCATCACAGCCTGATCTCACTAATGCTCTTGTGGCTGAATGATCACAAATCCCCACAGCCACGCTCCAAAATCTAGTAGAAAGCCTTCCCAGAAGAGTGGAGCTTATTATAACAGCAAAGGGGGAATAAATCTGGAATGGGATGTTCAAGAAGCACATATGGGTAGGACTGGTCACAAACTTTTGGGCATATAGTGTATTTTGCAAAAACATTTGACAATGACATTTGTAGACCTGACAACTTCTATTCTAAGTGAGGTTCAGTAAGTGAGTTTTCTGTTCCCTTTCTCAGTTCATGCATACGTGCTAAAGTTATTGTCTGTGGTAATTACATAGACACTACAAATATGAGACACTGAAAACAGGAGCTCTGAAGCACTATGTAGATTAAATAGATTTTATAATAAATGTTTCATTTTGAAGCAAATGCACATTATACCTCGCTTTCAAATAATGCCTAACTGTGATCAGCCGAATTCTGCAGAGTTCCACAAAGACATCTGGGTTCAAACAATTCCTATTTCGAGACTGAGCAATGCTGCCTAAGTGGTTGGCACACACTGGAATTACAAATGCATTTCAGTGATTGCTTGATTTGCTAGAAGAAATTCTATAAATTGTGCCCCTCCTGTTAATTCCATGGCAGTGTCACTATCTGTCAGCCTGACACAGTCGGCTGGAAACGGCTGCCACGGTTCAACGCACTCTTTAATGATATCACTGTCTTTCCCCGCAAATTTCTCCCCATGTCTATAAAAAGGGAAGGCGTGGTGCTGTTTAAGGCTGTCTCACAAGGCATTGTGGGTAACAGCTTTGAGTCACGCGGGTGGCAGATGACTGCTGCATGAAAGGCACAGAGGGTTATTAGCGATGCGATCTCCTTAACGCTTCAGCGAAACAGCGTGTCATCACAGGAAGGTCTGTCTCCATGAGTCGAGAGGGATGGTGGTGTTTGGGAATAATCAACACATTGTTCCTGGCAAACAGGCAACGAGCCAGAAGGCATCAGGCATTGGAGTGCAAAGCCTGCTTCCCAGAAGTTAACTGGAAACATGATTAATCACAAGCGGGTCTGGTGTAGAATGACTGACAACATTAAGAAAACAAGACTCTGCGAAACATGCGGCATCAACATAAACATACAATTAGATGAAACTAAACTAAATTTGGGGAATTCTTACAGTTATATTGTACAGACACTGAGTGATTATCTGTTTGATTATTGTTTTCCTTCCCAGGACTCCACAGCCATTTTACACTTCTGTACTATTTCCGCTTCCACCACAGTGGGCCAGAGAATTATAAATCATAATCACATAAAGTGCTTTATACCACAAAGCTGCTGAATTCTCTTTTCTGATTGGTCAGAAAGTGCTGATCAGTTTTCTGACAGCAGCTCTAACAGTGGTGAGCAGTCGCTGATTATTTTCTGTCTGCTGTCGTGTTTTATTCCTTACTTATGTCATGTGATTAGACCCTTTTAAGAAAATTAATCTGAGTTTGCTCAAGTGCAAAAAGTGTCACTGCAGTGGATTCGCTTAAAAAGAAAAATGACAATGTTACGGAAAAGCCCGAGTGACATGCAAGTGTTATTGTGTCATAATATAGAAAAGTCAGATTTCAGCATGCAACTGCTTGCAGCATTGGTCCACCAGGAGAAGGCGGGTAGGGCATGAGACATGTAGAATTAGGGTCTTTTCAATCTGCATATTCATAGCAACTGGAATTCTTGATGAGGTGCATCTAGTCTTTTTTTCTGTTGTTCACTAATATTTGCATAGAACCTACAAAACAATCTTCAAATTTAATCTGAAGCGACTAACAGGAATAACTGGAAAATATCTGGCCAAGCGACTATGTGTGCCTAATGAACATAAAAAGCATGAGCGTATCCTTAAGTAAACTTCCTTAACAATCCATTAATCAGATGTCGCTTATCTTTGTTGGTTTACTGTCACCGCTCTTTGGACTGAGCTAACATCTATCAGCAGAACACCTGAATTAAAGCTTCACTTTTTTTCCCAAAAAAAACAAGCCTTTTTAAGGCAAACCATCGGTGCTGGTGATTCAGAGGTTAGGGCTCTGTAGGGTCCTACAGCAAGGTCCAAAGCCGCCTCGGATAAATGCATCCACCAAATGAATAAATGTAGATGAGACGCTTTGATGCACTGACGAACTGTTTCATAATGAACTGTCTGATGTTTCAGTTCAGGTGATGCCCTACACTGCCACAGGCAAATTTCAGATTTCCCTGTCTTTAACCAGCTAATTCAGCTTATCTAGAAATGATTACATTCTCCCTGAAACACTGAAAATGTTCCTCAGGAAAAGGTATATAGAGCAAGTGTTAACTTCTGACAATAAGTTAATCTATAGCACGTTAAACCTAGGCTTAAAGAGCTAATACAACCTGATACCTAACAACAGAGACTTGAGTTCAGATATATCCTAAATGAATGACCTATAATGGCTTGTGGTTGTGTTATTTTATTGCCGTGCATAACACGCCATTGGTAAACGCCTCAGATAAACTAGGCCAAACCACAGACACGAAGTAGAAAAGATAACAGTTCACTAAACAATACAATATAAACTTCCTGTCTCATGAACCATTAAAATAACTGAAATGTAATTTATCTTTTACTTACAATTTTTAGGGCTATCCTTTTAACTAACTTTAAAGTTTTGTGAAATGCTATATTCACTCGTTATAGACTTAATATGTACATGATATATGTTTTTTTTTTTTTTAAAGAAATCTGGGGTACTTTGGTACCCAGGCTCATGATCATGTATTTGATACAGTGACTGCATCCATAAAGGTTTAAAAAATAATTTAGTATCAATAATAGACTTTCTCTGAGTCCAGAAAAATCATCCCTGGTTCTAGTATAGCGTGGAAAAGCAGAACATGGATTCAGGTGTATACCTTGATGTTGAGGCTGGACACTACCACATCACCTGTGGGTGTTATTATAGGCAGGTTCTCACACCTGATGCCTTGCTCCACGTCAATCACTTGACCTGCATGCATAAACACATAAACACACACACACACACACACACACACACACACACACACACACAGCTATATATTAACATACAGGGTATGCATTACTATAGCTAAATAATGCCAATTTTCAGGAAATATTTTGAAAATTAAAACATTATTTTGTGTTTTGTTTATCGGAAGCAGCCAAGTATCTAGCTAGTGTAAAAGCTATTGTCATTGTTTAGTTTTTGACCATCAGTGAACAGTCACAAGCTGTATACAACAAACATCAGGTGCCTTTTGAAATAAACGTGCCGCTTTAAAAGTTCTGTAAATTCTTAAAAAATAATTTAAAAAGTTGAGACTTTTTTTATGGAAAAGGTCACACTGCATATACATTCTCTACCAGAACCGATAAAATTAACGAATTCTTTCAAGTACCGTGAATTTTTTTTTTTTTAAAGTTAAACTAGAAAAGTATAAAGATTTAAATTTACTTCAACTCTGTGAATCTCTCTGATGACTTTACACTGAAAAAAATAATTCATGGAAACTAAGGGCAGAATTTCCACGAAAAGTTCCACAAAAAGTGAATAAGTAATGTTAAATAGGTTTATGTTAAACTCATTAAACAGAAATACGTAAGAATATTACCTTACTTTATCGTAGTAACGTGGATATTACATCGATATGCAAATGCTTCATACAGTATTTTACTTAAGAGGAAATTCTGCCCTTAATTTAAATATCTTGATCCATGAATTATCGTGTATTATAATGTAGTGATGTAGTATTTAAAAATGTAGTGAGCAGAAATGTAGTAAGTTAATTTGCTAAGTTAATGTATTAGGTGATAAAACAGTAAATGTAGTTATTTTGTCGCTTTGTTATTTTCCACGTCCAGTCACGACACATCAGCTGAGAAGCACTGCTTTACGCATCATGGCTTTAGGTCGGACCACAAATACAGTTATACAGTTATAGTTCTCAAACCACTTGTAGCCCCTTTCACTGTAAAACAAATTCTACAGACCCTCCTCAGAATGGATTTATTACATGAACATTATTCAGATTTTACAAATAACATTTTTTTCACTGATAGAACAAATTAGGTCTGAATTGACTTTGGTGCTTGGACCCCTAAATATAATAACTTTCCACCACTGTAGCGAAATAAAAAAAAAAATAATCATTGACCCCCGGCTATATTTCACAGACCCCTGGGGTCCCTGGACCCAACATTGAGAATTGCTCCTCTAGAACGAGTATAAACTCTAATTTAACTAGAAAAATACTATGTTTCTATGTAAATCTTACTGTATATAACTGGACAAATCATCGTTTATAGGTAATATTTGTACTAAATACATTTTGTGTTGCTATACCCCTTAAACATGGGATAAATGTTGATATGTCACATGTTAGCTTCTTTTGGGTCCTATCTTTGTTTGTAAGCTGAAAGCTGAATATAATTAAATAAAGTTAAATAAGTGAATGGAGCATAACTCACCTCTAATGATTAGGGGCCCCTCCACCCTCATACCATGTTTCACCTCACGTGAACCACCACTGTTCACTGTGCCCTGTGAGTCCTCGACTGATCGGCGATACACACCAACACGCACCTCCTCAAACACATCAAACATCTCATACACACGTGCCGTGTAGCCTGCCAGCTCCGTCACCTACGACAAGAAGCAAGAAGAGACGGTGGAAAATAAATAAAATAAAATAATTCAAGTGCTTACTCAAAGTTTACATCAATACTATACGAGCTATATGAATGTATAAATGTTACCAAGTCCTTGTTACTACATACAGTCAGGTCCATAAATATTGGGACATCGACACGATTCTAACATTTTTGGCTCTATACACCACCACAATGGATTTCAAATGAAACGAACAAGATGTGCTTTAACTGCAGACTGTCAGCTTTAATTTGAGGGTATTTACATCCAAATCAGGTGAACGGTGTAGGAATTACAACAGTTTGCATATGTGCCTCCCACTT
>CM040982.1:3700293-3845849 GCA_022985145.1 Pangasius djambal | reverse complement strand
AGTTGTGAGGGAAGTTTTGAATATACTACAGACATTTTTTTTTTTTTTTTTTTTTTTGCAGAGCAGAGCTTGCTGAGACACTAGATAAAACGAGCTAGTGCGGTTTCACACATACTAGTGGGAACAATGGTCAAATGTGTAACATTAAAGCTTCTGGACTGTGTCCACTTTGCACGACGTCCAACGGATTTCAGAAAACTAGAATGTCACTGTAAAGCTTTTTACACATTCAAGTCATACTTTAAAAATCGTACTGTAAACCTTTTCTGTTTTTATGCTCAAGAACAATTAATTTTTTTTTTTATCGGTAACAGTTAGCCCATTTATATCTATCTAACTTAGCTATAAGGCTCAGTTAACAGTTACCTGATTAACAGGTATTGGTTTCCACAATGTTCTGGAAACGTTTGTTTTTGGTTCTGAGAACAGACCTTTTTTTTTAGTTCCCAATACAACTTTGTATACGTTTGTATGTTTAACAAAAAAGGACAAAAATACTTTCTGTATTTTTCTGAAACCTTCCTGTATGAGTGTGTTTGCTAAGCAAAAGAAAACGTTCCCTAAACGTTATGAAAGGGTTCCCAGAATAACCAAAAGAGAAGGGTAGGTAGTTTGGATGCAAAATATTAGCCTGTAGGTGTTTTTTTCCCCCCACTGAGGCATCTAAATGAGGGTGTAAAAACCTCAAACTTCAGTAAACATTAAAAAGAAATAAAGAAAAATATTCTCAGAAGAAAAAAACTCAGCTAGGTCAGACATCTTAGCAACTTTAGCTAATAAATAATAGGAACTAGGGAAGATAACTAGCTGTGAATAAGTAATTAGATAACTAGCTAATGATGCAGACACACATTTCTAAAGCTATGCTGTTTATTTATCGAACATTTTATTGAGATATAAAAACTTGCTAACAATGCTAATGTATGCTAAGTTATTTAATTAGCTAGTTGCTCTGGAAGTCACTTTTTCCTTCTTGGTCGAGTTACCGCATGATGTAGCTCCTGTAAACTCGGCTAACCCCGTTATACAAGTATCGTTCAAACTTATTTATTCACCTTAATAACTAAATAACGCGTTTGTAAACTGAACGCGTTTAATAATTAGTTTAATAACAGTGCTATAAACACATACTCACATTTGTAAGTTCACGGTTGCTAGCTAAATCTCTTATCGTTCAGCATTGCATTAAGGAAGTGTTCATGCTAACTGATGCCGTTAGCTAGCTGCAAAAACTCTACGAGAACTTTATGCTCTTTTTTATTCACATATACCTCCAAAATCCGACCAATAATCATCCTCAAGAGCGATTTCTGCTATTTCTAGTCATAATTAACCCCGCTGAGACAAGCCTTTCTTCGTGGTCCAGAAGTTGAGTTGACCGTAGTGGCTGAATACCAAATTACTCCTCACTCTCTACTTTAAGTGCACTACCTACGGCGTGAAATAATGGCCTCTGCTGCCAATGTAGAGCGCTTTATGTCCATTTGGGATTTAACCTTTGTATTTATCCGCACATAGCCTGAGAATCAGACTACAGCAGTGTTGCCCAATAGGAGCAGAGGGCTGCCTGCCTGCCTACCACACACACACACACACCCCTCTTCACCCTTCTGTAGGCTGACGAAACAACCCGTTACATAACGAATTTTTCCCCCTTATCCCATACATGCACTATTTTTTAGGTGCACTTACTTTCATTGGCCCCTTATCAGGTACACCAACCATATGTGTACTTTGTAGGTACACATTTACTGACCATAGTCCATCTGTTATCTTGTACATTAATAAAAAGCGACCGCCGAAGTGTATAATATTCCTAGCATTGCTGATGCACCTGATACATTCACATCAGCACCATCATTAGTAACCATACCTGCGAAGTGCACCTGTATGGTAGCTGTACCTGATAAAAGGACAGATGAGCATATGTTTCAGTAAGAACGCAAAACCGAACCTCAACAAACATAAAACAGAGTACAAGCACTTCGAGTCAAGGGTGGTAAATATCCAAACGATGTAAGCAACAATATTTATTCATATCACAACATGGCAATAAAAATACTATACACTGACAAGAATGCAAGGCTTAAAGAAAAACTCCACTCTGACACACTAAATATGATTATATTGAAATATTTCGAGTGTTCTTAGTGAATCTCGTGCTAATTTGTTGGTTGGTTCCGTATTTACGTTGTACCTGTGAGAAGCTAGTGATTGTGTCCTATGCTGATGGCACAGCCGTCAGGTTTCTCTCTTAATGTCTAAGAACTAAAGAGGTGAGTTTATGGAAAATAGTTTGAGTGAGATACACCGATATTGCTTGTTTGTTAAATGATTCACATAATTCCATTACAGCACTTAAAAAGGCAAATGGTGGTCATCAAAGATGTTCTGGCTGATCAGCTACATTTGGGGTAAATTTGACTTCTATCAGCATTCAGAATTTTTTTTTCTTTTTTATCTCAAACATGAGAACATGAAAAAAAAAATCCCTGATATCTCTGTTATGATGAGCCCATAGCATTACGCAAGAAATACAGCCCAGCTTTATTAGGCTATAAACACAGTGATTCAATGAACACAATGACATCTGCTCTAGTTGGCTATGCAACACAGAAAAGGAACCACACCAACGCACTGTTTGCATAATAAGACAAAAAAAAGCTTTATTATTTATTAAAAACAAACTATGTACAATTTCATCATAGTTGCTGTGTTTTTTTTTTGTTTTTTTTTTCCAAGAATATTGCAAACTGTAGGAGGGCACCATGGGGGCTAAAGGTCACCAGAGGTCAAAGGAACCTCCATGAATCTCCATGAACAGAACTTTGCTCAGTGTAATCTGAGTTTGAATTATTATCGCCTTTCTGTAATCAGAGCCTTTAGTCCCATGGTACTCTACTATACAACACTATATTTACATTTTTTTTATGAAGACAATTTACATTGCTTAGTACATTTTTTTTTTTTTTTGTTAACCAAAACAAAAAAACTGTAAAACAACCTGTAATATACAAAAGACAGAAGCATCATCAGGGTGTTTTATACCAAAAATGTGTCCATAACATTAAATCAAACAACAGTGATTTATTTCTGAAGAATTGTTATTATCAGTTCAAAATACAATGCTCCTGGCTACACCTTTCCTTTGGGCAAAAGTTAAAGACATTTTTAACAAGGCCAATGAATGTAGGAGTGAAAATAAAACTTACAAAACTGTTTAGTAAACTGGAGTCAGCAAAGTAAACATTCAGTGACCTTCAGGGAGGTCACTTGTGTTGCCATGTAAATAGAAAAAAAATTTGTCTTGTACGGAGCCTCTGAGATGACATGGTGGTTATTTTTTAATAAACTGTGGCCCTGAAGTAATATATTGAAGTGACAACAGCATACATATATATATATATATATATATATATATATATATATATATATATATATATATATATATATATACACACACACACACACACATACATACATATATATATATATAGCCACATATATTGTGGCCATGAGATAACATATTGAGGCAAAAACATAATATATCGAGGCCACAAGATAATACAACAAGGCAACAAGATAACACATCAAGGTCATGAGATATTATATCAAGGCCACAAGAAAATATATCGGGGGCAAGAAATAATATATTCAGGCCAAGATAATAATATATTGTAAGCACAAATGAATATATTGAGGCCACGAGATAATATACTGAGACCATGAGATATGTTGGGGCTACAAGATAATATATTGAGGCAAAGAGATAATGTATTGAGGCAACAAGATAATACATTACGGCCCAAAAATAATATATCAAGGCCACAATTTGAAATATCGAGGCCACGAGATAATATAACGAGGCCACGAGATAATATAACGAGGCCATGAGATAATATAACACGGCCATGAGATGATATATTGAGGCCACAAGATAATATCTTGAGGACACAAAAAAAAACATCCCAAGGCCACAAGATAACAATGATAATATACTGAGGCCAGAAGATAATAGTTTTTCAAGCAACTTTTGACAGACTGTTTCAGACATTCTCTCCAAATAATTAGCCAGAGTCTATATATTAAATGCGACGTTCCCACAACATACTGACTTGTTGACTTAACTGAAACTTTATTTTGTAACCACGACTTTGGTCTCTCATGGCCACAGCACAATAATTCATGGCTATGAGAATTAGCTTGTGGCCTCAATATATTAATTCATGGCCATGCCTAATTGAAAAATAACCACCATGTCACTTCAGCGGCTTCATAACGGTGCTACCCATTCAGCCGTGTTGTTGATTTTAAAGACAGGAAGTGGGAGCAGCTTTTAGTTTGGTCCTGAGACAAACATGGCAGCATTTGGTGACAAGGTTAGAGCTTCGCAGATAAGCTGAGGGAGGCTCCTGATTGCTTTAGTAGTAGCATTCGTTAGCATTGTCTTCTACACAAATATGCTCGTTTCATTACTGTTTTCAACACACCCTTGTCGACTCATACTCACATTTAGGCGGAAAAGGGAGTGAATTTCTCATGTGATATCCTTTGTAATATGTGCAGTCAGCTTTTTTTATTTTTATTTTCAAACTATGTACAGTCATATTAGGTTGCTAAATACCTGGTTGATACTAGTTAGCAAACTAGCATGGTATGTTGTGTAGCTGGAGTGAATATATAGATCAAATCTGAACCTGAATTTGAACAAATCCAACAGGGAAGGTAAACTGCGTTTTAAATAAATGATTATGTATTCAATGTGTGTGTTTGTGTCTGTGGGTTTTTTTTTTTTTAACACATTTTGCAATGGGCGTAAAAATAACACTGACGGGTTAGCTGACAAGGGTGAGTTAAACCAGCAATAAAACAGTCTAACTGTTTTCACAGAGAATACGCTGAGTGTTTCATTTCTGAGACAAGAGGACCACTACGGGCTCAGTTCAGAGATATAAAATCAACAGGACTAGGGCATGAATAGGAGGTTAGCAGAGCTGACGACTGAGTACCCGCATGCGCTTGAATAGGAGAGTTAATTTATAAAACAGTAATAACGCTATCAAAAACCAGAGCACAATACATTATTTGGATTAGCCTGCAATCCTGACTGTTTTTTTTTTTTTTTTTTTCAGTCTTAGCCTGAAACACAATCTGACTGTGAGAAAATACACAGACGCATGTTGAACTACACTATATGTGGATTTTTACATAAGCCTAAAGTTATACATGTTATTTATTTAATTCTTTTTCTTTTCTTTTTTTTACTTCTTATTGCTGCTAGGCACAATGGTTGACAGTCGGCATCCTGGTTTGATTAAACCACACTGTAAGTCTCCAGAGGCCAATCGATTGACAGTGAAAGGGTTGAACAGCAGGACTCATCAATGGCATAAGAATTATGTGGGCAACCTCTTACACACACACTAAAATGGCAGATATTCTGTAATGTTATACTGGGTTCATGCTGTATTTCCTCATGCTGACATGGTAGACAGAAAAACTGTAAACTTTTCCTTCTACTGGTTGATGTACGCTTAGTCTATCTACCTTTAGTTTCGCCTGCAAAGCCATTTCAGGGGGGATTGAACGGATGATCGCATAAATAATCCAGCATGTACACATTCAGTATTTCCCATGCACCTTCTCAATCACCTCTAATGGTGTGTTAAGGATGTGTGTGAAAAATATCAGCCCAAATCTAGTCACAACTGTTATTAATAGGCATCGTGAATCCGCAGTGTGGGCTACAAAGAAATCAGCCCCAGCCTCACCTAATTTTCTATGACCATTGGTGGTGCTGTTGCGCTTCATTCCACAAAAAATCCAAAATAATCCACGTAATTTATTAACAGTAAATTATCTGATACGGACGTCAAAAAAGAAA
The DNA here is from genome assembly GCA_022985145.1 of Pangasius djambal. Classification (NCBI taxonomy): domain Eukaryota; kingdom Metazoa; phylum Chordata; class Actinopteri; order Siluriformes; family Pangasiidae; genus Pangasius; species Pangasius djambal. The sequence continues at coordinate 3,839,965 of CM040982.1, read as the reverse complement.
CCTTATATTTATCTTTGAAAGACAGAGCGGAGCTTAGCCCTGCTAGCCCATTTTATACCAGCCGCCCCAGAAAGTCTCATATGCAGGTATATATAGCATTCAATAAATAACATTACAATGGAGAGAAACTGGGACTCATCCATTATCAAGCTCTTTTACTTTTAGCAGTTGAATCTAATTATAATGAACCCAAAGCTGAGATGACTAAGTGACCTTGGTAAAGGGCCATTTGCATGTGTGAATACTGAACAAGGAGACACAAATGAGCAACAGTCAAATCTAGTCTCTCTCTCTCTCTCTCAGAAACATACACGCGCACACACGCATAAACACACACTGTTCTCATCAGACATTCTGCATACACCAGCAGTGTGTGTATTGTTTCTTACACAGCATCTTGTACACCAAATGCCCGATTCCTTGTGTCTTAACACACACACAAAAAGAAAAAAAAAAACACACATTCACCCCCTTCCCTCGCTTTAGCAGCGGATATTTTTTGTCTTTTCCACTTTAGAAAAGCAAAAGATCAGAATTGAAAATTTGTATAATACTAAGAAAGCCAGGGAAGAGTAAAATCTTTAAGATTTGGTTGAACGTTCTCGTTAGAAACACCATTTTGCATTCTATATGAAAAAAAATAAAATAAACAATCATATATTAAAGACTATTCATCTATTTTTTTTTTCTAGTCATCTTGATTCTAATTTGCATAGGAATTTTTTTTGTGTAAAGATTTATTAAAAAGATCCTGACCCTTTTAATTAAAAAGGGAATCTGAGTTGAAGCTGATCTATGGAGAAAGATCTGAGATTTAATACTGATTCCACTAGATGGTAAATATAAATCGAAATATTCAGCAAAGCAAATCAACATGGTGCTAATACAGACACAACAGCGTTGTAAAACGTGCAGTTCATGATTTAATATGACTTGCTACCTTGTTAGAGTTGCCTGGGTTATGTCGTTTCCATGATCGTACTTAAAAGAAAAGTCACTGCTAAATCACTAGAAAAATGGAAAAATGATGTGAAGCCGTTTTTTTGTTGTTGTTGTTGTCGTCGTTGTCCATCTCAGTTCTTTTTAACACCAAAGCGTGAGCTGTACGAACAGGATTGTGTGTTTACATCAGAGCTACTGGGTTCTGGTCAGGACTCCATACTGTCTATACAACAAGCCTCTTCTCGTTGTGCCACTTGATGCACCCAGCGTTTATTCACTTATGTTTGTGTGTGTCTGTTAGACGAGGGTGCCTGGACTAGGTCTGTCATTATTCGTCTCCTTCAAAGTCAAGTCCTCCATTTTGGAAGAGAAGGTGTCTTGGTATGGAGACAAATCCGCAGACCTGCAGCGAAAAAATAGTAGAGGACAAAATGACGTATTACGCAATTACTTTTATTACACATGTGCTGTAAAACATTGCATTTTCACTGCTGACATTTTAAGACTGCTGTGGACTGTATTATATTATATTATATTATATTATATTATATTGTATTGTATTGTATTATATTATATAAAAATAGCGTTTTTACTGCAGACATTTTATGACCGATAATCTGTGCGAGTGTATATAATTGTTTGTAAATTCTGTGTGAGAATCACATGGCAACAAATCAAAATTTATGCTCTTCACATAAAAAAAATCCAACTGTTATAGAAATATTACCATATAAAGTGTCAATTTCATGATATTATGTTTACATATTTTATACACGACTCTATCTCCATTTAACACACGTTAGGGCTGACATAATATCAGTATCACGATAAACTATGTCGTAGTACACTTTGCTGAGATATCATGGATATTGTGATATCCTGTTCATTTTTTTTAAACTTTATTTTTAATAATTACAAACTGACTGAAATCAGCTGACGTGATACTAAAATGTAGTACTACTATCGTTAAAATTGTAAGTTATCACTATTAAATATTTTGCATTTATTTTTAAATATATATAAAATAAATATACTTTATATTTGTTTATTGATAATAAATAATTGTTATTTATAATAGTTTTTTTTTTTAATGCCATGCTACTGTTTTACTGGCACTTTGTGAACAAAGCTATATAAATGTACATATACATATCATGTATCACAGAAATACTTGAATCGTGATACTGTATGATATTTCTATGATATTGCCACAAACAGTAATATCAGTGTTACCATAGCAACAAGAACTTTAAACATCCTGTCATTGTAACAACAGATTATTAATTAGATAGTCCAATTACCCCATCAATCAGATTATACTCAGATTATTATGATGTATGTAAACGTAGCTTGTGTAAAGTGCGTGTTTAACTTAATGAACTTTCTCTCCAGCTCACCGTAATGGATGTCCATGGAACGTAGCGGACTGGGGCAGATGTGTGTACGCCGTGTCTCCCTGAAATGACTGTGCCTGTTGTTTAAGTGGTGGATGTGGATGTGAAGGGTGCAGCGAGGCTGTGGTTCGTCTGCGCTGAGATGGCGCCCCCTCCTGGCCTTTCCCTGTGCACGCCGTGCTCGGCTGGCCCAGGGCATTGCGCAGGTACCAGTCCCTCAGACCCTCGAGTGCCAGGGCCTTGTGCAGGTTGCGTGTAGATTCATCCTGGGGGGTGGAGCCAGAAGACAGGTCCGTGCTGTAGTTAGGGGGTCTTTGCCTGGGCTGCAATTGTCCCATTCCGTTGTGTCCGTTAGCAACAGGGATCTCTGTGTAACCTTGTTGGATGGGAATAAACGGCCCGCAGGATTTAGTTCGACTCACCTTGACCCGCCGAGGTTCACCCGGTTTACCCCGCAGCATCAGTGGGCTGTAGGCTGGTGGTCCTGAGCCCAGAATCAGGCCCTGAGATGAGGAGAAGCCGTTCACGTAAGGCGGAGGGGGTATAGAGGGTGCTTCGTGCCAGGCTCGAGCTTTTATACCATTCTGAGCCTGCAGTCTCTGCTGCTGCTGCGCCATCTGCTGCATCTTCTGCTGTTTCCCCCACACGTAGTCCAGCAGGACTTCACTGTAGCCTCCGCTGGAGCCGCTCGTGCCACGGCCTCCTGATATAGAGCGGACGCGGGTCACTTCCGCGTGTCCATTCACCTGTTTCAAACGGCCGTCCAGCAGCGCCTCGGAACTCTTGTGAGACCCGTTTCGGACCATAGGACCTGATAACTGACCTTCATCCACACAGCGGTCCAGCAGCGCATCAGAGCTGTTGCTGCGTCGTGTTTGGGCGCTGTAAGAGCACCCCAAGTGCCCAGGGGATAAAGCATCCTGAGATGGAACAGGCACCACTTGAGTTACTTCGGGATTATCTGATCGCTGCTTTAATGCTGAAGTGCTGCTGGAGGATTCAGACCTGTAAAAAAAAATTAAGAGAGATTTTAAACAATTTTCCACACAACCAAAATACAGTCGAGCAGCTAAAACATGTTCGTTGTCCAGTGATTTTCTCTTTAGTTTTGCATCGGAGCTTCCCTGTGTAGCGGAATACTGTAGTGGTACAGAGGCAGATGCTTCTAGATAAGGTTAATACTGCAGAAGCAAACGCCTTGACCATGATAACCATATCGATTTAACTAAACTCATGAAACTAAGCTCATTGAAAAAGTTTAGATCTTAATGAACCATGGACACGGTTTACGCTAACAATATGATGGCACACAGTTCAGTCAACCACGTAATGAGTGTGTGAGTGGTGTGTGTGTGTGTGTGTGTGTGTGCGTGTGCGTGTGAGGTACAGACCTGACATGCACACCGATCGGGCCGTTCCGGGTTAACTGGGGCGTCGCCGGGACGCTTCTGCCCTCCAAATTGGACACACTCCGCGGGAGAGAGCGACTCGGACTGGAAAAGAAACGTGAAGCTTACTTTAGATGTGTTGCAATAGAAGAAAGGTAAGCTAACCCAAAAAAAAAAAAAAAACGGCTTATTCATGTTGCTGCTGCATTTGCATGTAATTACAGCACCAATTACAGCACTAATTACAGCTGTTGGATGTGAATAAATAAGTAGGTACCTTTTAATTAACACATACATTAACATATAGCCTGTGCAATAAAAACACAATTGTTTCTGTCAGCCAAAGGGGTGTTTTGTGGCGATGCGTGTTATTAAGGTTTCCAAATAGCACATAACCTGAATCCTTAAAGAGTCAGTGTGTGTGTGGGTGGGTCTAGGTGGGTGGGTGGGTGGGTGGGTGGGTGTATGTGTGGGTGTGGCTGTGTGTGTTTTCCGATTAGCTGGAGGAATTAACACAATATAAAATTTTGTTACATTTGCAATACAAGAAAAATCCATATTTAATTTCATTATGAGTTTACTTTATTTTCTTATTTTTTTCTAATCATTTCATAATAATGGCCACATGTTTGCATCACACTTCATTGCACATATGTTAATCCATTTTCAAAACACATGAACATTTCGAACGTGCTGTCTCCATGGCTGCCATGTTTGCTCCAAAAAAAATCACCGGTTTCTTTTTCTTTTTTAACAGACCTTAAATAATGCACGCAATCAAAAAAAAGTCCCTCTAATTACCCTCAGCCGTGACAAACAGGCGGATCATTACGATAATTTCTGCTCAGTATCGTGCACATTAAGAAGAAAACTCCTCTAAATGCACAAGCAGTAAGGCAAAAGTGCAAAACAGTAGTGATCTTATTACAGGCGAGTGTTTAGTTAATCACACGTCGGTTTTCAATGCCTAAAATATGATTTTCCAATGCAAACATTTATTATATATGGACCTACATCATATAAATCAGAAGTTCTCAAACTTCTGGCGGCCAGGGATCCTTTTAACTGTAAAATAAATTATCTCAGTGTAAATGTTAGGATCATTATATAAATGTGTACAATAATATTTTGGGTATTTATTAAAGCCATATTCCTGAGCTTTTTATTCCTGACATTTCCACTGACAGAATACCTTAGATTCAAGTTGACACTATTTAAAGGCCAATATTTTTTAAGTTATTTAGGTTAGTATTAAACTAATTCAATTCAAAGGACCAGACAAATAAGCTAATAACTATAAGAACGCAATAATAAATATAAAACATAATAACTTGGGATAATGGTAGGTTGTGATTCTACCAATGTAACAAAAAATAAAGATTAAAAAAAAAAAAAATCACAAACCTTGTCTGAGAACCATGGATTTTACGTAAAATGTAAAATCAACAAAATTCCTCCGGAAGGTTTCATTACTGAGGTTAAGGTTAGGGTTAGATTTAGGAGTAGCATAGCATTAACTGGCTGCATTAATGTGTGTGTGTGTGTGTGTGTGTGTGTGTGTGGCTGATCGGTTCACACCTAGCCGAGCTGGACACAGAGTTGCGTCTGGCTTTCATCTCGTAGTAGATCTCCACAGGGGAGAGTTTCCGACAGAACCTGCTGTCTGGGCTCCCCGGGACCAGCCGGGGCTGAGAGGGGGATGGACCATCAGAGACCTCCTCTAAAGAGCCGAAGAGGAAGATTGGAGCGAGACATAATGAGTAAAAGGTCAGTAATATGAAGTAATGGCTGTATCCCTCTGGGTTCCTTTCATCCAAAAGAGCTCATCACCTGCAATTTACCTCTGCAGCGCCATCATTTCCCTCATCCTTACAAATAGATTACTGGGTCAACCATTTTCATCCATGTGCTATTTACAAGAGGCGAAACGGCCTTTATGTGCTCCAGAAATCTGGAGCCTACAGTACGACTTCTCGCTATTCATCAGGCATGACTTATGTTTTAAAAACAGCTCTGTTTACACTACAGTTCAGTATTCCTGAGGAAAACGTATCATTTTATCATAACTACAGCTCCATTTACTACATTAACCTATTTATAAATAAACAATAACTAATGAAATATTAATAATATCGTTTTGTAGTTCTTACTGGACCTGGATATTAATACTTACTAATTTTGTTAATAATTTAATAATTAAACTTTCTAATTTTATTTTATTTACATCTATTATACATTTTTATATTTTCTACGTGTGCTGTTTTCTTACTGTATTTCTGTAAACTGTTAGAGCATCTGTTATAAAGCAAGAAATCTCTACTAAGTCATGTAGTACTGAGTTATAAAAACTTATATAGTATGACATCATTCATTAACAAATAATAAATTGTAACTGTTGGTAAATTGCTGTGTATAAAAGGAATAAAACACTGTTTGGTAACAGTAACTCCAGTGCCATATCAACTCACCTTAGCTTGAATTATTTGCCTATAACAGCACACCCCACGAGGGTTTTATTTCTTACATAACACGCAGGTTACAGATAAACGCTCATACGTGCTATAGAACAACGGGAAATCTGCTATAAATCAAGCACGTCGATCCTGAAACACAGTGCAGAGCGTTACACGTGACTGAGATCAGTCACAAGGCAGAAGCTTACCGGTCTCCTGGCTGGTGGAGTCGGAAGTGGAGCTGCTCTCTGACCTTACTGTGTTCTCTGGAAACATGCAAACACAACAAAGTGTTATGTCGACACACACACACACACATACACACACACTGGTGTGTAAAACCAAAACTGTTCTGATGATTCTCACATACACTGCCAGTCAAACGTTTCTGAACCCACTGTATTAATATTTTGGGTTGAACTTCATGAAATGGGTTCAAGTTAAATAGTGAAGATTTAGAAAATCTAAGTAAGATTATAAGTTTGAGGTATGAGCAAAATGTTTTATTTGAAAGAAAAAAAAAAAGATCTAATTGGAAAAGGTCAATCTGGATCATATATTTGCCTCAGTGTTGATACTAATCTCAACTGTATGGCAAAGCTTGTACAATAACTTGCAGTATTTTAGCAAAGGCTTCACAGCTTCAAACTAGTGCACTTGACTTTAAAGCATTCATTTAGAGTCCCATATCTGAGAGGACGATGAAGAAATACCACGATTTGGGGGTCTGACGGATCACTTTTCTATTTTTTTTTTTTGTTTGTTTATTTAATTTCCAACAGTGTTTAACATGTAAGAAAATGAAAAGAAAAAACAGTATGTCTATTATGTTTACAACAGTGTGTCATGTGCCTGCATTATGGATGTGTGTCTATAGTGTCAGTGTGAGTTTGTGTGTGTGTGTGTGTGTGTGTGTGTGTGTGTGTGTGTGTGTGTGTGTGTGTGTGTGTGTGTGTGTGTTTGTGTGTGTGTGTGTGTGCTCCACATTAATAATGAAAGGAAACAACCCAGTTTCTCTAAACTTCCTTAGCTCCTCGTAAAGTCTCGCTTATCTAAGGTGGATTCTTTTTTCCCGGGGTGTGTGTGTGTGTGTGTGTTTGTATAAGGGAAATTAATTTTGCAGCACACACACTTCCATACGTTCCCACGCTCCGGAGTTAGAACCCCTACCTGTGATGCTAAAGTGGTATGACCCGTGTTTAACCTGAGCTCTGAGCCTTCCCTCTCTCTCACACACACACACTTGCTGACACACTCATATCTCTGTAAGCTCTGATCCTTCATTCAGAGAGATCCCAGCTTTAGCTCTGAGATTTACACAGTAACACGCTGACACACTGTCCTGAGGTCAGTCATAAAGAGCGTGAAAACCATACACTGACTCCTCTGAAATGTTTACATGCTTATAAAAGGTCAGAGAAAAGAATGGATCTGAGGCCTTGCATGACCTTATAACACTCTGTTATCAGTCACTGAGGTTCCTGTTATGTTGCTGCTAAATTCCTCTTCAATTCCACATTGTTCAGAAGAAGGTCAATATGATAAAGTTTATTAAATTGACCTTAAGTCTGGGACTTTCTTATACAACTGTTCTAATCTGTGAGCTGCATATAAAAGGAAAACCGTATATAACTATTTACACCACAACGCTGTTGAATTCTGGATTCTGATTGGTCAGAGGGTGTTGATTCATTTTTGATAAATACGTTATCGCTTCTATAGTAACAATTTACACAGGGACTAACGGCAGATGCTCCACGTTATCAGATCAAAAAACTCGTAATTATTGATATAATAACTAGAAAGTTTATTTAGCATTTATGGAAGGAGTCTCTAGTAACAGCATGTGTCAACAGCCACAGTCAGGTAATGTTGTGGATGTTGCACAGCATTAAATATAACCATAAATGGATAATATGTATCGAATGTCATTCTTTAATCATTAATAAATAGTAATCGTGGTCAAACTGCTGAGTTGTAGGAATAAACACTTCAGAACGTGCTGTTAAAGGAAAACAATCGCCATCAGGGTGGTAACAGTAACTCCACTCCGTTACTGATTATTTTATATTCTGTAACGGCATGCCCCGAGTGTTATTCCTTACTGAGTCATTATAAGCCAAGAGCTGCTGTGACGACGCCTTCAGTCTCACCTGTGTGACATCCTCTGTGAACCGTCGTCCTCTTTCCATGAGCCAGCTGTTGCTCCACTTCTATGTGCCTGCGGAGGGCGCCGCTGAACAGAGTCTTTTTCAGTTTGCGCTGAGACGCATCTTCCTCCTAAATCACAAGACAATCAGCAAGCACATCAATTAAGGAAACATGCAAGAACACGTGTAAAAAATCTTAATAGTGACGTCCTGAGAAATCCACACACCTCGCTTTTTAAATTGTTCTTGGAGCCGGAGCGGGCTGAACCGGCTCTTCTCCGCACATGAGGGGGGTTTTCTCCTGCTTCTAAAGGAAACTCGTTCGGAAGCTCTCCAGTCAGTTCCTGCAATATTAACCAATATTACAACGCAGTGTCTCGCTTAAACGAATAGTCTGGAATAAAAAAAGGCCGTAATGATCTGCTTAACACATACGTATTCAATCAGTCAATACATGTCTAGAGTATGAAGCTTCTTTAATGTGGCTGACAAGGAAAGAAAGTCTATCCCACCTAAAATATTGTGCGTGAATACACACCCAAATCTTTATGGCTTCAAAATAACAATATTAAGCTGCAGAATCGCATTTCATAAAATATCAGGGAAAGTACATTCACACGTTGAATACTTTAAATTCAAAGTGAGTCTATATTATTAATCTCATAACATACAGATTATTTGACATGCATCTGCACTCAAACTTTGTGTAACTTTAGCCAGGGGTTGGAATGATAGTAGTTTTCATTAAGGAAAGAATCTATTCTGGCTGTTCACGCTGGCTGCCCCATAATGTTACAGTGTTTATCTACACAATAAACTTTTATTCGTTTTTACATATTACGGCAGGCATGGAAAATATGATTAGCTAGCCCCTGGCCAAGTAAAAGCTCCAGGGTGATATCCAGTCCCATAGTTTGGTTGCTAAAAAGGGTAAAAAAGGGTAGCTAACATAATGCAATAACATATGATGATACTTTGGGGTTAGCTAGTTAAGCGCAACAAACAAGTATATGATCATGCAGCACGTCGTGTTTGCTCCCTCAGCAAAAAGTTAGCAAATTGTTGGCGAACGTTTCAGCTACGAGATGTTGTGCTTTGTTCTCCCACTGCGTGGAAAATACATCATTCGAGTCTGGTTAGCATCTGTATTTTTCCTCATATGTTTAACTCATAGCTGTCGAGTTACATGTCGGCTTTGCGCTGCACTTTAGTTTCGTTCCTAATTCTGAAAAGACTGTCCATCATCCATGAGTGCTAATTAATCCGCTTAAGTAAAAAATCTTTCTAGCATTAGCCAGATCACCTGTGTAGTGAAGCAGGTGATGGGTTTTGGAACAAGCTGCTCACGCTATTGTCAGAGCATCGAAGTGCATGACAGCACTTCAAGTGTATTATGCCTTGAAGCTTATTTAAACACAGCCACATACGAAATGAAAACATTTGCTTTGCGAAGAATCAACAAAGGAGTAGTTGTCGAACGTATTTGAATGCCAATCAAGTATGAAAATTTGCCAGGACACAATATTTGCTTGTCCCCTTCACCCGGGCTACTCAGGGTCCAATCACAAAGCAGCGACATGTTTTTTTTGTTTTTTTTCCAATTGTGAAGCTGGCACATTAACTGCACATAAAAGTAGTTTTTAGAATTAGATAGAATTAGGTAGAATTATTAACTGTCCAAATGAACTGAATCATAAGGTCTTACCAAGACACAACAGATGTTCTGAGTCTGACGTATTAAAGGTTTTACTTATTTGGTGCCATTTTTGTTGGTGGTGTATAATCAGATTTTAAAGGAAGCTCATTTCCTCCAGCTACAGAAAATGTGTAACTGAAAAATGTGCAACATTTATTTCTTTTCTTTTCTCTTCTCTTCTCTTTATTTTTCTTATTAGTCCCACTGTGTCCTAAACCAGATCAGTAAGCCAGTGTGACGTCACTGAAGAACTGGATAAGGTTTGAAGCAAATATTTACAGAAAAGATTTTGGGTGGGATAGACCTCCATTAATTGTTAGCTATGTTAGTCCTGTAGTTCCAGTGCAAAACTAAAGAAGCAAATATCAGACAACAAACATGTCTGAACTACATTTGGAGTAAGTGAAAAATTGCGTACATTTGATCGTTCTTGAAACTATTCCTTCGGATATTTCTTTAACACGTGATAGAAATCGTCATGAGAAAATGCAAACCTGAGCTTTTCATGCAAAAAGTGTGTGTGTGCGCTTGCGTGTTTGGCAGCACGACACAGCCAACAGTCTGATCAGGAGTGTTACATGTGAAGCATTTGCACTCTGAGAGGAAGCACAGTGGGAATGCAGCACTTACGCCCAGTTATCCAGCACCACATGGTGTTAGTGTTACTCACAGACAGCAGGCTACAGATGAGAGTGCAGCAGTATCCGATCACTCGGCTCGGGAGTGTGATAATGAGCTGTGTGTTTGAGCGCGTGTGTGTGTGCATGACAGTGGCTAGTTCCACATGCCAAAGAGATGTCACTTTGACAGGAAGCAAGTGTCATACATTTATATGAGCATTGCCCTGTGTGTGTGTGTGTGTGTGTGTGTGTGTGTGTGTGTGTGTGTGTGTGTGTGTGTGTGTGACACTCACCGCCTCCTGGAGACACACACGCCTGAGTTCAGCCAGGCGGGTGCCGAGTAAAGCCTGAAGGCTCCTCCGTCTCTCCTGCAGCTCCACCATTCTTTCAGCACGCTGCTTAGTGTCCGTGGAGCCCTGCAGCTCTACACACACACACACACACACACGCACACACACGCACACACACGCACACACACGCACACACAAAGAAAAAAACATAGACGTTTCATATCAAACAGATAAAGTCGAATGGACATTTGCCATGATTCTATCCATAATGTATTCTGTCTCTGCAAATTTGTCACAGCACCACAGTGCTGTTTAATTCTTAATTCTGGTTGGTCAGAAGGTGATGATTAATTTTCTTTAACAGCAGCTCTAATGGTATTTCCAGGTTATAATTCAAATCACAAGCTTTACTTTAATGTGCTTGTTCTAATTACGTTATCACTTCTATAGTAACAGCTCATTCACAGGGACTTGTATGGTCAAGGCTAATAATAAACAAATTCAAAACTGCTCCACTGATACAGGCTTATGTGTGCTCTGGAAATGGAGAATTTCCAGAGAAATTTTTCAGTATTAACAACGCACTGGTATGTCTTGTAGTGTTGTAACAGAAAATAACATAGCTGGGAAATAATGAAAAAAAAGTGTAGTGTGTGTTTGTGTCATGTGATCAGATTTGCTCTGATTCCTTCAAGATTTGCAATTTGTGAAGTGTTTAATTGTCTTTTGAGGGCATGTGTGATGCTAAGTGCAGAAATCTGTTATGAACAAAACACACTGCTGTGCTTACCTGGCCCAGTGATTAGGTGACCTTTGACCTCCATATCATGTGTCTTGCTGCTTGATTGCGACTTCACCTACATGGAGAAAGAAGGTGTACTCAGCTTTTCTGTAATCTGGATATTTTAAATATGCATCATCATCATCATCATCATCATCAGGAAAAGGTGATAGAGGATTTGCAGCTATGTCTCCGTTTCTCGGACTTTTCCTCACCTTCCAGCCGTGCTCATGCGTGCTGCAGTGTGTCGGGCTCGTGGCCATGCAGCACCTCTACAGACCGGCCTGAAGGGGGAGCCACTGTGCTGCTGCTGATGCTGCTGCTGATGCTGCTTGACGCTTTCTGAACTCGATGCCCTGCAACAAGCACACACACATCAAAGCCGAGTGAGCAATGCAACCATCGACAGCGAGCATAAGGGTCCGGGTTAAAAGACTGGCTTTGAAAGGAGACTGATAAGGGTACAAGTGGGCTCTGCAAAGTTACACATAAGTGCGATAGCTCAGTTGCAGTGGGGGTTATAACAGCCTAACGGTTCACCGCTATCATAAAGATGCACAAAGCTGGCACACCGGGACCAGGTGCAGGAGAAGGCTGGAGCTTTGAAATGTGTTCTTTTTTTTTCAGAGGGTTAAGCACAGCCTATGGGATTTGACTGGATAGAAAACTGACCCTGGTACTATATATATATATATATATATATATATATATATATAAATATAAATAACACAGTAGCTGAGTGTGATAGAAGCACAATAGTAGCCCCTTATCAATATCAATATATTTATATTCCTCACTCACATAACAAAACTCTTTTCCTATTAGTTTCAATGTAGATGATTAGTTGTAGATGTAGTTGTAGTTGATTGGTGTTGATTAGCACGTTGTCATTTCTATAGAAACGATAGAAACAACTCATTCACAGGGACATGTTTGCCAGATGCTACACTTAATTTAAGTAAAAAAGTGTTGTTATGTATAAACGTTGCTGATGTGAAGCTTTCTGTAAGGAGATGTTTATGTAAGAAGTCAGTGTTAGCGCTTTGACATCAAGATGTTGCTTCAAGTTTTCCGCCACAGGCAAGTCTTGGAGGATTTGTTGTTGTTTTTTTTTTTCTTTTTTCTGCGTTATGTGACAAGCTGTATTTTTTCATCTTATTAACTCAAGGGAGAGAAAAAAATTAAAGATGCCTATAAATATATAAAATAACCATAAACCTATAAAAATATAATTAAAAAAAAAAAAAAAGTAATCATTGGTAAATTGCTGTGATAAAACACTTCAAGAATGCAGTTATTGGAAAATAATCAACTCTGGGGTGGTACCAGTAACTTTGCTTCATAACACCAACCCACTGTTAAATATTTTAATATTTAGTGCTTCCTGATGCGTTTTAAACCTTAATTAAATACAGGCTTATTTTAACTGGCTTAATAAACTGGTTTCCAACACCACTTCGCTTAAAAACGTAAGTACAAATGTAACCTGTGACGTAATAAAATATAATATTACTAAAATATAAAAAACAAAGTAGTTTGTTCTTCTGTTGCGAGTCGTTTTATTCTTAAACATTTGAAGTTAGAATTATGCATTTACATTTGGTCATTTAGCAGATGCTTTTTATCCAGAGTGACTTAAATATACACAACTGAATGCTCAGCAATATGAAATGCCCAGCAAGATTCAAAGATTCATGAGAAACATAAGAGAGCAAACAGAGTAGTCTGAACACCGATCTATAGAGTGGCCTACGTGGTGAAGAGGAATCATGTCCTATTAATATTTATATTTATGCATATTAATACTTTTCAGTACAATAAACAAACTTCAGACACATGATTCAATAAATGATTGGAGAAAATAGCACAATTATAATATCCTGGATACCTTAAATTATCATCACTACCAATCTGTGTCCAAGTTGAAAAGCGAGCAATCGATTAACTAATATCACATGCACAGAAATGTGAGGAAGCGGAATCTAAAATGATACCACCGAGGGTCCTTACATTCAAAATATTGCCTACTTAAAAGCAAAAAATATGTAGTCACTTTTTAATTTACATGGTGATAATATCATGAGAAGGTTAGTCAATCACAGTGAAAGGTTTATTCTGGCATAAGCCCATCAGGCAGTGAAAAATAAGTAATAATACACCTCGTAACTATTCGAGTCGTAAAGATTAGACAGTCAGTGTGAAAGTCATAAACCCTATGAGTGCATCCAGCTTCCCTCTCCACCCATGGGTCTGTCCGTGGGAACTGCAGACAGGAAATTGAACTCCAAGAGCAGGAAATGGGAGGCTCAGAACTGAGCGACACAAACAATATCGAGAGTGAGAGTCTCACGTGAACAATCTAGTCTCAACCATGACTACAAAGCCTAAGAGAAAAAAAAAAAAAAAAAACAACCAAAACTTGTGTTTTTTTTTTTTTTTTTTATCCAGAAGGCCCACAAAACCACTTCCTGTAAACATCTTCACCACAGGCACTGCTGAACTCTTCGTTTTTAGCTTCAGAGCCCAACGACAAGCTTCTCCGTTTCTCATGGTGCACCGACACACAGCGGTTTTTCCCAAACAGTTATTATGTGTTGACTGCAGGAGAGTGCACAGCACGAACAGTCCGTCTCTAAAGTGCAAGCGATGAGTGCGCTCGAAAGAAATGTTGCATCCTGTCGTCAATAGACAGAAGGCACAGGATAGACTGCTCAATTTTAGGTTCATTTGTGTTGAAGGAATAGAGGGGGGTAGGAGTTAGCATCACTCAGAGACGAGCTCCAGGGCTATAATGTGAGGGAAATTAGAAGATATCATTCCTAATCAATCTTCATGAAATATATTTGGCAACACAGTGTGACAAATTGTGCTGACAGACAACACCATGGACAACTACATGCTAACTATGCTAACTCCCTCCCTTCTAATGCTCCATGTCATTCAATTTGACTTTGTCTCCATTTTTGTGCTATGATTCCTGACAATTTCTTTCCATAATCATGCAAATTCTTTTTATTCTTTCTTACTAACTTATAAATTACTTACTAAGGCAATTCTAATTTTCTAGCTATAAATTTATCATACGTAATTCCAAATGCATTCTATCACAGACCTAGCTAGCTAGCTTGGTACTTAGCAGAGCTTGTTAGCTAAAAAAAAAAAAAAAAAAAAAAAAAAAAAAAAAAAAAAAAAAAAAAAAAAAAAAAAAAAAAAAAAAAAAAAAAAAAAAAAAAAAAAAAAAAAAAAAAAAAAAAAGTCTTAAAACAATAGCTCGATTTCATCGTTCATTTACTAATGTATCTTCAGTGACCACTATAATCATTGTGTGAACAGACTTTTATTAAATTTGACAATTTTTTGGTGCAATTATGGCTGTACCTGTTTTCTATTGTTAAATGCACTCAAATAGCAAATTTGCAGTCTACTTAGATTATTAGTTGCCTACTATATATATAACATTTTAATTCCCAAGAATTCTGGCCCATAGCTAGAAAGCAGAAAGTGCTAACTAAATGAAACTAATTAGACACACATAGCAACCTAGCTAGATAACTACTTAGCATAAGTATGAAGCCAGCTTTGCATAGTCAAATGAAACTGTTAGCTAACTGGCTGGATAAATCAATAAATGCCCTCCGTAGACACATTTCATGCCAGTACTTTACAGTGCTTACAGTAGTCAGTACATACAGTCAAAACACACAGACGTAAAGCTGTAACTTCTAAGTTTTCCGAGATTTGAATAAGCAGATAAGCCTTATCACAGCACATGCTATTTTCTTTTCCTTACTAATCAGATCTGAAAGCTGTCTTGAGCTGAGTGAGATATGGAGGTAGAGAAAACGAAGGTGTTTTTTTTTTGTTTTTTTTAAATGAAGACAATGGTAGTGTTTGTTTTGCTAGCTTAGCTGAACTGTTAGGCTGTACTGTGTGATCATGTGTCTTTGCCAGAAAAGAATCAGAAGATATTAAAACTGACAAACACTGAATACTGATCACCCAATTGCACTTTGTTCAATTATGCCCTTAGGACAGAAATGGAGATATTCAACAATAAGATTTTAATCATATTTCCATGATTGAAAACTGTGTATAATAGCACTTAAAATCACACTGTACTGTTCCCACATTGTTAGCACCCAATCAGGTCTTCCCCACCTCCTAAATCGTAATTTACACAAATGTGTTTGTCGAAATGAAAACTATAGAGTTTGTGAAGCAGGAACACTTCACTTTGCACACTGTTATCACACACAGACTCACACAGAGATACAGGGTCAGAGGGGGACAGCTGAAAGTGATCCACCTGATGAGCTCAACGCAAATAAATACGTGTTGGTAGAGCAAACACAGGATACGAGTCTGCCTGCGTTTGCTTAGTGTAGGATTTCAAGGAACGGAGTCCCTGCTGTTGTCTGTCTGAGTGAGACGAAGACCATTTCAAACACAGCTCCAAAAAAACTAGACTACAAAACAATACAGTATATACTGAAACCACAAACACACAAGAGACAAAGCCAGATTTGAGAGAACATATGTGTGTCTATGTGTGTAATGTCTCTTTTTGTGTGCGAGTGTGTGAGCAAGACGGAGCAAATGTCGAGACAAATGCTCTGCGGTCCTCAGAAAGCTTGCCAGCATTCCGGCACCTCCACTTAGTCATGTTGGAGCCTGCGTTATTGTTTCGGAACAGATGTTGGGCCTGTCCATCCTTCATCATTTCTCTTTCTCTGTCTTTACCTTCTCGCTCCATTCCCCTCCATCCCTCTTTCCCCTTACCTCAGCACAATCCTATAAAGCAGTTCTTGTCCTCTCAGACTTGTCACCTCTGTTTCAGACTGAAACATAACTGCAACTTTTCCCCTGGACACCTCTGTGGCTGCTGCTGCTGCCTCAAGGGAGACGAAATTGCCCTCGAATCGCTCTTTCATGCAGAAAAAAACCTGACGCAAACCTGAACTCGGCAAACTTCTCCTCCCAGAACTGTCTGCGACCTCTCTGATCCCAAAAGGCGCTGCCGGATACCCCTACACTTACTCACACATACACACACTGCAAAGTTCCCTTCCTCCTGTAATTAATTCGGCACTAACAAGGACGTGTGGACACAGCTGTTTTGCGCACGTGTCTTGCATGAGACCGCAGAACCCAGTGCTCCACACTGATACAAGATTGATACACAGCCTAATGAGGTCACAAAAACATTAACGACTGTCACTGATAGGACAACAGTCTAGAAGCAAAAATGGCTTACGACAGAACAGAATATTGCAAGTATAGTCAGGTGTTATAACACTGACTACGCGCAGTAACAAGTAGCTGATTCAACAACACTTCCTGAGCGATCGCTGTGGTATAAAGGATTTTGAACGCCTTTAAAATCATTTAGACCACAGCGATTGCTCAGAAGGCATTGATTCATTTTCTATAACAGCAGCTCTGTCAGTAGTGCAGCTGCAAATCACAGGTTTATGTTAATGTGCGTGTTATATGCTCATAACATAGTACTATTGAATTCTCAAATCTTAAATCATGAAAGAAAAAAAAAGAGGATGGTGAGGGAACCATAGGAGGTTATAGCTGTTTCTAGCTGCTATAACATACACGATTACAGGAACTAACTTCTCCCAGATGTTCTACAACATTAAATGTAACTATAAATAGATAAAAAGTATGATGTCATACATTAAGAAAAGAATTGTGATCACTGGTTAGCTGCTGTGGTATAAGAGGAATTAAATACTTTGGGATGTGCTGTTATAAGAAAATAATCAACTACTGAGTGGCAAAAGTAACTCCGCTTTGTGTCTGGCTGTATCACACCACCCTGTCGTTGATTATTTTCCTATAACAGTACCTCCCAAATGTTTTATTCCATACTTCTTACGAATGCTTTTATTTTTAACTCATTTACTTTTGTAAACATCAACCCAATTAAACTCAACTGTATCATACTGTGTCTACACAAACCTTGTAAATAAATCAAATTTTAAAAATAGTCACAATCGAAATCAATATATTTATGAAGCATGATTTCTTTTTTTTGTTTTTTGTGTTGGATAGTTTGTTAATCAAAGCCCTGCCCCAAGTTCATGGTGACATCTCTTTGGGAGATAAGCTGAAACAAAGCCAGGTTACTTCAAGTGGACAACAAGGGCTGGAGGTGATAACCAGATGCCGTTATGGTGCCACAATGTGTACGCTCTTCAGCATGAAGGTCAACGGTTGTCAGATGTGTGTGTGTGTGCGTGTGTGAGACAGAGTGCCAGTATCCTGCAGTTCCTTGGCACCCCTTCATTCCAACCAGAAAGTGTCTTCCTTTTGTCAATGACCAAACACTGAGTGTCAAAATCTCTAAAAACCGAGGACCTGGATTCCAAATAACGCTGATAAGTTTGTAAAGGAAAAAGCCAACATCTGTGCTCAGGACTCTTAATCATATAAGGTCCCATGTATTGCACTTTTTAACAAGTAATATTATTAGAAAAAACACCAGCTATAAACAGACTATGAGCTTGTGGATTCTCTAAAACTATGTAGTTACAGTGAAGGCCAGTGCAGACGCTGGTTCATTTTTACTCTAGCAATTATACTAGAGTAAGTTACATATAATTACTTGTGATTACATGTAATTTTCATCCACTGTTTTCACTTTCAGAGACTTAGGTCATGGACAAACCTCTGTAAACAGCACAGAGGTGTTGTCATTTGATGTGGTGTCATGAGGCTGAATGAACAGAGCAGACAGGAGAAATCTAATTACAGGTAGGGAACTGCTCTTCCCTAAATCTTCCTCCCAATTTAGAAGTTTCTACTTCCCACCCACTTCCTAGTCCTTGCTTACTGCACCACAGCTACCAATCCTCCAAAAGCCAATACATCTTTTCAAACTGACTCTCAAGGAACATTATATGGAGGCTAAAAATGCTTGGAGGAGACCACTATTTTATTTTATATACACAAGGTAACATGCCCGAGATTGGCTAGCACTGTCCTGATTAACAGAAGAACTCTGTCCTGATTGACAGAGGAGCATGTGCTTAAAGATGAACAAAATAATGCTAACAATCAGGAGCAATCATTAGTCACTTCAGCATTTTTGGGTGAAGTAATCCTTTAATGGCAGGTCTTATTGAAATCTCATTTACTCTTTCAGTGCTTTCAGGTGTTCCCTGGAGGCTAGCAGTGACTTTTCTCTTGCATAAAAAAAACCCAGAATGATGGTGAAAAGAAAGCACTACACCTTCATAACCCCGTAAGGGTAGAGGTCACGTCCTGGCTTTTATACGTCAGTCAGGTGGTGCCGTGTCGCTGCAACACAATCTTTTCTTTTCAAGGGCCCCCAAGCTTCTGACACAATCAAGTTTGACAGCCACATTCTCAGAGACTGACTGAAGCACAAGTCAAACAACCCACAACATGTAGTCTGGCTACGACTCCAGATTTTCAACCGAGGCCAAATGGGGTTTTCAACGGGTCAAATATGACACGGACTGACCCAAACTCAAAGCCACACTAAGGGAATAAAGATGGGATAGGGGTTTGATGGGCACCCCCCACAGAGAGCACCTCCATGCTCTTTACTCTCCATTCACTTCTATCTATCCTTTGTTCTTTCACCCCAAATATCTAACCCCCCCTCCGGTAGGCCAGGTGGAAGCCACATTTCCTCTGACTGGCAGGAACAGCAGCTCCAGCAGGGAGCAGGCCGAGAGGCTGCAGACAGCAGATGGCTAGAGCACATGTATGTGCTCTGGTCCACCCGTTAACCATCCGTCCACATTCACTGATACGATTTTTGCCTTTAGAAATGCTGCTATGTTGCTGTAAGATCTTCAATGCTATTTCAAAAACTAAACATGCTTCAAGACCTAAACATCAATGGCACCATAGAGAAAAAAACTGTTACACAATATCCCCATTCTTTAGAGGCCACTAGTGTTTCAGACTCTTGTTTACTTTTTCCGGCTGTGAGATTAGCTCTGTTGCTCAGCTCTAGCACACACTGCCTCTTTTTCCCAAACATTACCTTACAGTTAACCCACTAACTACCTTTAATCATTTGGAGATGTCTAATATGGCTAACAAGACTGTCCCACAGAGGATCCATGATTAAACTCAATACAGCATTAAGCAAAAACGGTGTACAAGGAAGCAAGAAGCAAAGCTAGCACAATACTAGCACGGTGTTCCCTCAGTCTAGTTAATGGTATCATCTCACCTAGCATGCTGTGAGATCTACCTCACCCAGCACGCTGTGAATTTGCTGTAGTCAGGAAGACAGTTTAGTTACAAAGTTCACATGACAATCAGTGAAAACTTTGTACTACACTAACTAGCCTAATGTGTTCAATGCAGGATTCATGACTATAGTTCATAGCTATCTAAATATAGACCAATAATGAAATATAATATAATCCACATAAGATAAGAGTTTGTTTAATATCACAAATTTTCCTGATACAATAACCAGAAGCCTCAAAACAGATGCCAAACATGTCTCTGAGACAGCTAGGGAAATGAACTGCTAGTACAATTAGCTTTTTTGACATTGTAAACACAGCCAGCTTGTCACCTGATATCTCTTGCATGCTAACTATGCTAACCAGATAAGCTAGAAGTTAACAATGGGTTTGCCTTTTTGCTATATCTTTTTGTTAATGTGTCATACTAAAGAAGCCATTATAGACACTAAAGTTACAGTTTGTTAGTAGTTTGTTGCTACTTAGCTAAGATAGAAGAGAGGCTAATGAAGAGCTTATACCTGCTATAAGGTAAGGGATAACAGAAATAACTTGTTCTACAACATTAACTGTAATTCTAAACAGAAAAAAAGTGTTGTTCTTTAATAAATAAAAAAACGTAATTGTGGCAAATTGCCATGATATAAGAGGAATAAATACTTCAGGATGTGCTGTTATAGGAAAATAATAAAGGTGGTAAGAGTAGCCTAACTCTGCTTCATCACGCCACTCTGATGCTGATTATTTTACTATAAACTGCAAGGCCCAAATTTTTTTTATATACTATAAGGAAAACAAAGTAACATTCAACGATAAAATAAGCACATTTAGAGTGGACAAGAGCCCTGTAGTGCTGTGCATCCGACAAAGGTGGGACAGGAAGTGTGGCTACTGCATTTGGACAAAACCGAGCCTTACACAGGCAGCGCTGGCACAATGCTGACCAGCTGAACAGGAACAAGCATGTCGGGTTACTATACCACTGCCAAATCCTCACCGTAACAGTGAAGACATCCAACTATAGGCTATTAATAGCTTAACTGAAAAGAACAAAACAGCACAACACACACCACAACCAACCGCATGGGATAATCCTAAGAAATGCACATATTCATGGGTGAGTTGGTCTTCGAAAACTGGTATAGGACTAAAAACTTGTCTCTCAGCTGCACTGGTCTCCAGAGACAACACAAAGCATTCAAGAATGCCATTCGTCAGCTACTTCCACAGGTAATAAACACAATATTTATCAGCCTTATTGCTTTCCACTGTTTCAGCTCTCCTTTTATAAACCTTCCTAAATAAACGTTACATCTCTATAGTCTCTAAGATAAACATTTTCTTCCTTGTTCATATTCCTGGAATGTGTGACCCTGACACATCTTTTTTTTTTTTTTTTTTTTTAGACCGGCTCTCTGTTTAGAACAAAAAGCACATAGAAAACCAACCATGGAAACCTCGATCCACTTGTGAGAACCGCAGGAGGCAACACTGCCTGCTGATCTAGCATCAGTTCACAAAGTGAGGACACCCGCGGGATTCAAGACAAATAGCTATAGCAGTCGGGATTTTTTATGATCAAGATATTTAAAAAAAATATGGTGCTGGAAATCACTATCAACTTTTATTGAAGTTGTTTGTTTTTTAATATTATGTCAGGGTTTTTTTTTAATAGATATAAGCCTAACTGTCACTTGAATTGACTGTGTTTAATCTAAAGTTTAGTAAAAACACAATAAAAGTTCAGGAATAAAATGCTCCATTAAATAAATATAATGGGTGACATTTCCTAATTGGGCTCATATAAAAAAAAAAGTCTGTGCTGCAAATCGCAATCACAAAAGTGTCCGAAAGTGTGGAATTTTTTTTTTTTTTTTTTACACTTCAACACTTTAAAAGAGAACATCTGGTATATGGGATCATGATAAACAGATCTAAGTTTAGTTGGATAAATATAACCCTGATTCCACCTCTACATCAAATCAAGCCTCTCTTGTTAAGCATACAGACTGCAGAATGGCCTCGCTTTGTTCTCTTATCGCTCCAATCTGCTTACTCATCTCGAATCCACAGGGCTCGTCCAAAGACAGGTGATGGTTAGGATGTATCGCCCGTATGAGGGATAAACATCAGTACGTGCACATCTGGTGGGCACATGCTGCCTCCGATTTGCCTCTTTTGTCTGCAAGTCGGGGCTGAGGTAAAGAAAACACCTAATACACCAACTTGATACAGTTGACCACAGAATGCAGGCGTTAAAATACTAAGCAAAGCAAGTCTGTAATCAAAATGGCCACTTATATAAATGAAACATTCATCCACAATAGAAAGCGGATATAATGCGGAGAAAAGAAACCCTTGCTTATAGATCAATCCTTTCAGACGGATTAAGAAGTGTACTTCCTGTTTAAAGGTATTGGCGTGTACATAATGTCCATGGCTAGACGTCTCATTGACGACTGTTCAATGTCCCTGCTGGAGGATTTTCGAAATCTATCATCGATTCTGTCTTCAAAGATCTCGCAGAGCAAAACAGGAGCTGCTTTAAATCAGAGCATGATCCGCAGCAGCAAGGCAGCCTCTTTTATAACCGAACGACTAGGGTTTTACGACTCTTTTTTTTTTTTTTTTTGCGCTCTTTGATCTCTCTGCAGCGCTCGAAACATTACGGCAATGAATCCAGGCAGGTCCGGTGGGGGAAAGCTGTAAAGAGAAAGTGCAACAACAGCAACAAGTACCATGGAAATGTCAGAAGAAAGAGAAAGTCGGGGTGGGTGTGGGCGCAATACAGGGAGCCTGAACACAAGTTATGATGAGCTAGGGTACAGAATTAAGGATTTTTTTAAAAAGGGAATAATTAAAAGAAGGACTACGGGAATGGAGAGAGAGCGACTATAAATGAGTAAGTTAGGCCGTGTGTGAGGAATGTATAGAGAGATGCGCAGCAGGATTAGAACAAAGAGAGTTGGTTAATTTAAAAGAAAAAAACACCCAGTACTGAGCAGCTGGAATCATACAGATGCAAATCTGAACCCAATTTGAATATTTAAAGCCAGAGGAAAGGATTCTCTGTGTGTATGTGTGAAGCACAGAGATCAAGCAAGCAGTGTATTGTGTCTCGACTCTGATCACTCTTCCACCAGATCCAACTAATTCCTTCAAATAATCATATCGCTTCAGAATAAATCACCTGATCCTCTCATAGCAGTGATATTTCTATAGTTTACACAAAGGTGAGGGAGAAAATCATGGAATTACACCTGCAGGGCTGCTTCTGTCCTGAGCTGAACTTACATCAGCTGCTTTTTGAGCACATACAGCAGATACACCCGGTGCATGACCAAACACAACACCCAGGGGACCTTGTCCTGTTGAACTTTATTTCATGACAAATGAGTGGAAATGCTGCAGCTGGGCCCTAGACTTTTAATAAATGAAACATTAAAAAAGTTTTGCTGTGTGACATGGTCCATGGTGAAACTGGATGACTGATACAGGCAAAAACCAAGGACAAAGCTAAGAGGGTTAGACAAGGGACCTCAACGGGGGAAAAAAGAAAAGCACTTCACTGTCATTAGGAGACTGTGAGTTTGAATCCAGACGATGCCAAACCCATTCATGGCCAGGAACCTACAGGGCAGAATTGGCCGTGCTCTCTGGCACGCTTTCTCTCCTGCCAGTCACAGCGACACTGGCCAATCAGGGATGTCTATGAACTCATCTATGCATAAGAGGGCGGGTAGTGCTCTCCTCTGAGTGTTTTACGCTGCCTAGTGATATAGCATAAGTATTAGGTTAAAAAAGAAAAGCAAGAGAAGCACAGGTTAGGCTTCACCCTCCCTGCTTGGTAGCTGTGGTGTGATAGGGGAGAGCAGGCTGCTGGATGGGAATTGGTAAATGGCCAAATTGGTAGAAAATGGGATAAAACTCCAAAAAATGAGGGAAAGACAAGCTTGTAGTTCTCTAAGAATGACATCCGCTTATCTCCAAGCACATCTTCAATTCAATTACATTTTATCTGTACTTTAGAAATTGTCACAAACAGCTTTACAGAAATATAGAAGTAGATTTAGGTCCCTAATGAGCAAGTCATAGGCAATGGTGGTGAGACAAAACTCACTGAGATGATACGAGGAAGAAACCTTGAGAGGAACCATTAACAGTTTGCTTTTTACGCACATGATAACAGGATGATAATGGGTGATACCTTTTTCTTTATCTTTTTTTATTATAGTCTGTACATAACCTTGTGACAAAGACAAAAAATTCTCTACAAATGAGGTATGATTTTAACAGCATGTAGTGTTAACCCAGTCACAAAACCAGAACTCCTTGCCCGAGAGCTTGTATTATTTCCAAAAAACACCCATTACTAGTCAGTGTTATTGCCCTGTGATAATTAGTCCTCACACATTTTCCCTCATTCAGAATACACTTGATTCAGATTATTAGTCACCGATGAGTCTCGGGTGAAATCCACCACCAGAGCTAATGTTATAGAGAGAGCATTTAAAGATGTATTTACTTTACTGTCCTATAATTATCTCTGCACTTAAAACAGTTTGGTCTCTGAGCCGATGATTAGCCGATGAGTCGAATAAAGTGTTCATCGTAGAACGTCGGCTCCCAAACTAGGACTGAGAACCAGTTGTTCAGAGAAAACAATGAGCTCATCGTCAGCACCGGTGCAGTAAATTACATCACCCTTAGAACAGGAAGCAAACCTGACAGCCAGATAGCAACACAATGACAAATGAATATGCAAACACCTACGTTAACCTGTACTTTAGGTGTCCTCACATACCTGGGCAATTGTATAATACTTTAACATAATTAAATCATTATTATTATACCATAGCACTAATGAATTATTGCTATTGATTGGTCAGAAAGTGTTGATTACTTAACAGTAATTCTGGGTGCAGGGTTTATATTAATGAGCTTGTTCTAATACGTTACCATTTCTATAGTAACAATTTACACAGGGACTTGTGGTGTTGAAAAGTCTTCTAGGAGAAGGTGTTTAATTAGCATGTTTGAAGGAGTCTCCAGTTTCAGTGCTTTGTAACAATCAGAGGTAAGACTTATAATCTGGGGTGGTAACCGCAATTCAGCTTCGCATCCAACCAGATCACACAAATGATTATTGATTATTTTCCTGTAACAGCATGCTCCCAAGTATTTTATTTCTTACTTATTATTCTCCAGTATGTCAAGAGTCACCTTAAAAGTATACTATATTAAAGCATCATATAGTTCTGATATGTTACAAAGTGTCCAATTAGTTTGCCACATACCTCAGGGATGCCAAAGAGCAACAGGTTTCAGTTGCTTGTTTCCTCCTATGCAGAAATTTTCCCTTCAGTCAAGAACGCTCCATTTATTTGTGATGGTCATGTACAACCAGTGCACAAAGGACAAGCATCAAGCATCAACTCTGACTGCACAACACCCTATCGATCTGTCTGCACAACAAGCAAATCAATAGGGTATAAACTGCGACAAACTGATACCACCCGACCTGATTACAAAACCGATGCTTAACATTTCAGCAGAGCCAGCACAGACCGTCACGAGATCGCTCTGTATCTTGGAACGCACTTATAGAAGTGATGGGGCACAAAATAAGCAGCTGTTACACTGCTGATACGGAATTCCATTAGGCCATTTAGCTGTCTTAGGAAAACACATACTTGCTTAATACTAGCCCATCAGGAATGTTAGCTATGTTTGCCACACCACAGCCGATTATGACGAGAATGGCATCGATGTCCATATGGCTTTAGCATGTATGATATATTTCATACAACATACTGTATGTACCACTTACGTTAGATTTAAGGCTGTCCACAAGCAGCAGCAAACACCGACACTCTTGGGTTATGACGCTGCTATTTAAAAAAAATAAATAAATTAGAAAACAGTTCCATTGTGTCGGGACTGAAATCAATCTCATCTCTGTCAAGGAAGCCAAGAGAGGAAGTTTCAAACAGATTTGAAATAAAAGGGTCACACGCAATGACACAGTGCCGATAATGTGTTCATTAACCTGGTAACAAGATAAAGCTCCATTAACTTTCTTTTTACAAAAGTGTGTTTGAGCAGCACTTGGCTACGTGCCATAATTAAAAAAAAAAAAAAAAAAGGCTGGTTTCTAGGTAGCCCTGCAAACACTTCAGTAATCTCCTTCCTACTAGGCAACACTGCACTCCTGAAAGACTGGACTGTCCGAGCAAACACACCATAAAGCCAACACAAAGAGTCATAATTTTTGTTAACTGCGATTCAATGTTGTTGTTTTTTTCCAAATGCTGCAAACAGAGTGAAATGCAAGTTCTTATAATGAAAGGTCAGCTCTTTTTGCATAGCATGAAGAACAAGATCCTACAACTAAAATAAAAAAGTGATAAAGAACAGGCTTAAGACAAAATAGGCCAAAATAGGATTAAACCTTGTTGTATCTAAGATCTGTGTGAATGACATTTTACAATTTAGTAGTACACTTAGTGCTGCTGGAGATTATAGTATATTACTGTGGAAAAGTAATGATTTATATATTCACACTATCTGGTGTCACTCAGAAGAGGACAGGTCCACTTTTGAGTCTGGTTCCGCTTAAGGTTTCTTCCTCATGTCATCTGAGGGAGTTTTTCTTTGTCTCTGGATTGTTTAATAGAGATCTAAATATAAATCTACACCCGGATTTCTGTAAATCTGCTTGGTGCCCATGTCTATTGTTAAAAGTGCTTTACAAATAAAATGGAATTGACTTGAATTAAACTGCACAAGTGAGTGGTATTACTGTGAATTTCTAAGCTTTTCTTTTTTTTTAAGGTTCTTTCAAAAACCAAGGAGAATACTTTATCAGGTGTTAGATAATCACATGCAGATGACAATCTCAAAACCAAGCACCCATCTGTGGGAATGCTGAAGAATGATTCAGCGTTTTCTTGCTGAGTAAGCAAACCAAGCTCAGCTTTGTGTGAAAATCAGCACTCCTAATACTAAGAGCAAGCGACACTATCAGCTCAAATGGGTCAGGGTGGAAACATGTTTGAGTTATATCTCCAAATCTTTTGCTACATCCTCACTGGTGGATACTGTTACCGCACATGCATGACACCACTCACCTAAAGCCGGGTTTAAACCGTACAATTTTCAACCCGGTTTTGCTGTCACAGACAAAAAAGACAATGCAGATTGTAAAAGAATCCTTTGGTCGTGAGTTGAGATTGGCAGTCTTAGAATGCATGGAGTGATATGCTCACCAGAGCATATCAGAGTTGTCATCAGAGACGGCCGAAAGACAAAGTTCTGTCAGAATTTTTAATTAAAATCTCAGTGTGAGCACTGCCACAATGTTTGTCTAAAAGCCACCAATAGGAGGACGGAATAAGTTGACGCAAAACTCACAGGATAGCTACAATACAATAGCGCTGATGGTGAAACATAAACGAACCATG
Source organism: Pangasius djambal (assembly GCA_022985145.1). Lineage (NCBI taxonomy): Eukaryota > Metazoa > Chordata > Actinopteri > Siluriformes > Pangasiidae > Pangasius > Pangasius djambal. The sequence goes on along the minus strand of CM040982.1, from coordinate 3,812,545 downwards.
CTAATGGACAGAAAAAATATCCTTATTACTGTGAGCCCAGATCACGCTGGTTGATGATGTAGGCATAACGTAGTAAAACTTCTTTAAACGCAGGTCTCTTGTTAGAGGACCTTCATCATATATCCTGACACAGTCTGTTAGAATTCGGCCAAGATTTTCTTGGGATCAACTTGTACAGGGTGATAATCTTAAACAACAACAACAACAAAAACACAGTGTAATACAGGCTTTAATGGGTTAAGAGCAACTGCACGACTATGCTTCATTAATCCAGCACATTCAAAAATGTAAATGATTTGACGAAATGGTGTCATAATGTCTAGCCTCCCTGCGTCAGACAAGCCGTCGTCCGTAACCCAGCCAAACCAAACACCTGATAAATTACGCAGTGACACCCTCCTCAGGGTCTCCGGCCCCTCAGGGCTGGAAACCGGGAGGACCGTCATTCTGAGGGAGGAGGAGGACTTTGTGCAGATGTATCCACAGCTTTGTGGCTAAAACAAACAGAGCTTGGAGTCATAAAAGTGCTGTGCTGTACATTAGGATCTGTGATCCAGATCAAGGGCAGATTCTAGCTGCACTGAAGGCTGGTGGTAACACTTCAGTGATAAGAGGGGAAAAGTTGTGTTGGTTAATTGGAGAACTTCATGTGTAGGTTTAAACACAAGAGCAATGACTTAAAGCAAAAAACACAGTTCTTACTGAGGCGTTTGTTGACAGAACAGGTCACAGAAACTATGACATTTTCAGTCCACCGTGCCAACTCTTATCCATTAGTGGCTGATAAAAGTTTGAGTAACTGTGCATTGTGAAATGACCTGTAACTCCTGACCAGTGAGTCAGGCTGGTAGGATTTTGAGTTGAATGATACATGAGTTACTTTGACTTTGTGGCACACATATAGAGGATGCACATTTATGAAAAGCAGTTTTAACAGTCTGAACATTTTAAAGTGCATCTCACCTCCAGATCATTATTCTCTTAATAATCCTCCCTACAATAAAGCAGCAGTCACGTGCATCACTCTTTTCCCTCCCAGACCACAAGACAGTTGATCTGGTCAATGCATTTGATCAAATTCACTCTTACCTCACCTCAGCACTACATCCAGACTCCCAGGCGTTCTGTCATGATCCCTGGGTTAAAGAGTTCAGAAGAGAGCTGCTCTTCAACAGGCATCAATTCCCTTTAAATCCCTCAGATCCGGCAATGCAGGAAAACACATCAACAAACAACTCCTTAGTGCAGCAGCGGGACGAAACCTTTGTGTTAAAGCCAAACAGTACAGAATTTTAAATTAAAAAAATGTAATTTTAGTATGTTCAGAGCTCCAGTGTAGTAACAGCGCTGAGACATTTCGCCTCACTTCTGCGCTCAGGTCGAGGGAATCCAGCGGGCGAAACCAACTGAGGCGCTAACAGGGGGAGCACTACTCCGCGGAACTGCGCTTTTACTCTTTTCACACGGATAAACTTGCTTTTGTTTCGTTTTACAAATAGTCTTTATTATTATATAGCTTTACTCTCGTGATATTTAAACAGCTATTTAAGTTAGAAGTGGAAAGTAGCTTTAATTTTGAAAGCGGCTCCTCAGAGTCCCCCAGAGAGAGTTGGTCGCGACTGTTTTGGTAACATACAGTAGGTTTGCTTTACTGCTTTTATGTTTTCGACGTAATTTTCTAACGGAGTGTTCGCGTTGTGCCGAAAATATACGTTTTAATATAACTGTTTAGCCTGGTAGTTTTCCGTTTTGGACGTTTAAATGTATTTATCATGTAAATATTATCCAGTGAGTAGCGTTTCTGTAGGTAAAGGTAACACTGGGAGCGCGCGCGCGCGCTCGCTCGCGCATTTTCCCCGTTTTTGTGAATTCAATAAAGTGTCATTTTAAGTTGATGTTAAACTTTGTTTCGTACAAAACCGAACAAAACAATCTGGCATAGAAGTGCACAACCACAGGTACCATCCCAAACAGCAAAGGATTCACATAAGAGCCAGATATGGCAAGTGAATTGTGGGCTAAAAGTGTTTTTGTTTTTTCTTTCTTTTTTTTTTTTTTGTCCACTTCATGTTGCCTAATGTCCTGGTTAGGATTACCAGTGCTAATGAAAACTGAGAAGGTGTTTCTCCTGCCTGAATTACCCCAAGGGATCAAGCACTTTAGACTGATTTGCAAACCAATGAGCACAAGCACAGCTCCTAACAGGACACATCTATTCTCATGTTAAATACTGCCATTTAAATTGCGCCACAGAACCAGCTTCCTGCCTGTTCTGACTATATACACAATACTTTAAGCATATGTAAAGGAACGGCTCAGTCAGTAGACTAACATGTTTCTAAACTTCACCAGAAAAGGGTTGAGCATGTGATCATCTCATCCAACTTTCACCCACAATCAGTTTTCAGATGGAAATCTCGTTTCGCAAGCATTCATATCCTGTGGCTGTCAATATATTGAAAAATCAAAACCATATCACTGAGAGTCAGCAAGAAGTTGACCTCAGTAATACATTAATCATGAATCTTTTTATTTGCTTGCTTTCATTTTTAACAAAACACCCAATCTGCTTTTCAGTTCACCATAACTAGCTTGTGCCACGTGCAGTTTGTCTCTAATGCTGGCGCTTGCGTGCATGCACTGTCCAGTGTATATTTTTTCAGTTCAGATGAGAAATGGTAGTAGCTATATACAGCTTCAAAAACTAGTTAAACTCAAATTAAATATTGCACTAATCAGTATGAAAATTGGTTGTTTGATTTACGTTACATGCCAAGCTTCATGCAACGTTCATTGACAGCTAAATATACTAGCTACATTCACTCACCAGAGGCACCAGTGATCTTTGCTACTTCCATCCAAGCTATGTTTTTCTTCATAATGTCTTTATACACATTTAATGAGTGTCGTATGTGGCAGGATAGGATGAATCCATGGTTATAAGTTTATTTTTTTGTGTGTGTCATACAATAAATGGGCACTAAAGTTGTTAGTGGGGAACTGCAAAAACGTCGGACCACACACATGGATTATCAGAGGAATCAGTGGAGCCAATCATTTGGATTTGTAGCTTTACCGTGCCATACATGATTTGCACTGAATTGAAAAAAATCTGAGTTAAAATGTCACATTGTAATTTGCTGCTGTTGCTGAAATCATGGCTCAGTGTCGCACACATACATACTGTAGGAAATGAACGCTTACATGTCGCTTTGTTGCTTGCTAGTGTGAATGTAGGACCATGTATGCCAATATATTCTATGTATTAATGAAATTACTGTCCACGTCTGTGTAAGTAGTCAGGTCTGTCATGTAAATAACTAAAGGCTAGAGGTTTGGGCTGACCAATCATATGTGGAAGGTTAAATAGTGACTAAATTTTGTTGCCTTTAATCAATTATCAACCGAGTCACGTTTCTCTCTCCCCCAGCAGCTTTACACAATATAGTTATCATTACCCTAAACCACAGCACTGACATATGATGAATTGGGTAATATTCTAAGATTGCATGTTGCATCACTGGTATGCTGTTAGTCTGTAAGCAAGTTGCTAATCTATTTTATCATCTGGGATTTGCATCAGAGACGAGAACTGCAGTTTAATTCAAGCGTGCAAACATGAATGGGGGGAAGTTCAGCCGGGGAGCCAAACAGGTTGCATCTCCTGCCCTTCCTGGAATTCTCCACGGCCTCGAGAGAATGTTCACACATGTGAGAAGAAACAGGAGAGACCAAGTCGGAGAGAGAGAGATAGAAACCGAGAGAAAGAGGAGTGTTCCCTGCTGTGTAAGGACTCCATCATTCACCCATCAATCACAACACACAATCAGCGATCAATCCTGATACCTCCCACATCATGCCTCCTACCCCTGCCTCTGCTGTGCTTCAGTTATACTTATATATTAACTGAAGTGTACCACATTTTTTTAATATGCCAGGAGAATGTGCTTTCTGTGTGTCTCAGTATGTGAGGGAGTTCTTGAAAACAGAAAGAATGAAAATGATAGATTATGAGTCATAATAAATATAGCAAAATGCTTGGGAAAAGCTTTTGTCCTTCATTTGCCTTGACATTAGTAATACAATTCAAGGAAGGACACTGTATTTGAATGCAAAAGCAGAAAAAAAGAAAGACAAAATTTCATAATAATGCCTGGCATAATAGAAAAATTAATATCAGCATATATCCGGCTGTGAGCTTGAAAACAACAATCACATCCAAAATTATCATACAGATTTATATTTTAAGAAGTGTGTGTGTTGGAGTATTATTTTGACATTCCTGTGTTCTCCCTGTTCCTGTGTTGCAGTGAGTCATGTGACAGGAAGTGTGCAGCAATTCAGACACAACAAGCCAAATTTAATCTTTAATTACTATGAGTTCTAAGAGTGGTGTCTCTGTTCTGTACTTCATGATTTGTTAAATTATGTCATGGTAGTTGAAATGGCTATCAAATGTATTATCATTGCTATAGAAATTATTTTGTTATTATACACTCTGAGGCAAAATGAATAGGCCAAAGTTCTTTTTGCCACAAACCTGTTGCAGATCATTCAAAGTTAGGACCCACTTCATGTTAAAGCACTTAACAGCCTGTCTATTACCTGTGGAAGGCCATTAAAACTGAATGGAACAACACTGACACACCCATTTGTAAAAGTTTGTCTGAATGTTTAACTCCAAATACTTTAATATTAAAAAAAGATTTAAATGAAGAAAAAAAAGTTTCAGTGTTAACTTATGTTGCATGTCTTCTGTCTTTTTTTTTTTTTTTTTCATTGCTAAATTATTTTTTCTTTGCCAAGCAGAGTGGGCAAAGCAAATTGTAATTTAGCAATGAGTGAAAATTTAACAAAGCAGTGTTCAATGGGTCCAATTTTTTTTTTTTTTTTGCAGTTTTTTTCTAATTGACTGGCCACTTGATTAGAATTGGTTTAAAGCTCAAAAGACATCTACAGGCAATCAACTAGGAAAAGCGCTGCTAAGAAATGAATAAAACATTATAAGGAGTGCTGTGATAGGAAAATAATCAAGAGCACTTCCCAAAATGTCCCCCAAATTTCTTACTTAACAGAACTTTTGTGTTGCAATTTACCAACAATGACTTTTTTATTTATTTATTGAAGAACAACATACTGTACTTTTTATCAGTTTGCAGTTATCAATTTGATGGCAGTGTTAATAAAGAAATGTTTCATGTTTGAGAAACTCTGACATATTGTAGCATTGATTTAGGCAAAAGTTGAGTGGAGGGTTGGGTGAAACGAGGTGATTGGGAGAGCCAAATGGAGACGTTTGGGTTATTTCCCATCTGTTTAACAAATCGTCACGTAAAACACTCCCTCTGCTTTCTCACAGGTGTTTAACATTAGCCAAGGCCACAAATGCTAGTCAGAAGGACTGACCCTACCCCCCTACCCAAAACATTTGACCCCCAAACCTACATAATGGGGGTAGATTGCCATATTTCCCTCTCTTTTTCTCTTTCAGTAGTCCGCTACCAGAGGCACCACACCAGCCTTCGGTCTTCATGCAGCATTTTTATATTAACTCCACATGTGTGTGTTACACGCTAGCTACTTACATCTTTTCATCAAAAAGCTGCAAGCTAAGTGAAATGTTCACTGTTCGGGAATGTTCCTGAGCACTGGCAGGACATGAAAGAAGCTCTGTTTCCAGCACATATCTGTACTGCAGGCGCAAAAACAATGTATTATAAATTTAATACCCCAAACTACAATTATGTATAATAGACTTTAATTATTTTTATAATATTATACAGCGTGTTAGAAAGACACAGTGTTCTCACTGTCTGTTTCACGAATTGAAGCAGATTCACATTACAGTGTGTCCTTTTTTTTTTTTTTTTTAACAGCACATGTCATTTTTGGGGCATAAGACAATAACCCCTTGACAGCCAACAGCACAAAAAGGGGATGAACAAATCTCTTGAACATAGCAGGTTGGAGATCTCTGGCAAACAGCTGATTCTGTCATGTTTAAACGTTGCACCTTTCATTTGCTGCCAGTTGGCTGGGAATTTTTTCTCTAATCCGTTTGGTGAAAACGTTTAGAGAACCAGACCCCCACTCTCTCTCTCTCTCTCTCTCACTCAACACTAATCCACAGCGTGTTCAGACTCGCATGGAGGAGAACAGAGGACTCACATATGTGGACACAACGTACTGATGGACACTTAGTGCCCTTCGCTTATTGTACTGAATATTTAACACAACATTGCCATCTGGTCTTGCAGGGAGAAGACATGCTTGTTTAATGACCTGTTAGCAGTGTTATAAGAATTCATTAATGCTCCTTAGAAATAAATGTTAATGTGTGGGACACAACAGCTGAGACGTGAAGCTCGCTACTTAGACATGCACAGAGTATGCCATTTCAGTTCATTCATATGCACAGAAATAGACTCCATAATGAGTCATGTTAACTGTTGCTTTCAATATCTGTACTTCTGAATAACTATCTTATAACTATGCACTATTGGCACAATCATCCACGAATTTTGTAAATATGTAGGGTTATTAATATGAGCGTCTTATAATTTTAATGTATGTCCTGCCTTGTCACCGTTTTGTTTTCCTGCTATTGTATCAGTACAATTTTCCTCAGAATCAGTAGTGGAGTTGTGACTACTCATGGCCATGATTAGCAAAATACTACTCAAACTTCACAGATTTCACAATTTCTCTGGCAAAAACATTACATTAATGTGTGACGTGGGTAGCACCCTGGTGTGATTCTGAGTTTAGGTTACTGCACTGTGTGCAGTTTCGCATGTTCTCCCTGTGACTTTGTGGTGTTCTCCAGTTTCCTCCCACCTCCCAAAAACATTGCAGTAGGTAGATTGGCTATGCTAAACTGCCCCTAGGTGTGAATAAGCTTGCAAATGTGTGTGCGCATGGTGTCCTGCAATGGCGTCCCATAGAAGTATTCCCACTTCGTGCCAGATGTTCCTGGGATAGGTTCCGGATCGACCATGACCCTGACCAGGATAAAGTGTTTGACGATGAAGATGAATGAATGGATGTGTGAAGATGTCTACCTCATAGGGCTCCTTCCAATCATGAACATTGCAAGTGTGTTGTAATGGTGGAAAGCAACCAAAATGATGCCAAAGGGTGCCAATATTTTAACCTAAGTTAAAACACAGAATACAGAATGTTAGTGTGCACACATTGTTGGCCTTTTTTTTTCTTTCCTGAATTTCAAATGATATTCTATTAGGCATATTGTGTACTACATGGATCCTGAAACAGTATCATGTTATACCATATGTAGGAATCAAACACAGTGAATAGGAAGCCATTTAGTATACAAAGAGGGACATAAATCACAGATAAGAAGAATTGCAACAAGACAAAAAAAATATTCCTGTGGGTTAACAATTAATGACCGAATCTGAAACAGTAATTTGTATGATAAAATCTCAATATTGTTGCCTAAAGGTATTAAAAGAAGGAAATTTGGAAAGGGAGAGAAACAGAGTATCACTACATTACTACTGATGACTATGGTGCCAGATTGCCCAGTAGAAAAGCAATTCTGGTCTATATCAGGACGATTCTGTGATGATTGTGATGTTTACTTCATCAGTTTATTGTCTTTACTATTTGTAGCGCCACAACGTATGCCCCTGTTCAGAACACCAGGCATCCAAGCAAAAAAAGGGGTACCAAATTCAACACCTACTGACTGAGCTCATGTGGTGATTTCAGGGGGTGTGAGTACTTATGCAATCACCACCTTTACTGTTTTTATTTGTAAATAAATTTGCAAACTACAATCCTCATTAATGCCATGTCAGCTCCAGGTTGCAACCCCAAGTGTGGGAAATTTTAAAGGGGGTAAATAATTGTGCAAGGCTATACTTAAACTGTAGTTTAGGTATGTATCACTTGGCATTGGAACTAATGACAAAACTTTACAGGTCATGGATTTGATGCTGTACCGCATTGTCCAGTGGAAAAATGCTAGAAGTGTCCTTCACACTTAGATCCAGTCCTGAAATCTTTAGTAATTAGCTGCGAAGTTGAACCAGGTGAGTTCAGCTATTTAAAAAAATACTGCGTATGACTGGCAAATGTTTTCCAGAAATGAAACTGGAAACCAGTGTTTTAAATGAATGAAATTATAGCTGAGGAGCTGTTATTCTGAGAGCCGGGTGTTTGTGTCTGCTATCATTACTATTAGATTACGAGTCATAAAGTTAGGCTTGGTCTGTGAGAGCGAGCGGGCTGTTGAGTAGGCCAGGTCACCGGGGTCGCGGTGTTGTAGTGTATTTCCTCCCAGCAGATTCTACACGCTCTACACACAGGATGACGGACAAGCCCACGGTCATGTGAACGTGAACGGCCATGTTTCCTCCACTTCCTCCTGCCATAATGAGCATGCACTCGAGCAGCTCTCAGTCAGTGGAACAAAGTGCACTCGGAGTGCACAAGTCCAGAGACTGGAGAACGGCAAACGACTAATTTACTGCCCACCATGCCACAGCACCCGCTCCACCCAAGGTTACTTCATTTGGTGGAAATGTAGTTCAACCACAGAACAGCTAACATGACTAACGATGCGTTAGACTTGGCATTGATAATCAGTATGATGTAATGCTAACTGGTCCTACTGGCTTTTATTCGCTGTTATTCACATTAAGTGGTGGGAACATTGTAGCGAAGCCAGGAGACTGTCTGATGATATAGACCGGGGAAGAGCAATCTTATCTGTAAAGGGTCGGTGTGGCTGCAGGTTTTCATTGCAACTAAACAAGCGCAACACCTGATACAACCAATCGATTGTTTGCAGACTGAAACTAACCGATAGAAACCTGATATACATTAAGTAAGAAATGAAAGACTTGGGACAGGATGTTATACGGGGCGGTGAGATGTGGCCAGAAATAAAGTGAAGTTACTGTTACCACCACAAAGTTGATTATTTTCCAATAACCGGTCATCTTGAAGTATTTTATTCCTCTTATACCACATCAATTAGCCAATAGTCCAATAGTCACAATCTTTCAATGTACTAAACAACAATGCTACTTTTTAACCATTTATATTTGGAATGTCTATGAAACAAGGTAGTTCCTGTTATGAATTACGTTACTGCAAATATAAACAGTCCTTCTCTCACCAACCTTCTTTTTTTCCCCCTTTTTCTTGAACTTAATAAGACAAAACAATGCAGCTTGTCATGCTATCCAGAAACAGAAAAGTGCAAAGTCCTCTGTACTGAAGTCTTTCCTATGTTGGAAAACTTAAAGCTACAGCTTTACTTCTGACATTTACAAAGAGCTGACACTGGAGACTCCTTCCATAAATGCTAAATAAACATCTCCTAAAAAAGAATATTCACATACCAATTACACACGTATTTTTAATCCGTTTATGTGGAGCCTCTGCTATACAAGTCCCTTTGTACAATGTTACTACAGAAACAATAATGTAGTTTAACAATCACATTAATATAAACCTCTGATTTGCTTTGCAGCTGGAAATACTGTCAGAGCTGCTGTTATAGACAATTAATCTACACTTTCAGACCAATCAGAACGGAGAATTCATCAGCGCTGGTATAAAAGGGTTATATGGAATACTGTATATGTCATTAATGCTGTGGGAACAATCTCATTTTCTCATTGGTCATTCATAGACTTTTCATCATGTGAGGATTGCGTCCCACTTTTCATTCTGGTCCAGTATGCAGACTTCATCAGTGAAAACAAAATGAGGGTGGGCTTTTACAGATCATGGTTGTTCTCTGATCTTTCCAAGCCGGTCTGAGCTCCACCAGGAGCTCTCAGGGAATTTTAATTGAACCGCTATGTTAGGTATGTATCTCCACTGCAAAATTAAAGAAGCTAGACACCATTACCATCAGCTACATTTGGAGTAAGCGCATACATTTGTATAAATTTTTATTTTTCTTCCCACTGCAAATTATTCCTTTAAGTACTGGTGAATATTCAGATAGCTTTTTCACAAAAAGTCCTGATGGGATTCTGCACTCGGGCTTTCTTTCTGTTTAAAGGCGAGGCAGCTCCATCAGGACTCGCGAGCTGCACTTCAAACAGAATGCGTGATCTCCATGCGCTGCTTTGATATGGAAGGGGAGGAGCTTGTGTTGCCAAGCAACAGCTTTCGCATGATTTCCATGCTTGGAAGCAGTGCTAAGTTCTTCATCTCATCTCCAGGCTGAAAACATGAGAACCTCTACAGCACAAAGCTGTCTTTTAACCACAAGAAACTAGTTTGAAGTTTGGATCTAGTTAATAAACAAATAAAACAGAATCTCAAGTGTTGCTAAAACTAGTTCCTGTGAGATATTAACGTTTCAATTTATTCGGAGAACAGCACTTTGATGAAGAGAGGCAAACCCAAGGCCTTTTGTTTAAGACTGTGTGTGTGTGTGTGTGTGTGTGTATATGAGTGTGCGTGTGTGTAGGGAGTGAAGGGAGAGGACTCTAAGAGATAGCCTCTGAAAAATAACCCAAACACTTGGCTGCACCTTCGACTTGTCAAGACCTGCATTTCTCACCGTCATCTCGCCATAAGAGCTCAGCTGAGAGCTGAAGGCAAGGAGCAGGTTTCAGATTAACAGTAGTAATTATATAGTTTATATCAAAGCAATACAGGATATAAGAACTGCTTTCTGAACTTGAAATTTAAAAGTAATTACAGTCTAATGTTTTTGACTACAGCATTGAAGACTGATAAATATAAAGCTTGAGACAGACTGCTTTATTTAACTTCTCTTAGGAAAAGAACAGAAGGAGCACACTAAAGGAGCACTGACTACTCAATAAAGTAACCACGGATACATTAATACCTACGCTGTTTAAGTGCCCTCTTGTGCACACTGTGATTAGACTAATTTCAAGTGTATAGTGTACGGCTACAGTTAATGGTTACAGTTAATGTAAATGTTGTAGATTCTACAATGAATCAGCAAAATGTACTTGTGCACAAACAACCGGAAAGGGAAAAAAGTCTGATAAAAATACCTAGACAAAAGACATGATTATGTGCAATTCCAACCATTAACCCTCACAAATAAATATGTACTAATAAAGCAACTTGAGAGCGACTCCAGGCAACCGAAACATAACTCTACGACTAACTAACTACTAACTACTCACTAACTACTAACTATCGAAAAGTAAACTAATAGCTCATAACTTGTAGTAATGCTGCTGAGAGAAATCTGATTACTGACATCTTCACGAACATCCATTTTTCTCTTTTTCAGATTATATCACAGTGCATATTGCCAAAATCTATTTTTTGGAAATTATTAGGTTTGTGTTTATGTTTACATGTACAAAACAAACATAATAATTTCAGACTCACCAAACCCACAAATAAAAAAACTAAACAAAAACATGGCTTAAAAACGGCAATTTTATGAACAAATACACATCTGTTTTTAATGTGTTATTACATTACATATCATGTTAACTCATTGTTTGTATGCATATATATATATATATATGTATACACACACACACACACACACACACACACACACATATATATATATATATATATATATATATGTGTGTGTGTGTGTGTGTGTGTGTGTATGTATATAATGTTATGCGTTATGTACTGCACATATAGTGTTGCAACAAGCTAGCTCACATCACAGAAGCTACCTATAGCTAGCTATAAACACTCATCTCATCAGGTAAGTAATGTATGTATGATCGACTTTTATTAGCGAATGAATAATTGACAATTAATAAAAGTCAAGCACAAATCATTTAACTGACATTATAATTTATAAAATGAGAAAATAATGAAAATTGATGACTCACGCATACATGAATGGTGTGAAGCTCTTTTTTCTGTTCTAGCTTCCTTACAGATTCATTTCAGCATGCTTGATAAATGTTTATTTCCTCTTTGGAGCTGCCATCATAAAACATATATCAGTAATGTGCACACTCCATGGAGGCCACTGCAGACCTCTATAAATCTCTTCATACAGTAAGAAATGGGGGCGGGACCCACCTTACATCAATGTCGTTTGGTTTTGACGATCAGAGACAGCCACTTTACGACAGCAAACATGCCCTATGAGAATATTAATAGTTTACTCTTTCTTCCAGTACAGAGCAAAGATAACGAGGCCACAAGGCAGTGCCGATGCTCCAGACTGTTGCTTATTTGTCTACAGCTGGCACCCGACCAGAAACGCAGGATCCATTTGCCAAATCATTGTTCTGATTTAAAACATTCTGAGCAGCCCATCAAAACTGACCTTAAAGCAGCCTAAGAGGTCAGCCAGAAGTACGGCTCCATATGTCATGCTGGCATGCCCTATAAAGCAGGGATTTTGTAGATGAGGTCCTGCGGACCCAGTGCTCTGCACGGTTTTCTTTCTGGCTCTGTCATATTTTATTCCGCTCTTCAGATAGTTATCAAGACATTTATGAGTTAAACCAGGTGTGTACGTGCAGGAGACATGAGAAGGGCAAGAGAGCCCCCATAACTCACATGGATGAAGGTAAAAACGAGAATTTCTTAACTCTTACCCACAGCTAGATGTAATGCCTGGAGTCTGTTTTTAAATGCATTTGGTTATGTTTTCTGTGTTTTCCGGAGTGAGACAATATACATTTTTGTTCATGTGTTTTATCTTTAATATTGTGTATTTAAGACCAAGCTTCTAGTCCACTCTTCCCGTATGTTCTTCCAATAGGCTAGCAGGTTATATAACAAATGTTTTAAGTCAGATTATTTTGGATTTTTGTGGAAAAAGGCATAAAGAAGTGAGGCTGGGGCTTATTTCTTTCTAACCCAGACTGTAACTTCATGCACCCTATCAGTGAGAGTTGTGTCAGGAGATTACACAATTTGAAACTTCTTTTGTGTTGATATTTTCAGACACATCCATAACTTGTCATCAACAGTGTTTGAAAAGGTGCATACGAAATAATGAATGTGAATGAGGATTATTTTTTACTTCCCCAAAAGCCTTTGTGGGAGAAGTTAAAAGTAGAAAGACTGAGCACACATGGTCCATTCAAAGTACAAATTACACAAAAAAAATAAAATAAAAATAATAATTACACAAGAAAGGGTCACATCTATTATAGCTAACGTGTTTGAGATTCTGAGAAAACTAACCCAATAGTGCATTATGGGCTTTAAAAAAATAGAAATCTCAAATCAGCTGTCTATCGGCCTTTAAGTGTTTGTGTATGTAATAGTTTGCCCCACATCATTCTTATTATGCCACGGATGAAACCCCTTATCTAACATCATGACCAGCCATCACGTCTTTCTACCCACTCTGAGCACGGCATTACAAGCATATGGCTGACATACTATAAAGACCCGTAGCATATATTTACTTCTGTTAAAAGAAAATGTCATCAGTAGGCAAAGGTGTAACCGATTCCAAGCCCAAACTATGAAAAGTGAGATAGTCAAGCTATTACATATTACAAAGAGAAAAATGAATGGTAAAAACATTTCGCCAGGGATTAGATCAAATGTTTTTTGTCTGCTTCCGACCTACAAGAGTTATGTTTGGCAACGAGGACAAAAACTCCAAAAAAGTGAACTCAAAGTAAGGACAGTGTGGTGCAATGCAGTGTGGAGCAGGGCAGCAGCATTCATCTTAAGAAAGGACAGAGAGACGAGAGGTCATTACTGGAGGAAAGAAAACAGGATGCAGACATCATCACCAGCACAAACTAGCCTCAAAATACATCACTGAATGAAAACACTGCATTTGTGAAGAAGCAGCTGATGGACACCTCATTAGCTAATACTCAACAGCACATGACCTACTCCAGAGATTTTCAGTTCAGTCCTCAGAGACAGCCTGGTCTGGGTAATCAGGAGCTGTAGATGCTGGCTCAGGTGTGTTTGGAAATGGAAGACAACAAAATGTAGACTGGTAGAGTGTCCCCAAGGACCAAACTGAACCACCTGACTTCTTGCTTTCCAGTAAGAAGGAAATGTGAGATTAAATAGATTTTAAGCAAAAACTAGTCAGTGGTAATTTTTGAAGTGATAATGTCGATGGAATACTGCCTGCGAAAGTGATGCCTCCCACAGTGAGAAGTCTGAAGGGCCAAGTCTAACATACCGGCCATGTAGAGCGCACTTCAATCCAAAGCCAATGTTCCACTGTGGAACAGTAACTGACACTTACGTTTATAGAAGACCATGCACGGCTATCTCAAATTAATAATACACAGATGCTGGCTCCCGAGTGGCACAAAAAAAAAAGCTGTACTGTTTGGGAGGGAGGGATACTCACCCTCTCCTCTCAATCAGAGGCTGGCTTCACTTATCTTAGACGAAGCACATGCTAACCATCACCCTCCCTGGTTTGTAGCCGTCATTTGATAGGGGAGAGCTGGCTGGTGGATGGGAACTAGCAGGTGACCAAACAAATAATAACATGGACAAATAAGCAGTGAAAACAGCAACAACTTCCCCACTGGTTTCATTTACAGTTACAATTTATTTAGCCTGATATTGTAAAGTAGGCTAATTTGCAAACTCAAACCATCCTGGTCAGTGCCACGTAAAAACATAGAGCCTACACCAGAAAGCATACATGCCTTACTTATATTCCTATTGAATTTTACTTGAATTTTTGCTATTCCCACTGACAGTAGGCTAATAACAAGAAACAAGGCAGAAACTCCAAAAGTGTCCAGCAGTTGGGGCTTTTAATAATGCCAGTTTCAAAAGGGCACTTTGAAATATTGCTCATTGAACTATTTTTCAACATTTCCATCTCTGATGATCCTATATATGGCCGCCATGGGTGTTTCCCGTTCAACGTCCCCTGCGTAAGCTTCACCACTTCAGAATGAACTGCACCACAACACTTGTTCAGCTGCAAACTCCATGGTTTACTCCATGGTTTTCCTGACCATGCCCTCTGATCACTGTTACCACCTGTTTCTTGGCATTAGTCTCGTTTTGTCTTGTTACTCATCCATTACTCACTGTATATACACAATTTCTTGTATTGTAGCTTTGTTTAGATATGTACTGTATTGTACTGCATGTGTAAGCCATGGTTACTAGTTTTTCCAACTTCCCAATTTCCAAGATTGTGGTTTTGTTCATTTTTTAAGTTCCAAATTTGTAGTTTCAGGTTCAAGTCTTTGCTCATTCATCTCCAGTCAGTATCCTGGTCAGTGCCACAGTGGATCTGAAGCCTATCCCAGGAACACTAGGCATGACATGGGAACACGCCCTGGTTGGAATGCAGGGCACCGTGCATACACACATTCACAGCTAGGGGCAATTTAGAGTTGCCAATCAACCTGCCAGCATGTTTTTGTAGGTAAAAGAACACCAGAGATCCCAGAGGAAACCGACATGGACATGAGGAAACTGCACAGAAACTCTACACAGACAGCAGTGATGATACTGACTGCACCAGCATGCTACCTCAAGCCTCTATATTTTCTAGTTTTGGATGCCATATGTGTATTAATCTTAAGGCCATAGTGCGTGACTATGATAATTGGAGTTGCCTGAATAAACAACCTCATTATATCCATTGTCCATGTGAGGAAGAGACTTAATGTAGCTTACTCCTTCCTTTACAAGGTGCAACATAGGTGAACACATCATGAAACTTATGTGCTATTAACACATAGAATATAACACATGTAATATTTGGATATACTCATATGCTCAATATGTACAAGTTTCTGTTCATTTCTATGTATATTTGGGGCATGTTGTGTGTGTTTTGTGTATATATATATATATATATATATATATATATATATATATATATATATATATACTGTAATGTACTATTCCCTGTGTGCAACTTAATCTTAGTCTCTTTTGTCACACTGTGTGTGCACTTTACTATTGTCTCACATGTGTCTTTGTTCTGGAAAGTCTGCAACTTTCCATCAAGAATTTAGATATTAAAGCACTTTATTTGTGAGAAAGATTTGAATTTAACATTATGGCTGTCATTTATGTAACAAGAAACATGAGCTGGATTTCTGGACACACACACTCACACACACACACACACACACATATCCTAGTCCTGGGTTTTGGACTGTATAATGTCAAATTCTCCACAAAGTCTTTACTGTCCTCTAACCACAGGGCTAAATCAGGTTTAGCTGAGATGTAGGTGGGAGTTTGAAGTGCAAGAGCGCCCTCTTTGGTAGAGAAAATGCACTACACCATCAGGGCACAGCACTATTCCACAAAAGTGTGAACATTTTCCCAAAGATGTTTAAAAATAGATCAACACCTGCCTTTGCTCTTCTGCCAATAAACCCAGTGATCTTCCCTGAATCCGAGGAAAAAGACCTGACTGTGTTGTTAATGTATATTCTAGTAATTTGCCATGAAGGGTGGAGGAAACTGATGAATCGAGATAACATTAACTCAATCCTTTGATCTCTATAAATGATAACAGACACAAGAAGATTTTATACACTGGATCTACTGCCATTAATATCCAAGATGTCTCATGTTGAAACACTGTTTTCTGTATATGAGCTGAAACAGCTCAGCGTTTCTGTTAGTCACACAAGCAAGGACAAAACAGGCAGCAGACAGATGTGCAGATGTTAGATTGTTTTCCCTGCACAAACAAAGAGAAACACGGGCGTTCACATCACTGCAGACACGCCGCCTCATCCGAATCCGCTGGTGCTTTGAGAGAAAACAGTGTGTGCCAGTGCAAGTTCAAGGCCAGGTCATGCCTCTTCAGATTTCACTTTGTGTTAGTGAAATCTGAAGGAGACGCTGGATGCCGTAGACGTGACTATGCGACTATATTCTGTTGGGGAAACTTCTTTAGAAACCTGGTCAGCTGCCAATTAATCTCCATTAGAAGTAGTTACTAAAATAAACCCAGTGAGAGAAAAATCTAAAAATATATCTCATCATTATCTCTATAGTTTCTCCTGGACAACAGTGAGATTAAAAGGAAAGAAAGTCTCCTGTCTCAGCCTTTGTCTCAGCTTTTTCTCCTGAGACCACAGAAGCTCAGTAGAAATCTCAAGTTCATTCAGAAAAGCTAGTTATGCTAAATGACTTATTACAAAATGACTACTATTTGATAAAAAAACATTAAATGATTCAATGACTGTACAGACTACATGCCAGGTTGCTGCTTGCCTTTTGAATCTTAACCTTCTAACATAACAATAATCAAATGCTATGTGATTAAAAGGGTGATAAATGTGACAAGTATCCACTTTTAAATTTATCCTGTGTCACAACAACTATAGCAACTCACCTGCTTCAGTTCTTAACAAAACAATATGACAAAAAAAATCGAAATCTAGCCTTTTTTTTTGCCTCTTTGCTTCTTTAAATTTACACCGGCGCTATAAGGCTAATGAAGGAAATGAATAATGGAAGTTTAACTTATCTAAAATCCTTTCTGTAAATACATAACATTCAGCTTTCTTTTCCAATTGCACCTCTGAAGCCTAATGTTGGGAAATTGCGGTTAGGAAAAAATTCTTAGGAAAAAGTTCTCCAAGATGGCTGCCCCACAACATTGCAGTGTTCAACACAGTGAAGTTTTGCTCATGTTTATAGATGATACTACATCTCACTGTGCTCTGAAACACATCAGCATGTCTGTGTGACATTACTAAAGAACTGGATGTAGTTTGAGACAAACCTTTACAGAAAATTATGACTACATACGTGTGGCACATTGATTGTAATAAATCATTCATAGTCCAAAAACGACCGTCAAACTACACTGCACTAAATGGAGGGGCGGAGCTTGTCATCACCAGAGGGTGGTAATATGACTGATTTGCATAATGTGACGTTTCGGTATTTGGGTGCCATGACACATAGCAGATTTCACCTAAAGAGACACTACAGAAGTGGAATTACATACGGGTTTTCCATTATTTCAACAGATTTGACGTCATTTTCCGCAAGACTGATACGATGTATACATGCAATGCAATTCATTTCAGTTTTTAACTAAAATGTTTGAGGTGTAATTACTCTTCAAGTTAAAGTTATTGCAGTCAAAATGCATGCTTTTTCCTATAGAGTATAAATCTACAGGGACTGGTTTACTAGGGCTGAAAGAAGTGAACGCAGCCTGGCTATATTTAGGATCTGTGAAATCTAATTAGTTTTGATTCGAGTACTGCTGAATAGGTTAATTAAATAAGACAGTGGGAGCTCAGTTATTTTTAATTTAACAACTCACTGACCAACAATCTCTGAGTTTCTAGTGCATTTTGTGAATGCCAACAACACACTAGCCCTTCATTATTCTTTAACTGTTCATTTGGCGGTGTTCTTTTTTCAGTTTCCTTGTGCTCCCTCGTTCTACCTCTGCAAGCCAGTATTTCCTTGTAACCAATGTTTTTGTGGGGCTTTTCTAACGCTGCTACAGACACACCCAGTAACCTACACCGAGTACTTTCTCTACACTGCGTACGCAACTCCTTTACAGCCAGTGAATTAACCTCTGCACTGTCCATGTGCTGGAGTAATGGATTTCCTTCCTCTGTTTTCTCTCACAATCTGTGTTGCTTTAATCTCTTTTTCTACTCTATTTATATTTGTTTTCCTCTCCTCACGTTCCCTCTTTCTCCCTGTTTCTTTTTTCCCCTCTCTCGCTCTATGTTGCTATGTGATTTGCCTTACAGTCTGGCCTATATTTTTCTGCTCGAGTGAAACTCAGATCTGTCACAGTTCAACACAGTGTCAAACAGCACAGTAAGAGAGAGCAAAATACCGTAAGAGAGTGAGTGATGGAGAGAACGGGTTGGATAGAGAGAGAGAGACAGAGAGGGAGACAGAGAAAGACAGAGAGGATGGGAGGGGAAAAAGAAGAAGACACTCGATAGGCGAAAGCCAACCGCTGCATGGCAACAACGCTGAAAATCCCCTACTAAAAATAGTGGCATATCGCAGCCTGGCAGTTCCGAGTGCACAGCCAATAACCTTTCACCCCTAGGGCGCTGGCATTAGGGGGGCGGGGTCGAGTCATCGCCATGGCGTCTGGGTGATTGACACAGACCCAGATATTTGAACTGAAGCGACGAGGTCAAGCTCTCGTTTACGTGCACAATGGACAATTTCATTCAGCAACAGCAATGAAACAATGAAAGCAGCAAGCTGAGTGTTTAAACAGCGCAGAGCTGCTCGCTCATATTTTTCCAGAAACTTCCCCGGACGGCGGATTGGTCCTCTTCTTTAAATCCCCTGGGCCTTGTTTTCACACACATATTTCTGCCATTGGTCACACTTCGGCCTGCCACTGTCCAAGCAGTCTCTTTAATTTGCCGCAGTCAGCAGAACTCTTTGAAGATGCCACACCGCTCCAGCCTTTATATGCAACTACCATGAATCTGTCCGTCCATTTACATGCTCTTCATGCACAGAATTACTCTACAGGGTCTAGTTTATTGGGAACTGAAAAGAGGTGCACGTCTGACTGTTTGGAATCTGGGGAATCCTAAGAGTTAATTTAATCCATTCTGAATTGTACATATTTATGAGCTAAACCATGCCTCAGTGAATATTTTTAAGTACTGTAATGTTAAAATTGTTCAGTTCCAAATGCAGACTCTTCAAAGATAATCAGTTTCTATAGATTGGTGATGGGGTGCCAAAACTAAGCATCAGTACTTTGGATAGGTATCGGATTTTATATATTTTCTGATCGGATCCATTAGATTTCATTCCATGGCCACAAGTGATGTCAGCTTTTTAAAAATATGTGATGTTGCGCAACTTGGCAACAAAAGTTTGCAGACAGTCGACTGGATTCCTCAAAAGCTCTTTGGTTCTTTGGATGCTTAAGGCAGCAGTTCTTGAACCAGTCCTCAGGGCTGCCCCAGTCAGTCCTAAAGTCCTAGAGGGGTTATAATTTTAAAATAGAACCACAACAAGGGAACTTCTCAGTTGTAGGGTCCTTCATTGAACCTTTAGGGATACCCCCTTAGGAACAAACAATAGAACTCATTATGGGTGCCAAAAGCATTTGCGCTGTTGTTGGGAGATCTTGAATCACAGCTATCCATGGCAAGAAGTCCAGAAGAGCAAAATTCTGTGTGCTCTCTGGGTGGGATGAATAGCATTACTCTCTCCACTGTCAATCAGAGTGACTCTAGTCCATCATGATCATCTGTGAGCTCATATAGTATGTGGAATGGTTGGTAGCTGTCATGTGATGAGGAGAGCTATTTAGTGGGAAGAAACTGGCAAATGACCAAATTGGGTGAAAATGGGGTAATCTTTTTTTTTAATGCAGCATGATTACACATCATGTTCTGTTTGCTATTTAGCAGCAGATTCCCCAAAAATCCACTTCTTTAGACTTTATACCTACATAATTGTCATTTACAAATTGCCTCATGTAGCTACTCTTAGGTTAAAATGGAGTATAATACTGATTTAAATTACTGTAATTTCAATACAATTGTTATGTTCATCAAACAAACTGAGACAGAACATTTAAGTATTTTAGTATTTAGTATGTCCTATAACTTCTCCAGAGCCTCTCAAAACTGTCACTCTGATAACTTTTTGCCCCACTTATAGACTTTCAGTGGCCACGTTGCATTTGCGTTATGAAGGATTCAGCACAGTGGTCCTTCATATACATGCTATTTACACTATTCCATACTTACTATTACATAAATCTCTTTTCTCTGGTAAGCTTGGGTGTCATATGCCCGGTAATAATCTTATGCAGCTCTGTCTGTGCCATGGTTTTATAAGCAATGTCCATAAAATATATTAACTAACTCATTTTATATGAAAAGTCTCAGTGGAACTACACATCATATTTATAGAAGTGACATGCAGCAGTATAAGACGCATGTAAATGTTTCAGTTGCAGAAGTGTGAAGTGGTGATGGATGGAAAGCTTCAGTATTCACCAGCTGATCTGCAGCATGTTGGATAACATGTTTATTTGGTAACATTTGGTGTTCACCATCTGTCTTTTTAGATTTGCACTTGAGCTACGAGGCTACTGTATCAACAAGTTCTAGAAGTCTGTATCAAGTCTTTAAATATACAATCACACATTCGACTCTGTATGACTATAGTCTATAAAAATGAACAAAACTCTGCACAGTAGCATTATGAGGACGGCCATGTTGGACAATGCAAATCAATGTTCAGCTATTTGCGGTTGGGGTTTACACTAGTAATGTATCGTAACCTCTGAAAGTGTAAAGCTGGAATTGTACTGGAAGTCGAACCCAATATGGCTCATTATACTCTTCTACGCTGAATTAGAATGTATTAACGTAAATTGTCCCTGGTATTTCACAAAATTGTTTAATTTAGAGCTTAAAGAACTCATTTGAAGCAAGTATATAACAAATTGGACATTTATGCGGAAAAAAAAGATTTTCAGTATGATAGACCTTTATCTTTTATTACTATTAGCTATCTTAGCCTCAAGCAAATGTAAGATTCTAACAGCTGATCATTTGGGATGAGCAAATAAATGTGTACATTTTATTTCTCGCCAAACTAGAGGGTGTCCTAAAGTCTCCATACATAGGGGAAATATACAGTATATATATATATATATATATATATATATATATATATATTTGCAGATAGCCTTTAAGAATGCCTTTGACAGAAGTAGAACATATTGAAATCATTCTCACAGCTGGATCGGGAAGCTGTCACAAGTTTGCAATGGACTTTAACAGGAAACATGGCCAGCACATCACACATGACACTGCTGTCAGACTTATTAACAAATTCAAAATGACTGGAAGTGTTGCGGACCAACCGAGAAGTGGACGTCCACGAACATCCACTGACGAAGGCACAACCGACGTGGTGCTGGGAAACATAGTCCCCTATGTATGGAGACTTTTGGGACACCCTGTATTCTTCAGTGCTTCTAGGGAAAAACACCAATGGGGCTGCCAATATATTTTGTTGAAAAACTCATATCACTTTATCCACTAGCATTTTGAAATGCAAGGTCATAATTTCCAAGCATGTAATATACTACATTTAATTTTGCTGAGCATGGAAAATATATCCAGTCATTGGAATCACTGTATGTATGAGATTTCCTAAAATTTGTTTTCGTATTGCCCAATTCTCCGGGCCTGGTTCAAATTACAGTACCTTTTTCTACACACAAGCACACAGAATCCCAAATGTCTATTTATTGGTTTTTGTAAGGTATGTGAAATATTTCTGTTCATAACCTTCAAGGGGTTTAGGTGTTCTTTCCCCTCTTGACCACTAAGCCTAAGCTTTTGTGTTTGAATACCGTGCTTGTACAGCTACTGCTATACACCTAATATTAGAAGTGGACAAAGTGGGCCACACGGTCTCTTGCTCACAAGAATCGTGCCTGTCGTGCACAGACCTCTGGGTAAAGACAGTGCCGCAGGGCTTAGTTAATACAGCAGGGCAATGTTAATCCACTTTGGCCTCCTTCCAAAAAGTACAATATACTCATTCTCTCATGCAGGCGACAAAAGCACTGCTGCAGCTTTAAACTGGAAGTCTGGTTCACTTCCAGGTGCACATGAAGATATATAGTCTTATAAAAAGAAACGCATAAAGATGATGGTAAAAATATGCATTATGTATAATATGTAAGGAATAAAACATGACAAAGCATAAAACAGAGTGTGCTGTTATAGGAAAATAATCAGCGGTACCTCCCGAAGTGTTTTATTCCTTTATATCACAGACAATTGCAAAAAACCATGTGTAATGGTTGATATGGTGAAGAGGAAAAGTTTATTTAACATTTATAGAAGGAGTCTCTAGTGTCAAAACATTTGTAACCGTCAGCGGTGAAGCTCGAACTTCAAGATTTGCAAAATGGGAAAGTCTTCAGGATGGATGGCGTTGCGGTTTGCAGTTTCTATATATCATAAAATGAGATTTCTTTTTGTTATTCTTTAATAAATTCTAAGAGAAATAAATAAAAAAAATTCAACTTCAAAATTCAATAAGCTTCAGGGTGGTAACAGTAACCCCAGTCACACTAGTCCATTGTTGATTATTTTCCTGTAACAGAATGCCCCCTGGTGTTCTTTTCTTTACTTGTGTTGCTTTTATTTTTACTTTCTTACATTAATGGAAAAAAAAAAATTACAGATAAATAATTATCTTCACAGCCAGTGATACAAAATGCAAATCCCTATGTCAATTCAGAGATGTCTTCAAATGTGCACTAAGAATCAGTTACTGCCAGGAATTTTTAAGAATATAGAAGTATTTAGAAATGTAAGCACAGAAATCAGGTAACAACACAAATATTGGGTAGCAACACAGATCAACGCAGAGTAAGAACTCAAGAGATGGCACAGGAAATGCAGATCAGGTACCAAAGTGCACTCCTTGCATAAAGTTTCTACATCCTTCCAAAAAACGAGAGAGAGAAAGATGCCAGTACAGTATCTGACTTCATTCAGTCTGATACGCAGCAGCTGTATCATTGACACGTATTCAAATCGCTGAATCTTTAGGCTCCTTGATGACTCATGAAGATCACACGTTAAAAAGCATTAAGGTGTTAGTTCACTGACCCCCCATCATTTCTCTCCATAGCTCTTCCTGTATTGCTGTGTTTCCTAAGCAGTTTCTCCAAAATCCCTCACTGTCCTTGCTGGGGTGAAATTCTTAAATTCTTCTGTATCACGCTAAATGCACAAAGCTAGATTATAAACGCAGCATTTATTTGCTATGTAGAGATGTGTTTTAAGTCACTCTCTTCCATGTTGTCATTAAAACCCAACACCGGCAGGTTTTCACACCGCGTCATAAAACTGCACACCTTCCCTCTCAGAGAACTGAGTGGAGACTACATTATGCTCACAGCAACCCAGATTCTCCTGCTGAACATCCTGCCCCATTCAGCAGAGGAGAGAAAGAGTGCGAGAGGGGGATAGAGAAGACTTTGATTTAGACTCGGTGTAAAATATTCACTGAGCCTCCAGCGGCAGAGGATGAGCTGCTCTGAATGTCTAATTAGAAATCAGAGGCAAAAGGCTGCCCTAATTATACCCAACCCTACACACTCACTCTTTCACACCCGTGTTCGCCTCACACCCCTCCCTCATTCACTCTCTCCATCCTTCCTTCTTCTTTTTTCCCCTCTATCTCCCTCTATGTCCTTCTGCTCTTCTCTTCCTCCTCCACCTCCTTCTCCTCCTCTTCTATTCTCTCTGTCCATTCCCAAGTGGTCTAATAAAGTGGCCCCATTTCCCACTGCAGTCCTCGTCCTGGAGTCGCTGGCACTCCTAACAAGCTTGCATTCGATCTCAGGCTGTATAATAAGGGTGAAATATCATAGTGTTTATTTAACATGACAAAACATGTTTCATTTACCTATGTGGCATGGTTTAATAGAAAATCTTATCAAGGAAATATGCCTCAATCCATCAGAACGGTATTCCGGTACATCTGCGATTCGTCAGTGTGATTTATTAGACGGTTCATTTGCATATCATGACCTTTTTTTATGGTATTATATTGTAGAGACTACATTATATTGCACTATAGTGGAATGAACAGTTTATTGGAGTAAATGTTCCTGGCTGATCTGAACCACTGTTATTATTCTTGTTATTTCATCTCATCTCTACTTACTCATAAAGGTAAGACCTCTATAAATATATAGAATACTAGGGGTGAAATGCAATGCCACTATGTGTATCTGTATCTATCTGTGTCTGTTTAGCTCCAAATATCCATATCCATATCTGTATTCGGATATAAACACAAAGTGGTTGGAGTCTAAATCAGACTTAAAGTCTAAATCATTTAAAAAAAAAAATTTATGAATTCATGAACCCTACCACTATGCCTCCAGAAAACACTGAGGAAAAAAAAAAAACAGATGTAGAAATGGCAGCACCATCAGCATGGTGTGTGAATTCTGGCTCTGACAGTTCCTCAACCTCAGTAGCCTAATTTAATCCACCACGACCCTGACCAGTATACTAAGCGTGAATGATTGAATGGATGTTCTAAATGCGCTGCGCAGCATCTCATGTTGTTTCGTATTTGTCCTACAAGCTTCATATCTGACCACTCACTTGCATCTGCATGAAAGTAAAAACCTCCAGCTCGTTCGACTTCTTAGTTGTGTTCTGCATGTCCTCTAGCAGATGCCCTGTGAACCTTTCAGTCAAGCTTTTTAAAAAGAAAAAAAGAATAGTGTGCCTCCTCCTATTCGTATCTGTACTTAGCATTAGCTGTTTATTCTGAACAGTTTATTCATGTTCAGTTCATATTCATGTTCACATTCGTAGAGTATACACATACATACGTATATGCACTCCTACTCAGATCTGTTCACCATCATCATCATCATCATCATCATCATCATCATCATACAGCACAGTGGCTGCAGCACATCTAGAAAAAAGAATTAAAGAATTGGAGAAAACACTGAAAATGGGCCGTGCCTATACATTGGGGCTCCATAATCATGTTCCTCACCCTCCACAAATCAGGAGTGTTTCCGCCATGTGTTCTCTGTTCTAAGACAAGCCAAAGCCGGGTTGGTGCACTACATCCTCTTTAAGAAGAATTATAGTCGGGGGCCCTTTTCACCTCCGAAGTAGTCTGACCCAGTTCTTACTGGAAGAACTGCAGAGGAACCAATTTCTCTCTCTCTCTCTCTCTCTCTCTCAGCCACTTTCTCTATCTTTTCTCGCTCTCTATACCAATGTAATTATGTGATTACACTCTAAACTGTAATGTGCAAACAGGGTAAAGCACCTCTAGATTCTGAGAAAGGCTTAATGCACTGCAGGTCTTCTAATGATATCAGTGCATTTACAAAACAATGTTAGAGACACCTTGGAGAGAGATAAGTAGAACACAGAGGAAGGATTGAGACAGAGAGAGAGAGAGAGAGAGAGGGAGTGAGAGAAAGAGAGAGAGGAAGAAAAGGAAAGAGAAAACACTGTTGTGTTCTCAAGCTAAGAAAGTAAAGTTCACCTAAAAGCAAAATTTTCAAGTCTCACAAAAGAAAGAATAAACGCTAAGTATTGTGGGAGACGACAGACCAGATGTCCTTGAAAAGTGAAGCCTCGACGTTAAACCCCTTTCAATTTTCACAGAGATCAATCCAAAATTCATTTTTAGGACTGCACAAAGCACTAGGTGTGGCTGACAACTAGTTACGAATGATTTTCTGTGAGTGCCAGCACCCTGAAGTCTTCCGCCAGAAATAACAGCGTGATGGACTAAACACTTAACACACCATTTTGTGTATTTTGGCCAAAGTAACTCTTTCAAAAGTAACACAAAAAATCTCTTTACAGTGTTGTAGAATTAGTTAGTATTAGTTATTTCTTTCGATTAAAACATGCAAGGTACGTTACAGTATTTCTTTATGGCACTGAGTAGCACATTAGGGTATTTATTTTTTATACCACAGCACAGTTAAATTCTCAATTCTGATTGGTCAGAAGGTGTTGATTAATTTTCTATAACAGCACTACTGACTGTAGTTCCAGCTATAAGGCAAATCACAGGTTTGTATTAATGTGATTGTTCTAATAAGTTATCGTTTCTGTTTAATAACTTTAAAAATGGGAAAGTCTTCAGAATAGAAGACCTTGAACTTAGTGTTTTTTGTTTTGTTTTAATTTATTAGCTTCAAGAAAAAGGAAAAAATAGGTGAGGGAACAAACATTTATAGTTGCTATAAGTGATAACAGGAACTTGTTTCGTGGATGTGCCAAAACACCAGACATAATTAAAAATAGATTAAAAAACAAATATGACGTGTTGTTCTTTAATAAGTAAAAATGTTAACGTGGCCAAACTGCTATAATATAAGAGGAATAAACATTTCAGGACATGCTGCAATGGCAAAAATAACCTACTTCAGGATCTTAACTCAGCTTTGTGCCAGGTTGCATCACACCACCTCACTGTTGATTATTTTCCTATAACAGCACACCCCCTTGTGTTTTATTCCTTACTTACAAAACATCTTGAATTAAAGCCAGGCATCATATTAAAGGAGCAGTTTGTAATTTTGAACCCCCTACTGCTTGCACAGCAAAATAGCAAGGAAAACACTGAAAAGTCTACATCCTCCAAATTTAAACAATGAATATAGTAAAAGTATGTAACATGTAAAAGTATGAACCTGAGAGCTGGTAAAGACTATGTCTGCTATCTACAGTGTTGAGTACACAAAGCTAGAAAACCAGGAGTTTTTATTTTAGCCATATCACTTATTTCTTTTACTTCAAACATTGTGTTAGCTAAGATTGTTTTTGCCTGATGTTAAAAACTGATCACACAACGCCACACAAAGTCTCTTCATTTACACGATCAGGTCTTTCTTTTTGACTCATATCTCCAAAAGCTACTCTTATGGCTTTCCTTCACTCAAATGCAATACCTACATTTACTCTCGTTTTGTTACTTGTTGCATCTTTCAGCTTTTTAGATAAATACCAAGCTGACTTCCTGTCATAATCTATTTGAAACACCCAGTGAAAACAGGTAGCTAATGGTTGTTTTTAAGAGCAAACGAAATTCTCTATGAAGCTGAGAACTGTTGGTTCTTTAAAATCAGGGTCTGAAATTAAGAAACTACCAAAATCCAGTAATCTGAGTGCTGCTTTTAAGTCACATGACTATTATAGATCTTGATTCACTCCAAAATGCACCTTTAAAGAAAGCGAATGTACTGCGACAACTCAAGCATGGATGGGATTTATAAAAAAAATTAATTAATTAATTAATTAAAACATAAATAAATAAAGAGTCAAAATGAATTGCCATTAACTGTGCATTAATTTGCAATTTAGAGTTTTAATGAAGTCATACAGTATAGCTTAATTACTTTTTAAATTTTTTTTAACTGTAATTGTATTGCCGAAGCACATAATATTGATTTGTTACTCATACATGTACTGTAAGTACAGAAGAGCCATACAGGAGTAACTACAGTGTACTTCAACAATATATGTAGATACTGTTAACAAAAAAAAAAAAAAGTCTAGTAGTCTATACATAATATCTAGAGAAGCAGTCCTATGCAGTTCCTCAAGTATATGGTTATTGGAATTATGCCATTATTAATTAATCTATATAATTAAGTTAGTTGCTGTTAATTAATTAGACAGTACTTTAAATAGAACCCATAAACATTGGCTTCGTGCCATATCACTGTACTGATTAGTATGTCAGTGTAGAGCACAAACCACAGTCATGTGTGGTATAGTGTGCTATTCTGCACACTGTTTAGTGCGCTATCATGCGGTTTGGAGAGACTAAACTCAGGTAGGGCGTGGCATCATGTGAGAAAAACATGCCAAATGTTGTCAGTTTAAGTCTAATATTAAGATGCACATTGCCAAACCAACAAGACAAACACGCTTGGACGATCAAGATCAAGTTTGTTTTTGTGTGAAGGTGATAAAAACGCGTTGGTGCTTGTGAATCGATTCGCCTGATCGACTCACCTAAAAGAGTCGTTAAGAAACAAACGAGTCACGAACCACCCGTCTTTGCACCATCTGCAGCTTTCCTCCAGAAAGCAACATCTGAGCATCCATAAATGTTGGTTTCAGTATGAAAATAAAGTGTAAACAAACCTGGGCGTGCACAGATCCGGTGTCTTCTAGGATTATTATTGCGCTTTTGGAGATGAAATATGGGATTCCTGAGATGATGCTCAAAACATCTTCACATGATCTTCACATGATCTGAGACTGCTGTGCTGAGGGAAACCTGTCAGAATACACAAAACAGTCCTTATCTATTTATGTATTCCTCTTAACCCAGGCTTATAAATAAAAAGCATGCATTAAGAGATAGAAAGATGAATGCATTTAAATTTTATGTCATGCACGCACAACCTCAATTTCTGCACATTGTAACTAAATGTTCATAATAAAACGGTTCTATAGAGAGCTGAATCCTAAATGGCGCGCTATTCCCTCTCTAAGTGCACTATATAGGGTGAAAAATAATAGCCTATACTCCCTAGGTAGTGCATTATAGGTCCAATTGGGAGCCATTTGTGATGCAACCCCTGTCATGCTAACCATGTGGCGCGCGCCCCGGCGTTTCCAAAAACGCACGCACACAAGTGCTAGGTAATCCTTGCACCTTTTAGGTCTATGTGAAATCGAGTTATTTGTTGCTGCATTCCACCCATTCCTCATTGATCAAGGCTGTACCTCAGTGGATGCTGAGCTGGACGCTTCCACCCGCACGCGCTGCTCCGGCATCTCGCGCGTCTGTTCAGCCCTCGGTCCTCTCTCTTTCTCTTTCTCTCTCTCTCTCTCTGCTGCAGCCTCCGTTAACCTCACATCCTCCGTTCATGCAGCATCTCTGTCTTTGGCCCCGTGTTTACACAACAGTAAGCGCTGTGGATTTAACCAGGACAGCCCTCTTAAACACACCCTCCCTCCCTGTCAACCTGGTCACGTGCACCAAGCGATGCGTTTCTCTCTCTCTCTCTCTCTCTCTCTCACACACACACACACACACATACAGGCGCGTGAAGATGTGTCTTGAGCCGTGCGTGTAAACTGCTGACAAAAATACTGTGTCGTGACGTCACTAATTAAATTGGCTATTAACTGCCTTTTTTTTCCTCTCTGATTTTTTGGATGAATTGAAACTTATTCCACGTCTTGTCTTAAACTGTAGCAATAGGAATATCAAAACCCAACAGTAATGTGTTTATTTCGCTGTTCGTGTCCACTCACAACCACTGCATTATCATAAACTTATTAATTTGATAAATTCCTTAAGCTCCGCCCACTTCTCCATCGCGTCATATCACACTGTATATCTCTCATAAGCTTGTTCCTGATGTATGTCAGTTTATGTGTCATTGCGATATACATGTCAATTTCAAACCTTTATATAAACCCCACCCACTAGAGTAGAAACTGCATTTTTCTCAAAAATAAGAAGAAAAAAAAAAAAAAAAAAATTATATATATATATTCAGGACCAAAAATCAGTTTCTAGATGATGATGCATTCATGAAATTTTACAGGTTCATTCCTATCCCTAATTAGAAAGATATTGCAAAGGAATTTCCCAAAATATTGGTAGGGTGATGACTGAAGAAATTATTTCCCAACTGTTTCTCAAAAGCTCAAAAGCTTCTTTACAGTGAAATAAATATTTTCATTCTCACTACATCAGAAGTGTAGATTTTTATTTTTTTTAAGTACACAAATGTATTTATATTTAATTAGATGAAACATCATTTGCATAAATACATATATATTTTTTAAAGTTCCAATATAAAAATAACTTGTAAGAATATCATCAATCAACTGGCAAAAACTGATTGTTGTATACAGGTTGTTTTTTTTTTTTTTGTAATGATCCTGTTCACATTGTCATAACAACTGAATGCACATGAAGACTTAATGATGCGCAACAAAATAATCAAAATCAAAACACAGCTCATGTATCCAACATGCATAATTTTTTTAACATACGAATTCAGCAAAATTCAGCACTATAGCCCACTCCAAGTTCTTAAAATATTAATTATATTTAAAAGTCATTTACAGACTGCATAGGACCTAACGGTCATTAATTTTTTTGGGCACCCCCCCACCCCCTCAGTACTATTATGACTTTATTGACAGTTATATTTCATTAATGAGGGAGGACATAAACAATCAACAATTAAAATTAAAATGTTGAAAATGGGAGCAGCAGAGATGGTGCTTGGACCCCTAATAACGACCACCAACAGCGAAACCAAACATGACAAGGAGGCATGTTTTCATGTCAGGTACATTGTCAGTCAGTTGAAGGGATGGGATGTGTTTGTTTGTACTTTGAGTTTTAGCTAACTTCCAACAAAATCCCAAATCACTGACTAGCCATTTAAGAACCTTAAGCTCATCATATTGCTGAAGCACTGTCAGATTAAACCTGTTGTTATTTCAGCTTTCTATATTCATATATGTACCTGTATTTCCACAAGTTCTCTTAGGGTTCTGAGTTATATTCATAAAAGTTCAAAATCTCTAGCTCTAACCAGGAAGATAAGATGAGCTGACCTGAGAGAATTTTATAGTAGTATGTAATATTATGTTCAAAATCTTCACTAATAATCCTAGCTATCAAGATGAATTTCACTATTTTTACAAGATTTCTGATTTTTTTTTTTTTGTTTGTTTTTTGTTTTTTTACTTCATTTCTGTTAATATTCATAATAGTTACTCCTAACTATGTGAGCTAACCTGACAAAATCCTGGAGAAGATTTGGATAAAGTTATATTCATAAATGTAGTCTTCATTGTCACCCCCAGCTCATATTTATAAATGTTCATAATCTTCACTGTTAATTGCTGTTATATATTTACTACTAACCATAACCAGGTAGCTAACATTAGCTAACCTGACAGAATTACTCCAGATAGCACACACACATCCAATTAGTAAATCCAAAATATCTTAAAACATTGGTTTTGATCAATGTTAATGCAATTTTCCTTTTTTGTCAGAGCATTAAACAATTTGTAATACTTATTCAATTGCTGACTGTGGTCAGTTGTGTGCTACCTGGCTTTAAAAACACCTTTCCAATTAGCAAATGAGAGGGTTATGATGCTGTTGAGGTGTAAACTGCACAGGTCATACCAAAGTATTTATGATATCTGGCTCTAAACTGATATTGTAAGTTATTTTCATGAATGTCTATAATGCCAGCCAGTAAGCTAACATAACCTGACATGATTTCTGACAGGATTTTCAAAGTCATATTCACGATAACATATAAAGTTCACTACTAGTGCTAGCCAACAAGCTATGCTGAGCTAACCTGAGGAGATACTTGACAGGAGTTTTAATTATATTCAAGAATGTTTATAAAATTAACTATAAGTGCTATCCAGCAAGCTAACATGGGGCAATCTGACAGGATTTTTAAAGTCACATTCACAAATGTTTATAAAATTCAATACTACAGCTAGTCAGCGAGGTAAGCTCGCTGATGAGCACCCGACAGGATTTCTGCAAGAATTATTAGTCCTATTCATCAATGTTTATACAATTTAAAAATATAAAATATGAGCTAACCTCACAGGATTTCTGAGAGAATTTGTAGTCATGCTTATAAAATTCGCTACTAGTGCTAGCCATCAAGCTAACATGAACTCACTTGACAAGATTTCTGAGAGGATTTAAAGTCATATTCATAAACCATTACTGTTAATGCGAACTGGCTAACATAACCTGATCTGAGAATATCTGAGAAAACTTCTCTTTGAGTGTATTTAGAAAACAATTTTTTAGGGCAGAGTCCATGGGCTCAAATAAGCAGCTATC
Source organism: Pangasius djambal (assembly GCA_022985145.1). Taxonomy (NCBI): domain Eukaryota; kingdom Metazoa; phylum Chordata; class Actinopteri; order Siluriformes; family Pangasiidae; genus Pangasius; species Pangasius djambal. The sequence goes on along the minus strand of CM040982.1, from coordinate 3,780,241 downwards.
TTGTCCTGGGCCACCAGTGACTGTGAAGTGTGTGATAATTATAAGAAGTTTTACGGTGTAATGACACATAGTAAAAGTGTAGAATAATTTCCACAATTTTAGTAAAGCGTTAAAATGTAAAGTGTAAATCTGAATTTCCATTTGATATTCCATAGTCTACACCAGAACTGACATTTCATTTAAACTAAGATGTGTGTGTTTCAGGAATGAAGCTAAATCAAATAGTGCTGCAAAGTAGAAATTTAAAATAATAATGCAAATCTAATGTAGATACATGCGTGAAAACATAAATATTAATGTGCTAAAATAAAGCTACAAAACAAAACAGATTTAAACAAGTAAGAGGATTTAATAAATCTTTTAACCACTCATAGAAATCATGTTTTAAAAACTGGCGGTAAAGCAGGACCCCAACACAGTATTATGCTACGGCTACAGTGTCTTCATAATAAAATGTGGAGCTCTGTAACCTTTTTAGAGTCTTTAAATATTTTAATAAAAATATTTCAGTCAACAACTTTGTATTACCTTTTTTTTTTTTAAACTGTCATGCCAGTGACTATACAAAAAAGGAGAAAAGGGACACACCAAATTCTGCAAAATATTTGGAAGGAATGGTGACTATTAACATATATACATTTTTGTTTACATAATAATAAAATCAATGAGTACATGAGTACAGCATAAGAAAACAACCGTTCAGTGTTTTATGAGGGGCAAAGGCTTTAAAAATGCACATTTCTGACTTGCTCCGTCATTCATAAACGCACAAGTGATAAGTGTACCAACAATCATCCAAACCATCTTAGGCAAGTATGAAGAGTTTGTTGAATCGTTGTAGATTTAATGTAACATTCCAGGTGTGTTAGTAAAGGGAAATCACCAAACTGTAACTTTGGCTGTACTGAGTCCCTTCAGTTAAATGGTATCACCCTTCAGTCACATTTTCAACAGCACTATGGAGACACATCTGTAGTCCTAAAGTAGCAGGAAAACACAAAACTGCCCTGTGTGCTGTCATTCTCCCGGACTAGAATGCTTCACCTCACCTTTAGCATGAGCAGCTTATTGACACAAACATCTGTAATGTGTTAAAGTTTTCATTCAGTAGTGCAAGACACCAAAATCAAGTGTTGTATTGATGCTTAAGGATGCTTTCACACTTGCTGTCTTGTTACCAGGCTGGGAGCATTTTTATGCTGATTATCTGAGTGATTATTTTCTATTCAACTTGTAGTAAATTTCCTAATATTTGCTCACTAACAAGACTGATATTTTTCACCAGCACGTTGTCCTTCATATTTGTTTTTCTCACTTGCAACCTGATTAACCGGGAGGTATTTAAATAAAAAAAAAAAAACACACTTGACATCACTCTGTACTGAGATCTTTGGAAGCTGCTTTTAAAAAGCAGCCACTTTCCAAGATATTGCATGTAAAATGTGTTCTGTCATATAAGGAAAAAAACAGCAAGTGTGAAAGCGGCCTTAGAGAACTTTTGTGTACCTGTCAAGGAAAAGTAGCATTGGGGAGCAAAACCAATGCTGGACACGGTGTACTCAAGTGTAAAAATAGCATCATCAGCAAACACTCATGTTAATCACTAGCTAGAAACCAGTCTCCTGTCCCAGCTTCAGTAGAGCTTTTGGTTAACATCGATCATCATTTTGGGCTGTTTTTAGTAGCACAGACAAAATCTTTTTGGCAGACGCAATAGAGAAGATATGATCTGAAGAATCTGAGTATGAAGAACTCAATGACCAAATATTTCTTTTACAGACAGGAGACAAATTAAAGGAAAAACAAACATTGTGTGTTAGTAAGCTGTTGGGCCACCACAAGCCACCAGAACAGCTTTAATGTGGTTTAGCATAGATTCAACAAGAACACCACTTTTTCAAAAAAAAAAAAGAATAAAATAAATAAAAATTCCTTCAGTAGATGTTTTGATGATGTTTATGAAGAGCCCTGTCTAACACCATGCTCCAAAATCTCCCAATTACAATCTGGTGATTGTGAAGGATATAGTGTACGTTTTACATCATTTTCAGCCTCATTAAACCATTCAGTGAGCCCTTGTGCCCTGTGGATGGGGGCGGAGTCATCCTGGAAGAGACCACTCCCATAAGGATAGAAATGTTTCATCATAGGATAAAACTGATGTGTTAGAAAAACTTTGTATTGATTTGTAGTGACCATTCACTCTATGGAGACAAGTTGAGCCAAATCATACCAGCAAAAGAAAGAAATGCCCTCCAGAGCTTAACATAGTCACCGTTTTTTCCCCCCATCAATTTGTCACCCATCTGTACTTTGTGTTACATTACAATACGATTGATTTAACATGAACCCTCATTGAGTGATTTGACCATAGCTGTGCCTCAGATTGCATACCATTACCTAATACTTAAAGGTGGAATCAGCGATTTAAAAAAAAAAATTTGAACACTTTCTGTAATATTTGCTGAAGTTCTAACCAGATTTTGGCAACTGTCAATAAAATATTAATAAAATAGAATCTCAGAGCAAAAAGCTGCCAAAAAATTACCGACTTAACCTTTAAAAATTAAGCTAGGCATTAGGCATTGTGCGCTTATTCTTAAATAGGTTCAAATATGAAATCCAAACAGTGTCGTACTTAAGGGAAAGTGGATTTAAATGAACATGGTATAAACAATAGTTGTAGTTTGCATTCAGTGCTACCTGACATTAGCTAGATAACCATGTATGCTGTACTTTGTGTATTTTTTTTTATTTTAATGTATGATTCATTAACAGCTGCAGGTTTGAGATGGAGACAGAAGTGGCACTGGAGAAAAAAAATCTCTCCTGCTGTCAATAGTAGCCACGTCTTCATCTGCTACAAGGCCCTCCTGCTTTAAGTCCATGGTGCATGATGGGGAAAAAGCCTCAATCGCTCCACAGTTTATTTGGAAAAACATTCCATTATCCAGGTCTTTTAACTCTAAGACATTTGTTCATATTTTTCTGTGTGAGCAATTCTAGACAGTTTTGGATACTCAAAAATTGTCTAGAATAGTACACAAGTATGTGATCTGAGACACAGCTCATGTCGGATAGCAATGTATGACAATGTGAGGAAAAAAAACACGTGTTTTCTGTGCTAATACTATCATTACAGTGTTGCGAGAGTGAAGAATTACATTGTAGAATGGAACATGATACATACCATAAGGTATTACATTCTACATAAAAGTGATTTGTTTAATAAAATTTTCTTTTTTTTTTCTGGGATTTAACAGTTTAAAAAAAAACCAAAAAACAGCAGCACTCCAAACATCCTAGAGTTAATCCAGGTGATGTATATCATTACTAAACTAAAAGTCAAAGCTTGACGATTTTCCATACGGAAAGCCTCAAAACAACAAAAACAAGGTGACGAGCATCATAAGTGAAAGCTAAGCAAAGATGAGAAAAGCAATGCTAAACAGTTATGGACATCAGCGATGGCCCAAGGAATCACTGAGAGGTAGTTAAAGATCAATGACTTCCCTTACTCTCTCCACACGTCTGAGAGCAAATCGAGAACAAAGGAACAGATAGCCGCCTGGACGAAGAACGCTTAAACGCTGCAGGGTTGGCCATGGATGAGCATCACAGGCTCGCTAAACATGTTTTGCTACAGAGAGCTACGTAGACAGGGAAAAAGCACCATTAGAACAACAGGAGCAGCTCCAGACTAATTTCTTTTTGAAGAAGACGTCAAATCAAACCAAGCCCTTGGAGCACCACTGTACAAAGTCACAGTACTAATCAATAAATTAAAAAAAAGAAAGAAAAAAAAATCTCTGAAACGTCCAGGAAGTGTCCTGGGGAACTGAATGGGAAATCTCAAATCTCACCAGGAATATTCCTTTGCTTGCTCAGGCTTGCAAGCATGACTATGCTGAGATGAATATCATCTATCCCGCCGGAGCCGTCACTGCCAGGAGGACTTCCAAAACAAACACAAACCTTAAAGCACACTCCAGAATTTTCCAAGATAATCACTGTCTACCCAATCTGTACTGTGTGTGTGATTACTAGGACAATAAATACAACATATTTCCAAGTTCTGAAAAAAGAAGAGTACACCTGTTTACTTGAATCTCATTTATGACGAAAGTCTAACGAAGGGAAGTCGCTGAAGCATCGATAAACACTCATGTGATTGGTCAAAAGCTGATGATTCATTTTCTATTACAGAAGCTCTGATAGTAGTTCCAGCTGCAAGCCAAATCACACGTTTACATTAAGCTCATTATAATACGTTATTGTTTCTATAGTAACAACTTGCACAGGAATTTAAATGGCTAAAAAACTTGAATTGATTAAATAAACGTGTGTAATTGTTGAAATGGCGAAGTTTACTGTAAGAAGATGTTTATTTAGCATTTATTAAAAGAGCCTTAAGTAAAATCTGTAACTTTAGTTTCCTGACACAGGAAAGTCTTCAGGACGGAGACGTTTGTGGTTTCTCTAAAACATGACAAACTTCAAAAGAGAGGATAAAACCAGAGACTAGTGAATGAACAATTGCTTACAGCTGTTATAATGTAAGCGATAACAGGAACTAACTTGTCAAACGGACGTTCTACAACATTATAAATGAATAAAAAAATATGATGTCATTCTAAAAACTGTCAGTGTTGGCGAATTGAAAATATAAAAGGAATAAAATCCGTCGGCATGGTAACAGTAACTCTGCACTGAGCCGCATCACATCACCCAGTCTTTGATTATTTTCCTATAACAACATGCTCCAAATTTGGACTGATCAGTGATTCCACATTTAAATTAAATGTTAAGTATATTATATATAATATTATGTATATAAAATCAGTTTCCACCTGATTGTCCATAGATAACACTCCTTAACATCTTAACATTCTCTCATGTCTGTCTCATCCTTTAATTATTTATTTGTTGAGTCTAAAGGTTGTTGTTTTAAATTTCACATTATATACTCATCTATTTTAAAAGTTTACAGAGTGTCCTAACAACTACCGTATGTCAACATTTTTTCTACAAGGAAATGTGTAATATATTGTGTCTGTATGAATCACACATACGCTACAGATTTTTTTGTATAGAGATTAGTTTGGAAAACACTGGAGTACTCCTTTAAAATAGTTTCCTACCTGGAGTTTTGGCATTGTTTACACATCAACACAAACCCCCTGCATTAATAAGGTTCTAACGTAGGATGACCATATTGACTTTATACACTTAACAATAAACCAGTGAATTGTGAAAGACTTTCAGATCTCCGCTTCTAACTGTTTGATCACAGACTTTGACTGAGCTTCACGCACTAGCTCGTTATGAGAGGGTTGCACTCCTGGCATTTATCGCAGCAGTCCTCATCCTGCGGGACGAGCAGCTGGCACAATGCGGCACGCGCACACAGCAACGGCTCTCGCTGCGAGTTCGCCTCAAAGCTCTGGTAGCCCTGACACACGTTCAGCTCCTCCAGGTCAAGCAGCAGGGTCACCACTTGGCTGACGGATGTAAGGCGGGCCGGATGGCGCTCGTACACGGCGTGAGTGGGCAGCAGCGGCTGGTTCTGCACGCTGATCTGGTAGAGGAAGTCCGGCTCGATCTGCAGCACCGTGTCAGCCATGGGCGAAAGCTTGGAACACTGGAAGAGCTGCAGGATCGGGCCATTAGCCATCACACCCACCCAGTGCGCAGGAAGAATGGTGCGGCGCAGAGAAGTCAGCAGCTCCAGCAGCCCCGAGTCCCGGATTGAGGCACTCTCAGTAGAGTCCGGAAGGCTGTAGATCTGTGTGAACAAAATGCTGTGCTTGAGTTGGTCATGCAAGACACAACCAGTGTATTTTTGTCAATGTGTATCCAAGACCATGGTGCAACAACAACAACAACAAAAAAAAAAAAAACAGGGGCCTAATAGAAAGGGAAAACATCAGGTCCAGTAAAGAAAACACACACGATTCAACGCTCAAGTTTAAATTCCAGGCCTGCCACAGAGCCACTGTTAGCAATTCATGATGCCACCTAGGGGTTACACGACTATTCAAATCAACTTTATTTGTAAAGTGAACAAATGTTGACCAAAATGCTGTGCAAAAGCACAAATAAAATCACTCAAGTTAATAAATACAAAATAAATGAATAAAGAAGTTAATTTAAAAAATACAAATAATATTTAAAAGACAAATTAAAATATAAAACTGCTTAAGGACTATTAATTTTCAGTAGTTGAGCAGGGATTCAATAAAGGCAGCTGACTAGTCAATGAGTCGTTTTCTCCACAGTTAGAGCAAAAAAAAACGATTCAGGACATCTATTAGTCCCGATAATTACTCAAAAACAACAGCGAAGAACATGTTTTGCTGCGTTAGACTGGACTTAAGAGCCATACACAGACTACACATCACATTTCCGGCTTTGGTGCTTTTTAGGCTACAACTGTTAAGGCTGTTAATAAATAAAATGAAACAAATCAGCAAAATATCTGTGCATCATATTACATCAGAACCAATTCTTAAAATGTGCTCGTGTGGACGACCTGGAATAATTTATTCTGGAACTGAGAGTGTGCAGCATGGAAGCTCATGTCCATCAAAAAGAGCCCTCCTTATAGCTCAATGACCAGATGTCCTTGGACAGAGGCTGCTAAGTCTACAGCGGCGTCTGAGTGGGTTTTCCGGGTTAATAATGGCCAGTGAGTTGAACTGCCATGTTAAACTCTGGCTTTATTAGTGTCTGAAAACTGGAACGCTGCTTTTCCAGCACTGTAGTAGCTGACTATGCTAATTGACTACTCAATATAACCCTTAATGCTAGCATATTTTACCATCTATTTTCTTTCAGCTCATTAAAATCCTGTTGGAACTCTGAAAATCATGCACCGCTGTACTTTATTTAATGAAGAAAAATCCCGCACGCAAAGATTCTGAATATATTCATCCTGATTTCAGATTCCTAATAAACTGTTTGCATGTACTCTAAACTCTGCAGCCTGTTGAAACGCTTTCTTTACATGTTACATGTAAGTCACCTAAATTTTTGAGAAGCAACACTGGGAGTCAGCGTATCATAACAACAAAAAGCTTACGAAACCTGCAGAAGCTTTAAAAAGCAAATGTTGTTTCATGTCTTAGTAAAACATACTCGATGAATTTAGGTTTACTTAGCAACAAAGTCTCCTATTTAACGGTTAAATATATTATTCTACCAAGTGTATGGAAATTTAATTGGGACCTGCCTCAATCTTATTATCCCCATTAGGTTGAATAAATACATTTTTTATTCTGATTAAGGCAGTAGTCAGGTTATTATTATTATTATTATTAATTATATGGCTGAATGAAGGCATAGCTAATGGGGAGCCCTAGCCTTGTGTACATACTGTAATACTAATAGAGTTATGAAATAACTGCAGTTTGGAAAAAAAGACTCCACTTTCCTCCTAACTAACTTCCTATAAATTCGATCTGTCCCTGTTGGAAACATGTATTTGCACACTCCATTCACATACCATGTATAGAATCCTAATGAAAGATTAGTAGATCTGTGCCTTACCTCAGGCGATGTGTCCAGAGTCCCTGGTTCACCGTGGCGCTCTGGTTCATGGCTGGGAGGAACTGTGGGAGGAGCTGGAAGGATCTGTGACATGGTCGTATCCACCTCGACCAGCTCCAATCCATGATTCCTCAGAAAATCACTGAGCCGCAGAGACGCACCATTACTCGGCAGGACCTCAGGGTGCTGCTGAGGGGCAGCTTTGCCCGGCACGTCATCCAGCATCAGGGGCGCATGTGTGCCTGGCACAGCACTCAGCTGTAGTGGAACACCGTTAGGCAGGACTGAGCTCAGCAGGTGAGAACCAGATACACCTGGTACAGTGTACACCAGTTCCTATAGACACACAGACAAATTTTGTGAATCTACAGATAACACTGAAGTGGGAGGGAGTTTGCAAAATTATTTACAAATTGCTGAAGTATCTATCCCTATTACTGCGAAACCCCTAAATCAGGTCGAAAGGTTTATTTCAAATCCATTGTGGTGGTATATAAATCACAAAAACTCTGTCATTGTCCAAATACTTCTGGACCTATATATATATATATATATATATATATATATATATATATATATATATATATATATATATATATATATATATGTAAGAATATTTGTCATACATACATATACATATATATATATGACAAATATTCTTACATATTTTGCAGACATCGGCTGTAAAATACTGCTATTGCGAGTGTAGTGACAGAACAGGAAAGGCAGGAGCAGTACTTTACAGAATGTGTCAATACTATGAAGAACATATATTTGACACCCCTGATCTAATCTGAAGCATTAAATACTAAATATTACCAAGCATCAGAGTGATCTCATGGAAGGGTACTTACTGGGCCCCGAGGAAGCTCAGTGTATTCCACCTCCACTGGCTGATGTCCACTGCTCCTGAGCATATCAAGGTCAGTGCCATTCTAATCCAGAAACACAAAGACAAAACAGTTGACACGCAAAGGTACTGGAGATCAGGTAGAGTGGGGTTATGTTATGATGTAATACAATTGCTGAATAAATAAGGTCATAAGACACTTTCCAAGAGTATCACTGGCATCATCAAGACTTCTATTACATCAAATTAATAATCATAACATACCGTATCATAAAATTGTTTAATTTTAAATCATTAAAAAAAAAAAAAACAACAATTCTTTGACATTTTTTTCCATTGGAAATTTTATATCATGGCATTGCTATTTTGCTAGCCTGTTCTGTGCATATTTTAACCCTGATAACTTCAGCAATGCTAATATATTGCATTGTCATATGATTTTTGTCACATCAGCCACCCTCTAATATCAATAAAACAATAGTCTTTGCTATACAGTACTGCACAGTGTAACATATTTACAGAAGGAGTTTTAAATGTATTAACAGGCTCTATAGAAGTCTGCATTCAGGAAACAGTAAGCTTTCGCTTTTACATGTGAAATGATTAGTTACATGAAATGATTAGTTTCAGTGGGAATCATTGTGTCAGGTGATTCACATCCCAGACTTCCTGTGCCAAAGAAACGTTGCGTGCAAAACTCATTTCAAGTTCATAGTGTAACCAGCGGAAAAAGAGCTTCGGATGTGTTGGGGCCATCATTCACAGAGCAGCAGATGGCGTGATGTCTCGTATAATGGCGATACATACAGAAATTTGTCAGTCGTGAGTCGGGAGTGTGGCCTAGCCTAATAGCACGCTGCCATCTATTGGACATATGGTGAACTCCAACAGTGAACAAGTTGAATGTTATGGCTAAATTCCAAAACGAAAAAAACATAAATGAGCCAGGGTTATAATTTTTAATCCTGTTTTTGAGAATTCATAAGATATTCAGATACTGCTTGTTCTGAAACTGTGTAATGTGGCAGGATATGTGGGGCAGCCCCAATCAACCTACAAAACCCCACTGCAGTGAATAAAAATGGCCCACTGCAAAACCTGAACTGCTGAGTCCTGCTCTAAATTGATCAGCAGGTGTGTCTAACCTGAAGGTAGTTGTTTGAGTAGAGCTCTTCAGACTCGTAAAAACCACTGCTGCCATCATCACACACCACAAATGGGTCCTGCCAGAACAGGAGCAAGCGTGAGCATAACCAGTTCATCATCTAAGCCAGTGGTTCCAAACGGGTGGATTAAACTTTTTTGAAGGGTTTTTGAATTTTTATGAGTTTGCAGAACTTTTATTTTGAACTTTAATTTTGAAAGGCATCTAGTATAGCTTAACTGTAAAATACTGACACACAGGCCTAACCTACATGTTAAATGCTTAATTAAAAAAAAGTGCGGTTTGGGAATCTTTTCCCACCGTGACCTTGAAACAAAAATGTCATAGGAACTGTATTAAACATGTTTTCTTCTTACAGAAAGTCACAGTGTGCTGTGTGGGGCGAGTTAAGAACAAACACCAGTATAAAGTCCTCTGTGCTTAAGGGTCAGAAACAAAACACATGCCAAGCTTTCCTATTAGTTCAAAAAAGAACACTGAGACTTAATAAGTAGAGATCTGTAAAACAATTAAGCTTAACATATGTTTTTTAAATATTAAGTAAGGTATAAAACACGATGGGTTGCGCTGTTATAAGAAAATAATCAAGCAGGGTGGTGTGATATTACCACATTACCACCAAGACGCTCATTATTTTCCAATAACATCATGACCTGAGATGTTTTATTTCTCTTATACCACAGCAATTTGCTAACATTAACAATTTTTATTTATTAAAGGATGCCATATACTTTTTATCCATTTATATTCATGTTAAATGGATGCTGTGGAACATCCGTGAAAAACATTATGTTTGCATTATCATGTATAGGTATAGCAGCTATAAACAATCGTTCCCTCACCAGCCTCTTTTTTCTCTCACTTAAAGTTAATAAGACCGAAAAAAAAATCCAGCTTGTCATATTTCCGAGAAAAAAATGCAAAGCTCAAAGTCCTCTATCTTGAAGACTTAAACTTACAAAGCGCTAACACTGGAGAATGGAAATAAATGTCTCCTTACAGAAGATGTCACCATATCAGCGATTATACACACTTTTAATCTGTTTATGTGGAGCATATAGAAATAATAATATATTAGAAAGAATGCATTAATCTAAACCTTGCAGCTGACACTACTGTCAGAGCTGCTGTTATAGAAAATAGAAAAAAACTCTTTCTATTGACTAATCAGATTCGAGAATTCAACAACGCTGTGGTATAATAGGTTTTAATGGCTGGGCATTCAGTCTGTTATTCAAGATACTGAAATATTACCATATTATTAATGCCGCTAGTAAAGTCTAAGAAAGCAGTTTTTAATGTTTTAGATTCATTCGTATATGATTCTCTTTTAAAAACGTGTCTGCACTTTTGTTTCATAATTTGTTTCATGTTTCAGCCCTTTACTGCACTGTGATAAGTTAAAGGAAAAATGTGGGTTCTGAGGCAAGACCAGTTGAGAACCACTGATTTAAGCTTTTAGTAGCCAGTGAAAGAAAGAGAAAGTGCAATGACAATCCATGTGTCATTTTACCATGATCCTTCTATACAGTGAAATACAGAATCAAATAGAAAATTCCACAAATCATATCTGCTCCAAGGTCAACTTTCAATTTATTCCCGTTTTCACACCATTACCGATTATACAAATTTGTCACGTTTTGCTTACTTGCTCCAGATCTCCTGGTCCTCCGTCCTCAATCTCTGGATCCGACACCTTATCTCCTTCCTCGTCCTTCACTCGTTTAAGATGGCGCCCGTATTTCTTCGGCCTGCCCCTTCGTCCTTTCCTGGCCGAACGCCTGCCTTCGTATTTGCCATCGTCATCATTTTCATCGTCCGTACAGTACTTGTTGCTTCTTGAGCGCCGCTTCATTTTTCGCCTCCCCCAGTGTCTGCCGCGCTTTCGGGAGCTCGGCTCACCTTGTCCCGAGTCCACCAAGCCGACAGATCTGGCATATTTAAGTGACCCTGTCTGAGGCAGAAATACGTATTTGCACTCGAGATGGGCTATACTGCTTCAGGAGATCAGTAAGACATTCTGGAGCTAAAAAATTGTATGTAAGGAATCGACAGAAACAGGCAAAAGAACACACTGTCATTTTATTCCGCAAGACTAAATTCATGACTATAAAATTTTTTAAGAAATAATGTTAAACTTATAGTTTAACAGCCTATTCTAATTATAAAACAGTGTTTACCTGAAGGCGAGACCGAACCTGACACTGGCGAAAACGACATTTCTGCCTCAGCTTGTTTGGGCCACCGTATCTGGTCTTGTCCAAGCAAAAATCACATTTTCCACAGTTCTCGTTACGAAGGCAGGCTTTACACTGACCACACATTCGCCGTTTGCGTTTCCTTGGACCACACTAACCACAACGAAGGACAAAGAGAGAAGAATGGGACAACAAAATAGATCATTGATATTGTGGCAAAAATACTGTTAAAGGACACAAACTAACAAAAGTAGCGTAACAAAAGACTCACATCGTCGTCATCATCGGGTCCAGCATCGGGCCCGTCGTCATCCTCATCACTGTCCTGCTGCACTTCCTAAATTAACATATTGCCTTTTATTATGCATTTTTGTGGTAGTATGATGCAATTACAGAACGACAGTCTATTGTTTTCTTATCAGCGCAAGTATTATACTAAGTATTTAATGTCAGTTTTGTCTGTTTAACTGGGTCTAGAGCAACACCAGACATTAAAAATCTCACCTTCTTAATCACTTCCTTTTCCTTTTCCTGTTGAGCCATCAATCTGAGTGACTTCTGCAAGTCAAACCAAACATTAATAACGCACCAGCAAAAGCGAACCTTGTCTTCTGTCACCATATCTCAAACGTCTTACTCTACCTTATTAACACGTTATATCTTATAATAATCTCTGCTGGCTATTTTATACAAGCTGTGGCATGACAGACATTTCTAATAATTTCAGTTTAAATATAATGTTGTGCTTTATTGAGATTCTTTTATCCTTTGCAGAGTAAAAGATAAGAATTTGACTCAGTGTGAAACTGGAGCTGATGCTTTGCTTTCGTACTCACAGAAGGATGGCGTCTCTTCCCTAAGGGAGGTATCTTCTTTTTCTGGAAAAGAAAAAAAAACAAACAAGCAAGATCTCTCATTTTTCAGATTCCCATGACAACAACCAGATCTTTGTATTTCTTTATTTTTATAACACTAGAAGCAGCAGTATGCCCTTCAAAGTATACTTACAAGGGAATTGTCATTTTTGGTGTTTCCCAGAATCCACCTATCCTGTCCCACCTTGGGAAAAAACATATCATATTAAACACACACACAAAAAAAACCCAATTAAAACATCATAGCAAGGACAGAGGGTGTCATCAACGCAAAGCACCTTTACATAGCACCCAGGTGTTTTTATTCTCTTCTATCAGATCCTGTTGATGTGGGTTCGGGTCAGTTTTCTCCCTTTCAGCAAAGACCCATATAAAAGCTTCTTAAGTAACAGCTCCCTCTTGTGTACAGTGTGAAGGACGGAGGGAGAGAAGGAGCATAAGCCAGGCTCATGAGGTGAGTAAAGAAAAAACACTGTCACCTCGATTGACCTCAAGGTATTGACCAAGTTGCCCAACTGCCAAGCAGCCATTTACAAAAGCAGATATTCAATTAGGAATATAAACCGACCAAGACAGAGAGTCATATAGTCAGAGCTGGTCCTTTATATCACAGTATTAATCTTCTATGACACGTGCAGGGAGGAAAATGAAGAATGAATGCTGTATTGTCTCATCTCAAATGCTATAAATAGAATTAGGAAAGGACATATAGTGCATGGTTTTCTCACGAGGAACTATCTACACAAATCTTTATTTTCAGCCGGACAACAGCACCCTGGGTCATGACTGGTCAGCTCCAGGCACGCCATGCATATTTGCCTGGCCCAGGGATAAACCATTTAGTAAAGGGTCCCAAGGAAACACATACACGCGATCTTTTAAGATTTTTCCTTTTTGTGCACCTGACTTGTGCGACATCTTGGCACACCTGCATGAATGAAAGCAACTAACAGCCAGAGATGCTCTACATGAGAATTTTTTTAAAAACTAGCCAGAAATGTTTGTGTAGGTATGGAAGCTCTTACTGCGAAAAGGCAGGAGACCAAACCATTTTACAAAACAGTGGAAAAAAATAACTTATCTGATGAGTTGCAAACAATGCACAGGTCTATATTATTAATCATCATAGTTTTATGAAATAGATGTTTCAGACAGTCTTATCCTGCATATCAGTAGACTACTGAACCCTCCTGGACCCCTCACCAGACCTGGGCACAGGACATCTTCCCTGGTCGTCCCCTACCAACCCCCCAAGGCAGGCCTGGTCTGCACTATGTGGCTGTTGCTTTTAATTTACATAAATTTGAATCCAGTTCAACTTTTTTCGCCACACCATGAGTCAACTTCTCTCTGTTCTCAATAGTACAATCCCACAGAAAGACCAGAAAATCCACATCGACAGAAAAGGAAGGCTTGAGTAAATGTACACAACATTTACCTTCTTGAAGATAATATGAGGATGCTGATTTCTCCTTGCTGGAAAAAAAAAAACAAAATGGGTTTATTCACTCTTATGTATTGAAATCATGAACGGAAAAAACAAATTTAGAAGAAAATCAGAAAATATTCACACACGTCTGCATTTGGGACACAGCAGCTGCTTCCCACTACCCATCCCAGGGTATTTACAACCACAGTTTGCACAGCCTCTGTAATGAAAAAAAAAAAAAAAAAAAAAAAGATGTAATCAAATTTCAGGCAATGAAAAACAAACAATAAATTTAAAAGAACACTTTGCTGAAACAAAACAGTTTGCTGATCCTGGGGAAAGGGTTTCCAAAAATGAAACCACTCAGGCATAAAACTGTCTCCTACAGATCTTATCCTCTACCATCCCACTCAGATCCTCCTCTACTAACCTGTTCACCATCCCTCCCTTCTTCCTCTTCTAGAAGCCTGCTCACTACCTCTACATCCATCCATCCATCCATCTCTGCCAGCCTACTTACCTTGTTTCCTCCATCCTATTGATGTCTATTGGCCTGCTGGTTATCATTACCATTTTTCCGTCCTCCTCCTCTTCAGGCCAGTTTACCACCCCTCCCTCCCACTTTCCAACTCTACCAGTCTGCTCAGCCTTCTGCCTTTCACCCATTTTTTTTTTCTATCAGCCTGCTCAATATCCCTCCATCTATCCTTTTCTTTGGCCTGCTTACTATCCTTTCATCTTTCCTCCTGCATTGGCTCGCTCACCATCCACCAATCCCTCCCTCCATCCTCCTCTACTCATCTGCTTGTTATCACAGTCCTGAATCGATATTCCTGATACTAAAGTATGTATGTAGCCATGTTAGCATGTAACCCTGAGCAATAAATAACAGTTTAGGCAAAGCCTGTATAGGCATTCGACTCCCACAGCTGACGTTAAACTAATTATTTCAATTATGTAGAAAGTAATCATTTATATGCTACATTTAAATGTTTGAAAATGTTAAAACATTCTGAATTGTTTAGATTCAGAATATCTTGCTGATCTTCTGAAGCATTATAGCCCATCCTATGCACTTCAGTCAGCTAAGTTATTATTATTATTATTATTGTTATTATTATTATTAAATAATTGTGACATAAAGGCAGATCAGCAATTGGAAAATTCTTGAAAAGAGCTGGTACATCTGCAAATAATTTTCTTTCAATCTCTTACAGTATTTAATCCCCTGCAAATGCTATGAGCCAACAAACAGCAGCAAACCTAAAGTCTTGAGAATGTTCACACTAGTTCTTTTGGGATTTCTACCAAATGTCAGCATCATGATGGCATTTGTCATGGTAAGCAAAGCATGCTGCAGGTTTCACTCACTCGAGAGGAGGGAGGCCATGATCCTGCATTCCTCCTTCAGGGTCCAGAGCCAGCTGAGTCGGAGGGGGTGGATGGAGATACGGGGAGTCTTTCATGGCACTCTGGCCATTTGGGTAAGTGGGGAAGTCACTCTCAGGGGTTTTGGTGGGGCTGACCGGGGCCAGAGAGGACTGGAGCCAGGATTGAGATACCGGGTTGGTTTGAACTGAGAGATCATCCAGTTTGAGCGAGGGTGAAGGGCTTGGCTGCTGGAGGATGGTGGGGGAGACGCGCGTAAGCTCTGGGGGGCTTCTGTAGGAGCTCTTTGGAGGTGGAGAGGTGGACGGTGGTATAGGGATGAGATGGGGTCTCTGGGGGCTGAGGGGACCGTTCTGAGGAGACGTGGTTAAGTTTTCAGAGGTGCAAGCCTTGTCCAGGTCCAGAGTAGCAATCTTGGAGGAAGAAAAACTGGAGCGCCTGGTGCCTTCTTTCACACGAGCTTTTCGGCGCTGGAGAAACCACAGAGAGTAAAAAGACATTGAAAAAAAAAAGATAGAGAATGGCACAAGGCGTAGCGTGGGTCAAAACATTTCCACAAAGACACCTTCAGTAGATTCTCTTTGTCTTAATCTTATCTTAAATCTCTTTAATTTTAATCGCTTTAAGTCATGGAAATATCCTCCATAAGCTCCTAGCTATGTTTTTAACTTACCACTTCTGTAAACGTAGGAACTAGAACAGTTCCTGGAACTATACTGTTAGAAAAAAAGGGTTCTTTGAAGACTCTTTGGAAAATTAAGGGTTCTTAGCCTGCTAAACATCCTCTCTGACAGGGAAACACTCTGTTACACTTTTCTCCACAAACCCCTACTATGGAGAAACAAAAGGAAAAATGCTTACGGGTTCTATATGTAAGATTTTGTTCTAAAAGCTAAACATCAACCCTGAGTTTATGTGGTGGAAATGTACCTTCAGTAATAGCTTAAAAAAGTATCTACTGTGGGAGAGGAAGAAAAATGTTTTTTTTTTTTTACATCTTACATAGACACTTCAGAAACTAATGCTGATTTTACAGATGCATCCTGGATGACATAAAACAATAAAAAAAAAAAACATCTCGGAATATTTCTTTGAAAAATTGTACACTGTTTACCTTTCTTGGGATAATAGCATCCACAAACTTTCCTTCTTTATAGTCAAAGAGAGCCAGGTCAGCCTTAAGATGTTTGGCAAGCTGGACTTTACTCCTGAAGCGCACACCTTTGGGACTGCAAAGGAATGAGAGACAAGAGGCTTTAGTGAAACGTGCTGTATTTTTCAGACAGGACGTCACTCTAAAGTGTAAGACGCACCATCTAAACTCTGTCTGCTTGGAGGAAAATTAATACATCACTGTGCTGATATTTTATTTTACGAAATGTTTGGACTGACTCTAAAAAAGTGTTTATTTTTGTTTATATAGTATTTCTATAGTACTTTTTTTTTCCTGAGCTGAAGTCCTAATCCTAATCATTTCGCCTTATTTGGAAAATATATGTCTGCAAGTACTTCATTCCAAAGATGTTATGACAAAACAGTTAACGCCGAAATCTTGTAATCCACTTTGTATGTAGCTAAGATTCGTCTAACCACTCCAGCCTCAACCTAGATGCAGCATGGTTTCACTGGACCAAGTAAGCAGTAGTGTACGTAACCATATTGGTTTGTATTATATGTATCATAATTCTAGCTTAGGATAAGGGCATATGAGGTCAGTAACAGTCATCTATATGACATATTCATATGACAATGCATGCGTAAACACGTGTAATCTATGAAAAGCACGTTCACAGTCACAACCTAGTTGTAAACAGACTGGCATTTGCTGTAACGTTTGGTCCGTGATTACAGTAACCATCAGGCTAATTCACACCCAAACATTTTGGAGGCATGTTCAGTCGTCTGTCTTGCACATTTGAACAAACAGATACACTTCCACTTTCAACCATTTCAATGCACACTAAATCTGTGACTATTTTATTGAAACATTACGAGGTGTTTTCTTCCTCTTATACAACCAGAATTTGTCATCAATTACAATTTTTATTTACTAAACAAAGATAAAAATAAAAAAAATTGTTTAATGTTGTGGAATATCTGTGAAACAAGTTAGTTCCTGTTATCACTTACGTTATGGCAGCTATAAACAGTCGTTCCCTCACCAGCCTCTCTTTTTATCTCTCTCTTAAATGTAATAGGACAAAAAAAAATGCAGCTTGTTGTGTTACCGAGAAACCACAAAGCCTAAACTCCTCTGTCCTGAAGACGCTTTACCTCTGACAGTTACAAAACAGTGACACTGGAGACTCCTTCCCTGTTAAAGAAACGTCTCCTTACAGAAAACCTTACTGTAAAAACGATTATATGGGTTTTTTTTTTTGTTCAATAACAACACATGTTTTTCATGTTTTTATTAATCTTAGCTTATGTGTAGCATCCACCGTACAAGTCAATGGGCTGTTAGTGAAGAACAGACTAGGACAAGCTGACCTGTGATTTGCCTGGCAGCTGCACTACTTCAAGAGCTGCTGTTTTAGAAAATCAATCAACACCTTCTGACCAAAGAGCTTTGGGAATTCAACAGCGCTGTGGTAGAAGTGACTATATCTCATACACTGTATGCTAACTGCTAGTTAATAGTAAATAGGTGCATTGTAATTAGGCTGAATACATAAGTAAATCTAAAATGTAAACTTTTCATTAGTATTAGAAGTTGCAGCAGTCGCTAACAGGAGGAAAAGACATCATATGGTCCAGAAAACAGTGTATAGCCTTTAGGCTAACAGCCCAATGTGAGCACTCTCATGTACCTCATGTAATACGTAGCATTTTTGCCTGCACGCCAAAGGATCACTTTTCGTTTCCAGCCATTTCCCAGGTCAGGACAATCCACCCAGGTACTGCTCGAAGACACAGACGGCCTCCCTCGTCTCCGCCTGTCGCAAGTAAAGGGTGGTAGCTGACATTATGCTGTGCATGACCTTTAGTGTGTACTCAGCTTGCAGATCTGTACTTCAATTACGATGATTTGAAAAAATGTTAATGCAATATTTAAAAACACAAAAGCCTTTTTAGGATCATTAACATATTTTAGATATGTAATACTCCACACTTTAAAAAAAAAACACAAACAATTTTAAAAATAAAAAAAGGACGTACGAAGCATTATTGCCCCTTCTGCTTCTTCGCTGGCTGCTCCTGTCAATCTCCACACCTTCATCACCCTCATCTTCACAGTCCTCCAACGGCTCCAGCCAATCAGGAGGCGGCTCCGTCTCGCCTTCGCCCGGATCCATGACCGTAGGGATGGATGGATCGTCCTTCCCGATCGGAAGCGTGTCGTTCACTGAAGCGGGTCCTGTTTCATCCTGCCCTTTCTCCAACTGTTCCTTCAACTCTTCCGTCACACCTTCCATTAATCTCACGCTCTCACGCCGACGGATCTCGGCTCATAGCAGGACGACGGAATGCCAGACGGAGTCACATCCTTTCACCTTGTGACAGCTTCAGACCGCAAGATACGTAGATGCAGGCTGCATTTTGAACTGCTCGGGGGAAAAAAATGAAGCAGTTTAAGTACATCAATAATCTATTTTTATCAGTGTGCACTCTATTCCTTCACTGTATTCAAACCATAATATTATTCTAGTTGACTTGGCAGACCCTGAGATGATAAATTAATGCTCTTATATGGAATGATGTTTAATTATTAACTAAATTGCCACGCTCAGAGGATTTCTGCTAGACATTTGAGGCCTCTTTTCCTCCTCTGTATTGATGTACTAGAAACAGAATAACTGCTATTGATGCTGCCATGTTTTCTTCTAGCATGGATTTTTTTTGTTGACAAAATGAGTCAGATGTGAGGAAATGTGCCTAAAAACCCTTCAACCTATTAAAAACTATATTATCAATAGCTGTTGACTGGAATTGTTAATCACCTGCAAAGCAAGCCTAATTAATAGCTAGGCCTAACATTCACATCTAGGCTAGAATGACAGCAGCAATAAAAAGAAAGCCCTCATTCTAAAGAGGTCCCTTTGCACGGCCTGAGGCTAGCACAACACGCTCGACTGCAATGTGACGGAGAATATTTAGAGAAGCGAGGGGGAGGAGGGGAAAATAAAAAAAAAAAAAAAAAAACACGAGCGGTTGCCATGGCGACGGTATCCCAGTGAGCCGAGCAGAGACGTGCAGGGAGGCCAATAAAAGCGGCCAACATCTCGATATCTGCAACGCAGCGCAGCGCCATTACTATGGCAAATGTAAAAAGCCAGCCATGACAAACACACACTACATGCCCAGGGTTTATTAAAGCAATCTGTTAATTACAGATTATAGATTATGCAAATCTATTCCTCTTGTTATGAGGAAACAATTGTTCACATAAAACCCTAGCCTAATCAGTAGATGATTAAGGACACAGCCAGATTTCAGCATCACCCAATGAGCAGTACCGTACAAAATTAGCATCATGACATCGACTGTATCTGAGTGTGTGCCTGAGACCGTATTGCCCCAAATACGTGCATTAAGCCCTTATAGCCTCAAAAAAAAAGGCCAAATTTCAAAATACTACAGCAGACACTATTTAAGAATCCACTTATACAGGCTAACAGCTGATAATCAAAAGTATAATACGTACATGCTACAAGCTATTTACTCTTTATTCCTGCAACCCAAATTATATATAATTTATCTTTATTCCTGCAACCCAATATAACAACTGCCTGTCTTGTCATTAAACAGCATTTTCAAAAATACAACTTTCATCCGCATTAATAACATTATTACAATTCAATTCATAACAGGACCTGCTGGAAGTTTAATCGAACAACTGACACATAAAATATGGCAGGTATTGACGTATTTAATTTTGCAGAAGAGAGTCTTCAGCTACATCTCCTTTGCACCATTATATCTTACGTGCTGCGTAAATAATACCACCAATTATACATATGGATAAAATATTAAAATACTCTAGATCATATGCCAGATCAGCACATCAACTACTAAACTATGTGTGCATATATATATATATATATATATATATATATATATGTATGTATGTATGTATGTATGTATGTATACAGTCAGGTCCGGAAGTATTTGGACAATGACAGAGTTTTTGTGATTTTGCCTTTATACACCGCCACAATGGATTTGAAATAAAACAATCAGTGATCGAAGTGTAGACTTTCAGCTTTATTTTTAAGAGGTTCCACAAAAATATGGCATTTACCATTTAGGAATTACAGCCATTTTCATCCAAGTATTAAAATTATGGTTATATTTACAATTATGTCAATTTGTCCAAATACCTCTGAGCCCCTGAAAATGGAGGTACTTTTCTGAAAATGGCTGTAATGGATGTACACATCTTGATTGTTTTATTTCAAATCCATTGTGGTGGTGTATAAAGGCAAAATCACAAAAACTGTCATTGTCCAAATACTTCCGGACCTGACTGTATGTGTGTGTGTGTGTATATATATATATATATTTTTTTTTTTGGGGGGGGGGGAAATATAGCTAACACGCATATTATCATGAAACCTCGTGTGCATATCGTACATTTAGGCAGTACTATTACTAACCAGACATCAACAGTGGATTGTATTGGCTTGTATATTTGATGCTGAGTCACTTTATATTTCCAATGAGTCTTTACTGCATTTGGTATATTGCATTCTTATTGTATTTCTTTTGTTCTATATTTAATCATACGCTCCAGTGTTGCATGAGTTTTGTATATTCTGTGCCTTACATGCTTAGCCAGTTACCTGAGTTTCACCACAAGCATTTCAATGTACAAATGGTCTATATGATCTCGAAAAAAAGACCACGTTATATGCCATATCCTTGAAAATAAGGACTGCACAATAATATTTCATTTGGAAACCTTTGATGTTATAGTATTATTGGTCTTTACAGTAGTGAGAACACAGCAGGCTACAAAATGCAAAGCAATATGCAAACTGTGCTGACCAATCTTAGAGCTCCTGACTGAGTTTCTGGGGAGCTTTCCACACATTTAACAAACACAAAACAATAATTTAACGTAATTATTAGGGGTGTAACGATCCAATAATTTGGACTGATGAAGCGATTTAAAAGGCAACGGCTGAAATTAATTGATGCAACAATCATGAATCGATTCTTATAGCAACTAGCACCTGGTGTGTGGCCTACCAAGGTGATTTGCCCATTACTCTGAAACTTTTAAAACATTCTTCTCTACATCGTCATTGTGCACGAATTAACGGTAGCTCTGCTCCAGATCCTGAATAAAGCTGGTCACATTGATCAGAAGCTACTGAATCAAATCGTAGTATTACAACATAACAGATTCACTGGTACTGTCAAATATCAAACTGTTCCTTATAAATCGAAATTGTATCATAATAATAATCATAAACCTAATATTTATCTTTAATGACATGGGCTGCGACTATATTGCATTAAATGTTGCAGTCAATATATATAGCTATGGCACTGGAATATGCATGCATGCATGACTGCAATGTGATATGTGATAACCCTATATTTCACAGCTGCAGAATGCTGCAAAACGTCTCATTTACGTAACAGACAGAACAACAGCAGCAGTTACTTCCTGTAAGTTTTGTACCAAGCTGTGCACTTTCCCCATGTGACTGCCAGAAAGTCTAAATATCAAACTAGACGACCCCTGAACTGTACAGCAAACAGAAGCATTACACATTATCAGTGCGTGCATATAAACACTTCTTCAACAACAACAAGCTTCTGCAACAAGCCAATGAAACTGGGCTCCATTTTGCTATTATTTAAAATACAGCTTTCCTAGCACAAAAACACAACCTGAAATGAAAAGAGAATTTTTTTACAGTGTTAGTTCAAGTGACAAGTCATTTCGCGGATGATTCATAACTGGATACGTCATCATGTACACGCGGACGTAAACCAATAACCTCACGTAGTTTCAGTCTAATCCAATCCCAATGGTTAAACCTAGTGTCAGATTATTACATATTAAAAATTTTTACTCTGAAATATGTGACGCTGTAGAAACAAAATGCTTTTGACTTCTCTTTCACGTGACAAAAAATATGTTACGCTCTTTCCACTACGTTATTGTTTCTATAGTAACAGCTCATTCACAGGGACTCGAACGACAGATGCTGCGCATAATCTAAGACTAATAAGCTTTAAAAAAAATGTTACGTAGATTTTTGCAATCAAATCAAATCCGAATGGCTAAACCACAGTCTAGCGTCACATTATTTCAAACAAAACAATTCGGTTAGAAATCTATCGTAGAAACAAAATGCTTCTGATTTGTTTGTTTTTTTAAAACGTCACGAAAAATGTTACGCTCTTTCCAATATGTTATCGTTTCTATAGTAACAGCTCTTTCATGGGAACTTGAATGGCAGACGATGCTCATAATCTAAGACTAAAAAGTAATGGATAATTTTTTTTTTTTTTTAAAAACACAAGATTCAGAATCATGACAAATGCAAACAGTAAAACCAAAGTCTAGCGTCACATTATTTCATACTAGAAATATTCAAAATTACTGTTCATAAATATTACTCTTATCCATGTTTTGTTCTACCTGCAAAAACTAAATTCATTTTACAAATTTACAGCTGTAATAGATACTTTACAAAACATACACAGAAGTTATTCAAATACACAAAATTATGCATATTAACTAACTAAATGCATTTTACATTCTCTTCTTCTTGGCATATTATATTAATTTTAAATTCTTCTGTTCTTTCAGAGCATGCACTGTTGTGATGCCATGACAGATATCCTCTTTACTGATTTTTTCCCTCACATTTGCTGTAGAGAAGTGCACAAAATACCAACATGCTACAGTGCAAATGGCTTGATGATGCCATAACAGTAGACAATCTTTTTTTTTTTGGGTGATTTCTGTGAAAATTGCTGCAGGGAAGTGTAACTAATGCCTACTTGTGTGGAGTGTAAACAGCTAGATCTAGCTAGGCGATTTGCTAAGTCAAAGTGGGTCAACAAGACAGACGTTGTGAAGTTTCATATTTCAGATTTGTGCACTGAAATTGAGGAATATCTCTTTTGCACTTCGGAAGCAACACTGAAATGAGAGGGGGGAAAAAACACGAAAAGCAAAATGCATTAGAGGTTAATTATAAAGATGGTATGAAATAGCTTGTGCACTTTGTAGACAGCTAGCTTAGGGCGACCCTCGGGACTTGCAAAAGCGTCCAGTGCAAATATTTCTGAAGCAAGGGAAGAATCCGAGTCACGCGCTGGGCGGTTTTTTGTTTGTTTGTTTGTTTGTTTGATGTTAAAATCTGAACAGCGCGTGTTAAAAACGAGTGACAAAGTGACAAGAAAACTCGTTGTTTTGTTCCAAGCGAGGCATCAGAGCCAAAGTTGAACAGGAAATCGCTGTTCTGCTGTTGTGGAGTGGGAGTGAAGCTCAGCCCCCCGTTTTGCAATCCCAACTCTCCCTGCTCTTTTCTCTGCTCAAACCCCGCGTGCATGAAAAAGCATCGCTCTCCGATATCGACGTCTCGCGCTCGTTAAGCTGTAGCCGTCTCGCGCTCGCGTGCATTCCTTTTTTTTCTTTTTTTTTTTTTTGCTGGTTTAAAAAGCGCACACACACACGCAAAACAAAACCATGCACACAAACAGTCGCTCACTGTTACGATACCTTGAAAAAAAAAAATATATATATATCTATAGCACCAGGAGGAGGAGGGGAGGACATGCACTCTTACCAAACAACACGTCGAGCTCGCGCCGTCGTTGCCGACTGTTCCGAGTCTCTCCTTCGATTAGCGATACTTTGCGCACGCTACTGAGCATGTGCGAGCTACCGGGGGAAGTCCGACGACTACTTTCACGCAACACAACATTGCACAGATAAAAACATCGATCGACCGACTTGTGGTTGACGTTAAAGGTCGATACAATGTCTTTACCGCATCATGCATGATTGCACCGCATACACCTTCTCACTGACTGTCTTAGTTTGCAGCCAGAAACAACAGAACATACACTTAACATGCACTTAGTCTTATAGCAATGTAGCACACACCTTATAACTTATAAAGCTCCAAAGCCGCTTTTTGAATTCTCGATTCTGATTGGTCAAGATGTTGACGAATTCTCTGTAACAACAGCTCTGACAATAGTTGATTCAAACAAACAAAAAAAATAGTTGATTCAAACATTAGGTTTAGATTAATGCACGCTTTCTGATATTTTATCGCTTCTATAGTAACACCTCATTCACAGAGACTTGCTGCACAGCACATAATCTAAGACTAATAATAAACTGGTTAAAAATGTGCTGTTATTTAACAAAGGAAAATAATCGTTGATATGGTGAAGATGTTTATTTAGCATGTATGGAAGGAGTCTCCAGTGTCAGCGCTTTGTAACGGTCAGTCATGCTGCGTTCGACTCAAAGTTGCAACTTGTAATTCTCAATCTCCAGCCAATAAATACCAAAGAAAATTCAATTCAATTCAATTTTATTTGTATAGCGCTTTTAACAATGGACACTGTCACAAAGCAGCTTTACAGCAATAAATGGATTCAAAATATATTGTAAATATGTGAATTCATCCCTAATGAGCAAGCCAGAGGCGACAGTGGCAAGGAAAAACTCCCTGAGACTAAATCTATAACACTGATTATACAGCGCACTGTTTGAGGAGGTAAATATACATCGCTCGTCACAGTTAGCTGGCTAGTTTCTTTTGCTAACAAAAGACACACATGGAGGCGTCCATGTTTTATTGACCACTCTGCAAGTTGAACATGCACCGAGGTGGAAAATGACGTCATTCCAACTGGCAAATGATCACTTACAAGGCAAGTCAAACGCAGCATAGGGTTTTTCCCCCATAGGAAAGTCTTCAGGATAGAGGTGTTTACACCTTTCTCTGTAAACTTGAGGCTCGTGAGGGAACGACAGTTTATAGCTGCTATGTAAGTGATTACAAGACATGACTTATAGTTACAACATTAAAAGTAACTATAAATTGATTTAAAAGAAAGTTATTAGCATGGTACAAGAGCAAAATTTGTGATATACTGTTATTGAGAATAATCAACTTCCGGGTCATAACTGTAACTCTGCTTCAAGTAGTGGATTATTTTCCTATAATAGGTCAACACTGGTCAATAGCCTTTGACCAATCAGATTTGAGAATTCAGCAGCACTGTGAAATAAGTCATTGTAACGCATACTTATCAGTGATACAATAGTCTAAACATTTTAAATTTGTTTTCTTAAATCATACTAACCACTCATTTTCTAGACATTAAAGGTCAACTCTAAATGATCAGGTAATAATAATTTGATGTTAGATTCACATTAGGTTTAGCCTAAACATGAGATTAAATTGTACGAGTATAGTTGTGAGGGTAAAAGTGGATACTAAAAAAAAATACGACCAACCTTATTAGCTATCTGTTCATATCCAAAGCATTTCCAACATCAAACCTCTTTCTCAGATATTATAATAATATAATATATTATTTTCAAAGCTACAACAGTTAAACATCCAATGAACTCTTGAGGAACCTCATTACAGATTTAGATTATCAGAGGCGGTCTAGGCTTTTTTTTCTTTTTATAAAATTGTACAACAGAACTGGCATTTGTTTGTAGCCCTTGTGTTTGAGATAAATTGATCAACCTAATTTTAATTAAACGCACAAAAAATGTACTACCCTGTACATTTCATTTTTGGCTGAGAAAAACCTTTTTAATCTTTTACCTAGAAAGGTGCATGTAATGGATCTTTAAAACTTGATTATGGTCCATCTATGTACCATAACTCGTTTTTAAAGGTACAATACATTGTAT
The DNA here is from genome assembly GCA_022985145.1 of Pangasius djambal. NCBI lineage: Eukaryota > Metazoa > Chordata > Actinopteri > Siluriformes > Pangasiidae > Pangasius > Pangasius djambal. The sequence continues at coordinate 3,753,929 of CM040982.1, read as the reverse complement.
TTCCAGGTGAAAGATACATATTAAAGGTCACATCTCCAAAATATATGGAAACTGCTACATCCTGATAATATAGCGGCAGAATGTAGCCTATGTGCTGAAAAAACGTAAAACAAAAATATTTAACTTAATCTAATTAAACAGTCTAACTTGAGTCAGGCCAGTTTATCTAAAATGGAAGTATGATATAACAGAAATTAGAAATTGGCAATTTGTGTAGTACATAATGAACACTGTGGTCTATTAAATATGAAGTGGGACACATTTCTGCAGCATGGACCTCACTAATATTTTCATCCTGCTCTTCAGGGCACCACCCCAGCGACAAGGAAAGGTACAGTTCAGTACTATTTCGCAAATCGTATGCTCATACAGATAGCAGTAGACCTGTTAAATTTGTTTCAGTCTAAAAACTATAGATCAGGTTTAACAAAAATTTCTGAGAGTTGCTACAAACATTTGTGTATTCTTTACATGCCAAATTCAGTCCATGAAGGCCTTGGACATTAGACTGTGTTACAGAGAGGTGGTTCAGTGAACTCACTCCTGAAGTCTGACCCTCCTGCGATGTTTGATTCCGACATTTTGCCTTCGTTCGTCATCCACCGGCGCCGGAGCGTTGTGGATTAGAGCTCTATTTCTGGAAATTCACCTCCGCGTGTAATCGCGTCATTACGGTAACAGGCAAACAAGCCATGTCGCGGCTTTTACCCTACTTATGGTAGACGATTTTTTATTCTTTTTTTATAGGAGTGGGGAAAATGTATGAATAATAAATGCAAGCGTGTAGAGTCATCCAGTCACATCCAATCCGAGTGTCTGCGGCTCGGTAGCGCTCTAATGGCGGATCTTCACAATGGAAATGTAGCCTAAAGACAACAATAGTCGCTAATGGCACCTCAGCATTAATACTTTCATTAATACTGCTCAAATATATTAAATTGGTTTAAAACAAAAACTATTTACACGTATTAGGACTAAAAATAGAAAGTTTACCTGCCTAATAATAAACAATAATTTGGACAAAAAAGCGACTTTAAGAGGCAAAGCTTGCTATAATAATGATTTCTCCCAAAAGGATTAGGTTAGAAACGTGCTGTAGGTATACATGGTAGATAAACATGTGCATTATACGAGCAAAAAATGCGTTAAATGCTTTACGCGGTGACGTCATTTCCTGCAGAGCCTTTGTTTCTCTTGCAACTTTGGCTGTATCAAAGAAAAAAAATTAATTATTTATAAGTTGTATACATGTGTACTTTTATCCCACTATCCTTGATATTTGTACAATTTACAGTTTAGCTTTTACATTAACATAAAAAGCTTATGAAGCTAGGTGCTTCTATAATCGTCCTGCCTTACAAATGTAATTCCTCTTTATAGACAACAGCTGTTAGGGTTAGTGTAGGTTTTGTCATACTCCTCTGCTTTTTAATATTTTACTACGATAACTAACACAAATTGATGATCGACACATTAGGTGTGTTCACTCCACTTTACGCAGGCCTGTGCAGCTTTTAATCGTCGCCTGATTGTTTTTCCGATTTGTGTGTCTAAGCCACCGGCGCACAGTGATGACGTACGGTGTGAGAATCTCGCGTTGTATTTATTAAAGTGTTAGAAAACTTCAGAGTTACAGCTTTACCTCAGGCTGTTACAAAGCATTGATACTGGAGACTCCTTACAAAAATGCTAAATAAATATTTCCACACCAAAATTTCACCATATCAACGAATACACACATTTTTAACCGGTTTATGTTGACAAGCCACCCTGCACCAGTCCCTGTGTGAGCTGTTACTATAGAAACAGGAAAGTATGAGAACAAACTCATTAATATAAACCTTTCAGCAGGAAATATTACAGAGAATTAATCAACACCTTCTGACCAATCAGAATTGAGAATTTATCAGTCTAAGAAAAATAAAGTGGTAGCACCAGAGGTAGACTTTTATCTTGAATTTTTTTTAAAAACATACATGCATGCCAATTGCCGGTTATGTCGTGATTTAAAAAAAAAATCCAAATTTTTTCCAATTTTCTTTTCAGGCACTTTACTAATTACAACTTGCATGATTTAAATCACATAAAATAGACCAAAGACTGGAACTAATTGCTATAATTTTAGCTGTCACCCACTGTCAATCCTTTCATCAAGAGCACTGTCTATTAATGTCAGCTAACACTTACGCTGTTATCGCCGAGCTGTGAAAGCGATCACGCATCATTCAAGTGTCCAACAGCAAAAGCACCAGTTGGCAGCAGTTCTTTATAATGTGAAGGATAAAAGCAATCAAATGGAAGAAATGAATGCAACACTATTGATGTGTTCTATGTTACAACAGGAATAAAAAGTCAAATCAAACAACACTGCCACACAATAAAAGTTTATTTCAACGAATGAAACGTATCGGCCATGTTTACACAAAGATACGCAATTCTTTCTTCTTCTTCCAAACAAGATAAGCACCAATAACTGTTCTTAATAATTATGCTAACATTTAAAAATGGTACAACAGTATAATGACTGATTAAGTGATGCGCATGGACACACAGAGCAACTTTATATAGTGCACAGAGCACTGATAACTGATAACATCTCCCAAAACTGAACTAATCAATCTTTAATATAGTGTCATCATCCAACATCCTTCTCCTTTAAAAAGCAATTAACAGTATTAATATGTTATTTAAATGTACATTTTAATGAAACACACTCGTTATTTCTTTTTCTAACAATTTTTGGAATAACCAACAGACCGTATAAAAGAAAGTCCTGGCTGGCTATCGGTCTTTGCTGGCGCGCAGGTCTGTTGAATGTGGGTCGTGTTGAATCGTCTGATGTAGCATAAGAGCCAGGAGACCTGCACGATTCGTCATTGCTATCCGGACGTTGCGCTCCTGTTCAAACAACTCATCTAATTTGTACCACTGGAAGACAGAGAGAGAGAGAGAGAGAGAGAGAGAGAGAGAGCGAGCATGTGTAAACACACTAGTGTGAACTTTAAGTCGCTTATCATTGATTCAAAGCACTACGGATTATCCAAGACAAAAGATTCAACTAACCACTCGCACTCTCTCCAGGTCCACCTCGGCCCGGCGGAGTTTCTCCCAGCAGTAGTGTTTGTTGCACTTGCGTTTCGACACTCGGCAGTACTCGCCCGTGGGCTCAAAGACGTCACGCACCAAAGGACATCCACACACCTCATCTGCTGGAACCTACAAACAGCACATCCACAATTAGGCTGGATTAGTAAGACTGGTTTATAAAGTGGTGTTAGAACTTTTATTAATAGCCTAAAAGTAGAATTACTGAAGGAGTGTGTAAAATCCCACCTTTGGATCTCGGGAATGCTCAGGACAGAGAACCTGAAGCCTTTTACAGTATGTTTTGCTTTGAGGATTGTATACGTCACAGAACAACCTCGTTGCACTAGGGGGGGAAAAAAACGACAAATAAACAATTTCATTTCATTTTGCAATAACAGTTTATTTCTATTTTAATTAATTTATTTTTATTTTAAATTTCTTTTTTACATTAACAGTTTAGCCACAGTTTGGCCTCTTTATCCCAAACTTCGTTGATTCTATCAAAGACGTGTTTGGTGGTTGCTTCTTTATATTTGCAAAGGAGCGCCAAGGTTAATATGTAAATAAATAAAGGGTAATAAATAAATAAAGATTATAGGTACAAGCATTGTGCCTACTGCACCTATTTTATAACAGCTTGCAAGTTCCTTTTGCACTTCCTTTAAGAAAAGAACCTCAGGCAAGGCCTCTGTGTATAAGTGCAAACAATAAAAGCTCAAGGTTTGAATGCCAAATTGAATTTACTTGTTAAATGTTTTGAAATATCTCTATACAAATATTCATTTACAAATGGCATTACTGAGCCAAATGATGTTTGACGTGTGTGAAGATTTAGACATTACTGGCATTTGGCTCATAGATCCGGTCCAAACAAAAGCAGCTGAGTTCAGACAGCAAACATGCCTTAGCTAATGGACTACACTCGGGGTACGAGGGAAATGAGGTAAACTATTCCTTTAACACAAAGTTAATTATGTTTACTTACCCCTCTATGCGTGTGGGATACATAGAGCCAAATGATGTCTGACTCTCATACTGTTCCAAGACAAGAGGAATACGGTTTTAATATTGTGTTAATATATTTGAAATGGAGTATTATAATATCCGCAGGATTATAATACACATACAGAACGACAGTTCAGCTCACCTTGGAGTAACATCTCTCCATGTGACGAAGCGCCACCTTGGGGTTGACCGGGTGACTGCAGGAGACGCAGAAAATCTGAAGGTCTGTGTCATCATCTCCTTCGTTTACCTGCCGGGGCGAGAGATGGATCTCAGAGCAGCATAACACGCCTAAGCGCCGACCCCGAAGAATCACGGATGCATCAGCAGAACACAGTAACACATTTAAAAAGTTCTATGCATTAACATCTGCTTCTACTGACTATAGAATTGTGGTCATTATGACAACTTTGCTGCCATTAAAAATGTTCTCCATCACAGAGAACATATATAAGCAATAAGCAGTAATCACGGTAACCACAGTACCTCTTCGTCATGTTGCACGACCTGCTGCTTTGCCTTAGCGATGATGCCCTCCAGCTCATGGAAACGTTTCTCCATATCCGTGAGCCGTGTCCGGGCTAATTGCTGCTCGCGCCGGATGCGTTCCAGAAGCTTCTTTCCCTGCTCCTCGGCAATGCAGGGGCTCTGCTGCCACTGCTGGATACGCTGAGGGAGGATCTCATAGATCCGGCTGATGGAGGGGAAAAGAAACAGCTAGTTATATCAGTAATACAAGGCACTTTTAGGATAAAATACACAGCACACTGTATTATTCGCCAGATCTGTAAGGAAGAAGCACACCACTCAGGTCTTACTTGGCAGCGAGCTTCATGCCGCAGTCATCAGAGCAGTACTTGGAGTTGGGACGCGCCGATTCAACGCAGCCTGGCCCGAGGCACTGTCTGACTTCCCCGCTGTCTCGAGCTTCTGTCCTCTCACTGTGCCTCACCTTGTCCCTGTGCTTCTGCTTCGGTTTGTGTTTACGGGGCTTATTCTCCTCTTTCTGACGAATGACACGGGGAAAATTTAGCAAAAAGAGGCAAGAAGTAAAGTAACATCTGGCATAGAAAGAAATTGTTTTTCCCATCCTCAAATCTGATTTGTCAGAAGGCGTTGATTAACCTTCTATAGCAGCAGCTCTGACAGTAGTGCCAGCTGCAAGGTTTATATTAATGTATTTGTTCTAATACGTGTTATCGTTTCTATAGTAACAACTTACAAGGGGACTTGTATGGAAAACGTGACAAACAGATTTTTAAAAAGCCTGTACATTTTCTGTGAGGAGATGTTTATGTAGAATTTTTGGAAGGAGTCTCCAGTGTCAGCGCTTTGAAACAGTCAGAGCAGTAAAGCTGTTGCAGGAAAGACTTTGTGACAGAGGTTTCTCTGTAACATGAAAAGCTGCATTTTTTGTCTTGTGAGGCTGGTGAGTGAAGGACTAGTTATAGCTCCTATAACATAAGCGATAACAGGAACTATAAACAGATAAAAAGTGTGATGAATTTTTCATTAAATAAAGAACTGTAATCTTTGGCAAACTGCTGTGTTATAAGAGGAATAAATTTCTTCAGGGAAGTGCTGTTATATGGAAAATATTATCAGCTTATCCTGATTGTTTTATTCCTTATATAATAACTGATTTAAGTTTTTACAAGCTTTGTCTCTTGTACTTGAAACAATTGTTAAAGTGTTGTTTTTTTTTTGTCAGTCAGCAGGTAACGTCTAGGCTTTTTGCAGCTTCTAAACTCCCCTCTCTTTGTTGACATTGATGGTGATTTTTTGTAATTGTGTAGGGAAATAACCTTTTTCTCAGATCGTTTCTCTCTCCTCTTCACATGCTTGACCTTCACGGCTCTCTTTCGCATGGTGGGATCAAGGTAGGAGCCATCATCTTCATCACTGTTCCATCCCTGATAGAGAAAATTCACACATATTTCATGACTAACATAAATCTGTATAATCTGTACAGTCTGAAATCATATACAAGTCCTCAATAGCTGTAGGTATATGGAGTATACAGAGCATCGCTAATCAGTAAGTTTAAAAAAAACTTAGCAGTGAGTGTTTAAAAAACACTAATCATTAAGTTTAAAAAGATATACTGTAAAGAAAGCAACAGTAGGTCATGAGTCATTTTTAAAACACTCGAGTGCCTAGACTTCAGCGTGTGGTGTTGATGTGTGGAAGTGATGTACATGGTCTGCGTATTTGCCGGAGCAGTATTGCTGGTAGAGCTCCAGCTCGTTCTCACTGTACTCGTCTGACAGGGGGTAGTCGGGCTGGAACCGCTCTCGGCCTTTAGACATGGAGTACTCCTCCTCCTTCACCCGCAGCATTTTCTACGGCACAAGCAACACGCGCAAGATAAATCCTACTAAACTACAAGAACCGACAGCGAGGGCACAATGACAGGGATTAGTAGTCAAGAACGAACACGTAAAAATCAACTGCCACGCTTGACATTATTATATCTTTCACATCATCAGCAACTCGCTTCAGAGTTATTTCCATTTTAACTTTAATTCCCAGAGGAAAACCAAGGACATATTTCTGTCTGGGTTTCTGTTCTGTACTAATCAGCACCAGTTAACAGAACAGTCAGCAAGAGTATTAACTACAGTATTTTAACTCTGATGGAAGTCTTTAAGCTGGTGAATTGTCCTGGAGTGACGCTGACATCATAAAATATATCACAGCCTGGGAAAACCTTTTTGACATTTTCTACTATATATAGCTCTGAAAAGGAAAAAAATAAAAATAAAAAATAAAAATAAAAAAACTTTCCCTGAACTGAAATTTGTACCTCAACAAGTAAAGTCATAGATTTTAAAATGTGGTTAACCCCAAAAAGTGAAAAGCAAGAAATTTAAAGATTTCATTATGAATGTGGCGCAGGAGCATCACAGACATTTTTAGCAGCGGGTATCTGATTATAAACTGAAATAATTAGGCTTATGTCAGTTTAATTTAAGGTACATAGCCATCGAACAACCTGATCAAAGTGTGACGTTCACTGTCTGAGGAAATCCCACTTAGCTAGCAAGATGTGGGAGCTCTTGTTAAACTGGTTCCTTATACAACATGTTCTTTGCAGCATTACAGGCTAAAAAAGGTTAAAAATTAATAAAAACATTTCCATGTCATCCTGGTTTCTCAAAGCTTGTTACTTTTTTTTAGCTGTTTGTTTGAATTTAACCACAGAAACACGCCCATAACTTTGCGACGCAAATGTGAAACCGGCTGAGGTCAGTCTGAGGTGTGTGTGTGTGTTTAAAAACCTGAGACGCACACTCACCCGGGCGCGCACTTCACACTGCCTGAGCCTGCACTTCTGCCTGATCTTGTTGGGCCCGCCGAACTTCTTCATGTCCTTACAGAAGTCACACTGAGCGCAGTCCTCCGTCCGCATGCAGGGCTCACACTCCCCGCACATGCGTGCCGAGCGCTTAATCTGCCAGCACATAAAATAAACCACATTTCATTCTTACAAAATGCTAATAAACAAATCATCTTCACAGGTGGTGTAAGACTTCATGGCTTTACCCGTGACCCACGTCGACGATCATTCTTAAAATCAGGCGTGTCATGCTCAAGCTGCCTCTCCATTTCGTCTCCGTCTGACTCTCTGTCCCGACTCTTCTTGGAACGATATTTTATCTCTAAAGAGTCATCATTACCTAGGACAGAGGATAAAGTTAGCTAAGCAAAAACAATCTTTTCAAACAATAATTAGAAGAAGCAAGCTCCTTTCGGTTACGCCAAGATGCAAAAGTCTAAAACGAGCTCCACCAGCAGATACTCACTGCGACATTTTTCACAGTACCACACCCTAATGGATTTTGCCATCTTCTCGGATATATTAATGCAGTCGCCATGAAACCACTCATTGCAGTTGTCACAACCGCTGTATGATAAAAGAGTGAATCACAAAATAGTGCATCATGAGCATCAAAACAGCTACTTACTTAGCTACTAGGGATCTACCAATCTGATGCTGAGTATTGGTATTGGTACCGGTATTGGAGCCAATACTGGCCCGAAACAGTGGATTGGTATTGGATCAGATTTGACAGTTTTCGAACTGATCCACTGATGCAATTTGTCCTGTTTTTTAAAAATGTAATTAATAATAATAGTAATAATAAAAATAACAACAATGCTTTAATTATATATGCCCTTTCTCCACCAAAATGGATATTAAAAATAAAAATAATGATTATTTGTGTACATGAACCGAGAACCGAGAACCGAAACTGTTTTGCATCACTTTGCAACCACTTTCCTTATTGCTTGTCAAGACTCCGAACACTGATTGTGTCATATTGAAGATGAAACGGACAGGATCAATGCACCCATGTCCATACACTGGATTCAGAAACGAGACAAGCTGTGTTTAGTTTAAACGTTACATCTTACATCATGAAGCAGTTGATGTCTGGTTTGCGACAGATGCAGTAAACTGGAGCGTTGCCCTGGTTCATGCTCATCTCTGGTCCTGAATGCAATTCAAATTCTGAAGTCTCACTGTCCTGGTGGAAGAAAAGTGAAAGACCAGGGTTAGAGAATGAGCCAGAAAGGATTAATAAAAATAAATAAATAAAGAAATAAAAAGGCATTGCAAAGCTGTGTGCATCTGGATTAGCAGCTGCACAGAAATTCGAATGAGACTGAATGAGATTTAAAGTTTAATGCAATTAAACTTTGAATGAGCGCTATTATATTTTGATACTGATTATTTTGTTGTTGTTGTTACTCCTTTCCCATGATGAATGATTTATTTAGAAGCTAAATGACATCAGAAAGTATAATTTGTACTGTTTTTAAATGCTGGTCTGTTGCTTTGCTGGCACTCTGTATTCAAACCTATACACCGTGACACATACAGTAGTGTGTATCGTAACACTTGATAGCTTTGCTACATCACACACACATTAAATAAAATGTCAGGTGCTATATGTAACTAAAACTGTGCTATACGAATATTAGTATGTTTATTATCCTTGTCATTATCCTTCACATTGCTGCAGCATTCCGGCTCACTGTTTTTAAACTACGATGGCTGCAGTTCGGGTCTAACAACAAAACCGTTACTCACCATTTCTACTTTAGTAAAGGTCTAAAATCCCAAATAAACCACCGAACAAACAAAATAAAGTTTTAAAAAAGCTTTTAAAAAATGAAATACCAGATTTTTTTTTTATATAAAATACTTTATGGATTATATGATTCATCCAGGCCTTAGTCCATTGTGTTTACACAACAGATCGCTAAGAAAAAAATCCATCGACTTCCGCTTCCGGAGTTCTTCTTCTTCTTCTTCTTCTTCGTCTTCTTCTTCGGTGTTACCCGATGATGCATCAGTGCCAATACCGCCACCTACTGTCGCGTTAATAGTTTCAGGCTTTTCTTTCACTTTTTTTTCTTCTTCTTTTGGTTACCATAGTGTCTTTATTATAGCGTTATTTTAATTTTTAAAATCTTGGACAGACATTAAAATTACATGAGAATTAAACAACAACAACAATAATAATAATAATAATTTTGTACATGTGTACAAAACTTGGCTCACAGTTAATCAATAAAGCTATTCAAAAAGAAATCCAAGCAAAACATTTAAATAATTGAATTCATCACATTTTCATCAAACTGTCAGTGTTTTAAAGGACAGTCTAATCTCTGTTATAGCAAAAAATCAAGCGGTTTCCTTAGATTGTTTCCCCCAATGTCTCTGGACCTTGTAAAAAGCAGAGCGCTACAACTGTAAAACCTGATGGATGAGACAATTAGTTAACATTATTGGATTAAAGAGAAGATGAAAATGCTGGTCTTTATAAAAACATTTTTTTAAAAGGTTTTAGACACAAACACTATGGGAAGGACGAATGCTATTAGAATCCGGTTGCTGTAAGTACACGTCAGCAAACTGGAAATTAATTGAAATGGATTAGCTACACTGCCTACGGTTTTAAAAGGAAAAAAAACATACAGGGATCATCAGACTTAACTGCAAAGTGCTTAAAATGATGTCTTTTCTGTAGATTAAAAAAATCCTTAAACTTCCTTGACTGCAAATAAACAGAATATGGCACGGTGCATAGATTAGGAATACTGAAACATTTCACCTTTAATTTTATCAAAGAAACATTTTCAGCATAAATTTCTATAAGATGGTAACAGGAAGATTTTGCTGAATATTAATGAACAATTTTAAATATCCCTTCTTCCCTGGCAAGTAAGGGCAGTTTTAGCGTTGCCAGACTCTAGTGGTGTGAATAAAATATCTGAATGCATATTTATGCTCTCCTTTCAAATCCTTTTTTTTATTTTATCTTTTTACCAGAATGCAGGCAGAAATAAAAAGGAAACTCTCCTCTCTAAAGAAGAAAAACATTCAGATCAGTTCCCTTCATCTTCTGATGAGGTTTGCAGAATAAAGCAACTCATCACAGCAAGAACCTCTAGAACGATTTCATGAAAAGCAGTACAGCTGCTCTCTTTCACAGCTGTCACTACAACTCAGATTATTTTCGGCAATGTAAAACACTGAGAGGTGATTCACGAACAGAAAGCTGAAGTTTAAACAGAACACCAAACAAGCTGAAACGTTCAAGCTTTTCCAAAGCACTCATTAGCAGGAAGGATGTCCTCCAACACACAAGGTCTAATTACAGAACCATAAAGGATCTTAAAACTAAAAAAAAATGAGAGAAAGAATCCTCTCAGCACTGATATTGAAACTAAACGGAAACTGTTCCAGAGGGCCGAATCTTTTGCATCTGGTTCGTCATGTAGGTTTGTCTCAGGTTTTATGCCACTGTTCCTCTTGTCTTCTTAGAGGTCTTTATTTTAGACACTCCTTTAGTGCAGCAACAATTTCATCCAAAATGACATTTCTGTTCTCTTTTGTAATCTGTGAGGTTAAAAAAGGCAAAAATGCAGAATATCAGTCAACCGAATGCAAATTAATTCATTAATAAAATAGGCTAATTGTATTAGTGATATATAAAATACTATATGTGTGAGTAAACAAACTATTAAAGCAAAGTAATTACTCTTGTTTTAAAACACAGTCATAGGTAATAGGTTTGAAGAGTATCATTATCTACCCTTAAACATCCATCAGTGAGTTTAGAATAAATAAGTTATCTTGCTATTTTTTTCAGTACAATGAAATCAAAATTGTTTAAGATAGTTTCGGCTTAAAAAAAAAAAACAATGGAATATGTATTTTAATAGACAAAAACAGCAATATTTTGCATATGCTTACCGTAAAGACCTTGACATCCTTCCTTGCTCGGATCTCCTCCACTAAGCCCAGGGGTTTTCCTTTAGGAAGAGGGATTGTTCCCAAGATAGTGCAGTCCATGGTGTCCAGAGCCTGTCTCACCGCTCGGATAAATGCCTGACTGAAGAGCTCCATCTTCCCAATCTCATCTATAACAAACACCTTCCTGCTTCCATCGCTCGCCTGTGAGGAACAACACAGGAAGGACTAGCATGCACTAGCCAGAAGATTCATTCTGACTTAAAGTTCATCTTAACCAAGTGCAACACTGAATGTTAATCCATGGAAGGAAAACAGGATCATGATTCAGTAGTATAAGATGAATTCATCAGATATAGCTGCAAACAAGTAAGATGCATCTGATTACCATGGCAATACAGTGACTTTAACACGAAGAGGGTTTTACAATAGGATCTTTTGTTTTAAGGAATTCTTCCTACAGTATTGTAACTGTTCAGGATGCACAGGATAGACAAATGGGAACACATCAGGGTCCTGGAAAGCCAGAGTCGAACAGAGTTTAGTCAATTTTCTTGGCGCAACCGCACATTACCTGGTGAGCTGAATCAAACATCTTTGAGCAGCAAATCAACCAACTGTGGTGGACTGGAATTGAGAACACCAGCAGTGGAGATTTATTTGGCTCGGTGTGTCAGTAAATCAGACAGAGTTTTCTCCCAGCAGAGTGGTACAGCATGGTGTAGTGACAAATCTGTGATCAGCAGTTACAGTTACTTCAATTTCTATTGCCAGGTGACCCGCAGTTTGAAAAAGCTGCTCTCGAGAAGAGAAAATACAGTTTGGGACCTTTATTTCTAAATGTGTATGACAAAGAGGTTAGAGATAAGTCTTTTTTTTTTTAAAGTGAAGATTTACTTACATTTCGGAAAAGCGGCAGCGCAAGAGTCTCAAACGAGGGCAGATCGACAACATACTGGCCCACAGTATATTCACGTCTGCCAGAAGGGGCTGTAGTTCTACGATTAAAGAGAGATAAGTTTTAGTTAGGAGTTAGGAGTGCTACACAGGACTACCACCAGCCTACACAGATGGTTCATTTAGAAGGCGATACGATATAAATACCCGACTCTGGCCAGGATTCCTCTCTGGCCGCTTACTGTGACTACATCAAATCCCACTCTCCTCCCGCCTTCTCTGACCTCCTCTGTGCAGAAACCGTGGATGCTCACACCTGTTGAGCTTATCGCCTCCCATACCTTCTGGACTAGTGTGGTTTTCCCCACTCCTGAGCAGGAAAATAGAAAAAAACCCATCATTTTTAAATACTTTAGTTTGCAGCTAATGTAAGTCCTCATGAAATGGCTTGAGAGCAGTGAACTGATTCTGTATGTTGACATATTTCCTACTCAAACAGGAAGTCAGAGTGACGGCGTGCCGAAATGCTTGACAAACAAGAGTTAAATAAGATTTCTCATTGCTATCTTCACCCATGCCATGACTTTAATGAGAATGATATCCAAGACAACGAGATGCCGTATGTTTTCGGAGTTATGCTGAGGTTGATAATGGTGACAAACAGCCAGAGGGTCATCACCGGGAGGCATCTGACACATCTGAACAGGTAAGCTAAAAATGAAATTGAAATATTATGCTACCTGATAAAATAAAATAAAAACTCACACAAATTCCACCCACTTCCAAATGAATAAACTCCAAACATTCTTCCCAACCAAGGGATATTTGGAAAAGGGAATAGTGTGCGGGAAAACATATAGGCAAAACCACACAGATGACCCATGTTTTTTCTTAAGGAGCTTCTAGAGTAGAGCAAGACACGCCCCCTGGGGGTGGGACATATGCCTTCTAGAGAGCATTTAATTGGATGAACACAACACTAGTACAAGATGAATCATCAAAAAATTTTAACTGTTGTCCTGGAAGTGACAAACTATAAAATTAAAATATATATTTTGGATTTTTTTTCTAGATATACTATCATACTGGTGTCCATAACACTAAAAGACAAATACTAAAAGCTCTGAAGCACCAGTTTTCATTTTAAGGGCACTTTAACTGCTGCTCCATGTATTTTAAGGTGAAAAGCATGACATCCTCATCATCATGTGTGAACACTACTAGTGCTGTAAAGTTGTAATGTAGCTCTCACATGCTTGCTAACAATCAATTCAAGTGCACAGACGCTATTCTGTTTATGTATTTCTCTCTGCAAGTATAGGCTGTTTCTGAAGAAATACAAATACAGCAGCTAACAACATTAAAACACTGACAGCTATTTGACATGCACTGAGTAAATGTGTTTAAAAGGATTTTTTTTTTACAAAAATGCAAAATACAGTGTCGTAAAAATCAAACTGATTAGGAAGCTACCTGGAGAACCTGTCAGGAAAACGTGTCTAATCATGCTAAATTAAGTTTTTTAGCTGTAGACGAACACCACACCAGACATTTTCTCATGCAGGAGACCCAGGGGTTCAACTTCCGGTGTTGCGATTAGCGCGCATGCGCAGATTAAACCACCGGCGCTCGTAAAAAGAAGCAGCATAGAAAAACAAGTGCTTTTAACTTTTTGTAGAGGAAAAATACTTCCATACTGTTATAATTCCACTCAAAGCAACAAGAAATTACAATTTAAAAAAAAAAGTAATAAAAAAAAGAAAGAAAGAAGGGAAAAAAAAGAAAAAATTAATATGAGTCCAAAAATGTTGTCACAAAAATAACACACAAACAGACACATATATTCTCAGGGAGACAAAAATAATTTTATAACTACATATGTTGTATTTTTTTTATATCTTAAAAAATAAATAAATAAATAAACAATGTAAACACGCCACCTATGGCTATAAAGCATTAGTTGCCATAGCAACTGCACCTCTGGGGCTAAATTAAAGAAAATTCTTAATAAACAAAACTTAGGTCCAACAGTAAGTCCGAAATTAAGATGTAACAAGTGCAAGATAGGACTTTTCACAAATTTATAATCACATAAGAAACAAAAAAAACCTATCTTATTTATCTTAGCAATAATATTTTAGATGATATTTTATCTTAAATTAGGAAATCCTAAACTAGTCAATCTATTGTCATACCTGTTACTTAGCAACTGATGTTACGCACGCGCAACTAAACGCCACAAGTTATGATGTCCTGTTGTAATATAAATATGTAAATAAATAAATAAACTTATGTGGAATGATATGAAAGGAGAAAACTGGACTTTTTCAGAACTTTGAGTTTACAGATCTGGTTTATTAAACCTTTCTGAAATAACGAAATGGCTAAAATCAAATAAAAAAAAAAAAATCAAATCATGCTAGGTTTATTATTATTTTAAACTAACTTAGTCTGTTAATAAAATAGCCAAACAATAATAATAATAATAATAATAATAATAATAATAATAATAATAATAATAATAATAAGTAAATAAAAGCCTTGGTGTGGATGTGGATTCAGCTGGAGAGGACGGAAGCGCGCGCTACAGCTGGCCATGTGTTGCCAGATTCTGCGGTTTTCATAATGTCGGACTAGTTTTAGTTGGGCTGAGAAGAACATGTGCCTGGGGCAGATGTACAGTATTTGATCTGGTTTTCCATGATTTGCATAGGAATAGATTTGTGCATGAGGAAAGGAGCAAATTCACAATTCCCCTATTTTTAAATAATGCTTTACTATATTAAATACACCACATGGCTAAAGGTTTGTGGACACCTGAACATTCACACCTGTATATGTTTTCTAAACATCTCATTCCAGATTTATTCCCCTTTGCTGTTATAATAAGTTCCACTCTTCTGGGAAGGCTTTCCACTAGATTTCGGAGTGTGGCTGTGGGGATTTATGTTCATTCAGTTACAAGAGCATTAGTGAGATCAGACACTGATGTTGGGCGAGAAGGTCTGGGGTGCAATCGGTGTTCCAGTTCATCCCAAAGGTGTTCAGTAGTTTGGACCACTTAGTTCCAGTGAAAGGAAATCTTAATACTTCAGCATACAAAGACATCCTATACACTTGTGTGCTTCCAGCTTTGTGGCAACAGTCTGGGGAAGAACCACATATCTGTGATGGTCAGGTGTCCACATAGTGTAGCTTTCATTGATACCTGCCCATGATATTTTCTAACAAGCTCAGTCGGTTCTACTTCCCAAAATATAACCAAATTAGTAAACTACATCAACCCTGGCATTTGAATGAATAAAGCATTTACATGAATGAATGAATGTGGTAATGTATGAGCAACATACTCTTATGTTAAAGAATGTGGACTTTCTTTGTCCTGAGAGCTTCATATCTGACCACTTTCCCCTTCCTATATTAACGTAAAAACTTTCTCCTCATGTGACTTTTTTTTGTTGGGATCCCAGGATCCCAGTCCTGATCCACTTTTTTATCCAGCTGCATGAAAAGAAAATTTCAGTACAAATAACAAATACACCTAATGTATTTTTGTTGTTAGTGTAGGCATGTGCTACTTGTTTGTGTGTGGCTGTATATGCTGTTTGTGTTTGTAGCATTCGTTGTGCCCGCTAAAGCCCAGTGGGTTTTTTTTTTTTACCCCTAACTGTTTTCCTTTAGTGAACCAGGTCTGTGGCTAACCACCACCAAGCTTGTGTTTGTGCTCTGAATGTGAGTTGCCAATAAAAGAGAAAGCGCATTGTTTTAACAATGCTTCCTGGTCGAGCTTCATCCTCGCAGACACCACAGTATGATGAATGGGGTGCCATGAGCTGTACATTGCTTTTATAGTTGAAATGTAACCTACCGCTGATCATTTGTGTGGGTTTAAAAAAAAAAAAAAAAAAAAAAACACAATCCATTTTGTTGCTTCGTCATGCAGCACAAATGTAATAACTTCACAACCAATCATTTTCCAAAATTCTGATAGACATCAGTATTATCATTGTCCCACCCACTATAAAGGCTGACTGACATCAATGTTATGCTCTCGTGTTGGCAGAACCTAGCCTTGCCCCGCCCATCTGTGCAATGATTTCAATATGCAACATCTCATGACCCAATGAGACTTTCACACCAATCTGGCAACACAGAGCTCGCGCTCCCACAGAGCTGCACGAGCGTGTGGGAATTTAAACTGTAACGAAATTAACCGTCACTTTAACTTAAAAACTGGGACATTTAAGAGTGTAAGACTGGCTCTGTTCAAGCCTAGGTAAGATAAATGTTTCATTTTCTACATGTCTACATTTTTCTACATTTTTTTTTATTTTTCTTTTACGTTTTAATCAGGTCCTTACTGTCAAAAACTACTGTCATATCATTTTTAAATGATTCAAACAAACATTTAATTTGGTTAATTCTTGGAGTTGGTCACAGTCACAGTCAAGTCTGAAAAACAAAAAAAAAATATATATATATATTTAACAAAATGTGCCAACTCCCAGGCTGTTGTTCTCTGAAAACGTTAAGTTGCTAGTTTACACACAGTGATACAACGCAGGAAAAGCACTTAAGCAAACTTTCTGAGGTACTTAGTTGTTTTTCTTAAATCTTACAAAGCCAGTGAAAGATGATACTCTCTCTCTCTCTCTCTCTCTCTCTCTCTGTGTGTGTGTGTGTGTGTGTGTGTGTGTGTGTGTGTGTGTGTGAGCATGTTTTAATATGTTGGTGGGGACCAAATGTCCCAGAGAAGAATAGGACTATCTGACAGTTTTTACCTTATGGGGACATTTGGCTGCCCCCCACAACAACAACAACAACAACAACAGCAACAACAACAAAGTTTTTAAAAAACTAAAAGAGATGAAAAACTAGAGGTTTTCTTTTGGTTACTGAGGTTAAGATTACTGAGGCTAATGATTAAGGTCCTCACAAGGCTAGTAAGATGTAAAAGTGTGTGTGTGTGTGTGTGTGTGTGTGAAAACTTAACTTGGTTTTATATGGGTTGTAAATATGGGAAATTTTCCTCCTTGTGAATCCCAGACTCTGTTATGAATGAGTTGGTCTCTCCTTACTGTACTATTTTAGGTGATGTAGAGTTGCTATAAATGATGAATAGGGTTTGGGTTTGAATAATAAACATGCCAGATTACTGGACTGAGTTTACCTCTGTATGCAAAAACTCCAAAGACCTCCATGATTATAAACTTTCAGAGCATATTAATGCTCCACTGAATGAACATATGCCATCTAATCTATTGTTTAGTGTAACTTATTAGTCAGTCTTTACTATTTCACTTTGAATAATATAGAAAGTACATCAAGTCAAGATAAATAAACCAATGCAAACGTGGAGATTAATCTTAATATTCAAGTCTAGTTAAAACAGCTGAAATATCTACTGAAATGCGTACCTGTTCAATGGTTAAAAATAAAACTAGACGTTTTACCTGATTAATTTTAAACAAGTCTGAAGTATGCTAATGCAGTGTTGTCCATAGGTAAAGCCTTTCATATGTACTAGGTTCATCGAAAGTCAGAATAAGATCCTTTCATTCTCTGTGTAAAGTGCAAGAATAAGACCTTTTCAGTTTGCCACTGCATTTAGCAATGTAAATAAATTAAAAAGTATTGCAAGAAACTATTATCAGGACATAAAAGGAGCCGAGATTATTATTATTTATTTATTTAACATTTGAGGTTTTTTTCTCTGAAAAGAATCACAGCCCAAACAATTGAGCTTCTTTTATTAGCAAGGAGGTGTGTGTGGTACGATCTGTGTTAATTTGGTGATTCAGTGAATCATTTCAACCCCCAGAGAAATTCTCATCATCCAGAGAATCTGAGGCTGATCAAGATCAGCACACAATTGCACATCTGGCAGTTTGCTAGAAAGCATCCTTGCATATTGCAGCCTTGTGCAGTATATTAGTGTTGTTGTGACAATGACTAGTTAATGATATGTTGAGTAGTCCCATTACATCTTCTGCATCTGATTCTCACTGTGTAATCAGAGTTATTGTTGGATGCCTCATAAGGAGACAGAGGCCATGGACGTCCAGCAGCACATCGGAAAGGATCAAACCCACAGGAACCATCTCATCCAGCCTGAGAGCAGAGTGGAGGCACAAGACATCACACAACAGCCAGGTCAGTGATGCTTTTTACTATCTTTCTTTTGTGTTACAGCCTTTAATTGTTTTTTTTTTTATTCAGTAATCTATCAATTTGCAAAAACAAACAAACAAACAAACAAACAAACAAACCTCTGTAATAACAAAGCAGCTGCCCAGAGCAAAAAACGGGCAATATATTCAAGGAGGCACAGATTTGGGACTACAGAATTACTTCTTGTTCTTAAATATATATATTTTTAATTTACGGTCTCAAATAGCACAGTTTCTTCCATCATTTTTTAAAGGAAGAAGTTTGCAATATTATTGGCCTGAATGCCAAGCATTACATCTGGAGGAAACCAGGTACTGCTTGTCATCTGGCCAATTTCATCCCTACAGTGAAGCAGGGTGGTGGCAGCATCACATTGTGGAGATATATTTCAGCAGCAGGAACTGAGACTGGGGTGGAGCTTTACCTCTCAACACAATAATGGTCCAAAAAACACAGCCAAGACAACATGAGTGGCTTCAGGACAAGTCTTCAAGTCTGTGATTGAGTGGCCCAACCAGATCCCAGATTTAAATCTGAAATTGTAGAGAAATCGGAATATAGAGGTACAGCAACACTCCCCATCCAATCTGACAGCGCTTATCTTCTGCAGAGAGAAATGGGAGATCATACACAAGAAAATAGCCAAAAAGAATTAAGGCTGTAATCACTGCTAATTGTACCGCATAATCTGTACATATTTAAATATTTCTGTTTTTCATTATAATACATCTACAAAACTTTGCAAAAACGTGTTTATTGTTTTTCATTATGGGGTATTTTTGCAAATTGATGATGGAAAAAATTAATTTACTTTCAGAGCTCATACTGTTTTTTATATCTCCTATGCGATTGGTCGATTTACAGTTTATAAATCTGAATGTTGCACACAAGTGTGTATTCATTCCAGCACCAGAAAAACAATATGGAAAATTGTTCAGTCCTGTTTTTTTCACTTTAATTGACAGATCCTCTTTCAGCAAAGCTTCCATGTGCCAATGGAATAGCTTACGGGGGAAGTAATGACTCTTTAATGGACATCGTAATCACGAATGAGGACGCTTTACTGCTTCCCAACCATGTGCCAGTGATTGTGCACAAACTTGACAAAGGTAAAAACATTCACGTTGTCATTTCACCTTTGGCCATCAGTGCACTTGGAAGCACCTTCTGAGGTTTCACTTGAGTTTCTGTGTTTACATGGAGAGATTTTACATCAGTCTGAATAAATTCATTCCTGTTGCAGATTCCACATGATCTCTTTCTATGTACGGCAGCACTCTGTTAAATATCTCTGTTTATATGGACGTTATTCAAAATAAATTTTTGTGCATGCAAGGAAAGGTATTTAGCACCAATGTTACCATGACAACAGTACAACAACAATGAGTCCTGTCAGTGTATAACAAGTCACTAACATTAGTTCACCAGGAGTCGCCTGAGTGTTTTTTTTTTTTTTTTAAATTTCTGTCAGTCTTGGAAAGCATGCTCAAAATGTCCTGGAGATTTCACCCTCATGTACCTTCTCAATTATTTAAAAATCTTTTAAAATCGGTAACATGAGTATCCTCAAGGTTTCCTTTTTTTTTTCCCCTCTCCAGCCAGGTTGGTAACCGTACCAACCTGGCACACAGGATTTCAAATTAAAAAATTATTGTATTAAAAAAATGCATTGCATTTATTTTTCTTTTTAATTGATTATTATAGAAATTGTCTGCATGTAAATAAGTTAGTCAGTTAATAGACATCACTCCTTTATGTGAATATCACAATCATCTGCTTGCCTAAATAGAGTCAGTGAGATGCTGCAAATTAGCTGAGTAGGTCATCATGGGGGAAATGACATGTCCCTAATAAAATTTTTGTCTATTTCAGAGACTCCCAGCCCTCTCAATGGCCTTTCTCCTCCAGACACTGTGCCTAATAGATCCCCTCCTGTCTGCACACCACCCACTGCATCTACAGGTCAAAGGGCACCTGATTCTGCACACATACCCAAGTCCAAAGGGCATAACAAACCCCACAAAAAGCGTCCTCCCTCCACCTCCAAAAGCCAGCAGAGTTTGAAAACAAGTGCCAGTCAAATCCAAGAAGTCGCTGGTGATGGTAAATATTCCATACAAACACAGAGCATTTTTTTTAAAAATGAAGCCCTGTAGAATAACAGGGCAGTGTAGTTGCCCTGATGTCACCCTGTCAGTTTTTTTGGATCAGATAGTGAAGGGATTGATCGTTTACCTGATTAGTTAAATTATGCATGTAAGAACAGACGAAACATAAAAGGGGAAGTACTTTGAGTTTTGTGATCAAGATTTTTCCTACTCCTTAACGATCAACAGTTAATTATTAAAACCATATGTTTGTGATCATTTCCCCTCCTGTACTGGATTTGGAGAATCCTGATTTAGATACAAAGAGCTCGGCATACAACAGATAAACTATATGGCCAAAGGTTTGTGCACACCTGACCATCACTCCCATATGTGCTTTTTGAACATCCCATTCCAGATTTATTCCCCTTTGCTGTTATAATAAGCTCCACTCTTCTGGGAAGGCTTTCCTCTAGATTTTGGAGCGAGGCTGTGGGGATATGTGATCATTCAGACACAAGAGCATTAGTGAGATCAGGCAATCATGTCAGTCGGTGTTCCAGTTCATCTCAAAGGTGTTCAGTGGGGTTGAGGTCAGGGCTCTGTGCAGGACATGAGTTCTTCCAATCCAAACTTGGGAAACTGTGTCTTCATAGAGCTCCTTTTGTGCACAGGGGCGTTGTCATGCTAGAACAGCTTTGGGCCTCTTAGTTCCAGTGAAGGGAAATTGTAATGCTACAGCATACAAAGACATTCTATACAATTGTGGGCTTCCAACTTTGAGGCAATAGTTTGGGGAAGAACCACATATAGGTGTGATGGTCAGGTGTCCAC
This sequence comes from Pangasius djambal, assembly GCA_022985145.1. Taxonomy (NCBI): domain Eukaryota; kingdom Metazoa; phylum Chordata; class Actinopteri; order Siluriformes; family Pangasiidae; genus Pangasius; species Pangasius djambal. The sequence goes on along the minus strand of CM040982.1, from coordinate 3,732,581 downwards.
TAACTTTTGGCCACATAGTGTAGCTTTGGTTGACTCTCAACCTGTATGTTAACCAGAGTCTGTGTTTATATCAGCAAAGTAAAACTGCCGCAGAGCACATGCAGAGAGAGGCCTCACCCGTAGAGTTAACAGTAAATAAGCACTGGCCTTATCTGTCAGCTACACTGGGCATGTGGCTTTATCTTTGTGCCTCATGCTGCCTGGTAGACATTTCCATTAGCACATCCCTACCTGGTGACCCTTTTGAGCTTAAATAGCATTTGGCTGATCTGAAACACCCACAGTTATTATTTCAACGCTAATGCTGTGTCAAAGAGGAAAGATCATCATGAGATCATGGAGACTTAATAAAATCCAGCATGTGAGCCATGTACAGTATGTGATTTTTACAGTCATCTCTGGATTCTGTGTTCTGAAAATGCTTGATGTTGGTCTCAGACAAATCATCGTAAAATGTTTGTGTGTGTGTGTGTGTGTGTGTGCGTGTGTGTGCGTGTCTCTGCAGACTGCTGCGTGCACTGTATCCTAGCCTGTCTGTTCTGTGAGCTGCTGCCCATGTGCTCAGCCTTGGCTCAGTGTTTGGCCTGTGGAATGGAATGTGACGCTCTGTGCTGTTGTGGCGAGGCTTGCGGAGGCCTGGCATGTTGCACTGGGGACCCGTGCTCCGCTGTGCTGGACTGTGCCATCCTGGAAGACTGCTGCCAATCCTCCGACTGCCTGGAGATCTGTCTAGAGTGCTGCTCTATCTGCTTCCCTACTTAGACAGCAAATAGCCAATGACGATGACGTTAGTACACTTACAGAGATGATCTGGAATGTGGCATCACACCAGTGTGTTGCAGAAAGGTTTGTTGTTATGGAGGTTGCATGCCTTATTTATTCTGTAGGCTAGTGAGAGGACTGAGATCAAGATGTGACTGCTGTGTGAGAAATGAATCACTGAATCACACACACAAAGCAAGGATGATGATGATGATGATGATGATGATGTCGTTACATGAAGTACAAGAGGTATTAGAATATGTGAAGCGAGAGGCCTTACTGTACTTAAGGAATTAATATTCATATGCATGGCCACTACTGGATTGTCTTTGATGTTCATAGCTTCAAACCGTGCCTTCTTACATATATTGGGCAGTTCAGCTTTTTGTAGAGCACATTTGCACTTGTACTTGCCCACAACAGGGCACAATGCATTCTGGAGCTGATTCAGCAGAATCTGTTTGGAGAAATATTTTTATTTGAGATGTTAGATTATGGTCAAACGATAAGTCGTCCAAAGGGGTTTAGGAATTAGCCACACTCCAAAGTAGACAACAAATCTCTCAACAAAGACCAATTGCGCTTTGTTTTATTATCAGAGGTCTGATGATGATTCATATGAACTGTTTATTTTGTGTCATGATATCTGCACTCTAAGTAATCTGTCAGAGCACTGCATTAGCTCGTGATTAACTTATGATTTAATGTGACTGTATTTTTTGTTTTGCATAAGAAGTAAAGAGGCTTTTGTTTTCATAACCGTGCCTCCTTTTTGCTCCATAAACTCAGCACTGAACCTAAATAATAATCATTGGCCCTGACAATAACTCTTCACATCTATGTTTTTTACTCTAAATCTAGAGTGACACATAATATTTGTAAGCGCTGCACATTCAGCGCAGACTGTGCACTGCACTATCTGCAGATCATCCGTGAGCTTGGTGAAGCCAGCCCTGAAACTAGTGTGAAAATAGCCGGGTCCCTGAATCAGGTGGCTGCATATTCATCTGGACTTGCAGAATTTCACAGGGTTGCTCAAGCCCAGTACACCCTGAAGTAGGTTCAGGTTTGGGGACTGGACACTGTGCTGCACAGAGAGAAAAGAAACCCAGAAAGGTCAGTGTGGAGGTTAAAATGCTCCTCTTAACTCTGGTATGAAATTCTTCACACTTCAGAAAAGCTGATAAGTGGAGCATAGACATAAAAAGCAGTCTCCTAAAGCAGTGTGCTATGAAGTGAAGCCCCATAAACATCTGCACTAAACTAACTGTACCCCAGACAGACAAAAAAAGCATTGGAGATCTGAGTATCCAGAACATTGTGCTGCTGAAAATGTTTTACACAATGAATGGAAATACATTGCATGTTCAACTGTAAATAATTAAACTTCCACTGAGTTTTGGAATCATGGCCTGGAAACCATGACATTGGTTTGCTATAAAGCTAAAGAACCAGACTTAATATATGATGTTCCCTATAAATCAGTCAGGGGCAGGTTCATGATGGAACTGGGTTCAGTTGATCAGGAAGAAGGTTCATGATGGAACTGGAGCAGAAGCAAAACAGGAAGTGTTGGAAACAAGAAAGTAAAGAGGAAACCTCTGTGACTAGAGCTATAATATATATATATATATATATATATATATATATATATATATATATATATGTGTATAAAATGATGTACTCCTGTCAGGCACTAGTCACTTTCAGTACAAGTTCTAGGTTTGCACTTTAATATTCAATGAGACATAGTGTACTGTTAATATCTGGATTAGGTATTAAAACATCTGGAAAATGAAGTTTAGATCTTGACCACTTCAGATGCAAATTAGGAGTGAAGAATGCAAGGAAAACATTTCGAGTTTGAGAGTTTCTGGCTGTACCTTTCTGCAGTGGCATACACCTTTCTTTTCTTTTTTTTTTTTGGATCTGTACTGCATTGATGTTTTTTTGCAATCCCATCCACTATGCTTTGAATGCAAGCGGTGTTGACTGACAAGACAGATCTTCCATGTGCACATAGTTCATGCTTATAGCCTTCGGATTAGTGTCTGGTATTGGACAATACCCAGAACTCTGATTTCAGTATTGTATTGAAAATAGGAAAAGTTGATGAAAGAATCAGTAATATACAGCATAACCCAAACACCCTTTATTTGAAATAACAGTTCGCTAAATAGTTAATTATTTGTAAACATCTGAATGAACTTCTCCACACTTGTGCTTAGCCTATAGTTAATGCTGTCTCATAAAAACTCTCAAACTGTGGCTTTAATCATGTTCATCCCACGAGCACTATGGATGTTTGGGACAAGGGGATATTTTTAAATGATGCTGAAACAGTCTCAAGGGAAAAATACAAGTTCCACTAGGCAGAGATCCTGATTTGTGCTGAAACAAACTGAGGCAGGAAGTGGGCCACACTTCACTCTCTCATGTGAGGTCCTGAGGTTTTTGAACTGGTCCATTTGGGCCGTGACCTCTGAGAGAGCTGGCAGATTGGCTCGAAAAGGAAGAGACCATGACTCACTCAGCACAGTTCTCACAGCACAGAAACATCAGAAGCACAGTTCCGGAGAATAGAGAAAGCCATAAAAGTGCAACAAAAGCAGGCGGTTACCACCAAAAAGAACAGGGTGTGATGCAGTTGGAATTTTATTTGACTATTGTCTAAAAGCAGAATACAAAAATGCTGTTCCAGCACTGCCTATTCTAAAAAAAAAACCATAATGTGCCATTTATTAATATTCTGTCCTTTCTTTCCGAGCTCTTGTGATCATGCCCAGTGTAAATGGATACTGGGATAAACACTATTAAGTGCACATTGGAATTTAGTGTGAACCACTGGGCATAGGGTTGTGTTTTTAACATGCATGGGCTCCCGGTTTGGGCCGGAGATGGGCAGGAAAGCTATGTTTGTTGTAGAAATGTGCCAAACAGGAAGTGGAGGAAGTAACTGAGATGACAGTGTTAGGGTGAGAGGATAAGACCCTGAGCTCCACCCGGTGCTGCGCTTCAAAGCACCACCATTGCTGTGGGTCTACACAGACAGGAAACAGCTTTACCAACACAACGCCAATCACAACTGCTGCAGTTAGGCATAAATCAGGAAGACCACGCAAGTCTTAACAAAAAAAAACAAAAAACAGCAATGCATATATATATATATATATATATATATATGCTACAAATTCATTATAACAGTGACTTATGCAAAATTGAGTACTCGTTGACCTGAGTGTACAATCAGTTTACACAGAGATTAAGTCCATCACACACCTGTTCCAGTATCATCTGATTTGATCACATTTTTGGGGCTTTTAATGGTGACAGAGTGAATAGGAAGCCATTTGAGATTTGACCTAACAGTGTTGGAAGAGACTTGGAAGGGATGAGTTCATGCAGATTTCTACCTGGATCCTGGTTAGCCTATGCAATTTACAATCTTGCTAATTATCAGGGGTAAGACAATGTTGCTGTGAGTAAATATAGAAAAACAAAACTGAAATAGTAAAGTCAGTTTAAAAAGTTTGCTTCCCTTTCTGTACTGGGCAAATCAGTACAAGCAAGATGAGTGACAGGAGCAAATTCCATATCAAAATATGTTTATCCCATTAGAGAAAAGATTCATTTTAATTCAGAAGAACAGTTGCACCTGGGTGTAGAGAGTATAATTCAGTTTTCATAGAGATGATTTATGGCTGTTTCAGCTTTGCTCTTGATATTTCTAAATATTGTTTCTCTAGAGTGTGGTGTGCTGAAGTGTTTTTCTCCACTTAAAGCTGATTCAGCCCATCAGCTGGTTATTAAGCCCACTTAATAAGTGGAATCAGGTGTGAAAACAAAACAAAAAAAGGAAAGTGCAGTTCAGGAGACTTTCAAACTGCTGTTGGATACTGGATACTTTACAGAGGTAACAAACTGCTGCTTTTGTATGTTTTACTGAACACATCGGGACAGAGAAAGGGTACTGACCCAGCAGAAACTCTCAGTGCTGCACATTTTTCATGGCTGAGGGATGCCACTACTGCCGAGTGCATTTTAGAACCTCAAACCATTTAGCATGAGCAGGTATTTCCTTTTCTTTCAAATGAACCTGAGAAAGAAAATTTATTTTGACTGTTTTACATTAGCCACAAGAATTCAGTCTCACAGCAGGTTACAAAAACAAGGCAAAACAAGCAAGAATTTGCAAAGTTGTATTACAAACCTGGAGCCATTTCTGCACAGATGGAAATGATAACAGAACAAAATACAGGTGAATCAAACTGCATACAGGTGACCATAATGATCATAAAGATAGGGGCGGGGCCAAGGCGGAGCTAGCACTAATAAGCAAGCAGGAATTGTTCATGATGTGACAGACGACCTGTCAGAATAATTGTGTGTGTGTGTAAGTTAAAGAATATTATTAGTAACTAAAATGTAAGGGCAGGCTATAAAGCAAAAATAAAGTGTGATGATTTAAAATGAATAGGGGAGCTATATTATTATTATTATTATTATTATTATTTTATTTAACAAGAAGGAGGGAAAATAAAACAATTGGTACGAAAATAGATTTTAACATCCGATCAACATGTTACACGGTATTATAATACATTTTATATCCCCCTGTCCTACTAACAGTGAGGTTTTATAAGGTTTTATATGAAGACCTATTTAAAATTAATCTGTGCCTTCGTTAATCAGAAATCACAAAGCTTTTGGTAGAGAGTGATGGCCAGATCATTTGTCTACTCACACCCTTAATAGCAAGAGGGGGCTGATTATTTTGTCTCCTGCTTTAACCTCGGCCTGCGGTGAGGTTAAAGCCAAACACACAAAAGATTATTATTTTTTTCTTTTAAATGGCTTATTTGAGGCCAGTTCAGTCCACACAGCGCTCCAGTCTGCGGCGGTCCAGACACAGGTCAGGAGGTGGACTCAGTAACCGAGCCAAAACTAACACAGTGTGATGCCGAGGTAAAAAAAAAAAAAACACACACACAACCTGCTTTCAAGCAGCAAGCTTGGATCAAACTAATCATGGCCACAGGAATGCAAACAGCACTACCCATGGAACTTATCACAAATTCACACTGAGATCAGATACCAAACCCTGCATACCTCCCCCCACCCGATCCCTCTGACCCCCCTTTTTAAAGGAATGTTTCAGGAAAAAAAAGAAAAAACTACACAATACTTCACAAACTGAAATATAGTTACACAAAACATCTTTGGAGTTTTGCACCAGAGCTACAAGGCAACTAAAAAGTAATGGAAGTTTATCAAACCTAAAATCTTTAATAAGATTGCCATCGACCAAATATAAGATTATTAAAAGTCTATTTCTAGACTTTTTTTTATTTGTATTTATTTATTTATTTATTACTAATTTCAAGTTCTGTTGGCAGCTAATTTTAACCATTTATTTCTAGAAAGAAGCAAAAGCATCTGCCAACAGAATAAGAAGATTCTAAGCTTGAAATTAGTAAAAAAAAAAAAAAAAAAAAAAAAAAAAAAAAAAAAAAAAAAAAAAAAAAAAAAAAAAAAAAAAAAAAAAAAAAAAAAAAAAAAAAAAAAAAAAAAAGTCTAGAAATGTTTTTATAATAGGAAAAAACTAATCTTATAGTTTTTAATAGTTTCTTTTAAAGTAATTTTATAATAGGAAATGCTAGATAAATTTGATATATTCATATTCAAGATATTCTCACTTGCTAACGTCATCTTTTGCAGTGAGATGACTGTCATCTTTTTTGTATTGTCATTTTTAATAACATTTTTCTTTGCAGTTACAGCTTTCCTCTTAAAAATTTGGGAGACAGGATCTGAAGGGCAGAATGATACCAGACTACTCTAAAGAGAGAGAGAAAAAAAACATCAGGTCATTCAGGTTGTCTAAAATGGCCGTCTTCAGAAGGTTAGCATTTAACTACATGGTGAGGTTGTTTGTGCTTGTGTTGCAGTTTACAGCATGACTGGCCAGAAACCTTAGTGAAAATAAATGAAAAATAAATTAAATTAAAAAAAGTTGGCTAATGGTAGTCAGTCGAGTTGACTGGATTATTTATTTATTTATTTTTTTAAAACTTTGTTTAAATCTTGAAGATGTTTCCTCTCTCATCAGAGGAGGTTTTTATCACCTCAGCAGTCTGTGCCTTGACCTGTAGTTTAGCATGAAAAGAAACAAGCTAACAAACAACAAGGATCTTATAAGAGACTTATATAAAAAGAAGCATTCCTAGACATTTCAAAAGTACACACAGGACAGTTCTGCCCTCTGCTGGCCTTCTGCTGTCAGAATAAAAACCCTCGGTGTGAGTGTGATTGCTTGCCTTGGTAGATTTGCTTCCAAACTAAATAAGTACACACTTTTCTCTTCTGAGTGCCTTGAGTGAAGAGATCAGCTGACTGATCGTCTGCATTCTCTGCATTGTCACAAGTTCAACTTCACACAATTCTTCTTAAACTGATCTTTTTGATTTTGTATGTGATGTCTCCAGTTGGAGTTTGAGTCTGTAAATGTATAGAAAGCATGCAGTATTATTATTATTATTATTATTATTATTTTTTTTTTGAAAACTAGAAAAAACAAGGCCAAACAGGCAAAAATAAAAAATTGATGCATTACAAGAGGGATTGTTTATAACGTGATAGATGACCAGTGAAAATAATTAATACATGGTAATATTATTAGAGACTAAAATGTCAGGTATTGTGTAAAATGTACTTATTAAAAAATTTACAAAAACATACTTGACCAGAAAATGGTGTAAAAATGAAACAAATGGTACAAAATTAGTGTTTAACGTCCAATCAACTACATTATAAATTAAAAATGCTTATTACATATACAAGCATACATATACATATTACATATAAAAGCAAGATTCTTGAATATAAGATTCAGGATATATATATAGTATTTCTCATGGAGTAAGATATCTTGGTATATGCCACGATAAGCAAATGTGAAACTTTATTTATTTTAAAAGAAATCATTTGTAAGCGACACGATGCTGAAAATGTGCTACAGAATTGCCTACTTTATTAAGATTCAACTAAAAACCAGAGATGATGCTACGGTGAAAATTAGTTAAAAATGTTCTGCTTCCCAAAGTGATAATTAAATAATTGTCCTGCTGCAGTATTTAATGCCATCCTCTTCGACTGTGATATGATAATGATGTGGCTTCAACATATACGGAAGCATGAACTATATCAAGGGACAAGGCTAGACCTAGACACACACACACACACACACACACACACCTCTACACCTACACACACACACACACACACACCTCTACACCTACACACACACACCTCAATCCAGGGCTCCTAGGTCACCCACACACCTCCATTCAGACCTAATGATTTACACAAGACTAAATGATATTTTAAAACTTTATTTATATATTTCCATAAAAAGTAAATAAAAAAAGAAACTACACATTGAACAGAGCAACTGAAATGAATGATGTCTGTTTTACACTGGAGCTGGAAAGATACAGAAATACAAAGTTCAGACACAAGGGACACATGGAGTATTAACCACAGAGACGCGGTTCAGACGTTCCCTTTCTTGTAGATGCACATATTGAACTGCTGTTGCCAAAAAAAAAAAAAAAAAAAAAAAAAAAAACCTTTTCTGGTTTATTCATTAGTCATAATTCTAATATTATTAATATTTCCTGTATATATGATTGGAAAAATAAAACTAATGCAGGGCCTGTTAGGATTATTTTTTTTCATTACAACATAAATTGCACATTATTTCAAGTATTACAAAAATAGATGAACGTAACTTATTGCTATTTCTAAAAAGACTTAGGAAAATGTCTACAGAAATGCCACATTTTTTGCAAAAATATACTAAATGAGGACAGTGATTTCCCTCCTGTGGAGTGAATACAAGTGGTTGAAGAGCTCTGAATATGCTACATTTTTTTAATATATATATGTATATATATATTATTTGTAAGATGTGCATCTCTAGTCATGATGCAAGCATGCATTTCTGTACAGCACTGATGAGCAAGCTCTTTATACAGACAGCGCTCAATCCACAGAACAGACGCCAGACACGACTTCTCACACACCACAAGTCACGGACTATTGCATAGACTTAAAATTTATGCATACTAGATCATTTTCGCTTCATCTAAAACGTTCCTATTGTTCACCCACATCAACAGCTCAAGGCATTTGTGACTTCGACATTTCCCTTTGAGGAAATTAAACAGTCTCTTTACCCGCACAACAATAAATCCATCCATTATTTGGGGGGATAATTAATGTTTAACACTTACAAAAACTAGATTTGAGTAAATATCTGAAAATAGACTTCTTTTGTAACGTCACATTCAAGCCTTTACAATACAATCCAGTGGAAAACTACTGCACTTGTAGTTAGTATATGGCAAAGTGGACACAGTTTTTGAGAGGTTTGAAACCTATGGGAGTCTGCATCGTACACACTGTACACTGGTACACCTTAACACATAGCTTACACGAAGCTTGTAAAACGCAATAAAAATCCACCCTGAACTTGCATATTACTCTTTAGAAACTTTTTATTTTAAACTTCTTTCATCGACATCTCTACCTGAAGAGAGCGATGCAGCAGCGCTTTAGTCATTTAGTCTGTCCAGCTCTCACCTCCTCATCTGTACACTCTGCTCAAACTTTAATGCTACTTTAAACTAGCCGAGAAAAGTCTGTGCAGTAACTCGGTGTCGCTGCTCCGTATAGCTAGGCTGAGTCCAGCGTTTGCTTTTAATATGACTTTGAACGTCAGTGGAAAAGGGTAAAGAGAAAAGAAGCTCTTTCTCTTTTGTTTTGTTTTTTTCGGAGCTAACAGTGGAACCTGAATGTTACCACTTATGTTCGAGATTTTAATTTTCATTCCTAATAAACGCCATTGTAGCTGCGTTAGCAATAACAATGTCCCCCAATAACTTGTCATGGGAGTAACGAAAATACAGCACCGACCAACAAATTAGCACCAGAATCGCTAAACACATCACGAACATTTCAATATAAACATGTTTTCAGGGTGCAGTTTTCGTTTAAACTTCACCAAATCTCAACAGTCCATCTAAGTCAACCTTTCTGTGCTCCTTTACATCTCCCAACTATACAGAAAACAAGGAAAATCATTACACTAATACTAGGTGATTTTTTTCATCAAGGCAGTTTGGAGTTTCAGAAGAACTACAGACTTTGGGTGAAGTTTGGCAACCAAAAAAAAAAAAAAAAAATCATGTCTCTTCTATTGACCTGCATCATATTTCACTCACATAATCGACTCTAAATAACTCGCAGTTGTCCCTGGTGAAGTTCGGCTCACAGACAGGACGTGCTGAACACAAGTAATTAATTCTGAAACTTCAGCTAAAATCTGAACTGGCAATTTAGCAAAACTTCCGATCATCCCCTGAAATAATGACAGCGAGAAGGTTCAGAAATCTGCTTCACAGCAGATTTGACAGTTCAGAAGTTCAGACCTAATGGTATTAATTTGGTGTTAATGTGGGACACGAGATGAGTGTGTGTCAATGCGTAATTAAAGTGCATCTACAGAAAAAAAAAAAAAAAAAAAGAAAAGAAAAAGTGAAGAGATTAGAATGAATGTTAGCACAGCAAATGATAAAACACAAACCTGTACAACAAAGTATGTCTAAATATATTAAACTGCCCTTGTCTTTGCTGGAATGTAATAGTTTATGTTATTTTAATTAAGCCAATAATTAACATTTTTGTTAGATATATAATTTTTCTAAAACAATTCTTTCTTTCCGGCAAAAAGAAATTGGTAGAGTAGAATTAGGTCATCGAGTGTGGAAGCAGTGATTTGGGTTATTTTAACAACAAAAACGAGCTTTAATAGACTCCATTATCGTCATCGTCGGTTCCACAGGGAGCCAAAAATCTCCCAGCAGGAAATGAAAGCAAATCTGAACAGGATGCGTCTTTTTTTTTTTTTTTAAGCCGTTCATTTTCCTGAGGGAGATTTAAATGCGTGTCCTTTCGAGCTCAATTTCTCTTTATATAAACATGTACACACAGACACACAAACACGTTAACACTTACACAGTGGTGTGTGTGTGTGTGTGTGTGCACAGAGTGCTACTGTCCCTTTCATAAATCAGGTGGAATTGAATCTAAAAGCATCCATCAGGCAGCGTGGACATATGCCTTCATTATAGTTTTCATCTGCTTCATGAAACCATTTCCAGCTGGCTTGTTTGCATAAAGATGGTTCACTCACCAACGTGCCAACCTACCACAAACATTAAAACCAAAGTGAGATGTATTTCCTGGACTATAGGACACTATAGTTTTTTGCTGTCAAGCGGGTTTTAAAGAGAGTAATTTACATGTTAGAATTACTGCATTAACCGGATGCTGTCATCTGCTTACCTTTATAACATTTGGAAAGCTGATACATGACGTGAAGAAGAGAATTTTAGCCAAATCAAAATCTACAGGCACTCGGTTCTGTAAATGAATTATTGTGAATTATTGTCTATATGCCAGTGATGCTATATAAACCCTAGTGAGAGTCCAGCTGAGGTTGGGTCATGTGATTATTAACGTTATAAAGAAAACAGGTGAAAACTTGACGCCAGATTCTCACAGGATCAACTTCTTACATGTAAGAAATTGTAACTTTGAAGTTAAACTGTCGTATAAATGGTAAAGATAAACGCTGTAAAATCTGACGTACAGAAATCGACCGTGTCTCGATGTTTAGCTTCAAATCTTTAATTTCCAGTCGTTAAGTGGCGTCAATACTGAGTTACACCGAGTAGCTTGTAACTAATTAAACTGTTTATTCAACTGAGTATTGCTGAGATTTCAGTTCCTTAACATACACAAAATATACATGTAATCCATTACTGTTATGTAGCTGCTTCTTGTCTTTTGGCTGAAAGAAAACGACTCAAGTTAGTAACCAGTGATAATCTAAAATAAATAATTTAAATTCGCTCCTAATTGTAGTTGGCAGAAGTGACATTAACCATGGATGCAGCTTTAGAGTAGTTCACGGCCTTCTTACTATGAAGAGTAGCCTGAGTTAACTACATTAAAAAAGTTTCACAAAATAAAGAATATTCATTTGTTATGCATATATATATATATAGTTTTATATATATTTCCCCTCGTCTTTACTGTCCTGTTAAAACAAAAGGACAGTGTCTAAGGTTGTCATATAGTGTTGGTTAAACTCTTTGCATAGACGAGCGCTTCTTGCCCAGTTCGAGTGTCGACGTTCGGAGCAAGGCTACTTCCATGTACTGCACATCAGAGATTGAAATTAATACACTGACAAGTTTTGCTTTCTCTGTGATTTTAGTCTCTCTCTAATCCGTCATGTCAGTCATTTTTCATGGTCTCTGAGGTACATTTTTACCTACTATAAATTCATGACCTCTACTGATAACCCCAGAAAATAATCCCAAATGAATCAACGTGGTAAAGATTCCATCATATCCTGTGGGAGAAGGTTTTTTTTTTCTTTTCTCTCTCTCTCTTTTCCCACTTTTTCTTAATTATGGAGACAGTCTAGGAAGCATTCTCCCCAAACCAAACCAATCCAAACCAAACCACACCAACTAGGGATGAGTTTAGAACACCAAATAATGAAATAGAGGCAATATTGAGCAAAATATTTCATTATTTGGTGTAGGACATGTAGCCTACTGTCAAAGCATGGACATGATCCCTATAACAAGTTACGATAAAGGTCAAAGCAGTCCTCTTGCATTATAAGATACAAGTTTGGTTTTTTTTTGATCTGGGAAAATGCGTGTACAATCACACAGACGCTGCCATCTCTAATTTATACAGAGATCTCATACGCTGAATGAATCATTACTACACAGACATGTGTTTGGAAAACTCATCTCGTCCAGTAGGATTTTATACAAGACGTGCCATATAAATGTTAAATGTAATCATTACCTAGGGCGTGTGTTACGATCCAGTGCAGCTTCTAGTCCAGAAAATACGATCCCTGTTCGTAAGTCTTTTAAAATCATCAGTTCTTTTTATGCACATCATAAAATCCTGTATGAACTGCTATACTGTGTTTTTGTCTTTGTAAGAATTGAGGAGAGATGGGAGAAGGGGGATAGGCAGGGTGCTGCTTTTTAAAAAAAACAAAAAAAACAAACAAAACAAAAAAAAACCTCATGTGTATGTGATATATGCGTTTGCTTGGTCAGTGAGCACAGAAATATAAAATGCCTACTCCTGCTTCTAACACAGAACAACAGAGACATAAAATCTTAAAACAGCTGCTTATAATCCATTTATAATCTACGCACATCTGCTAGCATCATACGTCGTCTCCTTAACAGCTCCGCTCCTACGATCCTTTGTAAACTCCAGTACCCCTAAAATGACGAGGTAAAAGTTGTAGAGTGCGTCTCTTCATCAGCGCAGGAGTCAAGAGCCATGCTGCATGTTGATCTTTTTTTTTTTTTTGTTTGTTTTTTTGTTTTTTTAAACAGTACTACCACTCGGGATGCACTGCCCTCTAATGGCCAGTTTTGCGACACGCACAAGCAGGAATAGAGACGTTAGGCCTTGGATTAGATCAGTCTGGCTAACAGAGTCCACTAATCAGCGTTAAATCACACAATCGTCCATCACAAATCCTCCTCCATGCTGAAGCTGCTCCTGCGGCTGCTGGTCTTGGACGCTCCGGGCGAGACGGAGGAGAGCAGGGGGTCGGCGCCGCCATCATCCATCAGAATATCGCTGAGGCCCATTTCTCCGGCCATCAGACCAGGGCTGAACATGGAGGAGGCGTGGTCATCCAGCTCGCCGAAGGTCAGCGTTCCCAGGTCCAGCGGGACAGTCATGGCCCCGCCCACTGGAGAGGCAGAAGGGGGAGGGGAGAGTAAAGAAGAGACGTGGGTGTGGTTTACTGTTGGGCCGCCCAGAGTGAGGAGCGTTTTGGAGACAGGCTCAGCGCTGGACTGCACAGATGTGAGCTGCTGCTGCTGCTGCTGCTGCTGGGTGACGATGGAGTCTGAAACCTGAGAGGGAGCGAGGCCGTGGAGACGAGCCTGCATCTCCAACTCCTGATCCCAACCATACAGAGGGGAATGAATAAATAAATAAATAAATAAATAAATAAATAAATAATCAAACACAGTCCCAGAGCTACAGCAAACACAAAACCTGAACACACAAGCTGCATGACTGTAGAGAAATTTACTAAACACACAACTGTAATTTCATCTCCTTTCATCACTTTAGCTGGAATTTGTTAAAACGGCCAGACGCATCACTTTGGGTTTAAAAAGAAAAAGTCCTATCTTTTTGCTATTTATTCTTTTCTTTTCATACCTTTTCCCTCTTTCCTTTTTCCTTTCCCTTATTTTTTTATTTTTCTTTCCTTAATTCTTTCTATCTTTTTCCCGTTTATTTTTCCTTTCTTTCTATTTCTTTCTTTTTCTTTCATTCATTTTCCTTTCTTCCTTCCTTTCCGTTTCTTCACTCTCGGACGGCAGAGTCATGGAGAGGCCATGCCTTGACAGAGTTTGAGAAATTCTGTTGCACCATAGCGTAACTCCTGGTGTCAGACACGCAGGCAAAGGAGCCTAAAGTGGTGCTTATTTATGATTCTTGGTTCACTTCACCTGTTCACCGTTAATACCTCCATATAAAACTAAAACACCTCAATAACTTGCTTGCTGGCTCGCTACTTATCAAACAATAAGACTTTCAACACTGCCCTCAGGCATTTCCCACCGCTCTGATACCTGCCTGTAGCTTTAACTTAAAGCAATGTCCAAGACAATATAATGAAGGTATTTATTTTCACCTATTTTGTCACCTTAAAGTGTCATCTTCCGATACCTTATGGCACGTGCACGGTTATGAAACTCTCCACAGCAGGTGAGTGTAAGGCAGAGAAGAAGAAGAACTGCAGGATATCACACCTGTATGCGGAGCAGCAGCGCACGGTTGGTGTGCTCCAGCTTCTTCTGCCTCTGCTCCATCTCTTTAGCCCTTTGCTGCTCCTTCTGCAGCTTACGGATGTAATCCACCGACGCCTTCAGGATGGTGCCCTTGTTCCAGCGCATCTCACTGAATATAAGGGGCAAGCGCAGAGACATGGTTACACACCCAGACCAGATCCGATCCCTGGCTCACACAGTATCAGTATTAACGTTTACAGGGCACTCTGGTATTACATTTTTAAGTAAAAGTGTACAAATCTGTGACAAGTGTACAAAACGAGTGTCATAAACACACTCATAACATTCAAGAGAAATTGCAAGAACTGGAAGGAGCAAAGTGAGATTGATACTGACGGGTCACTGGATTTGGGAACGAGGTCTCCCAGTTCCTTAATGCGGTCATTGATGTTGAATCTCCTCCGCCTCTCGACTGTGAAGGAATAACCTCGCTTAGTAACACAGTAGCAACACTAATATTAATAACACTGTCTAAAAACACAAACCGCCCCGATTTTGTATTTTCACTGCTCTGACATTCACCTAATGGTGATTTAAATAACTCATTAGTCCTGCTTGATTATCTGTTCACGATAAGCCATAGAGTAATCAGATGTGCTTAAAAAGTCACTGGTTACCTTCTGCTTTCAGCTCACGATTATTGAGAATATGGAAATGAAAGTTCAATTTGATTCAGAAACCACAGTCAAAGGTTTGGAGCTAGAGCAAAAATATAAAACTCACTGAGGTTGTGGTTGTCTTTTTTCTGCCGTTCCTTGATGAGAGCTTTAGCCTCAGCATCTGAAAACGTTCACAACATCATGGAATGAGAAGATTTTCTCAAATACCCCACACTACTCAGCAGGAACATGAAAAACCATTGGCAGATTTCTAAAATTGGGTCTGATAATGGAAATTAACTTATTGTCTCCATCTGCCACTATGGCACGTAAAGCACAATTTTAATTTTTTTGACCGATTTAAAATCTATACAACACTCACGATAACCGCTTAATGTCAAAAGACTGACGCTCGAGAGATGCCTGTGAAGCGCCGGCGGTCAACGGAAGTGGCACTTGCAAATTGCAAATTTGTCCCAACTTTAACTCGTAGAAATATAATTGGGGTCCTGGGTAGATTCAGGACTTTCCTCAGATGGCAACGATATAAGCGCCAGATCAACGGGAGGGGAGTTTGGGTTTTAATGACAGACGGTTGTTCATCGACACAACAATTAAAACAAAATGTCAGTATAAATTATGTAGCACTACTGCAGAAAGGCAGCTCAAACAGACTTCAACCAATCGCTGAATTTAGAGCTCTGGTCCCACTGTGTGTACGACTGAAATGGGAGAAAGCTGGAGGAAAAATATTACATGTAAATATTTCAAAAAGTTTTACCCTTTTTGAAATACAGAAAACTTAGTTTCTTATACTCCATCATGATATTACTTTAAAGTGGATTACTGGCAAGACTGCCTCAGCCACAAACGACCATTTTCCCAGAGAGGATAAAGCTAGCATACATGCATACACCGATCGAGTTAGCAGTGGTGCAGAAATAAACAGAGAAAGGTAGGATGGGTTGTGAAAAAAACAAAAAAAAAAACAACATGCAGAAAAAAAATGCGAGGGCGATGAACAGGTTGAAGTACCTGTCAGCTCCGTTTTAACGTTCTGCAGGTTTGCGGGACAGGAGTTGCTGACGGTAATGGTGGGCGTGGTCATCCCAGCACTGCTGTACACATCCAGGAGATTTCCTGAGACTGGCAGCTGCAAACCACCAATAGCAGAGTGTTAAATCAGGCCCTGCCCACTCACTGCATTATCTCTATCTAAACACCGCAACAGCTCGGCTTGGTGTGCCATGCGCATTTAGGACAACGCGGAATAGATCTGATATCGCTGAACTGCCATTTCACACGTCTCAAACGCGATCCATCCACAGACAACCCCCGTTCTGGATCATGTATCATTTTATTACATAATCAGACAAAAAAACAATGCTGCATGAGAAACAGTAAGTGAAACACCAAGTCGCTTTTCCATTCCGGTCATACCAGTCTTATGATGGCATCTTCACCTGTGGTTTGGAAATCCTACAGTGTCAGCCATAACTGGCACTAAGGAACACACCAGACGTCCAACCCTGGATTACTCACGTTCCGTACTGCTTCGAAGTAAAAATGCTACATTTGCAAACATGAACAAATATTGTGCTTATATTTGCTTCTTATTTCCGACAAGAACACACGTCTACCTCCTCCACATGCCATATGGACGAGTTTTACATCCGTCTCACTCAATCCAGGTATCACTTACATCATACAGCCACTGTCTCGTCTACTAGACATAATAATGCATCTGCTGCACTGCATACGATAACTGTGTAAATCCACCCGATGTGGAACGAGCTTGAACAATAACCATATTCCAAGGCCATGTATGATATCGTGGTCTTAAACTTCTAGCAACAGTGCTGCTATCAAAAACTCAAGGATTCACATAACCGTAAAAAAAAATCTAATAAATAATTCACGTAATTCAATAAAAGTTGTAAGAGTCATTTCTGCATTTTTAGGTTTGTTGTTAAATATCATGCCCAATCACTCCAAATTTAATGTTAAGGAATCAATAAACTACTACAACAACAACAACAACTCGTTTAAAGGTTAAAGATTCAGTGCAAAAGTTTCAGCTACAGAAGCAGCCAGCAAAGAATCGATGGTATTATAACTTCCTTCAGAACTTCCTCTTTCTCCTCAGTGCCTGTGCTTTGCCATTCGAACATGGCCATGTGCTCTCTCGGACTTTAATTAGATAGTCTACAAGACAATGACAACTCGGTCCAGACACAACCTCCTAAGTCTTATTCACACAGCTAATAATTTACACTGATAGTTGTAATCTAGCAATGTGAATTTGTAAGCCAAAAACGTCCTACCTGCTACGGACGACATCAACATAACTACGTCCTGCTGAATCTGTCATCATAATTCCAAAAATCAAGAGTGTAAATAGCACCCAGTTTACCTCAGCTTTAAGCCTTTTCTTTTCATTCTCCGGCACTAAAACCAGAATCCTCATCTTCTCCTAACTCTCCAACAGCATGCACTTGTTCCTCTTTCTGTCACAGCTCTTTTTTTTTTTTTCTTTTTTTTTTTAAAAAAGGAACGTTGAGAATGGGGAAATATCTCGCAGATAAAAAAAACCTTTCACTGTTGGCTATCAGCTTTAACACCCACACACAGACACAGACACAAAAAAAAAAAAAAACCAAAAACCTATGCCTCTGTGTGTGTGTGTGTGTGTGTGTGTGTGTGTGTGTGTGTGTGTGTGTGTGTGTCTAAACCCCCTCCCTCTGTGTAACTCAGAGTGCACCCCACCCAGCACCACCCTTTGGTAGCCATGTGTCAGAAGTGTATGTTGGTTTCCAGAGAACTACTGAATTCCAGGAGCTCCTGCACAAATTCAACCGCACAGATCCAAAAAGCAGCCGGTTTACTAGTGACATGCCAAGGCCTGAGCGCTGGTAGCAACTCTCATCAAGTAATTATGACCGCAAGAATTACTGCAACAAGTGCTTCCTGAATGCCAGCTGAACTGAACTCACTGCCAGGAATACGAAACTGTACGAATCTGTATTCAACACTATGTTCAAACGTGGTAGTTAATCAGTGTATGCAAGCAAAGTCATGCAGTCGTGCATGTTTACGAGAAATGGCCCACGCTACATCAGATGCTTTCTGAAAGCTCAGATTTCACGTCTGATGCAACGGTAATGTTTCTCAATATGGAAGAACCCACTGCAGAGAAGTGTAATTTTGGTCATATGTAAGTAAAGTACCAACAAATCTGAGGGAAATATTGATATTTTGATATTTCCACTGTCAATATATCCTTACGCTTGTATAGAAGACTAAGTGCTAGCTAGTAAATTATCATTTTAGTTGTACAAAATCTTTTCTAGGTAATTCAGAAATGGATCTGAGGGAAATGAAATGCTGATATGTGTTCAGAGTTGGTCAGAATTTGTACAATTTCTGTACAAGCATCCAAGACAGGGTTTATGTCTAGACCATCGCCTTTTAACGCAAGCACTCACCCTTAAACACACAAAAATCAGGGATAGAAAATGTGGACTGAAGACGGAAACAATGTTTTATTCTATGCTGCCAAATGTAATATGATGTGACATAAAAGCAAGAGACAACTACAATTATATATAAATTAGAAGATGGCAAGCATTCAAATAATCTAACAAGGGTCTAGTATATTGCCAATATATTACGGCATGAATAGCCCTAGTTTTAATTATTACATTGATCACTGCAGATTTGGTTTAATGTAATAATACCGCTTCCACACTCATTATTCATTAGCTTATAAAACAGCACTTGATCCAGCACATTCTGTTATTTTTCATTTCATTTATTTTTTCTGCATACAAATTAATGAAGCCACAAGACACTAATTTAAGGTCATGAAGTCATAACGTGTGAACAGGATGTAGACTGTTTTATCACACTTTTAATGTTCATATTTTGAGTTGACAAAATAATGAAACACTGCCAGTGTTTTTTGTTAATTTGATGCACTCTCCCGTAAAGAAAACATACCTACAGTTGGAACGATAAGCTGACCAAGCAGTCTACACTTATGACCAATCTGGTCCACTTTAATTCATAATTTTATCCATAAAAAAAATTAAAAACACAGTCCTCGAAATAAGCAAGTTATCTCCTCCAATGTCCTCCATGTGGGGAAAAAAACTTTTAAATTTTTATTTATTTATTTATTTATTTATTTATTTATTTTTGCAAACTTTACAGGGACAATACTATTTATTAACTGTGACATACTTATGTATTTAATATTGGCCAAAAATGGCATTCAAATGTCAAATGGCATTCCACAGTGTTTCTGGATGCATTTATAGCCCAAAACATAAATATCAGCGGACATATTATGGTTATATCAAACTGTCAGCCAGTGGTGCTGGACTTAATTCTGCTCCTCACTCGAGCTAACATTGCACAAGAAAAATGGGTTCAAGTTCAGAATCGCACGTAACTGAGACACACCTCTGTTTTACTCCATCCCATGTGTGTAACTCGCCTTCCAGCTCCTGAATAGCACTTAAGGCTGTAGTTATGTCTGAGGTTTGAATACAGATGTGCGCAGTTTCAGTGTCACATCCTTATTATGCTCACTCGACTCAAATATGGCCCCAGTGGCTTTATCTCATTTCCACTGTCACTGTCTTTACCTTTTCCTTATGAGAGACTTTACAAATACATTCTAGCTGGTTGAATTGTAATTTCTGTCATTTACCAACACATTAAAGTTTGTCTCAATTCCACTCTCACCATGTAAATGCCTTAACACTGTCTATATTAGGCATGTCTAATATATAACCATTTCATCCTCCCCTCGCGACATTACACCGTCTTGATATCCAAGTTCACTTAAATTATTTTATATTACCAGACCTGCCAACGTTTACGCATTTTTTTGTAGGAGCTCTGCAATTTCAATCTGGAGTACGCTAGTATGAGTTATCTCTCAACAATATGCCAGAAGACAAGTTTTTTTTAGCCCGATAAAACCGGAGATAAGCCAATCAACAAAGGAATCTGGAATGATCTGCGCATATGCTTTAAACTTTCCAATATTAACCGACACTGGCTGGAAGCCCCGCCCCTTCCCCCCGCAATCTCACACGCTCTTGAGCGAACTTGCGGGGCTTCCTTGATTTCCGTCAAGGTCAATGACAACTATTTTGTGTTCGTTAATATGAAACAAAATCTATCAGTGCATGTTCCACTTCGCTAACATTAGACAAATATGCGCTTAACATTAGTTAACAACATTTATTAAGGATGCCACTGAGAATCTTCACCCAAAAATTCCACTTTCAGTTTTTGGGTGAAAGACAAAATTTTGATTAAGTAAGCCTACAACAAAGTGTCAAATCGCACATTTAGAGCTAACAATAACGTTAATGCGGATGATAATTCCAGAGTGATTATATACATTGTTTTTTTTTTCTCTCCTGTGCCAGCCACTGCAGATGCTTTCAAAGATTTAGAGTAGCAGAAGAGTGAAAGTGTTAGCTATGTGGTAAAAATATTAACAAATGTACTCATATGTTTTGTTTTTTGTTTTTTTTTTCAGTGCAAATTACTGGGGATTCACTTACAAGTCTACGATCTAGTTGTTGTGATGCAGCTGCTGGCAAAACAGCTATGACTGAACAGATGATAATATTAGTACACCCTCCTGCATGCTCCTTCAACCAGAAATGGTGGAAATGCTGGTATTTCTGTCTTATCAGGTCTGGGCAATTACATCATTTATCTATATATTTTTTTTAAAACGGACAGTCGCAAACAGGGAAAAAAATCAACAGCACACAAGCCTAGTCTGTATTGTAGTGTTCTAAATCATTAGCCTTGTTTGTAAGCTTATAATCCGGGTCTATATTTTCCAGTTTCCAAACAATAGTGTTCCCACTACTTCAGCAGGAAGTGCACAGCGTGTTTCCCTTTCCATGTCAAAAGCACAAATCCACAAGTTTTGTACCTGCCTCTTAAGAAGCAGTAGAGCAAATCAACTCAGACCGCTATCACACCTTAAAAACACCTCTGTAACTTCTGCTTGCTCCGTTTAAAGAATCAACAATGAGGGTTTCAGGTGAGCTTTGAAATGACAAAGCTTTCAGCCGCCATGTTTTTGGGAAGCTGAGACATACCGTGTTGGGCAGCTGCAGGCCGGTGTCGATCAGCGTCATGAACTCATCATTCAAACTGGACTCCAGGCTGATGATGTCGTCAATTACGCCATCGATCTGGGTATTAATGAAGAAACAAAACCAATTACGAATAGTTAGCTGAACAGGGGAAAAAAAACTACAGTTGCTTGACATTAAAACCTAAAGGTCCTTGAGTTGGTCACTGTCTGTGCTGAGTCACAAGGATTATAGGTCTAAAATAAACACAGAGCGCAGCAGTTTCATGGTGACACACTGGCCACACTGCCATGAGACATACAGCAGGTCATTTCAAACATCAGCTAAACCACATTACAGCCCATAAGGTGTAAGTCCTGCTGCCTTAACAACCCACAAACATTAACCTCAGATAGTGTGTACTTCATAGTGTGGCTCTGCAGCAGCCTGGCTGAAGCACACACTCTGGTTTATTAAGGACGGATAAGAAGGAGTCGCACATCCAGTGCAGCTTTAATAGCCAAACCCCCAAAGCGTGTTAAGTGTGCAGGGGCCCATTGGGCTGCTAGTGTGATATTTACCAGCACAATGTGGTACTGAACGGTGAGCGCACGAAAGGGGCTGGCCAACTTCACAAGGACCTGACAAAGCATGCTATTGTATTTACAGAGGGAACTGAACACACTGCTAAAGGAACTAGACATACTGCTGCTTCGTTATTAGAACAACAGTGCATTAATTACTAAATAGCTTAGCGTTTCATGGCTCTAAATTGGGTGTATTTAAAGCTTAAGCTGGCTCTGTTTTCTCATGCAGACTATTAATAAGAGGACTTCCTTGCATTCTGAGGTGCAAGACTGTTCATTAGTAGGTTATGAAATTTTCAGCTAAGCCATATTTTCTTTGTTAAGGAGTGCATTTTTACTTGATTTACTTGAGTTGCTAAACATTTGTGTGTCCCAATATCACTATTTCACAAGTGGTGGAAATTTCAACAGCAACGTGTAACCAGTCTTTTCTTTCTTTTTCTTTTTTTTTTTAAATTAGTATGGAGACAAAAGTAACTATTCATGGCTAAGTCAACTTACTGAGGACAGGGTGCTCATTCAAGAGAAATAATGTAACCATCACTGTAATGGCAAAGAGTCATTTTTATAAAAGCTGGACATTGCATCCAGCATGATTTTTACCCTAGTGTCATTATTACAAATCTGTACGGATTTGCGTGAACATTAATGGTTATTTTCTGTCGTAAACGTACATTAATGCAACGTTAAAATTATTATTCTATGAATCACAAATCGGAAGGTATGTGATGAAAATATCAGTGTGTACACTTCCTACTTGACAGATCATTATTCACACATTCAGTTCATACTTTTGCTTTATGTGTTTGCAGATTATACACAGTTTGTATCTGCAAGCTGCAGAATTTTCTGTTTTAGCCCCACCCCGCCTCATCTGTCTTGAGCCGTACAATCGGATCATTTTTCAACAGTGAGATGTTTCTGTTTCAGTGAAAACCTCCAGAGTAGTAATCGTGTGATTTGACAGCACAGGGGCAGTGGTGGCTCCAGGGACGCTGCATCATGGCTGACCCTGCTCTCCTACCCCGCCTTCCTAACAAGCCTGGATATATGACGCTATGAATTTCACTGTCCTGTACTTCTGTATGCGTGTTTCTAAGCCAGGATTTGCAGTTTGTGTAATATAATGATTGTATATAAGTTACAAATCTGATTATAAATCTGCACTTCATAAAATTGCGATCTCACCACTGCAATTACTTAAAGTTCCTTTTAACAGAAAAAAAATAACTCCATAAATTAGTGAGCACATTAACGTAAAAGTGTCACGACGACGTGTACGGAATTAAATTCCGTAATAGGATCATATCAAAACATTACCCTCTAAGCCTTCTTAGGACAGCAGTAATCGCTGATTGACACAAGGCTACATGTGGCACCACTGGGCAATAAGAGAAGTTTTCAGTTCCTGTTCTTTAATAGGTCACAAAAACCCTGACCAGGCCAGTTTCCCCAACTCCAACCCTAGACATTATTCAGAAAAGCACAACAACACACATTCAGACATGCGCTCAGGCTGTTTGTAGCTAACACTGAAATCGTACACATCTGCATTCAGACCTCAGATGTAACTACAGACTTGCGCTCTATTCAGTCAGTGACGCGAGCTGTAACTATAGGATTGCCATTCAAGGGCAAAATTAACTACATATTAATTGCATTACACTTTTAATTAATTAATTAATTAAATGTACTGTCCCTGTAAAGTCCACAAAAATGCTTATCTTTGCACAGAGGACACTGGAAAAGATTGGAGGCAGCGTCTTATTCGTAGATATTACTAATTATGGATCTAATTATGAACTACACTTATTTAAAGTGAGCTGTAACCACAGCAGATGAGAGATTGGTCAGCTTATCCTTTACACCATGGGCATGATTTCTTTATACAAGAGCGCATCGAATTAACAGAAACATCAACATTATTTTATTAATTTTTTTTCAAATTAGTATTAGGTGACTAGATCAAATTTGTGTGCGCGATTAACAGTCGCACAATTTTATTAACACTTAATAATATAAATATATTTCATGTACCATATGTGCTGGATTAAGTGCTATATTACAAGCTGCAGAATAATCAGAGTGGAAGCCATGTTGTTAAATTAAACCAGATTTGCTGTGATTAACGTGATAATTACAACGAGGACTATTCATGCTGCAATATATTGTCAATATACTAGACTTCTATTAGAAGTTTAAACAAATGCTGGCCATCTTCTCATTTATATATCGTTATATCTCTCATTATATCATCATAGTCGACTTTGGTTTTATTTGCTTATTTTTTAACTGTCTCTTGCTTTTATGTTACATCATATTACATTTGACACCAAAGATTTAAAAAAAAAAAAACACACAATCTGCTTCTTTAGTCCACATTTTGGCCTTAAATGGGAGTGCTTGTTTCCAAAGGCCGTAATCTAGACCTTACTGAAAAACCCTGGCTCAGCACTTCCACTCAAGGAAAAAAATGGAAACCTTGAAGGCGTGAACCAGACACACGTGATTGAAAATAAATTTTAAATGAATGTTGACATGTCTTTGGACTACTTTAAATGAATCCACACGTTATATGTTAAATGTTATATGAGGATTAAGCGCAGTCTGCGTGGTGTATTGTATCACTTTACTATGGTGCCCTATTTTATTTAAACCTATTAATGCCACATGGATGCCTGACATTTCTTGGAAGCTATAACTGCCAAAGAACAGGTTTCTGCCAAGGTATGTGTGGCACCTGCTTAGCCAAATGAAAACGCACACTGTTCAGAGTAATGGCATGCAGAGAACTCAAGCCGAGTGTGCTAACCACAAACTGTGTGAAACTGACTATGGTTAAGTCTTTGTTTTGTTAACTATTGTTTTACAAGGACCACTATTGTTTTTCTGGCCACTAAAAACCACATCCTGGCCAAAATAAACACATTTACCTTTTTCACTACTAAAAGTTAAAGTATCATTTTTATTGAAATCCTAAAATCTGACACACACTAATGCACGGGTTGTCAACTGGCAGAAAGTCGTGTGGATGCGGACCAAGCAAAGTATTTCAGCAGACTGAACCGAGTACTTGAATAAATATTTCGGCCGAGAAAATTGTATGGGGGGAAATCTAGCCGTAGTTTTCAAAAAAAAAAAACAAAAAAAAAAACAGATCCTTTGTTGAAGATTATTACAGCCAATCGTGTATTTATGTAAATTATTTCGTTGAAGGCAGCTCATCCTACCAGAGACTAATCGCACAGCTGGAGCTCAGAAATGAGAGCGCTTACACAAAAGATTTTTCATTTTATTTACCCATAGCATCTTACCTGATTAGCAAACTGTCAAACTGGCGTGTTTAAAAAAGAAACGAAAACACAGCGGACACAGAAGTCCCCACTTCAAAATCCAAACAGATGACTTTTGAGTCTGTGGCACTAGTCAAACGTGGTAACCACTACGAAACAAAATATAACCACTTCAAATGGTCTATTTGTTATATATGCCATAAACTGATCAGTAATGGTTAAGCATTAAAACGTAACTAGCAAGGAAATTTATTTAACTCAACCATAAACAAATGTATGATGTATAACGAGATTTCTGTAAGAGATCTGAGCTTGTCATGGTTTAGGAATTACCTCCTCTTTGTTGGAGCTGAGACTCAGCACGGCCAGGGGGCTGCTGGGAGTGCTGCTGGCGGCCGGGGCCAGCTCGGGGGCGGAGCCTGATTGGGGCGAGGGTGACATGGCCAGCGTCTGACTGGCCACTCTGTTGCCGAGGGTGTGGGAGAGGTATTGCTTCACCTGCTGCCTCTGAGCCTGCTGGATGTGATACTTAGTCGGGTTTTCCAGGTGAGTTTGAACCTGAGGAGAAGCAGAATAAACACATATTTCGCTTATTTTGTTTGTTTAACCAACACTGTCTTTATATCTGACCAAGAATATACGCATTTGTAAAAAGAGAATGCACTACACATGAAAATCCCATGTTTCAAGAAGAATTTTATAATTTTTTTTTTTTTTTTTTTTTTTTTAAAGAGTCTACTGCCTGCAAAGTGAAGTGCAACTGCAATGTAATCATTGTCGAGCTTTCGCTTTTAGAGCCCACACCATATGCAGAAAACTACGTATGCTCTATAAATTGAACAATCCATTGTACAGCAATTTCGCAAATCACAGTTTTTTTTAATGTATAGTTGAAATTATAGGATTACTAAAGGTCTAGAAACACTTTTTAAAATTCCAAACTGCACCTTTAAATCTTAAAAAAGCATTTCACGAAAAAAGAAACAATGACGTCATCACTAGTAAAATCCTAACCAGTCTTACAGCAGAGTACACTGGGAGTTCTTCTCCATAAGCACACCTACCTTCAGCACCTCCACGGGGACCTGTGTGGTCGTGGGCCGAGCGTTGGGCAGGGAGGACGAGACGGAGATGGCGGGAGTGGAGTCAATGGGCCGGAGCTGAGCGCTGGACGCCTGCTGCTGGGCTTCTCTCCTCTCCTGGTCCTGCGCCTGCTGCCTCATCAGCTCCTGCCTCATCAACACCCGTGAGGACATGGCGGATGTGCTCAGGGTCACAGCAGGAGCAGCGGGGGTAACTGAGCCACTAAAGGAGGGCGCAAAAAGGGTCAAATAGGTCTAGATTACAGCTTTCAGCACCATCATGTGCCATAACATTATCACCACGAGTCTGAGCTAGCAATTAGAAGGTGGTGAGTTCAAATCCCAGGACTGCCAGAAAGCCACCTGCTGGGCCACGGAGCAAAACTCTTCATTAACTACTGCCTGTTTTTCTTTTTTATTCTCTCTCAATCATAAGCCACTCTGGATAAAAAAAAATCTGGCAAAGGAATAAATGTGAATGTACTACTAATCCATCAATGACCACTAGGCTTTAAATTACTACTGACGTAACATCAGCTCCTCTCTAAGGACATGACTGCACCGAGTTGGACATAAAAGGCAGAAACTGATCCGACATCGGATTTTTTTTATATATATATATATATATATATGCAGGTCAGCATGAAGAGTAATGATGTGTGTTTAAAAGTAAAATAATTAAATGGAAAATATAAGTGTACAATAATTACCAGTACAAATAACATACAAAAATATGTAGAACATGGTTAAAAAGAATATTTAAAAAAATAACGGTTTAAGCCATGGCCTCAGCACAAGTGTATTACGTAGCTGAGAAAACCTGCTTGGAAAACTGCCTTCTAGTCTGAAGTGCTTGTTTATGTTTGGATGAGTCTGTAATTTCGTAGACACGCCCCTTCACTCCGTCTCAACCTCAGTCTCAAATCAGCAAGCGCCCAGCCCAGCCAGGTAATGCGAGCAAAACAAACAAACAAACAAAAAAAAACCTCACTCTGTGCTTTGAAAAAACTTCACAAAAGAAACCAGAATAAACACTGGCAGTGCTTTTCTGAGATGGAGTGATTTTTTTTTTTTTTTTGGTGAAAGGGATAAAAGTAGACACAGAATTAGCGACGCTGTTCATGGACAGGTACGTAAAGACAATCCGTATAAAGGTTTATTTATTTATTTTTTTAATTACAAAAAAAGGATGCCGACTATACTCGAACAACCTCATAAATAATTCTGCATGTTTATAGAGTTGTAACTTGGCTTTCAAGCAGCTGAATGGCCTTTATTGTAGCTAGCAATGCAGTCATTATGCGCCGAATTTGCCTGTTTACAGTGTTATAACTTGGCTTTGAAGCATGCCTGAGTATCATGACAGTCCTTGCTAATTTTACCACCGTAGGTTCTGGGGGCGGAGTTTTGTATGCATGGGTGGGAAAGGGGAGTGTTTTGGTGGCTTACACAATATGAGGCAGATGGTTTTAATGTTATGGCCGATCGGCGGATGTTGGACACTACACGCAATGAGATTTTTTTTTCATTCCTAATCGGAATCTTAAGCTTAGCTATAACTTTACATAAATTCTTGTACTTTTTCAGTTTTTCAAATTAGAGCATTTTTAGGGGTTTTCAAGGTTTTCTAGTTTTCCACCATACTCAAGGCATTTCGATCTAACACCACACACACGCACACACACACACACACACACATACACACACACACGCCCCTAGAGTTCCTCCAGCTACAGTATCTTCACTTTCACTTCACCACTAACACTGTTAGTAACATCAATTAAGCTTAACGCCAAGCCTTTTTCTTCTACAAATCTACCATCTCATATCTGGAAAGTTAAAAATAACAACAAATTTGGAAACTTTGATTAAAACATTTAGAACCTGTTTGATGTTTTTCTTTGGCAGTGCCTTTACTGGCTTAATCACAATAGAATTGCTGTCAAATCACAGGATTCCACATGAAGGAATGAGCGCAAACTCTGTTTTAAAAATAGTTTTTCAGTGATCTAATAAAACCAAAACAGCCCACCTGTTCTTACTGTAAGAGGATAAACTGCCAAACAAATCTGGAAACCTTCCCAAAACTGAACACAAGAAAAATTCAATAGAATAATAGAAAGAAAGAAAAAAAAAAAAAACCCACACAAGTCTGAAATGTGTCCAAAGTGTCGAATTTCCCACAAAAGCCCCACGTCTCTTTTCCCAATAAGGCCGGCGTTGTGCTGAGTCACTGCGGGAAGTCCCAGAGCTTTAAACAGTCAACGGCGGCAACAACAACATGCAGATGTGCTCACACACGCTCAGGACCGAAGCATGCAAAGCCGGAGAGCAGCGTGGCATTCATATCGCACGGCCGTGAGAGAGTTCAGCCTGCCGGCTTTCCTAAACACTTCTTTGACCTTTGAAAGGTGTCTAGTTGCGCAACACTTTGGTCAATCAGGTGTAATCAAATCTTCAGTTCGACGGCAAAAATTCCTCACTGGGGCAGGGCTGCTTTTGTAAGCTCGGACTGGGGGAAGAAAGAAGCAGCATGGAGTTTGATTACAAAGTATACGCTCTGGCATAATATGTAGTGAGCTGCTTTCGTGTTCACTACAGCATTAACTGTTAAACTCAAAAACATGGGACAAAGAAGAAAAAAGCCAAAATCTCCATGTATCATTTACTAAGAAAACACTACCTTGGTTTCCTTGAGCGTGATAATCAATAACTGACATGTCCAACAATATGCTTTTTAAAAATATCTTTCACAAAGATGACGACATTGCTAAGAAGCCTAGCTTTACCGCTAAAGTCCTTGAGCATGTCTGTGGCTTAGATGACAGTTTGTCCAAGCAAAAGAAAGAAAATGGTAAAGCAAAAGTTTAACTTAATAATAAGCAGCTCCTCGATTTTTCTACTGATCAAAAAGACTACAATCCTGTCCACAATCCAAGTCTCGCGCCTTCACAGGTCAAAGTTCCCCTAGGTTAATTCGGTGGGAAATCAAAGTAACTGCTACCAGAACTAATCCGCTTTCACATCCCGCGTCCTTTCCCCTTCAGTGAATTACTGTTTCAGCTGGATTAATTTTATTAGCGATTAGAAAAGCGTTCGCTCTGTTGAGTTTTGAGATTGATATGTACACACAGAATGTCCTATAAGTTTTTCAGCAATGACTGAACTGGCAGCACTCTTAACAGCTAGAAATGCTTGACTGTTATATACTACTTTAAAAATTCATTACGTTTAATTTTTTTTTGCATTTGACAGTTGTTATTTTTTAAATTGTTTATATCTATCTACAGTCACTTACGAGTAAAGCCCAACATGGTTCTGTGGCAGTCATACGACAGGAACTCACAACCTTCTAGTCACCATCGGTGTCCGCCCACATCCCTTTGCAATGCATGTGTTATAGCGTGTACTGAACTCACCTGACTGTAATGGGCTGACTCTTGAGCTGATAAAAGGTGTCTGAATCAGACTCGAGGATGCCGTCCACCTCGATGTCAGCGACGATTCCTGACTCGGGTAAAAGCGGTTCCACGCTGGTGAGAGAAAAAAACAAAACAAAACAAAAAAAAAAAAACAGAACAGCACTTTAACTCAAGAAATATTTCCCAACACTGGGCAAACCTACATGGAGACGATTCTTCAGGGAAAGTCTGCTCGGGTGAACCTAAAGGTCATGGGGTCAGTAGATCACGAAGCCAGACTCGAGGATTAGTGAGCTAGTTTGCGCTTGATTTATAGCAGCCTTCATTCGGGGTGAACAAAGTTACTTTGGCTTGGGCCCAAGACTGAACCAGTTCTCTCACTAACGGACGAATCCTGATTTGCAGAATGCTTCCAGAACCCATAAGCATTTCTTTTAATAAGACAACCTGATTAGACCGGTACCAGAGATGTTTATGTGAATCCAGGGCTACATTTACACTGTGGGCCTGGATACACAATTCACAATAATATTTTGAAATAGATCAGATTCTTCTGTCACGCCTGTTTAAATACAAAAACCTGACCCGTGTTTACGTTGTTCCTTTGCTGTAATGTGTTTTTACCAGTAGCACCACTGAGGTTGTAGAAAGGATGAGCGATTCTGTTGCTTTCGCTGGCACTGGAGCCAAGACCGACTGAATCCTTGCTCTGCCATGGTCCCAAAAAATGTCCTTGTGCTGTGAGGAAACGTCCTCACAATTTCTACATGATTATATCCCTCTACAAATAAATAAGACAATTTATTTCACCTGGATTCTACTGACTATGTTTCACGATTCACATGTCACTTACACACCAAAGGACTTAAGATTTGGCCTAGCGTAGTGCATAACAATGACTTCAGAATGAAGTCCAGGACAGGAAAATCAAACGCAAGCGTTTAGATGAGAGACACATGACCAGATATCAAATATTTCTTGAGTTGGATATCCAAGCATATCTGAGCTGTTTACACATATGCAACATTATCCAATGTTTCAGGAGACGTCCAAAAAAAAAAAAAAAAAAAAAAAAACAGTTGGCAGTGAAAATGCAGCCAAGCACTCGGTCCCGATCCACGCATTTCAAGCTTTTAATTACTGAGACTTGAATCTGGGAAATCAGTGCAAACAAGCAGTGCATGTGAAACCGAGAACTCCGAGTAAGAACCACCGAGACAGAGGAAGGGATGTTTTGATGCTCTCAACATTGCTGACATGCTGAACATTTTTTTTTTTTTTTTTTTACACAAGAGCTGCTAACCACATTTAAAATAGAACTAAAAAGCACATGCTGAAAGAGATCAACTAATACTGAAACTTTCAAGCATGGCCACAAAAAAAAAAAACTGTAGATTAATATAAAAAGTGAGAGTACAGTATGAAAAAAGAACGCTTTAGCACGAAGCGGTATTTACTCCGTCTGTGTAAAATGCTTCGAGTACACTACTTTACACTCTGTTATAGGAGAAGGACACAATGTCTGCGTGATCGTCTACATCAGTGATTTTCAAAGAGGCGTCAGTGAAACGTAGCCAGGGTGTTTAGGTACAGCGCTGAAAATCACATTTATTCTAGGGCTCTCAGTTATGTTAGCTATTTGTCTGGTCACTTGAATGGAATGGGTTTAATACAAACATCTGTCTAAAACAAGCAGGCTTATAAAGAATACCGGCCTGGGCCTAATGTGCTCACTCAGTAGAACGTTCAGGAATAAAATCATCTGTGGTTCTAATAAATGCACAGGATATTACTGCACATATTTCAGTAATGTTCATGAAATAAATCTGTACTGATGCAGTCCATGGAATTTATTTTACAGTTAAAGGGTTTACGAAATGTTTGAGAACCCCTGATCTACACCACTGTGACAGCAATTTACATGATAATTTATATTCCTGTAGTTTACACGATCGTCTACATTTCTGTAATATTAGTTTACACGATCGTCTACATTTCTATAATATTAGTTTACACGATCGTCTACATTTCTGTAATATTAGTTTACACGATCGTCTACATTTCTGTAATATTAGTTTACACAAGCATCTACATTTCTATAATATTAGTTTACACGATCGTCTACATTTCTATAATATTAGTTTACACGATCGTCTACATTTCTATAATATTAGTTTACACGATCGTCTACATTTCTGTAATATTAGTTTACACAAGCATCTACATTTCTATAATATTAGTTTACACAAGCATCTACATTTCTATAATATTAGTTTACACGATCGTCTACATTTCTATAATATTAGTTTACACGATCGTCTACATTTCTGTAATATTAGTTTACACGATCGTCTACATTTCTATAATATTAGTTTACACGATCGTCTACATTTCTATAATATTAGTTTACACGATCGTCTACATTTCTATAATATTAGTTTACACGATCGT
>CM040982.1:3600760-3696015 GCA_022985145.1 Pangasius djambal | reverse complement strand
AAAAAAAAAAAAAAAAAAAAAAAAAAAAAAAAAAAAAAAAAAAAAAAAAAAAAAAAAAAAAAAAAAAAAAAAAAAAAAAAAAAAAAAAAAAAAAAAAACCACGACAGTGGATCAGATAAGAAAATATGACAATTCTGAACTGAATCCAATCCAGTATTGAGTTGGTAAATCCTTATTACACATGCTTAGCCCTTTGTGTACTTAAAATTACTTTTAATAAGGGGGTTTTCATTTCGTTAAACTTCTCCCTCCCTTCTTTTTATTTACACTTTCATTTTCCCAGCGCATGTTATCCATTGGAACTGTTTTCTCCAAATCACATAAACTGTCTGCAGAAGTGCAGTATATAAATAAAGGATTTAACAGGTTTACCATGACAAGCATGAACAGGTGAAAAAAAACCTTATTAATGTTTATCCACATGGATGAGTAAACAACTCTTGAATGGAATCAGGTCGAGGCTAAAATTAGGTGAATAATTGAAAGATTTACCACCCAGGGTTTGCTGGCTAAGCGAGCGCTGAACATAAACGGTCTTTGTGGTCAGTTATTTTCCCCATCTATATGCCCTTAGATCCGGCACAAACAAGGTCCTTGTCCTCTGGATCATTATGCGAGTCGGAGTGAAAGCTTTGAGCGAGCCTCTCGCAGCACTCCGGTTGCGAGAGTCACACAAACCCACTTCCTTTTTCCTGTAAATGCTGACAGCTTAGTCTGCAGTCTGTTGGATGATTTATCTATCGAAGTGTCACACTATAGGCATAAAAAAAAAACAAAAAAAAAACACCACACTGGTGCTGAGAGCAGCAAAGTGTTAGTCAGATGAGAGAATGTGACAAGCAGCAGTTGTAATCAACAACTAGGTCAAACTGCACTTTTATGCACTCAGAGGTGCTAAAAAGATCAGAAAGCTCAGACGAGACGCACACAGACAAACCTGAACTCACTTAGCTGCAACAGCTGTTTCACTCTCAGTGCGAACCCTGGCACTTGTTCAGCCGTGTCGCAAGCACAACTAGTTTCAATCTTTAACACTTCGAATGATGGATTCCTTTCTCTGTCACCACACCGTCTTTATCTACTGCCACAAAGCTTTACTGAGGAAAAGCAAGTATCAAGCCATAACACGCTCACTGATCACCAAGACCCAAGCTCACAATCAACCTTTATTGACATTTTTATTGTCGTTATAGTTAAAGTTATTACAATTGTTGAATTCTTGAATCTGACTGGTCAGAAGGTGTCTGACTGCAGTGCTGCTGCAAGCCAATTCACAGGTTTATATTAACGCGCTCGTTCTATTACGTTATCTGAATGGTGCAGTGTCAGTAAGAATTCCACCACCGGAAAGTCTTCAGGACAGAGAAGTTTGTGCTTTGCGGTTTCTCGGTCACATAACAATCTGCTTTTTTGGCATTATTAACGTCATGTGAGAGAAAGCGAGGCTGATGAGGGAATGACGCTTTAGAGCTGCTATGACGTAAGTAGCAACGGGAACTAACTTGCGTTGCGGACATTCAATGACATTCAATGTAATTATAAATGGATTAAAGTATGATGTGTTGTTCATTATTAAAACAAAATTACAAACTGCAATAGCTGGCAATTTCCTGTGGGATAAGAGCAATAAAGCAAATCAGATCATGCCGCTTTCCGGACTTCGGTGCAGTAACGTCACACCACATCGTCGTTGATTATTTTCCTGTAACAGCACTTCCCCGTCGTGTCTTATTTCTTAGTTATAGGTCTAAACCTAACAAATTCACTTCAGTTGAAATGTTACACAAACCTCAAAAACAGCAAAACTGCAAATTCATTAGCACTTTTCTTAGTTTTAGTAATGTTAAAAGAAAATGTTTAGAATGTACATTTTGACACGACGCAAGTGGTAGAAAGTTCAGGAAGAAGAATCTAAAGGCTGCAGTCAATCAATCAATCAATCAATCAATCAAACAATTCATCAGTAAACAAACATGATGGACATGTCTATCTAAAATGTACCAAATATCTGAATTGGCTTGATTTATAGATCCATAAAAATATTTTACAGTGCACTCAGCACAGACATGGTCCATGGATTTTTTTTTTTTTTTTATGTTCAATGCAAAAAAAAAAAAAAAAAAAACTCAAATCCCCAAACCTAGGCTATGTGTAAGAGGTATTTAGGAGTCAGTCCTAATTCCTATCACCCATCCCTTGGGTAATATGTGCAATATCTGGCATGCAGTGCACAAGTCACTGATTTGTCCCACATTTCAGATGTTATATGTGTTGTTGTCGTGCATGAGAAAGTCTCCAGGAGGAACAGGAGTCTGCACAGCAAACACTGCACTCACCTGAGCAAACTGAGAGATTCAGATGAATTCAGGATGACAAAGACAGTCTGAGCTTGTTCTCCAGGCAGCTCTAGCTGTCTGCTGTTCTTCAGGAGATCCGGATTGTCCTTTTCTTCCCCCTGCTGCTGAGTTTTTACAGACAGCCCGGACATTTCAACAAAATGTGCTGCTCTTTCTTTTTTCACTCTAAAGCCCTACAGTTACTCAGGATAAAAACAAACCCAGAAACTGTGCTTTTTTTTTTTTTAAAGATAAGATAGCTGTTCAGCTGGACTGTTAAGAGCTAATATTAAAAAAATTAAGCTGTTTCTCTTGTTTGTTTGACAGAGGTTTTTCTTTTTAGATGAAGAAATCCCCGGTAAACAACACGACTACTATTACTGTTTTCTAGAAAAAAAAACCACGCTGTAAAAATGCAGTCAGTTAGCTATGCTAACTAGCTTCCAAACAGTGTCGCACACAGATAAACTAGCTAACTAGCTAGCTATGTCCTTTTTACTCAACTTTCAGTTTCTTAAATGTCTCTGACCAGCTCTGAGCTCCAAAGCCTTCGCTTGAAGTAACTCATTCAGCCGCTAAGAGCCACAGAAGTAGCTAGCTATGAAGGCTGAGTGGACTGAGAGTCATTCTTAAAAAGAGTCGATTCTCTGATTCAAATAACTCTGAAGCTTTAGAGTCGATTCCTTCCTGTGTCCCACACACTTTAGCAGTCTGACTCTGGCAGGGTTTTATTTATTTATAAAGAAAGAAAGAAAGAAAGAAAGAAGGAAAGAAAACGCTGTCAAATATGAAGCTTGTTTAAATAAATCAACCTACAAATCTTAAGTTGACAGAAGATTCAGGTACACGTTTACAATGCTAACTAAATGCTAAAGTACCAGCTGTTCATGATGAAAATTATCATGAAATTAATTTTAAACAAAAAGATAATTTTTTTATTAATTTATTTTCTCTACAACAAATTAATCAGTCCCAAAAGCTGACCTTTGATAACTGTGACTATCTTATGTATTGACGGTGCAGAATCGATTCTTGGAGTCGACTCCGACACTTCTGGAATCGAACAGCCCTGACGATAACATTATGAAGACGGAAAATCCCTGAAGTGACGTCACTACAGACGAGCGATCGCCAGAGGCTGGACAGACAGCTGCGTTGACCAATAGCGCTGCGTGAGGGCGGGCTTTAGTGTCTTTCCCACCAATCAGCCGCCGAGTCAAAGTGCTTGTTTACATGCAATATTAGAAAGACTCCGTCTTTGATTCAATTTCACAAGAAATTTCATCATCCAAACAAATAAAATGTAGAAAGACTTCTATGTACTATATACATTGTTATTTTTTATACAATAATGTATTAATTATTATCATCATAGCACTAATAGTATTTTCATTGTAATATATATATATATCTATATATACCTTGACAATATGAGTTCTTGATTCCAACACATTTCTATATCTTTGTTCTATTATACCTGTTATTACTTTTTTATTTATCTCCTGTAGCCCTCTGCATACCAATAAATCAATATACCTTTGTACAAACACAAACCAGTGCTGTGTGTTTAGTATGTGTAACATACCTGACCAAATAAAATTGATTCAGATCCTAAGTACAATGAACCCTGAATATAAGTTTTGTTTTTTTAATGACTAGAGAAAGCTGTGCTTAATGATCACTCATACCCTGTATTGTTCAGGTTACAATAGTAGTCAAAATGTCATTATGTGATCTGAAGTGAGATTAAACACTCAAGTTGGGTTTTTTTTTTTTATTCCTTTAATTCATAAACATTTTCATGATCTTGCACAGATTTTGATTGGGTTATCAACATACAATGGTACCCAGTGGCCTGCCACTAATATAATTAACGATAATAATTAGAATAGTACTTGTAATAACAGTAATACTCATCATGTGTACAGCAAATTTATACAGATTCCATGATGGAGGGGGAAAAAAATGAAACTATGCAACGTGGTGATTTCAACAAACATAAATGACACATTTTGTGTAACGCAAATATGTTAGTGCTGGAGATTTGGTGTTTTTTTTTGTGAACAAGTCAACACACGCATATCGTTTTATCTATAAACACATCAGGCTGGGTTGTCTCTGATGATGGCAATAAAGCGGAGGCGACCTCGCTGATGAAACTGAACCTCAGTACACCCACACAACGTCCAGCCAAACAACATTTCTATTCCATGAGGCAAGATGCCAGCCATTAATCCATCACAAAACAAAATCAGATGGCCATGTGGTCTAGAGATAAATGTAGTAGTGAGGGATGTTGTCTGAATCGCCAGGAATCATTTGGAGAGATGAAAAACAGAACTGGAGAACATCCATAATGTCTGCTTCAATTTATCTCATCTTTCTTCACTTTTAAAAACTATGCTGCCGAATAACCCTGCAGGATAAAATGAGACTAGAAGGATACGGGTACATTAGAGATCAGCTTCATACACCGCTTGCTCCAGACACTTTGCATACACTAAGATGTAAGAAACCTCGATTGGTCCTGTCAAATTTTACGACGTGTCTGATCGGCAACACACCCGCACCTTTGTGGATAGAAGTGCTCGTTTGTAAAATCATTTCCAAAGCAGAGACACATCAGATCTTCTGACAGCTTCTTGTTAAATGTGCAGTTGGTGCAGCCGTGTTGAGATGCTCGAGTGAAAAAAAACGCTACACTGTGTTCCACTGAAGCAGGCTATAAAATCTAATCTTGCATCCTGAAACCTCAAATTACAGTTTAGCGTTAAACAGGAAGAAGTTCCTGTTATTCCTGTTGATTTGAGAATTTTGCTGTTT
Source organism: Pangasius djambal (assembly GCA_022985145.1). Lineage (NCBI taxonomy): Eukaryota > Metazoa > Chordata > Actinopteri > Siluriformes > Pangasiidae > Pangasius > Pangasius djambal. The sequence goes on along the minus strand of CM040982.1, from coordinate 3,690,856 downwards.
CATAGTCATTACGAATCTGCTCTGCACACAATCGTTCTTGCTTTTCAGTTCTCACAGCAAGAACTATATGAAAGTATAAAAAAACAATAAATATGTGTGGTAAAAAAAAAAAAAACACCAAAAAAAAAAAACGATAACACATAGATAAAACACAACACACAATAATACATCTCTCCTGCAGTATACTTTGGCAAAAAAGCATTTTTTTTCTACAACAAAATGTCAAATGTAAAAAAGGAATTATATGAAAGAAGGAATGGCAGAAAGAATGAAGGTGTAATGAAGATGAAAAACCCTACAACAGGTAAAACACACATTTCTGTTGGAGTGGGATGCTGGAGGTCTGCATGAGTGAACGAGTGGCAGGCTCAACTGATGATGACTAGATGATGATCAGTATGAAGTATGAACTCGCACACATACACACATTCAAGGAGGAAAACGCACGATTCTCCCTCCGTAAGGCAATCACCATATTTTCTGGACAAATAAGTCACACTAGAGTATAAGTCACAGACCTTTAAATGAAATATATGCATAGAAATATAGATACACTGTAATACATAGGTGGTATTGCTTTTCATTCGTAACACGAGGAAAGTGCGCCACAGTGAACAGCAAGACCTTCACTGCATGGCTTCTACGTCACTTTGTGTATTTATTGTTCTCCTGTGTATTTATTGTCCTGCACTCATCTCACACTGTTGCGTACTTGTACATCATGTAGTCTTGCGTACTGTTATGTGTTGCACCATGGTCCTGGAGAAACATTCGTTTCGTTCCATTGTATACAAGCTATACAGAGGAACGACAATTAAAAACCCACTTGACGTGACCTGAAGTGAAAAAAGAAATCAGCAGGGGATTGTTTAGTAAGAATTAAACGCTGGATCGAATCCACGCCGCCGCATTGCATTTCAGTGTGCGATTCCGTTTATGTGACTTCACTGCTTGTAATCAGAGATATACAGAAAACATTTCACACTGATAAGCAAAACCTTCATTGCGTCACTGCTTTTACGGCTGCTTTATCTCTCAGTGAGCAATCAGCAGGAAATTGATTTTATTTTATTTTTTTTTAAGACTTGCACACTGACGTCAGGCAGAATTGAACGTAACTCCCTGTATTGCATTTCCCTGTCTACTACTCTGCACTCACACCACACTGAAATGCAATCACAGCCCTGAGCCGTACTCAGGGGCGTGGCTGTAATCAGAGAGAGAGGGAAGTACAGGACCTAAAAGCATCATTTTCCAGGAAGCACTGCATATAAAGGAATGCGCTTTGTAGATTCTTACTGTTTCCTCGTCGGTACTGCATTGTTACTGAATTTAAATGGTGTGCTAAAATACACACAGCTCACAATGTTTGTCCTCATGTGACAAAAGAAAAGCAATACATCCTGTGTGTTGCATTTCCATACTCAAGAGTATATTATGTAGTACATAACATAAATGATCTAGCGTGACATTTGACTGTGATTAATTTGTACATCAGTATCGGCTGGTTTTGATATTTGTATCTTTTTAAATTTACAGACAGTTTAACGCAAAATTACAATATACTGGTTGTGTTTTTACGTTGAAGCATGACTTATAGTCCAGGAAATACAGTAAACCTTTAAACCGTCCGGAAAATACGGTAAACAGTCCACTGCTCATGTAATTACTCTCTTTTTGACATCATTGTTAAAGCCTTTCAGTGAGAGACAATCAGGCAACACTGAAAAGTCACTGAACTATAAAATGCGGCTGACTATGCTGAATCAAGCGAAGTGTTTTCTGAACAACAGAGAGCAAGATCAAAAACATTTCCCAACAACACAAATAGTTATAGCAATCCGGCATGAGCAACTCGAACCCAGTCACGCTGGCAAACCCAATTTTGAAACAAGATCGAAACACAACATATTGAATTTTTGAGCCAAGAATAAAAGGTGTAAAAAAATAAAAAATAAAAAAAAAGAGACGAGTCACACACTCTCCACAGGGTGCTCTGATGTCGATCCAAATGGCACGTAATGAATTTAACACCGAGCTCGGAGATAACACCTGACCCACAAAACTGGGTCCTGAGCAATAAATTATATATTTACAGACGCAATTTTGAATCTTTTACCACTTTTCATACACAAATACAACACTGTTTAAAATGCGCAATAGTATCATCAAAACCTTTGCCACGTTTTATTTATATATACTCTTAAGGTTCTTATCAAAAAACCCATGTTTACATTTAGAAGCGAAAAAATTCACAAATTAAAAATTAGTCGGCTTCATGACATCTCTCTCTCTTTCTCTCAGTCTACAAAGTCTCCCAGTATCGAAATCTAATCAAACACTACCGCATACTCTACAAACATCTTCTTAATAGTCACTTTTTTCAGCTTAGAGGAGAGATTTTATTAGCACTGTGATTTAGAGCCCTATTGTTTGACTGAGACGTATAACAGTTTTATTAAGCCTACATTTTAGCATAGGTTCACCTTTTGTTTATATTGTACTAAGCCGTTATATTGCACGGCTGCAGTGCACTAAATGTCCACAGAGTGGCACAATGGAGCTAATCTGATGCTAAAGGTTGTCTGTTTTCTGTGGTTAAGTTCATGGCTAGGGGTTTTGTCTGGGGGAGACAGATGCTATGTCAGGGTAAAAGGTCAACCTAACAAATTTCAGCAGAGACAGGGGTCAATGGGACAAGAGATTTCAGTGTCATGTACCCTAGACAGGTCTTTAAAATGAAATTTCTACTTCAATATTACTTCAGTATTATAATATTGAATGTAGGGTATCGAAGTACACTTTGACATTCCTAAATTTTAATATTTTAATATTATTTTAATATTATTATAAATGTATGAAGTATATATTACTGTACTGTATATGGGTCTAAGTGAATAAAATGGAGAAGAAGAAGAAGAAGAAGAAGAAGAAGCAGAAATGTCTTGCCATTATATTTGGAACTGGGAGGTTCCCTTAACATTTCTACTTTTTTCTTTAAATTTTTTAAATTTTTTACACATTTTCATTTGGAATGAACATAAATTCAGCCCATCGCAAAGTCGATAACAGACAAATAAATCATTTTTGGTTCTGCTACTTGGATAAAATGTACAAAAAACAAACTGTAAGAATTATATACCAGTAAATAAACTCTTTGATTTGAAAATCTATAAATTTTGCAGCTATACTTTTCTGTTTCGCTGCGAGACGTTCTCGTGATATATTTAATTTAATGTTTTCCATTTATAGAGATACAGTATATAGAACTGTATACTTTGAGCCAATTAAAAATGATTTATTTTAATAAAAAATACTGTTGTTATACAGTATGCAGTGCAAACCCTTTGACCCATATAAAGCGTAATATATACTGTATATATATATTATATATTACTGCACAAGGTGTCCCATACGTTCAGCATCACAGGGTTGATGTATGTTTTTAAATTCTCACAGGAAGTTGTGTATTGAGAAAAATGGTGGGCAAATTCTATAAATAAAAGATTCTGTTTTCGCCATTTTTATGGGAGACCCTGTATACTATAGTCTTATTAAGAAGAAAATGATACACCTTCGAGACGATTCTCTCATTTTAGCTATGATTCCTGTTAATCTGCGCCACTGGATTGCTCTTCACAAAACTGTAAACCTTGCGGAGGAAATGTTGTCCATCGCACTACGGGCTTCTGTATTCTGACTCTGTTCATGTTTGTTACTTTGTACTTAGTCGCCTGATCACATCGTCTTCTCCCAAAACGACAAGTTTGCAAGCACCGAAACGCCGGCAGTCATTTAAAACAGCACAGCAATGGTCTGGAAAAAAGAGCAGATCTATCTAACAGAGAACTCTTCAGCTGCGGAGGAGGAGAGGCGATATTAAGCAGGGTGACTATACTGACGCGGTGTTTGACGCACCGTGTGCAGGGCGATCACACTCACAGAGGATGAGCAATACACAGAGAAACATACCTGTAGATATTTCATGCAACTTACGACTGACAATTAGAACAGGTTTGTGTAAAACTTGTGAAGGTGTTTCTGTGTGTATGCATGTGTGCGTGTCTGTGTGTGCATGTCTAGGTGTGTGTGTGTGTGTATTTATGGCAGATAACTGTCCTTCTTGTCACATTTGTACAGTTTATGTGTGCAAAAAAAGAGAGATTTCATAAACCAATCATGTGCTTTCTCCTAGAGAGCTCGGTTCCTCTGCTTCTTCTTCCAGAGCCTCAGAGATTGGACCGTGCACTTGTAGCTCCTCCCCTCTCCCGGCTCTGGAGAGCACCTCCATCCAGCGGCGTTGGAGCTCCTCCCCCTCGGCGCTGAAGTAAACAGTCAGGTGACTCTGGCTCATTTTGAAGGCGTAGCGCCGCTCCAGACGGTCACATGACTCGGGAAGGGAGACTTCGAAGCCAATGAGAGGGATGCTGCGCTGGGCCTTCACATCCTGCTCATAACACCAAGTATAGACAAATGAGAAGGAGACCGTTGGAAGGGAAATTAATACAGGTTAATTACATCATTAAGTAAGGAATAAAACACTTGGGGTGTGCAGTTAAAGAAAAATAATCAATGACGTGCTGGTGACAGGAACTACACCACAACACTTTTATCTTTTGCTCATTCAAGAACGACATCCGCAAGACAGGTTAGTTCCTGTTATCACTTATATTATAGCAGCTATAAACAGTTCATTTGTAATGAGCCAAAAATATGCAGCTTCTCATATTACTGAGAAACTGTAAAGTTCTCCTTTCTGAAGACTTTCCACTGGAGGAAAACTGTACAAAGTTCTGACACTGGAGACTCCTTCCATCAGTGTTAAATAAACATCTCCTTACAGAATTACAGAACAAATCTTTGTTAAGTAACAGTACTTTTTTTCTCACTAGGATTAGATTATGTGGAGTGTCCGTCATACACATATCAGAAGGAGCGCATTAATATAAACCTGTGATTTGCCTCGTAGCTGGCAGTACTGTCAGAGCTGCTCTTATAGGAAATTAATCAACTTCTGAACCAATCAGAATCAAGAATTAAATAGTGATGTGGAAAAAAAGTCTAATCTCATTGATTAAAGAACCTTTTTCCAGCAATCCAAACTTAAATCAGTGCTCAACAATAGACACTTCGTTACAGTATGGCAGTGAAGTTTCAGTGTGTAGATGTGTTCCTAGGAATTCATGTGTTTGTTTTAAAATCTCAGACTTTCCAAATGAACAGAGGAAAAAAACAGCGAGACAGACAGAGAAACGTGGGTGGAGGGAGTTTCAGAACTATAAACTACGCATTATATAATGGTTGAGCTGATTTCCCACCTGTGGAGCACCATAAATGTAAAGCACCAGAGGTTCGTTTTCAGGGATGACAAACCAGGCCTTCTGCCAGCCGCGGCCACTGCCTTTCTCCATGTGGTGCAGGAAGCTGCAGAGGACACTGTTCTCCGCTGCCACAGAGGCCTGTTTCTGCAGCACACAGAAAAAAATTGGCTGCTAAACATATCAGACTAGAGCAATGTTCTTAAACAGATGAGACTAGAGCGATGTTCTTAAACAGATCAGACTAGCACAAAGTTCTTAATCATATCAGAGTATTCTTCATTTAATCATCAATTCATTCATTCATTCATCTTCAGTAACCACTTTCTCCTGGTCAGGGATGTGGTGGATCCGGAGCATATCCCAGGAACACTGGGTGTGAGGCGGGAATCCACCCTGGATGGGACACGCTCATTCACACCTAAGTACACTAGAGCAACGTCCTCAAACATATCAGACTACAAATCCAAGCTCCAGGACTCCCTGCTTGAACCTAAGCTTGGGACACTGTCTGTGTGGTGTCTCATATGTCCGTGTGGGTGTCCTCCAGGTTCTCCGGTTTCCTCCTACCTCCCAAAAAAACATGTCGGTAGGTGGACTGGCTATGTTAAATTGCCCCTGGATTGTGAAAGAGTTTGTGAATGTGTGCGTGCATGGTTCCCAGAGATGGACCGGTGTCCCAGTCGGGGTGTATTCCCGCCTGTGTCAGCTTGTTGGTGCTGGGATTTGACTCATCACAACCTAATGAATATCCCAAAGCCTTAACCACTGATCCATGCATGGCACCGTCGCTCATTTTAACATTTATTCTTTAACCCAACTACAACGTTCAATTGTATTCGCCACATGGCTCCAGTTAGAACTAGTTAATACAGGTTATATTCATTATATTATGTTAGTTAATACAGTGTAACTTTTCCAAAAGCACCTCAAGTGTTCAGTGTGATGCCTGCTCTACCATTTAATGTGATCTTTGCACTGCAATGCTTTTGGGTAAATTCAAACCTGGAGTAAACTTAATCTTCTTAAGAATTACAAAGAGCACTCATGGTTATTTGAGATCGGCACGTTCTTTGGGTCTTACCTCTAGAATGGAGCGTCTTCTCTGACTACTATTGGTCAAGCTGGCCGGAGAGGGCGGGACCCCCACCAGCGTAGTATAGCAGTCTATACACACACGATTCGCTCGATTGTTATCGTACAACAACCGGGCACGGAATTCCGAGCATTTTCCACATACCACCTGAAAACAAGATGATGGATGTTAACTTTCTGCTGTAATCCTGTATGTTCCAATACTCGCACACACTGTAATGTCATTTTACAACTGACAAATGGAATGAACTGGTGTGAACAAGAGAAGGACATTCTGGAGATTTCCAAATTTAAAAAGTTGTGAGGTTTGGACTCAATGGTGTTAGCTAGTTGTTCTGCCATTGGCTCACTGCGGTGAGAACAGTGTGTTGTGTGTTTACGGTAACACTCACATGTCCACATGCTTTGCAGTGGTGGCGTCTCTTGGTAATGGAGTTGAACGGCTCCTGGCACTTCATACACAGCGTCACTTCTTTTTCCCGGATCGGAGTGGGAGCACGCTTTCCCAGCTCTGTGCAGTTCTGAACCAGAAAGAGAGACAGCGGTGAAATTAGAGGTGTAAAAATAACAGCGTCTATGATACAGCTGTTCTGATTTAAAACAGCTGGTCTTGGGCAAAAATAGGTAAGCAATCATGACTGAATCAATCCAGGCATCTGTGTATTGGCTAAGTCTAATTCCACATTCCCACTTATTTTCCATTATCTTTGTTAAATCTGTTTTATTTAAAAAATTGTACATAAATACTTTCCTTTGGCAGTGAGTGTTTCTCTCACTCTACCTCTCTAGGCTCCCCTGTGTCTGTGTAGTCATAGTAAGAGAGGAGTAGCCTTTCTGAATGTCAGTCTCAGTGAAGGAGGCGTGGTCTTTCTGCCTGTCAGTCACAGTGAAGGAGGCGTGGTCGTTCTGCCTGTCAGTCACAGTGAAGGAGGTGTGGTCTCTGTGCCTGTCAGTCTCAGTGAAGGAGGTGTGGCCTTTGTGTCTGTCAGTCTCAGTGAAGGAGGTGTGGCCTTTCTATCTATCATTTTTAGTGAAGGAGGCGTGGCCTCTGTGCCTGCCAGTCTCAGTGAAGGAGGTGTGGCCTCTGCCTGTCAGGCTCAGTGAAAGAGGCATGGCCTTTCTATCTATCATTCTTAGTGAAAGAGGTGTGGCCTCTGTGCCTGTCAGTCACAGTGAAGGAGGTGAACTATTTTTACAATGCTAAATTACGTGATATGACATTGTATCACATAAAAACAGCTCTAAATCATACTATATTGAATAACTGGTTGCTTTAAAGAAAAATTTTATAAACGGACTGGATCACTCATCGAGACGTGCATCATATAGTCTCAAGCAGAAAAAGTGAAATAAACACAAATTGATGTTGTAAGTACAAAAAAAGATTAGAAGATGGCATCTCACCGGAGAGTTGGGGGGCGTGCAATCGTCCTCACGCACCGAACAGTTCAACATCCTGAACGTCTCCACACTCTGCTCATGCCTTTGGATAGTGGCCTGGATCGCCTGAGAAACATAAACGGGAGATGAAGCATGAGCCATAGAAATAAAAATCATAAGCAGCACAAAAAGGAGGGCCAAAAAACATATGGGGAGATTTCTGTTGAGACAAAACTGTAACAGGACATGTACTAAATGCTCACCTGAATCCAGTCTTTCTTTTCTTCTTCAGTCCTATAAGAAAAGAGATTGAACACAGAGTCAGAGTGCTGCTTTTCATACACTGGTGATAAAATAACCACATCACGCTCTCGATGGCGTTTAATTCACATGATTCCGGACCAAATGGGGGAAAAAATATCAATCTCCACCCAGAAACATGCCTTACAAAAATTAGCAACAGATTTCAATGTGTTTTTGGACAGAAATGTTTAGTGAACTCAACCATTTTAACTGTCTTATAGCTGAGTGTGTTGCTCTGTCAAACTCACCTGGCCTGTAGTTCGAGAGAGCGCTGTTTTCCCGACACCAGAAACGTCCGTGGCACGTTCATACTGCTCGTCTCTTTCAGCTGTGAAACACAATAATGAGTTAACAATGATGAGTTAACCCACCTCAGCAAATACTGTCAATTACTTTCAGTATTTTCTGAAACGTATAATAAAGTTCTCAATTTGTCAATGCTAACAATTCTTTATTAACTGAAGAATGACACATTGTATATTTTATCTGTTTATGAAGCAAGTTAGTTCCTGTGATCACTTAGGTTATAGCAGAATCAGTCTTTCTTTCATTCTCTCTTAAAGTTAATAAGAGAAATAAATGCAGCTTGTCATGTTACTGAAAAACCGGAAACCTCCGTCCTGAAGTCCTTTCTGTGTCGGAAAGTTTCAGTTTTACCTCTGACTGTTATTAAGAGCTGATATTGTCCACAAATGTTAATTAAACATCTCCTCACAGAAATCTTCACCCTATCAATACGTGTTTTACTCCAATTATGTGGAACATTCATTATACAAGTTCCTGTTTAAGTTGTTACTATGGAAGCGATAACGTTATAATATAACGTATATAATGTTAATATAAACCTGTGATTTGAATGACTACTGTCTGAACGGCTATTATAGAACATTAAAATTAATACACTTTCTGACCAATCAGAATCGAGAATTCAACAGTGCTGTAGCATTATGTAATTGACATTTGTCTTTAAGCACTCCAGTGGGAGTTGGGTTATTCTTGTTACAGCAAGGTTTGTCTGGATGAAAACTCTTTGTACAAACCTCCATGCCGTCTACATCAATCCGTGCCCGCACTCCAAATTTCTGTCCGATCAGTCTGAGTTTAGGGACACAGTACAGCAACCGGTCGTTGAACTAGAGAGAGATATAAAGCCAAGTTATAGCTAAATGCCAAAAGCTGAGAAAGAACATATTTTGAAACTCCGTGTTATTTGCTACAAACCCCTCACCAGAATGAGGTATCTGTCCTGCGAGGTTCCGTTCTTGGCCGACAGTTTGAGGATGTGTCCCTCCTTAATGAGCTCATTAGTCGGGTTCACAATGTCCTCTTCTCCCCCGAGCAGCTCATACACCTTCAACAACTTCCTCATGCGCTCCTGAAGGACACACAACACAGTACAAAGGAACACAAGCTTGTAAAACACAATACAATAATGACAGGTAAGTCAGATCAGGGCTATCTGTTCATATTTCCATGAGAATGATGCATTAAAATCATCACCATAAAAAAAAAAAAACAGTGGTAAGACACGCTTTGGGCTAATCAGGGCAGCACATTTGATGCTGCCAGTTTGAGTGATTTTCTCTCACAGAGCACAGACGGTGAAAGCAAGGCACTGGCAATTAGCAGCCCTAAATGACAGACTCTGGATGTCCCCCTGCTCATGAAAACGATGCCCATCTCTAATTACAAAGCAGCTCAGCTAAGTGGCAGTGCGAGCTCTCAGCACAAACACTTCATCAGTGCTAGAAACAGTGTGGAGAGGAAGTCGAAAATGATGTCGTCGAGTTCCGCACACGCAGGCCTCACGGCTCATACATACGCTTCCAGATATGTGTGTGTGTGTGTGTATGTGTGTCGGGTTTTGGAAAATCTACTCACCATTTTCCTAATGGCTGCGTTGGAATGCTCAGCTGCTGTAGCAATCAGCTCTAAAGATTCTGATGGAGAGAAATGACAAATTCTATTTTAGGAGTAAAAATAGGAAATTATGTTGTACGATGTAGGGGAGAGCTGGCAGGTTGGTGGGAAAATGCGGAGGATAAACTGACCCACAGAAGCACTAAAGCAATATGTATATGGGTCAAATATAACATATTTTTTGTGCAAAAAATGGTATTAGTTTTAAAGAAAGCTATTATTATTGGTAGTAGTAGTAGTTGTTGTTGTAGTAGTAGTAGTTGTAGTAGTTGCAGTATCAGTTGTAATAGTTGTAATAGTAGTAATAGTGGTATTAGTAGTAATAGAGAACCCTCTTGCTACTAATAAGTAATATATTATAAAGTATAATTCCACTCTAGTACTCTGTTGTCTCATTTAAGTCTTTACTGAAACATACTGTTAGTACAAATGAATGTCTGGCACATTTGTAAGAATATTTTTTAATACCTTGTAATCACTGACCCATTTCCGCCTGCTGGCATTACTCTACTCTGCTCAGCCAAACTCCTCCACACTCACAGTTTCGTCTGCTTGCTTTAATGTGGATTCTTCTCAAATTAAATTTCAGTACCAAAGAATGATTCTAAGAATGATTAAAATACTCAGACGAGTTCTTGATTCTATTATGAACCATAAAGGACGAGTCAGCAGTGTGTTTCCAATAACAACAAATTTATAGACCTATAACTTAGTGCAACAGCATTTCCATGGCGTATGAGGCAACTTACAACTGTTTTCAGTTCGTTCTGTTAACTAAACGGGGCCGCTAAAATCCAGTTTGAAAATAACTGAGACGAGAAATACAGGAGATACTGCAGTCATTAACTGTTCATTCGTTCGTTCGTTCTTATATACAGTGCCTGATATAAAGGCTTGTTGCTTTCATCTTGCTAGTTAGCAATAACGTTAAGTTGAGTGGAAGCTGTTAGCATGAAACTTCACTGAAAAATCCATCTAGCATTCACTTTTAAGTAATTGATCTCAAATTATACACACACACACACACACTAGGTCTGTATTTTCCAGCTTCGTTATTTCTTAAATAAACGTTTGTGATTTTCTAATTGTGTTACTGTTGTGTCATTTTCCTGAAACAGACTCTCTATAATGATGCACTAGTAGCACGGCCTGTATTTTGGTATCTGGTATCTGGTCCCAGGCTGGATTTTTCATCATGAAGGTCACGTGCACAGTTCCTCTCCTGTCCATGCAAGGTAACTTGGCAAGAAAACTTTTCCCAGTAACACAAGCCTGGCTCTTTGCATTCTGGGTACAGAGAAACAGCCAACGTCTCAGAGTTACAGCTACCACCACTAAAAGCAAATGGCGGTCTGTTTACAGTTAGACGAGCCCACAGGAACTCTACACACACACACACACACAGACTCACTCTGCGCATCTTTAAAGTCCTCAGCATCCTCGGGCAGCCGGTGCAGGTAGTCCTTCAGAAGGAGCTCGTAGCGAGGGATCCGCTGTACGGGCTCTAACATGTGGTGCTGTAGGGTGAGGTTTCCGCACATCTCCTCTTTCTGAACACACACACACACGCACACACACACACATACCAAGAAGGAGATATGGATGAGCTCCTGAACACAGTCACAGAGCAACTGCTAGTACTAAAAAAATGAAATAGACTAAATAAGTCCAGAAAAATAATAAAATATTATAAAATCTTATAAAAAATTAGAAAATTCCCCAAATGTCCTTCTTCACCTTGAAAATCTCTGATCATTATTACAATTTGTTGCTTTAAGAGATTCATCAAACATCCTTATTTGAAAGCTATGAAAAACAGAACTACGCACTAGGGGTGGGCAATATTAACAATATGTACCACAATATATTACGCAAAACAATGGTGTTGTTGCATTAAAAAAAAAAAAAAACCTGTGAAACTGAGTTTAATAATTCTTTTGTTTAATATCCAAAAAAATTATAACACAGAAAATCCATTTCACAATTTTAAACATATCAGCTAATCTGTTGCTTCTAATCAGAGTTTAAAAAATACTGATGATATCCATGATATTTCAGAAAAAGGTTCTGCGACACACTTTATCATGATATCGATATTATATGGTCATATAGCCCAGCCCTTCAGTGATTGTAAGGCTGCATGACGACTACATAAGCCCTAGAGAAGACTGACATAAACAGTTATAAAGGCTTATTCCAACAGGCATCATTTGTCATAAAGACTGCTATCATCAATTTTGATGTCAAGTTGATATAATACCTGTGTCAAGCTACAGATTTAAGATGACATAAGGGCATTATGACACTTTTTGACTTTGCTTACATTAGAACTTGTAGTCATGACATAACGATATGACATGATATGACACGACAACCATCCTAACCAACTCATGCTAATTCAGCGTCAGAGAAAAAAAAATACATGAAGCTATCACAATAGTCATAGGTTTTAATAAAAGTCTTATAAATTGTAAAATGTCACTCACTCCACACAAAATATATACATCTCATTATTAGTTTCATGGCGTTGTCATAGTATTCCTAAAACTATTATAAGCGGAAATACATACTAGAAGTATATTGTGCTACAAAGTCATGTCAAGCTGTCATAACGTTCTCATGTCGGGCCAGAAAGCTTCATGACATGTTATGTTGCTTGACTCAGGTGTTTTGTCATCTTGGCATCAAAATTGATGCATTCACTTGTAATGACAGCTGACGTGTGCTGTAATAAGCCTTTACATATGTTTATGTCAGGTGTTATGAAGAGCTTATGTAGCTGAAATGTAACCTACTGAACAAGTGAACAAATCGCATAATTCTTTCATGCAATTAAAAGGCCATTACTTTATCACCTATTTTGTACTTCCACTGTTTTATGTTTCTGTCTTGTTAAATCATTTTTACCATGAAAAATGCTACATAAATAAACCCATTATTATTATTATTATTATTATTATTATTATTACTTTAACTCTTTCACTAAAGCTTCTGCCTGTACTATTCATTAGTCTAAAGATCTGAAAAAGTCTTGAGGATGATTAATTCTCCATCATGTGTGAGCACGGAAGTGTTGGCACACTCATTATTTTTAATCAAAACATTCTTCTATCAACATACAGCATTAATTAATAGAAAGCGGTTGAGGACGGGCGCCGAGTTGTCAGCCGTTTTTGTGTGAGTGTTTTTAATTGTATTAATTGTATCCTGTGCGTGCTTTTCTGAGCATGGGTGTGAATTAAGTAAAGGTGGCGTCTAATTAACACCAGTTGTAACTGTGCGAGAGACGGAGTTGGCAAAAATTCTCGTCTTTCACACATCTGCGGAAAGTGTAATACTCTTACTCATCCCAGACCGGCAGAGTGTTTAACAGAAGGCCTTGCTTCCACTAACCGCTGAGGAGAGTATGCTCTCATATCCGCGCCATCCACCCACACACATGAAAACATGGGATTTTTTCCAAGCCTTTCAAAGAAGGAACACAGGAATTCATAGAAATGGGTGATTTTTTTTTTTTTTACAAATAAAATGTAGCAAACACTGCTTCCTGTTTCTCTCAGATATACTGAGGAGCTGGTCTGGAAAGAAAGGATGGAAGAAATATTATTGCATAATCTTGTGTTTACCAGATTCAAAAGCAATCTTGTTGAACCACCAGTGCTAGAACAAGCCCTCAGAAGTGTAGCATGGTATAGGGAAAATGATAATATTATATCATGTTATATCATAACCTGCTGAAAGAAAATACTAATGGATTCCATTAACCATTTCCCTGTCACTTTTTATGATTTTAATGGTTACTAGAATCCATTAGGCTACTAGATTCAGTAGAAATATCTAAAAATTAAAGCAGCAGAAACACAATAAAACCCATCAGAAACCAGTAGAAATCTCTAAAATAATGCCACCAGAAACTCAGTAAAACCATCAGGAACCATTAGAATTCCCTACAACTGGCGGAAACACATTAAACCCACAATGAAACACTACAATACTCTAAGACACACAGAAACACACTAAAATCCATTAGAAACCAGGAGAAATACCTAGGATGAGACCACTAAAACACATTAAAGCCCCTTAATAATCACTACAAATCTAAAAAATAATGTGACCGGAAAGAAATTAAAACCCGTTAGGAACCACAAGAAATCCGAAATGGCGAGCAGGTTTGGCCTGGTCGTACCTGAATGTCGTGAATGATGGCTTTGAACTGTGACGAGCGCTCCATCCAGGTGTTCACCAGCTCCATGGCCGTGTCAAAGTTCTTCACATATTCGCCATACATCTTCAGGAAGGGAGCCAGTTTCTGGAGGATGTCCCCGATCCGCGGGTTCACATCCCTGAGAGTAAAGGTCAAGAGTCAGGGGTCAAGTTGGGTTCGTATGGAGAGCTTGTGGACAGTAAACACTCCCCACCTGTGTCTAACCTCACACATTTCCGACTAAAGAGGAACGCACTGAGGTTTCTCGTTGTTCTGATGTGAGGAGGTCGTGTGGGAACTTCTATGTGCACATTTTGGTCGAGAGAATGAAATGACTGAGGGACTGGAGGAAATGTTCTTCCTGACACAGCACTGTGGTAGGATTCAGCTAACAGTCTGATCTCTCGCTTTCTCACCAACACTCTGTCTTTCTCGCTCTTACACTATCTTTGTTCTCTAACACTCCTGCTTACTTTGGCTATGTTTAACCTCCTTTCCACTTTCTGTACTCTCACCCCCACTCTCCCTCTCTCCACCCCTCCTTCATCTTTCTCTCACTCCCCTGTCACTCCCTCAGTTCCATCTCTGTCCCTTATTATTTATTTCCTCCCATGTTTCAAGCTGCAGTCAGACTACAAATTTGCAGTTCACACCTTCCTGTGAAACAGGGCTGATTGAGGCAGGACCAGAAGATCAGTGATGAAATCATTTGTCCATTTGGACTCTGATTGAACATTTAGACTATGGTTTCTCCAGACTATGGTTTCTCCGACTTGTTTCCTAGCAACTCAAAAACGCAAAAAGTAAAATATGGTTATACTGACTAATGCAACCAAAGCAGTTCTGCTACTGGTCAACAATGCAAATTCCCATGTTATAGTTAAGTTGCCAATGTTAATATTGATGCAACGTTTTTTTTTTTTTCCACGTTTGTTTGCCTAGGAAATCTGCGATACAAAACCTTTAATTGCTGTAAATATCCACTTAAAGGAATTTAATATTTTACTTCCTAGTGTGAGCGTGCCTTTAGCTTGTTTCTCTCCTGCCTCCTGCCCCCTATTCACTCACCACTCCTCCATGCGTTTCTCCAGCGCTGGCAGCAGGAACTGTTGATGGAAGCAGTAGATAGAGCAGATGTTGGAAAAGATGCCCATCACCACCTCGCAGGGGAAAGAGCCTCGCGCTCGCGCCTCCTCCATCAGCCGCCCGCAGAACACCTGGTCCAGGAGGTGAAGCCTGGACACGTACGCCTTCTCCGTGTGGAGGAGCTCATTGGCGATGTTAAACACACGCTGCTGCACTGATAGCTGCAAGGCAAAACACACACACACACATCTGTTGGACATCTGGATTGACAGTCCGAAAGCGTTCACAGTGTGGTGAAAGCTCAGTGTCCTCCAGGAGGCTTGACATTCTTTTGTATGCAGGATCTTCTGAGGCCCATATTTTCAGGGCCATAATGCAGGCGCAAATGTAAAGCATACAAATACAGAGCTGACGTGAGGGTATGGCAGTAATATTCTTGGTAGTCCTGTGACCATTATTGCAGTTGTTAATGTGGTGAATAGCAGAGTAACTGTAATGAAGGGTGGGTTTAACGTGAGTACGTTATCCGGAGGAGTCCTGCTGCGAGATCCAATCAAATCAGCAACTCTCATCCCCTTCAAATGTAGAGCAGTGACATTTTCATAATGAATAATGATTAGATTTCACATTGATTTTTTAGTAGCAGAAATAACCAGATGGCTGCTTCTGATTTTGAGGATCATTTACATTAGTTACATCCTCGACACTATGATGCAGAATTTCAGTTCTTTGAAGTCTGTAATAGTTCGGTATTATCTGGTGCCATAACCTAAATAGTGTACATTCACAAAATCTGGCTGATTAAAGCAGGACAGGAATTTTAAGGCTTTAATTCGATTAAGAAAATAACATTTTGGCTTTGTGTCAGAGATATGAGCGTCCCAAGAGGTAGGATTTTTGATGCATTCTTGAAATAAAGTTGGTTCTGCAGGCACTTTCAAAAGCATGTAGGAGTGTAGAGTTTAAAAATGTACTTGGAAAAGACTCTGACGCTTTTTTGGGTCACAGATATAGCAACGGGAAAACGTAATCGAACCTGTGCCAAGTGCGTACAGCTCCCAAAAATCAACTGAGCATGAAGAACATGAAGCTGGAGCTAAATGAATGATTAGATAAATATATGATTAACTAGTTTTAAAGCATTTTGTATTTCACATCCAGCATTTATTTTCTCTTTTTGCTTGTAGGTACAGATCTCCAGAACACATCGCATATCTACAACCCAAAACAAACACCATGTTTGGTTCACTTTCTGCAGTTGGGTTGAGTCGGGATCAAATTGCGTTCTCTTTCCAGTTGAACCGCGCTCACACGTTCAGAACACTTCGCCTAGGTGCTCTCAGAGCGGTTGTTTTGGTTTGTAGCCGAGTGCGATTGCTGTGATCTGCCTAAAAAAAAAAAAAAAACGCCCCAATGGAGAATACGCAACAGAGTTCCATTCAAATGGACTAAACGTTGCGTAATAGAAGACATCCTAAACTACCACTGTAATAACTGAGACTTCTAAATGTCTCACTACTTGTTGCACTGCTTCACCCACAACAATTTAGCAATACGCCAACACTATAGTACTACAATATTACACTTCTATCCAGAGTAACTATCAATAACAACATAAGAAATTTCACCCATTTCAGATATTATGGTATAAATTCAATATAAATGTAATATGATTCATTCCAATTCCCAGAATGTTTAAATAAAAAAATCTATTGTGAATCATCTTGCTTCTAACTACAGTTTTATAACAAAACCTACCTCAACAGAGTCCTGTCTCTCTGCTTTGGGCTGAGGCCCTATGGCCATGGCGTTCTCGCTCTCATCCCCGCTCCCTTCTTCCAAATCGCTGTCTCCCTCCGAGTCCCTCGTTCCTTCCTCCACGGCAGCGACAGCTCCTTCTCCTGCTGGTCCTTCCACACAACCGCATGAGGAAGAAGAGGAGAGGCGAGGAAGAGACATGCACACCTCTCTGTCATCGCCGGCGAAGCACAGCTCCTCGCTGTGAGACGGAGAGCTGATGCTGTCAATGCCGCTGTCCCGATTAGCTAGTTTAGTGTCTGTTTGCTGCGGAGGAAGGGACAGGCGGTCAGGGGGGATTTCTGATTGGCTGAGGTCTCTTATCTCCATTGCGTCCAGGAGTTTATCGGAGGCGCCGTAGCCGGACTCCGTGGAGAGTCGCTTTTCTGAACAGGAGGCTCCCAGCTCATTATCATCCTCCTCTATGTCCTCCTGTACCTCCCCTTCTTCTTCGACTTCCTCCTCTTTTTCCTCCTCTTCCTCTGTTTCTTTCTCCTGCTCGTTCTCGACAGAAAGAGGCTCCATGGGCTCGTTGAGGGAAGTGCAGGTTAAAATAGCGTCTGTAGTGGGGTGTGGTTCAGGTACCCTCGGCATACACATCACTCCCCCTGTGATATCAGGCACCATAATGATTTGCTCCCTGAAAATACACAAAACAATAACAATTTAGAATAATGCAAGCCTGCAAATGTTCTACCTCATGCATCCTGACATTAATGTGATAATTACATTCAGGCAGGACAAACAGTGACTACAGTAACGTAAGAACGATGCTGTACGGATGCACTTCTCTCTCACCTCTCAAATCTCTCGATGAGTGACAGGACACACGTCGGGGAGGAGCTTCCCTCGGCCCGCGGCAGGCCTGTCCGTGATTGGCGAGGGTCTGCTGGGAGTGGGCGGGATGGAGGCGGGGGCAGGGGTTTGTCCGGGGGCCGGGGTCGGCGGCTGCTCTGTTGTTGGAGATGTGGTGGTTTCGGGGGCACTGAGCGAGACAAAATCAATAAAGCAATCGCTACTGTAAGTCTGACCATGTCACGTGACTATATCTAAGCGAGACATGCAGACAGGGTCAGTACTGCTGGGCCAGTTTTGTATGATCTGATATTACTATTACAGGTTTTTAATAATGCTTTACTTGTTTCACAGATGTTCCACAACTTTAAACAACTATAAACGCATAAAATATAGAAGGGACTGTTCGTTATATAATTAAAATCATTAGGGTTGGCAATTTGCTGGGGTATAAGAGGAATAATGCACTTTGGGACATGCTGTTATAGGAAAATAATACGCTTCGGGGTGGTAAATTGAACTCATCACGCCACCCCAACACTGATTATTTTCCTATAACAGCACACCCACAAGTGATTTATTCCTTAACTAAAATCAACCAAACACTGTAAACATGAAAAACATAGGAAATAAATATGCTAAAAAAAAAAAAAAAAGAGGACTGAGAGATCCACCTTGTGGTTTGGGACCGGGTAACGGCGGCCGTGTTTTAGGGGGCAAAGGTGGGGCGTTTTGAGGCTCGCTCTCGCTTGTGCCATTGCAATGCTGCAGTCCCAGGGGCCCGGGGTCCGAACAGAGACGCTGAGGGGCCTCATGGGCTCCTGGACACGGGCCTGGCTCCAGAGACAGACTCTTAGTCAGGAGCCGAGGACTGGACGTGGACGGGCCTGAGAGAGACAATTAGAGAGAGAGATCAGTCTTTTGCATACAATATTTAAAAATCATTCATTTCTCAACACTTCGTATAAAACTGAAAACCATCTGTCAACACATTTGTTGAACACTTATTCAGTAGTAAATTCTAAAAACAGGGTTCCTCATGGGTTCTTCACATAATCCACTGTGAACCCTCTCTGAACGAGAAGCCATCTGTTGTAGGATTCTGCATGGGTTCTCCAAAAAAGACAAACCAAGTAACCTTTTAGTGAATCAGTAAGTAGTAAAATTAGTGAGCAACAGTAAGAAAACAGCAAGGCAAAATCTGGCGCAGAGTGAAAGTAGCCACTACCTGAACATGTCTTTTCCGTCTTTTCTCCACAAGTGAATCTCTTTTACATCTAACGATTTTTATTTGCATTTGGACAAACCATTGCTTTAGCTGACTAAGTGTTTCCAGTGTTTATTCGATCACATCAAGGAGTCAAAAATAGTAGATGGCTAAGCTATACATGTCAGCACCTCTGTTTTAAGATGCTATATTTAACCTTTTTTTACTGGGTGTATATAATGTATTATAGCATGTAATGGAGGAATTACTTTGCTTTTGATCAGTCCTGTAATATCTTAACATCCATTAATTATTATGATCAGTCCTTTCTTACATTTCTCTCAAAACATACTCTCTCTCTCTCGCTCTCTCTCGTTCTCTCTCACATATACACACACACTCACTACAGGCTTCAGTGTAAACAGAGAGGCTCAGATTATAAGAAGCACTTCTCATTGGCAGCTACTTGACTCTAGGTGATACACAGAAGAGCAGCAGATGAAAGAAATCCCACAATTTAAATGCAAATCCAAATAAAGTCACTTTGATAAATGTGTTTGGTATGCATGTTGGATTACAGTCTTACAGAAATGTTTCCTGACAGCTGAGCGATTTTCACATTCAAGACAATACCCGAGGGGATGCAACGATGCAAAATCCCGACAGTGTCATTACGCAGTGAGAGCTTTTGGGCTGGATTAAACACTACCAGTAGCTTTTGATCCAGTTTAAACTCACGCTCTGAACCTGACATCTAAAATGGTGTAGAAGATGAGTGAAGTGCAATTTCTGTTCTGTAGAGGCTCCTATTACTCTGATAAATGCTAAACCATTTGACTAATAAACTTCTCCTTTGCAAAATGTAAACATCCATTACACAAATTACAATTTCATGACAGAGCCAAACAAAAAGGATTAAGTCAAAACTTGCACATTTCCACACTCAATCACAAGAGGAGAGTGCTTGGACCCCTTAATCACTGCTTGCAGCTATTTTATCTTTTGTTTACATTATTCTATCAATGAGTTGCATAAATTCAGCATATAATTCCGCTTGTGCTACATTCACTTGATGATATGTTATTCATGCAACGCAGTTTTGCACACAAATGTAGTAAAGAAAAAAAATCCATCTTTAAAAAAAAAAAATCCAAAGATAAAAATCAAGAGACAGAACCTGTATGTCCCAGATATTAAATAGTCATTATTAAAATAACTTCATATTTCATATCTCATAGACATTACTATTAATCTAAGAGTTTAGTTTATTTACATTAGGCTGATTTTATGAATACACAAGCAAATTTAGCAGCCAGGTCAATTTCCATGTAATTTAGCTCTTTAGCTCTCTGCGGCTTTAGGAGCTTTAGCTGAAAACGTGAACAGCGAGAAAGCTGCTTGCGTGCGTCTGGAATGAATTATGTAGGTCAGTGTGTTAGAGTGTCGGCCTACAGCGTAGCCATGCTGTGTTATGATTTGCCTGTTTAGCGGCTCAATCAATTCCAACACTTCACGGCTCCCGTCGCATAACGACGTAGAGAACAAGGAAATGCTGAATGAGCTTCAGTGAGCTGTGCCAGCCACACGGGCACACACTACCATGAAAATACTCCTCCGTAAAAAAAAAAATGTATTCATGCCCTTTGAAGAAAAAAAAAAATCTGGCATGGAATTTTTTGAAAAGTGCCACAGACAGGTCGGATGGTGTGCAGACTACCCGTGTGATGTTGCAATTTAAAAAAAAAAAAAAAAGAGAAAAAAATTTGGCATGTGTACCATTACCCGGAGGTAATTGGTTCCATATGACGACACTCGTACCCACTTCTGCAGGCAGGAGGCTGAAATGACTTCCACATGCTCCGTTAAAATGCCTTAAAGGGGAAGAGAAAAAACAGGAGAGGAGGGGAAAAACAAAGCTATCCCAGCCGCAGACTCAACCGCTCAGTGTCTTCTGGGTTTGCTTTATTTTATTCCTTGTTTTACTTCTCAAACCTCCTTTGAAATACTCCAGCACTCGGCGACACGCGGATGTTTAGACTGAACACGAACGGCAATTTTTTGACCTACAAGCCCATTTTAGGTGAGATATGTCAAATATTTGCGCCCCGAATGCCGGCTTTTGCACGGTATGTATACATGCACGTGTTACACATTCATCAAGTGTTTTCACAGCTGATGCAGCATCACTTTTGAAATGCGATACGGATGGTCGAGCACTACTACAAACGCATCTTCGTAATCCTATCCACCTTAAAATATACAAACACAAAGCAAGCATGATAAATCAAAGTCATAAAGCATAATAAACCCGTAAAGAAAATTTATGTGACACATAAGACTTATTGTTCCACAGTCATCAAAAAGCAGACAGAGGAAAGATATTTTCCATTTGTTCTTTTTTTTTTCCCCTTTGCAGTCTCTAGACCAGTCTACGTCATTCAAACATCTAAACAGATGGATAAATTCTCTCTTTCATTCCGTAGTCTCTGTCTGCTCTTTCTCAGAAAGCACAAATTACAGTCTTCTAATCTGTGTTCTATAAAGCTGTGTATTTTAGTAGCCCTCTAACATGGAGGTATCTTTCTGCCAATGCAACCACAAATAAATGTCACATTAAAAATAATGAATCACAAATTCATGATCAGATTCATAAATCCATAACTTTAACATAACTTTTTGTGGCAACTGCTGAAATGGGAACTAACTACAGGTAGGAACTAAAGTTGTAAGTGGGGAACTGTAGAAAAGTCGGACCACACACGCCATAAGAATGGTCCGAGTAATCATTCAAGCCAATTATTTGGATTTGTTGCTTTACTACGTCATACGTAATTTGCATACAACTGAGAAAATCCTGGTCACTATAATCGTGGCTCCGTATCACGCGTGTATTTTGTCGGTTGCTTTGTCACATGTTAGTGTGAGCGTACGATAACTGGCAACAAGCAAATGGTAAAATGATGAACTGAGATGTAAAGTAAGCACTGAAGCTAAAAAGCACGGAAGGTGTTTCGTTCATGATTTTTTTCTGGCAGTGCAGGTTTGAGCCAATAACTGGTTATGATGTTGTTACCATCGTTTCATAACTAGCTTTTACAAATGATTTTAACAAGCCTTTATAAATGTTAACTGTCTATCTTACTGTGTTGTTTTTAACAATGGTAACATTGCTGCATTCGATTCCTGGCCACAACAGTGCTCTCCAAGCCCGGATAAAATTGGGGAGAGTTGCATCCGGAAGGGCGTAGAAACTGTGTCAAATCAAACATGGACTGACGATCCGCTGTGGTGACCCCTAACGGGGGCAGCCTAAAGAAGAAGAACAACAAATGTAGCTAGCTAACATAACACGAGATGACAGGCAGCATATTGCGAGCATTAGCTGTCTAGATAGCTCACTACGTTAGACAGTTTTCTCTTCAATACAGAGCTATCCCTGTTTAAAAAAGCATAGCTGTTTTTGTCTTTATGTTGCGAAGCTCATGCAATCGCGACAAATCGTGAAAAAAAATTACATGCACAGCACTAGTAATAAATAAGGAGATTGAGAATGTGCTAGATAATATGATTTTTTTTTAAAAAGATAAAAGATTAGGAAATTATTGTGATATGAGAACAACACATGAGCACCTGTCTTGTTTATACACACTTCAGGAGCATGCAGTACATATATAAGACCCCTCTCCGTGCAGAGGCTTCACGCTAACACAACGCTAACGTGCATAACGACCTGCTGGTTATGCAGTGAAGCTTCCTTCTGACTGACTGACATTTTCATGCTCCACTTCCCATGCAGGTCTTTCAGTCCAACAGGAGATACAGTAAAAAGGGATACAGGACTAAAGTACACTCCTATTGAACCTGCAGAGATCCATTCTCAAGTGCAAAATGCTAAAATTCATGTCTAGTTATCATTCTTACTAGAACAGCCATTTTAAGAAAGTGTTTGAGAAATCGGTTTCAGTAGGAATTCCTGATTGTACAGCAACGAGGTCATCAAACCCAGAATCATCATCGGAGTCCATTGTATAATTGTATAAAAATATTGAGATTTTTTGTTAAAAATTTTAAAAAATAAGAATCATGGGAAATAAATGACATTTCTTCTGTAATTAGCTACTGAAATCTCAGTCAGTCTATCTAGCTAGCTGATGCTGGGTGGCTAGCCGACTAAGAGTGAGTGTTTGTATTTTGACGCTAGCGAGGCTATACTGTATGTTATATGCAAAAAATAGTTTTAGCTATAAGTTATATCAGGTTTTTGCCCTTGTACTTTTTCTTTCAGGCTGGTACAAGCATTAATCAGCTAGCTGTTAGCTAGCTACTGAATAGACTATGACAATAGGCTAGCTACTGAATAGGCTATGACAATAGGCTATTAAGGTTTTTAGCGACTCTGTGAATAAGCAGCATGTACACATGCACACAGTTTGAAAATACTTTTAGGTTTCTGTCTATAAATTATCATTAGAAATCATCTATCTAACACTACAGTTTGTTATATATTACAGTTACAGCCACGTGGTCTAAGTGTAAAAAAAAATTAGCACAGTCTGAATGGATAAACAACAACTCTTTACAACTGTGAGGAGCCGAAAAGCATCTCAGAACACACAATATGCCAAAACTGCTTCAGTTTCCACTCCTGTCAGCCACTGAATACAGCCATTACCAGCACAACGGTTTCAAACTGACCTGGACAAGGAGCTGTATTGTGTTTGTAATATAAAACATTTCCAGAATAAACAGCAAACTGGACAACTAGCTGGCTGTAGTCTCGCTGTTTCATAAACTGTTTCATGTGTGGTCCTGTTAACCCAACCTTACAATGTTTAATAATACTAGCGTGACCACATATTTAGATGGAAAATGACAAAAATATTGTACCTGAAGACACAATGTCTATCATGAAAACAAACTGCCAGCATTATATTATTTAACAGTGAAAATGAAGAATAATAAATGACATTTTTCACTTTAAAGCTTTAGTACAAAATTTTGACATCTAATCAGATGCTTCTAACTAGTGTAACTGTTCTAAAAAAAATAATTACAAACAGAGTGTTAAAACATAATCTATCGATATTACATCATCATATTTCATCACATAGCCCTAATTAAAACCCAGGCCTGTGGTGGAAAACACTCTCAGCTGGTATATCTCATATGAGTATAATAAATGATCTGTGAATACCTCATTAGGTGAGCATTAAGATCAGTATATGCATATATCCGTATATGGAAATGTCCACGCCCTTTTTTTACTACTTACTTGACAAAATACATATTTGAAATCTACTTTGAGTGAATGCAGAGGCGCAGCACTACAGTAAAAATCTGAAAGCTGCATGAATGAGCTCAAGGTCAAACCATCAGAAGCTGTGCATGAATCAAGAGAGCAAAAATCACACACACTCCTCTTCACGCATGGGCAAATAGGACACACCAGGAACCTGCAGCGTAAGGAAAGCGAGCGCTTAGGAGAGACACAGATTCCTCTGCAGTGAGGAACAGTGGAGCAGACAGGATGGAGTGTCCTGGGCTTCAGACAACTCCACAATAGAGACAGATGAATGGCTGAGTAAGCAGACGAGTGTCAAGAAGGCCACGGTTTTAACAAATATGTTTTTGGCAGTCGTTCTAGAGGATTCTTCATCTTACAGATGGCACAGTACTTGGTCAATTTTTTAAAAAAAAATTAATTTAAAAAAATCTACTGATTAAAATGCATTTCCTCCTATTACAATATCTGTATACATGTTTAAGTCTTAAACAAATTGCAGGAAAACAACTTCTACCACGACTGTATTTATTGTAAAATAGTTTTATGCAGGGGCAGATTTAGTGATTTGGGGCCCCTAGGCAAAATATAGGAATGGAGCCCTTGTGTCAGTGTTTTAACATCAATATTTTAAATTTCAGCATATGTTATTTAGCATTAATAATTACAAATATATATAATTTGCATTTTTAGGGGGACCTTGGCTTCTGGGGGCCCAATGCGGTTGCCCATCTTTGCCTAGTGCCAAGTCCACCCCATGTTACATCACCAGTGCAGAATTTACAGCATGCAGAGGTATGAAGTATTTTGGATATTTTAAAGATGCATTCCTTTTAAATACTGGTCTCAGCACCTCTGTAATTTTTTTCTTTGTATAACTGGTGCTATTAAAGCCTTTTCTCACAATTCTGCCCCAGAACCTCACTTAATCAAGAAAAATGAACAATACACAGTAAATATAATAGAGAATTAAAATAAATATATATTTTTGCTTTTTCCTTTTGTCTTCTGCCATTTATTTCTTTCTGAGATGCAATGTAGAATTTTGCCCATTGCTGATTATTTTCCAATAATCACACACACAAAGTGTTTTATCCTTAAAAATCATACAGTGTTGCATCTTTCATGCTCAGTATTTTAGCAGAATTCGTGATATCATTTTTAGATTTATGTCTATCGATACTGTATAACTACTAGGGCTGCACAATATATCGAAATTATCGAAATATCGCAAATGTAAATATCGCGATATGCATATCGCAAGGGCTTGGGATAACGGAATGATTGTAATACTTCAAAAAGTTACGAAAAATGTTAAGTTTTAGCGCGATGCAGACAGCAGAGAACAAGAACATGAAACATTTATGGTGGTTATGTCATTTTCAGTTTTTAAATACATATATATATATATATATATATATATATATATATATATATATATATATATATATATAATTTAAATTGATTTTACACACTTACAGCATTATAGTACCGCATATCGCATTATTTAACAAGTTATCACGTATCACATTTTTTTTCAGTATCGTGCAGCCCTAATACCTACAAACATACTACAGGCAAATACGTTACACAATTACAGGGAATCCTCAACCTCAGCAACCAATCATTAGTCTGTACTCCCTTGTGTGGGAGGAGTTTGGTGGAATATGTTTTTTTTTTTTTTAAAAATGACGCACCACAGCCTTCATAATCCATCAAAAATGCACTTTAACCTCCAAGTTGTGTCATCAAGAGGGGTTTCCCAGTGTTCAAACTGGCAAATCTCACAACTGTATTCCTGCTGTAAGAGGTGAGAAGGCATCAATACAACAGACATATCTTTGGTTACATGTTTTATTTTTGACCCGATGTCGCTTTAAGGCGAAAATAACAGTGGAACACACAAACACAAAACAGAAAAACCTCAAAGAGATTTCTGAAATGCCTCCGTCTTTCTGCTTTTGGTTTAGCTGTTTGTTCCATTAGCTTGTGCTGTGAAGAACAGACGTCCGATTGACTCTATCTGTGCGGATCTATAGATTCGGACTCATTCAACAAAACTGACCTGCTGCTCTGGCAGGTGCTTCTGGATCAATGGTCCATTTTAAAATGTCATCCTTCTGCTGACCACGGCATCCATCTTATCTGACTTTTACATGAATATTTCATGAATCCTGTATAATCCAATTTAAGGGATGTCCCTGAAAACCTTGAAAACATCTGTATGTGATATCTGTGAGATGTAGCTGTGTGTAGTGTTGGTCCATTTTTTTTATTTTTCAGGCCATCACTAGTGTTTCAAAAGGTTTTTTTAGATACGGCTGGATTTTATTTTATGTTAAAAAAAACACAAGGGAGCTGTGTGGCTTTCACGCAACAGTCACGCTGTGGAAAAACAAACGCAACGTTAGTGCACGTTCGATATTATCTTGTCTACAGTGAGTGAAAGACTTGTTGCAAATTGCAGGCTGTGGACTATTTTTATCCAGTCACTGCTGACTGCACCGACAGGACAGTCAACACACAGCCGGCACTCAGACACCCGCTCAATTTAAAGCCATGCTGTCAACAGATGAGCTAGTTTTTCTCCCTGATATGATCACAGATGCTTTCAGATTTATCGATCATCGATTTATGTCTGCACTAGTGACTGAAAGGTTGTCAGTTCAAATCTCAGGACTGCCACCTTCACCCTTAACCATCACCAGCTCTATGCTTAGAGTGGACAAATTATATTGCATCTGCCAAATTAATAAAAGAAAAATGATAATGGATAATCAAATACCAAAACAGAAACCATGCAACTAATCACACCCAGAAAGGAGATCGACTTTAGGCAGTCTGAAGCCCGAGCTCTGATATCTCAAAGATCAGATAGACCCTCTGTGACATTTGGGCCTCCATGCATCACACATCTGTCATCCACTGTAACCGATACGACACGCTGGCCAATCAAAATTACATTCATGCAACCATGACTAGAGGGAATGGCTGTGCATAATAGACCATGCACTACAAAGATAGCTGGATTTTTTTTAAGTAGGCCAGCTACAGTGATAACCATGGTGATGCTTTTGAAAAGGGAGAAATGAATAGCTGAGCTTCCCGAAACACCAGCAACGCCCACCACAACATGGCACGACAGAGGGAGCGTGGGCACAGTGTTTGCATCCCATCATAACAGGGCATTTATAGATTCGTGTGGCACAGGACATGAGAAACACTGCAACTGCAAGATACTGCAGCATGTGCATGCATCTGTAGATACGCCCGCACCTGAAACTGTCATACACAACACATGTGCGGCAAAGCGCAAATGCATGCATGACACCAGGGATGGCCATGGCCGTAGTGCCTCCCTGAGAATCAGCATCTCTCTCATACACACACACACACACACACACACACGCACGCGCACACACACTGCATGCAACCTAGATGCCAGCATCCCTGATGCCTGCATCCCTGACTGCATCGTTCCTCAATGTGCACCAGAAATACGACTCGACATTGCATCTAAAAAGTAGAAGAGCTGTCAGTCAAAGATCAAAACAACGCTGCACGAGACGTTAATCAAATTTATGACGTGCATCGTGCAGATTGAAAACATAACCTTAACTGAGATCAGAAGATAATTACGGATAAAACTGCAGATGTTGTAAGGGATATTTGCTTTTTTTTTCTTTTTGCAAACCTTTGCTCGGATGCATCTGTATCCTTACAGCTGCTGCAGGCTGAATATGAGATTAATATGAATATGATCATGATGCAGAACGCATGGTGCAGGTAGACATGGAGATGATGGAGAATAACATTTTTTTAATTCCAATCATCAAGCTCTTAAAATGCACACAAGCTCTGAAAAAAAAAAAAAAAAGGGTGAAAAGCTCTTACCCCGGAGCACACTGGTTTTCTCCATGTACATCGCGCAGCAAAGCACGAAACCGGTCATTAAAATACAGCACGGGGGAGCCCTGTCTTCCCCACACACGCTTAAACGACGGGAAAATAAACGAAATGACAAATCAGCGCAAAAGAGGTGAGACAGCGCGCAGAGAAATGGTTAACATGCACCCGGTGAGAAAAGCCCTCGCGCTGCAGCCGGCCATCTTCAGGAGCACCAAATCACATTTCTTCTCATAATAAAAAGCCTTTTACAAGCGATCAGGGCTGAATTACAACCAATGCACGAGCTATAAAATCGTTTTACAGCGATGACACTTGAAAAAAAACGCAAAACAAACGAAATACAAGGCAGATTTTATCTCCCACCCTTTCCGGCTGCCCCCATTAACGCAGACAGCAGCAGCGTCTCAACACCGGGGCAAATCCCAGCCGCCTTAGCCCCGCCCACGCCTGCTCACTTAGCCACGCCCATCCATATTCGTTCACAGCCTTTTTTTTCTTTTTTTTTGAGCACTGGCCACGCCCACTACCGTTCCTCTGTTCCCTTGGCAACGTGTTCATAGGTTCTAGTTGGCACTTAAGTGTCGGCAGTAACACTCGCGTCCTACTGACAAAGCCATGAAAACAAAATTACAGTGTTTAATGAACACCTGCAGTGTTAAACTAACTCTCACCATGTTGACTGAACACCTGCAGGTCCAAAATAAGTCATACAGTACTGAACAAACACCTACAGTGCCTGTCCAAACACACCTCCTTCAGACTACAATCTGTGCCTACGTTCACACTTGTGTCAACTGCGCGACTGTCCAGCATGAGAAATAGTAATAGCTACATTTAAGTATCACACGAGAAAGAGTGCGGTTGTACTGAACATCGCCACGGCTGTGATCACCTACAGCCAAATCACAGCCGTGCCGACATTCAGTATGACCACACTCTTCTCGCGTGATACTTCTTAAATGTAGCTATTACTATTTCTCATGCTGGACAGTATTGCGAGAGTGATATTGTCTGATATTGATATTGTTTTAACAGTTCGATGAACAGGAAATGAATATCGAGTAAGTGACATTTCAGACACAATACTGCCAAATGTTCTGTTTATTTTCGCGCCGCTAGCAGAAATAGTTCCCGAAGAAGCCACACTCAGTTTACAGCCCATCAGCTAGCTTGCTATCTAGCGCACATTGATTTGTACATTCCTGTTAAAATTGCGTTCCTTCTTCCTCCTATTTTTCAACTGACAAGTTTTCATATCTTAAGCGTTAAGCCGAAAATTATCTTTTGCCATGTCCTCTGATGATGTCGCTAACACTACTGTAGTAACCGTTTTGAACTAGGAAGTGGAATTTTACGTGGCGAACACAGATGAGCGGAGTGATACACACAATGAAACGTCCCACTGTGGCTATAGGAAATATATGCCCTCTTGGAACGCCGACTGACCAATCAAATGAGTGGACCGGAACTAACTGTTGTATAAATAGCTTTTAAAGCTAACTAGGTAAACACAAATTAAAGGAGCAACAGTCGATTATTTTTTAATTCCTTACTTGTACAAGGAAAACTTGTAGCAAAGGTTTATAAAGTAGCTGAGAAACCCGTTTGGAAAACTGACTTCCGGTCCAGAATGCCTGTTTGTGATCGGATGTGCCTCCTGTCAGTCATTTTATAGACACTCTACAGGTCACCTAAGATCCTGAGGGCGGAGCTTCGTGAACATCGGCGGGAATGGGGGAGTGAGCTCAAGGAGTAAAAAAAAAAATCATTCAAATATCAAACCCACCTAGCTGTTAGAGACCTAATCTTACATAATGCACCTTTAAGCAATGCAATAATTCATGTGGAAATTGGTTGTTTTATTTACATGTTGTGTGCTAGGCTTTGTACTAGATTCACTGGCAGATTAGCAAAGCAAGCTAAATATGCTAGCTATGTACATGCCCCAGAGGCACCATCAACATTTGTTACATCATTGCCAAGCTTTATTT
The DNA here is from genome assembly GCA_022985145.1 of Pangasius djambal. Lineage (NCBI taxonomy): Eukaryota > Metazoa > Chordata > Actinopteri > Siluriformes > Pangasiidae > Pangasius > Pangasius djambal. The sequence goes on along the minus strand of CM040982.1, from coordinate 3,660,570 downwards.
TTCTTTTAATGCTCCTAAACACATTTAATGAAAGGATTCATCATGATCATCTGCAAATCAGTTTCCAAATTCGGGTAACTCAGAGCTCAGGAGTTGTGACACAACGTTAACTGGCAAAGAGTTAGCGCTCAGTGCTAAGTGTAATTATGGTGTAATTTTGTCAGTAGGAAATCTCTTTTTAGTAATTAACCCACACTTCTCAGGAAAATGTTGATTTCCTTACAGTTTTGTCTCATTTCTATTTTCATTCTGCCTTCACTTTGTTCATATGAAATACCTAATCGTTTCTAGCTAGCTACATCATTAACCTTAGTCTACTGCTAGTTTATAGTTGGCGTCCGTATATTTCAATGCCTTGCAACAGTGTTGTCACAAGCTTAACTGCTTCTCATTTTTAATGTATGACCCCATGAGTTTCATTTGAATGGTTTTGAAGAAGCCTGATGTTTACCGGTGGGACTGTAAGTCACTACAAGTAAAATGTATTCATCAATATGTCGACAATAACAGCCATTAGTGACTAGCCTAGCTTCTGCATCCCTTAACATATTTCCCAGTATGCCCAAGTGACTGTTAAACCAATCCTTAGTAAAGCAGATGTGTGCCAACCTGCTGAGATTCAGGCTCAGGCTTGAAATGTGTTAATTGCAGAGGTTTTACAGAACGGTCTCCTATGCGGTTTGGAAAAAAAAAAAAAAAGCATGACAAGCCATTTCTATCTTCATATCAGCGTAAAGCTATTAGTATTAAAGAGCATGTTAAAGAGGCTTCATATGCATTAAAGGAGATGAGAGCTGGCTTTTGTCTCTCAGTGGTGGAGATATAATGCTGTGTGGACAGTAAAACTACTTTGGTAATTGGCTTCAGCTAATTGGCTGCCATAATCTGTTCACTAACTCATGTCAGCTCAGCCTTGTGGAACGACCGTGTGGGTCAGTTAGGGTTAGCAGTACGCTGTTTAACTAATAACACATGCATTACAGGAGTATTTGTAATATGTATTATAGGAAATCAGAGATAAAGTAATCTTTTTTTATTCAATTTAATGTATACAGTTGCGTAAGTAAGACAAATGAATGCTGGATCAGCTTCCAATAATTAAGGACTATTGATGCTACTTAGATCTATTATGGGTAACATCATTAAGTCAATATGCCAAAAACAAACAAGAAAAGGGTTCGAGGTACACGATAATGGATTTCTTTGCTTAGTATTACAATTAATTATAAACATTTTCCAGACCATTTTGGCTTTAAATTGTTGGCCAAAACCAAAATTTATGACACTTTGGACCGAAAGCCAATTCTTAAAACCAAACGATGTTTTCTTTAAAAAATATTATTAATTAGACTTATATTAGGATTATATTTTAATTAGCTTTCAATCTTAAAGCTTTCAACGTAGTAGAAACATTAAAGACAAAAGAGAGGACAGGGACTGATACATAATACAGCTATGGTATCTCAATCCCTCCATCCCAAAAATGTGTGACTGAGAGAAAGAATGAGGCTTTCCCTTTTGCTTCCAATGCAGAGGATTACAGAAGTAACACTAATCGCAGGTGGCTCTTATGATCACGGTGCATTTTATCATAGTGTGAAGAGTGTTTCTAAATGGCGCAGACTCTGTGCTCATTGTGACGGGATTTAATAATCTCCAGCAGAGACTCCATTCATACAGGCCTTTAAGGCTATGTATTGTCCCTACTGTCTCTCTTTTTCCCCTCTCCTTCCTCTCAGTAACCCCTGCTGGGTCTGTGGTACTGTTGCTCTGTCCAGCCTTGGCGCAGGTTGAAGGTTTTAAATGGAGAGATTTACCCCCTGATTTCCCTGGAGAGATGGCCATCTGCCTCCTGTCACCCAGCCCACTCTCGCTGCTCCTACGCATACACACATGCTAGTGATAATAACACACACAACATGAACCCAGGGGCATTTACTTACACGTAGACAGACGGCAAATAGCCTGCAGTTCTATTTATAGCCTTAATGAAGACTCCAATGACTGACTTCCACTATATATATATATATATATATATATATATATATATATATATATATATATATATATACATATAATACATACCTAAAGTAAGAAAAGTGAACTTTACATGTATTAAAGGTATAAATACAAGTACAGGTGAGCCTTATGGTGCTGCTCTGGATAATAATAATATACTAAAGGACCTATGTTTCCAGTGGAAAGACATAAAACCACAGTGTTTTCCTCCAATCATGAGCTAAATATCAAGTTACCAGTGTAGTTATATACCAGTTTCAAACTATAAAAAGGCACAAAGAAAAACAAAATTGTTATGGTAAACTACCAGGGGTTAAAAATGTACAGAAAATGTTCACACTGGAGTAAATTATTTTAACCAAAATGCTTTCAACAATTTGCACAACTCAATTCCTATTTAAAGTTATGAAGATAAGCTATAGATAAGTATAGATAAGCTTAGCAGTGGGTTTAGTGTTTGTATCTTTTCTTATGACTTCATTCATGTGTACTTGAATAAAATCCAACCCCATAGGTTTAATGTAGAGGATGTAAGACAGTCCTTGTGCATACAAGTTATAGATTTATAAATGTTTAGTTATAGATTTATAAATGTGATTAAAGTAAAATTGAACAGAAATACAATTGATGTAACCCTTAAAAGTCTGTAATAACATCAGTGCCATGAAAAATCATGTCTTACATATGGCTGAATAATTTAGGAATTATTTGGTGTGGAGTCTTTAAAATGCATCCTATCTCATTTCGATTTTCTGTTTGATTCTGAAGATGGAAGTTAGTTATGATATAAACAACAGATCTACAGCTTTCACATGAACCCTGTTGACCAATCATACATTTTGTTATTCTACAGCAATCAGAAATCTGGCCATTCAGCACCAGGTTTGTGTGTGTTATCAACCTATCTGAACTGAAAAATTACATTGAAAAAAAAAATACATACACTATATGACCAAAAGTTTGTAAATACCTGACCATCATGCTCATATGTGGTCTTTCCCCAAACTCTTGCCACAAAGATAGAAGCACACAATTGTCTGTAATGTCTTTGCATGCTGTAGCATTACAATTTCCCTTCACTGGAACTAAGAGGCCCAAACCTGTTCCAGCATGACAATGCCCCTATGAACCTCAACCCCACTGAACACCTTTGGTATAATCAGGAACGCCGACATGCACCAGGCTTCCTTGCACGACATCAGTGCCTGACCTCACTAACGCTCTTGTGGTTAAATGGGCAGAAATTCTGGGAAGGCTTTCCACTAGGTTTAGGAGCATGGCTGTGGGCACAATCCAAAAGTCTAGGGGAAAGCCTTCCCAGAAGAGTGAAGGTTATTATAATAGCAAAGGGAGAACTAAATCTGGAATGGGATGTTCAAAAAGCACATGTTACATTTTGTATCTATTTGAAATGGGCCAAAATAGGCATACATATGTGAGGGTTAATATTTGAAATGTCAGGAATAAAATGTAATTGAGAAAATTGAAAAAGTAATTGAGTAAAGTATACTCAAGTAAAGTGCAAATCTCCTAAAATAAGACAATTAATTAAGTTTTTCACTTAACTGTAACTACTGAAGGCTGAGAATGATCCTTTTAAACAAGTCCATGTTTAACCGTTTCCTTAACAAATAATTTTAGGACAACAGTTGGTCTTTTACCAGTGTTAGTGTTACAAGCAGATAATACAACAAGCCAGACACCCATTATATTCAATAGTTTGGTTATCAAAGCAGTTTTTTCATATGGCTCCATGTCTGTATTCAGTCTTTGTGAGCTGGATTTGCTCTGTTGAAACAAGAAAAGCGTGCGGGCTTTGTGTCCTGTGACAGCTGGGTGAAATGGGGGTTAATGTGGCCGACCCTCTGGCCCCTTCAGTCCCGCCCTCTTTTTATTGAGCTTTCAACAAACGCACCAAGTTATCTTAAGAGTAATTAGCAGCACACACGTCGCACATGGGGACTGCCACTTCAGTTTTGCCACTTGTGCAAAGCGAGTGAATAAGAATGGCTTGTCATTAACGTTCCTTTGTGTGAATGCGTCACGTTCAGCACAACAAATGTGACAGTGGAGACTAATATACCTACATGCTGTGCTTTTCCTGTTCATCTGGAAAGTTACTGCTGGAAATGAAGAGTAATTACAATCCGGGACGTTGACATTAACTAGAGTGTATGAGAGAAAGGATTAAATTAAGACAATGCAGTTCATCATCTAGTGGACAATTGGTAGACAATGTCCCTGTGTAACACTGTTCCCAAGCCTCTGAGGTAATCACTGAATCTAATCATGCTGTATTAAATAATCTATTAAATTATCTCTTAAACACACTTCATCATTATTCCTATGAGTACAAGACCTGTTATCATCTGTTATACCACAGAATGCTTGAATGCTCTGATAGTAGTTCCAGATGCAAGGTTTACATTAATGTTATAATACTTTTATCATTTCTCTAGTAACAGATACTTGTACAGCAGATGCTCCATATAATCTAAGACTAATAATAAACAAGTTAAAAAACATGCCATTTAACAAAGAAAACATATAATCGTTGATTCGGTTAGATGTTCTGAAGGAGAATTTATTTAACGTGTATGGAAGGAGTCTCCAGTGTCAGAGCTTTGCAACAATCAGAGGCAAAGCTGTAACTTTAAGACTGCCAAACAGGAAAGTCTTGAGGACAGAGGATCTTGCGCTTTCTTGCACGTTCTTGGTAATGAGACAAGCTACAGTTTTGGAAAAAAGAGAAACTGTTGAGAGAGTGACTGTTTATGGCTGCTATAGTGTAAGTAATAACAGGAATTAACTTGTTTTGCAGACATTTCACAATGTCTAGATAGAGAATGTAACACTAATTAACAGTTAGAAAGTATGTTGTGTTGTTTTTTAATAAATAGAAAATTGTAATCATTGGCAAATTGCTGTGGTAAAAGTGTAATAAAACACTTTGGGACATGGTGTTACTGGAAAATAATCAACTTCGGGGTGGTAACAGCAGATTACTGCACTTTCAGAAGAAATACAACACTTTTACCTAGAAGTGTGCATCTGTAAAGTAGACTTTTAAATCTTTGCTATAAACGTAAATGAGGTCCAATTATGTACACATAATACACACATCCTTTTATTCATGCTTTCATTCACATTTCCAAGTATATACTAAAACGACAAGGAATGAATCAACACTGTGTGTACTTCATTGTCTACAGTCTTGCTTACACTTCACCAGAGTTGGTTATGAACTGAAGTTTTGTAGACTGATGCTCTTCTTGCTTAAACACAATGACATTTTATTTAGCTAATTATCTAATCCCCCACCGCAACAGACTAATATTATACAAATGTTGCCATGGCAACATACCGTAGCTTATAAATCATTCCTCCCTAATTAAAACGTATACTTCAATTGCACCCTTAACTTTAATCTATTATATAAAAGTTGAAGATGAATAATTGAGGAAATTAAACAAAATTAATTGGGAACAATAAATCAATTTCCAGCATAAAGCTAGAATCAGGAGTGAGTTTAGGCATGATGATTTTTTTTTTTTATTGTTTCCTGTTCAGAGGGCTCATGCTAAGCAAACAGCTAATAAAAATTTAAATCAATGTTTCTACTAAGGTTGGAATTTGATAGTATAATAGACAGAGCATGTGTTTTATTATTTTTCCCAGCGGGTTGTCCCTGGAAGCATCCTAATCCTCCCACGTTCGTGCTCTCCAAACAAATCACCACTGCTGTTAAAATCCATGTTATGCATTCTTCTTATTGCTGTTTGGCATTTCAATAGCGAAGGCAGTAGCAAAGTGTAAATACGAGCCTAAACTGTTTGATACATTTGAACAAGCAATCATATTAACCAGAAAAGTGTAGTTGATTTAAAACTACACTTCTGACAGGATCTGCTTTTGAGGCATTAGTGATCATGACTTTATGATGTATTTGCTTTCACAAAACAGTGAACTATATGTCCAGGATCTATACATTTAACCAACTAATGTGCCTATATTGATTGATCTAAAGTAAGCAATAATGTAAAATCAGTTAAAGTAGTGAAGTAATGCTTAATATACTGTTGACTGTGTGAGCGGCCATGTTGAATGCAGCAGTATAACCTTCTGGGCTTGAAAACAAATCTCACTTTAGTGATGACCGTTATGTGCCTGAATGCGATGCTTATAGCTATGCAATGCTTATATTAATTTTTAATATTCTATCATGGTAATATCATGGTAACTACTACATGCCAGTCGTATGGATGGTAGGTTAAAAAGATGCGCTGACCTTCACCTCTCATTGTTAAACATATAAATGCTGAGGTTAAGTGAAGAGAAAGGTACAGTAAACTGGGTAGCGAATTACAAACGACTACCATGAGCTGAATTCAGCTTCTCAAGGTCAGTTTGCCAACCCACAAGGGCGGCTTTGTATTGTGGCCCTCTGGGATGGATGTGTGGTCTAGTTACAGATTAAGGCTCAGATTAAAAACAGCAGGGTCAGACTCCCGTCGTGGATGCTGAGATTTGTGGTTTCCAGTTTTACCAACACTCCAAAGTCATGATTAGTGATGAATTAAACCAGAGGTGTTAAATAAGGTGCAGTGTTAAACTGTGCGGTGCTGTGACCTTAAAGGACTGGAGTCTTACACCTCCTGCTTTAAAACGTTAGTTAGAAAGCAAGAGAGCATTTTTTTCCTCCCAAAATCTCATGCATTCACTACAATCATGCTTAGCACTAGTGTTTAGCGTCTGATTAGGGTCTAAAGGACGGCTGTAGCTCTGATTTGGTGGCTGTCGATTGGGGCTTTAAGGATGGTGGTGTTCAGTCTCAGCTGTTTGTTAGCTTTCACGATCGACTCATTCCCAGATGGGTGGATCAGTTTTCAGTCGCCTTCCTCCTTCAGCTGTCTCGCTCTCACAAACACTCACACAAAAAGAAAGAGTCTCCAACTTGTGGGTTTTTCCCTGCAATATTTGATTATAACTAGGTCTGTCATGGTTTAGATTTTTTAAATCTTGCCAATCACAAAGAAAATTACTGTGGGATCTCTATATGTTACATTTTTGGAATAGAAATCATGATAAATAGCTGAGATACGGTGTTGTCTCGTGTCCTCATGTCCTCTGTCACTGGCTAATTGTTTTTAGTATTTGTTCTTCATGTACTGTCTGACAGAGACTTTAGAAATTGACACCTTCATTAGTATATTGTTTATTCTTATCTTTATTGTTCTTCAATAACTCTACGACTGTTTGAGAAAATGGTGATAAAAATCTACCAAAATGTAGACCACACTGATGGTTATGGAAATCTTATCAAATAACTTTCTCATAACCGAGGGCTTCACAGCATTATGGTTAAAGTTACAGTCGTAGCCGTAATTTCACAGGCGCTCCACGATGCTAAAAAAAAAATGAAACACTGTTCCTTGAAAACAGACGGTATGCAATTTGAGAAAGGCGTTCACTTCTGAATTTTTCAATGAAAAATAAACCCTGAGTAGATGTCACTCATTATTAACATCAGTATTTAAATTCGGCTGGATTTCTAGATTAGTCAGATACTTTGAATTTCAACGAGATCATACAATATTTGAAGTTTTATCAGCGCTCGAAACACAAAGAGAGCGGCTGAGGCTTAAGAAAATAAGTGGTGTTTACTCTGAGAGGTGCTTTATCAGAGTTTCCTCTGCGGTGTTTTAGCAGGCCTTTCTTTCTGCTTTAAAGAGCCGGAGATATGAGACTAATCTCAGACCTCTGCACTCTCAACAATCATCTCCCAGAGAGACAGAGAGATAGAGAAGGATGGAGGTTGGACAGGGAAAGCTTTTTGAATATCAATGCAAATTTTTACCGAGCAGAATAAGACTCTTCGAGCAAGAGCTTAGTTTTATTCCGCTCGGTAAATCTGCATTGATATGAGCTGTATCTTTTTCTAGCTGTGGACTGTAGAATCCACATTGCTCTAAGACTCTTTGGATTTTCATAATACTTCGGTATTTAGGTTCTGTTCATAAGGACCAGCTTTTCACAGGCTCTTTTTTGAACACCGATGGCTTATCAAGTTAGCACACAAAACCTTTACGAAGTCAAGGCCTGAATGTTTTGCAACACATTACAGAACAAATCCATCAGTTACCTTCACAAACTGAGATTTTGAAAGGTTTGACAACCGTAATGTATATATGCTTTTGTGTGATTGGGAATGCAGGGAATGTTAGTTCAGTGATCTTTGACCTGGTATTTCAGAGTCTGGAATGACACACCGGAATTAACGGAAATGATGCTGCATTCAAATTCAGGCTGAATTCAATGCTGGGCCAATTACTCATTTTCCCTTCTTTCACATAGCAGGAAAGCACATGATGTCCGACAATAAATATTGCCCACTGCTGAATGAGGTCCATATGCTGAACTCTGCATGTAGGAGGAGAGGTAACGTTAGCTTCCCTCGTCTCTCTGACGCTCTTGAGTGGATTAGTGTGCCTTGTTTCGTGTGTCTTGAGTCTTTTCCTGTCTTCTCATATTACATTTTGTGCTATTCAACAGCAAAGCCTAAACACACACACACACTACACATACCATGCACACACACACACCACACACACCCTACTGAGTCACTTTTATAGGCATTCTAAACATTTCTGGTGAATTGAGGGTGCACTTTCCTGCTCACTAGTTTTACAGAAAAGAAACACTCGAGGAATTGTATGAGCCGGTTAAATCTCTCTCGTGCTGCTTCTCCGGTGATTAAAGTTTCCACTTACTCATTCGCTTGTCTCACACACACACACACAAAAACAGCTTCTCCCCCACTATCTCTTTCACTCCCTACACTTACACAGTCTGTGTCCTTCCCCCTATATAGCTAGTCCTCTCTCTCTCTTACACACACACACACACACACACACACACATACTCCCTCATCTCTGCCACGTTGCTTGTGGTTCCTGATGGCAGCATGGCATTCCCACACACTGACACACTGACATACTTCTCTCCCATCCTGTTTCTCTGCTCTCTTCTTTTCCACTGTAATTAATCATGCTCGTCTCTCTTTTCTCTACTTCTTCATTTTTTCCTGTCCCTCATTTTTCACTTCTCGTCTCTCCTCAAGGATTTCTCCCCATTTCTCTCCCCAGTTCCTCCTCTCTCCTTGGCAGCCGCTGCAACCGGCAGCATTTGTGCTCTTGGCCTTGCTCAAATGACTCATCTGATCTCTCTCTCTCTCTCTCTCTCTCTCACACACACACACACACACACAGTTGTCTCACTATCGTTGTCAGGACCTTCCAATGACACAATTATTAATGCAGACAAATCTACCTTAATCTTAACCTCAGTAACCAAAATGAAACCTTTTGGCTCTATAGTTTTTTAAAAAAATAAAAGCTGCAGTTTTTAAAAAAAAAAAAAAAAAAGTTTTTCTCGTGGGGACCAATCAGATGTCTCCACAAGGTCAAAACAGTGAGATACACCTATCCTCGTGGAGATACTTGGTCTCCACCAAGATGTAAACACACACACACACTAAAAATTCATTAACATACTCCAAAGGATCATTCAAATCACTAAACTGTACTGTTGTCTGCTCATCACGCACCAATATTCACTTAGACGATATACTGTGTGGATATACAGTAGAGTGCAAAATTTTGCACACCCTTACAACAAATTGATAAGCCAAAGAAACTTATTTCATACCAAAAAGACATTTACTGTCACTTCATGGTCTCCGGTTCGATCCTGACCTAGGGTTACGAGTTTCAAGATTTCTCCCCATGACTGTGTGGGTTTCCTCCGGGTTCTCTGGTTTCCTCCCACTTCCCAAAAATGACAGTGGGTAAACTGGCTAAGCTAAATTGCCCCTAGGTGTGAATGTGTGTGTGGGTGTGTGTGTGCATGGTGCCCTGAGATGGACTGGCATCCCATCCAGGGTGTATTCCTACTTCATGCTCAGTGTTCCAGGGATACACTCTGGATCCACCATGATCCTGAACAGGATAAAGTGCTTACTGAAGATGAATGAATGAGAAAAAAAATGTATTATGTTTACACACTAAAGTAACGTAGTAAAGTAAAGTTTCTTAGTGAAAGATCGCACACACTGCCTTCCTTAAACCAAATCTGGAGACCACAAGGCTCAAAACGTCTCATCTGTCTGTTGATTTTCTCCTGATGTGTTGGATTGTCGTGTTTCCTTTTCATTTGTAGATAAAGTGTAAAACAGATTTTTTTTCCATTCAATAACTATGGTGGGCGCAAACTTTTACCAAATATGGACAAATCAGTAGTCTTGGTGCCTGGATGCCTGGGACAAGCATACATGTCTGATCTCTCACTATTTTATTTGTCATTGCCTGACATGGAGGTCACCAACGTTTTTTTTTTTTTTTCTCCCATCCAGCAGAAAATATAGTACTTCATTTGTATCTAAGGCAACGTGCTCTAGTTTGTTCCCATATTCCCTTGTGAATCGATTCACCTCAAAGCTATCACCGTAGCTCGCTACTTCCCAAATCCTGTCGCCTGCCACACTACAAACGTCAACCACGAACACTGATAAGAAATATCTTTTTTAGTAGATAAATTCATTTCTCACCAGACTGTATTAATATATTTAACTAGCTTATTAGCTCATCATCCTAACCCTGGGTTTATTTATGCTAGCTACCATTTCTTAGCTTAGTTAAAATAGATAGTTAGCTAAAATAACATTAGCCATTTTTCCTTTGCTAGCGTGTAATATTTCCACAAGAAAATCTACAGCTTCTAGATAGTATCTATTTTGGTTAATGCATAAAGTAAAACGTAAGCTTTATATTCACTGCTATTTCTTTTACATTTGATGTGTGGTATTAACTGTAGAGTTTACAAATAACCAAAACATGGAGTTCTGTAAGGGACATTATCCAGTAAGCTAGCTAATGAATTTATGATTTGATATAACTTATATTTTATAATATTATATTTATGTTTACCCTAATTTGAAATTTTAGTGTAATTTTCCTTTGTGATGCATTTCTATTTTTTGTTTCTCCACAGTGACTAAGGAGGAATAGGTTTATAATCGTTACTCGAGTACAAACGATGCAGAATCAACGCTATTCCTGAATGAATTTGCACTGAGAAATGAAGCATGATCGCATTTTAGATACAATCTCTGTGTGGCTTTGGTATTATGTTAGAAAGTACATCATTCAGACCCATAAACATGATGTACCTTTACACACAGTCGCTTTTAAACACAGTATTATGATCTTATATATTACTTCACCTTCAAATCTTAATACAAAAGTACTCGAAAGGAAGACAGGAAGATAGACAGAGCTAGTGGGGGAAGGTAAGATCTTGTCAGAACAGTCATCACACTTTTTCCTCACATACTGTCACCATGTTCACAGCTGAAGCACTCTCACACAGTACCTGCTAAAGATCTCACGGGCACCGTGATTAATCACCCGCTCTCCAGGCTAGCAGGCTGAAAGAGATACCACCACGTACACACACACACACACACACTCACCATTATATGTTTTTTAACTAGGGGTGTGTATTGGGATGGTCTCTAAAGAACAACCTGAGGGGTTTTGGGGGTTGGGTGGAATGAGGTTACTGTGTAACCTGCACTGAGGGGTTAAGTGTCTTGCTCAAGGATGCAATTTATTTTGTGTGTTTGAAAGGTTTGGGAAAGCACTGTGCATGTTTTAGATACATTTCAGAACCCAAAACGTAAAAACGTAATTGTAAATTCATGTAATTTGGTACGCCTTAACAAAATCAACCATCACATTCATATTCCAGAGCTTTTTATTACTGTGAAAGAACACTCACACTGGGACCAAGAGAGTCAGTATGGAACATTTTTTTCCTCTAAAGGAGCAAACAAACCCCTTTAGGTCCAATTATGTGCTTTAATGATGTTTCTCTACAATTATGTCCCTCTCATTAAAGGTGCAAACACACACACACACGTGAGGGTTCCACCGATTACCAAACGATTATGCTTTAAAATCCCCAGATATTAAAATCAGAAAGCATTCAACGCTTTGCTTTCACCACTGAGTGTGAATAGTTTTAATTCTGAGGTTCCACCATAGAATCAGAATCAGATCTACCCATAGATTCATGATAGAAAAAAATTATCTGGTTCTATCACAGTGTAGATTCAGAATAGAAAGGTCTCTTTGGTTCCACCATATATTTAAGATAAAATCAAATCAATGGTTCCACATGAATTCAGAACATAAGGAACCTTCTGGTTCCATCGAAGATTCAGGTTCCACTGCATTTATTCCATTCTGAATAAATACAAATCTCAGGTTCTACCATAGATTCAGAAGAAAATGAACTCCTTGGTTCGACCAAAGATTCAGTACGAACACTAACCTCAGTTTCCACCAAAGATACAGAACAAAATAAACTCCCTGGTTCCACCACCACAGAACAATAATAATAATAGTAATAATAATAATAATAATAATAATAATAATAATAATAATAATAAAAACTCTTGGGTTCCACTACAGATTCAGAAGTCTCTGTTTCTATTTTGAATGCAGAACATGAATATGGATTCAGAACAGGATTATCTCTTAGGTTCCACTATAGATTTAGAATAAAACCAAATCACTGGTTCCATCATGAAATCAGTATATAATTAACTTTCTGGTTCTGGCACAGATTTGGAAAAGAAAGGACTCTATGGTTCTATAATAGCATGAGAACAGAGTGAACTGTCCAGTTCCATCATAACAAGCAACTCTTGGGTTCCACAACAAATTCAGAACTCTCTGGTTCTCTTATTCACTATATTATACTATATAATTTAAAAAGAGCTCACTGGTTCACATAAGGAACCTTCTGGCTCCATCATAGATCAAAATTCAAAACGACCCTATGGTTCCATCATAGATTCAAAATAACTTGAAATCACTGGTTCCATCATGAATTCAAACATAAGGAACCTTCTGGTTCCATCATAGATCAAAATTCAAAAGGACTCTACGGTTCCATCATAGATTCAAAATAACATGAAATCCCCGGTAGAATGAGAACAAAATGAACTCTCTTGTTGCACTAGATTCAGAATAAAAACAAGTGTTTTTGAAACAAGGTTCCTCTATAGATTCAGAATAGAAATCTCTTGTTCCACCATAGATTGAGCATAAATACAACTCTTGACTTCCACTACAGATTCAGAACAGAAAATACTTTCTGGTTCTAGATAGCTAGAGTGAAATCTGAATTGAATGAACTCCTAATGGAATCATAATTCCATTTTCATTTATTTGGATTCTGCTGCAATATCACTGCCAGGTTCTTTATTCCTTCATGCTGTTCACCGTGCCCCAGCTCGGCCTGCCAGGTTCGGCTGCTATTTATACCAGCAGCTGGTGTGAGTGTGAGTGAAGCTGCTGTCAGTTCTATCTGATAGCCATTAACTCTGAACGCACCATCCCCCTCTGCTTAAAGCAGCTGCTCAGGAGTGAGGAAAAGTGCCCTGCAGCTGCATTTCAGCTCGGAATCCCAGCTGGGCCACATACTGTCTGGAGCTGGAGGTCTCCGAGGATGTAATTAGCTGATTTCTCATTGCAAGGAAAGGACAGAGGAACCATTCTCTTTCTCAGGCCCTTATACATCACACCTTTCTCCTCTGATTATGCTGTTATGGTTCACATGAATGAAAACCCTGTAAATGTAGCATGGTGCTCTGGTGTTGTCAGCTTCTGTCTCTGAGACGGATGGAAGTGCTGTACATTCGACTGAGAATGTCGCCTCAGTAGATCCCTAGCATGATGTCCCATGTGAAAATGGAATATATTGCAATATGTTGTCAAAATATTTGTGAATATAAAAAGAGTATATACAGTATCAGTGACTTTGGTTGGTGGTTTGAGTATTTCAGAAACTGCTCATCTCCTGGGATTTTCACACAGTCTTGTTGGTGGAAACGCCTTGTTGATGGAGAATAGCCAAACTGGTTTGAGCTAACAGGAAAGCTACTGTAACTCAAATATCCAGTCTTGACAACCGTGGTGAGCAGAAAAGCATCTCAGGATAAACAACATGTCGAACCTTGAGGCAGATGGACTACAACAAAAGAAGACTACACCGGATTCTGCTGTGAGCCAAGAACAGGAATGTGAGGCTACAGTGGGCAGAGGATCACTGAAACTGGACAGTTGAAGATAGGAAAAACATTGGCTGGACTAAACAGATACAGATACAGATACTGTTACACCCGTAATATATACAACATTATAATAATGGCACATTCTGTAGAGACCACATCTTTTCTCTTTAAAAGCTTGCCAAGCCGAGCATATTACTGCCTCACAGCTCATTCTTATCATAAAAAAGAAGCTGTGGGGGAGAAGCTTTCTACAATTTTCAACAGAAACAGTACAGTTAAGTCTCATCAGTACATGCTGAACCTCCCTGCTGGTTGGTTTATTTGCCCTGTGATGAAAAAAGCATATTACTTCACAGTAATGAAGCATGAACCGTGTATGAACGCTATGCAGATTTGCTAAATCAACATGCTAACATGGAAGTGTAATGAAATGTGGCCTTTCCTCTCTCTTTTTTTTTTAAACATAACACTGTTTTTGCCTGATATTAAAGTGCTGAGCATGGAAGACTGTTGTTTTCTCACCTGAAGCCATTTATATATGAACTTGTACTAATGCAATCACATATACAACACACTCAGTTTGTACACATGAGTTTCTGTGTAAGCACTTTAGGCCAGCCACAAGCCTCTTTGATCACAGTTCCTTTTAACGTTATTGTAAGTATAATAATAACAAAAACAGGACAATGGACAGATTTATTTTTGACATTAAAGCTCCAGAAGGGTTGCAGACCCTCAAAGGCTCACTACTGACCTATAAACTTCCTTTTGCACACGCAGAAAAGAAAAGGACCTGTCCGTGTAAGCTAATCTCTAGACCAGATGGCTTTTATGTGACTATGGGGCGTAAATAAACTTCTTGAAGGGTATGTCTGCCGAATTAAAGGCAAAGATCAAGCTCCTTGTCCCCGGTCAGCACAGTTTCCTACATGGCTGCAGGAATTAAAGCTGCAGTAAGCATCTTTTTAAGAACACTTCAGCTAATCTGCCTTTATATCCTGATAGATATAACTTTATTAGGTGCTCTGAGAGAAAATGTCTCTGGGACAGTCTGGACTCAGTAATCCGGCTATATTGACCAAAAAAGTGAACTCCACCATGCCTGCAAATTATTTAGTGTGTACAAAAATATGCTAGCTTGACGGAGTAAGAGCTGGATTATATTGATATCTCTTATGGAAGCAATGGCAATTTCCGGTTCCAAAATTGATGATACTGACTCACAATACAAAACTATATATAAAGAACCTCCATAAAGAACAAGACAAGGCAAGAATATAGATTTTATTTGTCTGTGATTTAGTCCTGGAAATGTAATTATGTTTGCTTGGTATATTCTTGTTATTTTTCCCAAAAAAGAAAAATCTGTCATGCTTCCAAACTATAATATTATCGCTAGCTAACACTGGCATTGATACCAAAACATTATACTACTTTATTCTAGCTATGCATACCTAGCTAGCCACGTAGTTAGCTAGAAAAAAACAGACGTAATGCAACCAAAATGGCAAGATATCATTCGTTTTCAATAAGTGTTGGCGATTTACAGTGTAATGTACAGATGTGACAGAAAGGAGAAGCAGATTTCATGTTTTTTATTCACAGTTGCCACAAGTGTTTTCAACAACCAGAGAAAAGGGGGGAAAAACCTACTTCTTATAGTTTCACAAATCATTTTTTTTCATTTGGTATGCAGCTATGATTAAACTTATCACGTTTCACGATACGTCTGATACTCGTTCCGAATCCTGAAGCCTGCTGCACTACACACATCAGCTGAGGCAGGATAAGGTTGATGGTAGAACGATTTATACTAGACGAATAAATTATTGTGCACAACGATGACAGACGATCTTGAACCAGGAAAGTGCAGTCACCTCATGCTAGAACATATGAAGAGAAAATAAAGAGAAAGTCAAATAAGGCCTTGAAGAGAACACAACAGCTTATAGCCAAAAATGTTTGCCAGTATCTTGTTACTCTTTTGTCGAAGGAGCAAACACGTTCACACAAACTCATTTGTTTCACTTAGTCTGTATTAATGCACTTAACTAGCTAACTAGGTCGCCATATGTTATCACATTACATTAGCTACCACCTTTTAGCTTAATCAATCAGGTTTCTGGGCAATCAAAACATATGACTGGGCAGCGCCCTGGAGCCTCCGCTTCCCTGGTGGGCTTGCTAATAAATGTATGATTTGGACTCTACAGAAAACAGACTGGGGTAAAATAAAGCCTACGGTTACTGTTCTCTGTCTGCCAGGCTCTATTTAAAAATATTTACAATAGAGACAATCATAGTGCGACTTAAGATTTAGTTTTAGACCTCGCTAGTCAATCCAGAGACAGACGCTCTTATTCCCACCCTATATATGGACAAGCAGCTCAAACTCTGGGCATAACAGCACTCCGGAGATCTCCAGAGGGCCTGACTCATTCACACAAGTGTTATTCTCCTCACACAGCAGAGACGAGCTGCCAGACTCACTTCCTGTTCGTCCAAGACCCGACCTGGTTCCCGCGCTGTCATAACAGCTGCCCGTTAAAACACTCGGCAAGCTGCTGTGTGACTGCAGCTGAACGAGTTGTGTTGTGCTTTTTCTTTTCTTGGCGAGATGTTCATGATCTCCATCAGGGGAGGAGATAAGCTTGTTTTACAGTTGGCAGAGGAACTCCAAACACCATGTGACAATGATCAGGGGAGTTTTTGCGGAACACCAATACACTCCAATCCAAGACAGATGCAAGTTTTTTGGTTTTTTTTTTTTTTTTTTTCACAAAACATTACAGATGCACCAAAAATCCCTCACACTCCAACGCATTCCGGAAAGATTCCTTCACCCAAGCATAACAGAAAGCATGCTGGAGAATGGAGTCGTTTCAAATATTTCTGCAATGCTACAGTGTTCTGTGATGGTGATAATGCAGTGTGGTCCAAAAACTTCCACTGAAGCCTTCATCTAATTAAGCTCGGATGATCGTTACGCTAATCATTTCCAATGTGATTTGGATTCATTCTCCATTATGGTATCTGTCCAGTCGCAAGGATTATTATTATTATTATTGTTATTGTTATCCCACACTGCCAGAGATCATGAGTTCGAAATCTGCTTCTGGTTTCATCCCCAGTCCACCACCCCCACTAACTAGCACACTGGGAAAAGAAACAGAAAAGTATGCACTTCCAATTGAGCTGAGGAGTCTGTGTGTGGCGGGTGGGAAGGTCATGGGAAGGCTGTGCTATATTGGGAGTCTTAGAAGCAAAGCAAATTTCCCAAAGCCTCTGTTTAAAAGAGCACGGATGATGAAAACACGCTGCTCGAACTGACATAAAAGAATAAATCAACCATCTATGCCATGCTGGTAGCATTTAGTGTAACAATCTTAAAGGTTTTACTTATCATTAGGAATACCGTTACTGTTTCGTACACATAGGTTACACTTCCGGGCCTCTTAGGTATATAAACAGCCAGCTACCCAAGTGTATTTTGTCCCATTTTAAACATTTTTGTTATGAAGTTCGGGGGTCAGGGAATGGGGAGGGAGCAAGATGAAGAGAGAAGAACAGACAGTAACAGTAACAGAAACCAGCAAGGAGAGAAAAAGAAACTGAAGGACATTGTAAAGCTTCTCCTTCCCTCCTAATACG
Source organism: Pangasius djambal (assembly GCA_022985145.1). NCBI lineage: Eukaryota > Metazoa > Chordata > Actinopteri > Siluriformes > Pangasiidae > Pangasius > Pangasius djambal. The sequence continues at coordinate 3,642,761 of CM040982.1, read as the reverse complement.
ATATTAATTACACTGTAATTTATGTCTCTAGCTAGTATTTTCAAATCTCACACAAACACACCCCAACCCTCACAGTATAATCTAAATCTCAACTACTTTCCCCTACACATGTGTATGATTTATCAGAATATTCAACATATACAATATTGTTAACGTATACAACAGCGCTGTTGAATCTTCGACTCTGATTGGTCAGAACGACAGTCTTTCATTTTCTAAAACAGCGGCTCTAAAGTAGTTCTGGCTGCCAGGCAAATCATGGTTTATATTAATGCACTCGTTCTAGTACGTTATCATTCAAATGATACAGGACCTTGTAATGCAGACACTTCAAATAAACAGATAACGTGTAATTGTTGAGACAGTGCATTTTTCCTGTGAGGAGATGTTTATCTAGCATTTATAGAAGGAGTCTCCAGTGTCAGTGCTTTAAGTTTGTTCCTTTAAGTTTACTGCCGAGTCTTCAGACCAGAGGGCTATGCAGTTTTTCAGTAACATGACAAGTTATGTTTTTTTGTCTTATTAATTATAAAAGAGAGAAAAAGGAAAGGCAGGTGACGGAACACCTATTTACAGTTGCTATAACGAGTGATAACTAGCTGTAAATGTAACTATAAACAGATAAAAATTATGGCATGTCTTTAATAAATAAAAAAATCTTCTGCCAAATCACTGCGGTATAAGAGGAACAAAATGCTTCAGGAAGTGTTGTTATTGTAAAACAGTCAACTTCGGGTTGTAACAGTAACTCTGATTCATGATGCAACAAACCACACCAGTCATTGATTATTTCCTGTAACAGCTAACACTGCTGTGTTTTAATCCTTAGGCTGCAGAAATGCTGTTATATACACTGTATGGCCAAAGGTTTGTGGACACAAAACCATCACACCCATATGTGTTTTTTGAACATCTCATTCCAGATTTATTCCTCCTTTGCTGTTATAATAAGTTCCACTCTTCTGGGAAGGCTTTCCTCTAGATGTTGGAGCGTGGCTGTGGGGATTTGTGATCATTCAGACACAAGAGCATAAGTGAGGCCAGGTGCTGATGTTGGGTGAGGAGGTCTGTGGTGAAGTCGGTGTTCCAGTTCATCCCAAAGCCGTTCAGTGGGGTTGAGGTCAGGGCTCTGTGCAGGACACTCGAGTTCTTCCACTCCAACCTTCACACACCATGTCTTCATGGAGCTCGCTTTATGCACAGTGGCATCGTCATGCTGGTATATGTTTCAGCCTCTTAGTTCCAGTGAAGGGAAATTGCAATACTACAGCATACAAAGCCATGCTATACAATTGTGTGCCTCCAACTTTGTGCCAACAGTTTGGGGAAGGAGTGATGGTCAGGTGTTCACACACTTTTGGCCACTAAATTGCTCTCGAGATAAAGCCTGACACAAAGCATAATGATCATTCTCTTCTAAACAATATTACAACATTATAATAATAGACTATAGTGAAGCAAACTGAAAAGTTATGGAGTTGTCATGTGAGGATTTCATATTTCATTTGAGCAGAGTTGTTTTTAATGTGATGCCTCCTATACTAAACATAACAGATTCATTTGGATTCAGCATGGTGGCAGGAACTAATTACAGGGCACAAAAATCACAATCCTGATTCATATATAATTAAGTGCGCCGCCTTGAGCTGGAAACATAACGCCTCGTTTTACATCTGCACTACATCTGCTCATGTGCGCGCACACGCACTCTCATGCGCGCGCATACACACACTCACACATGGCCGCCAATCAATAGGCAATAAATTTCTACGGCCAATTTAAAGAAAAGCTTTGCGTGCAGGAAATGCCTCCATCTCACCCCCACCTCCTTACATACCGTGACACGGACGACACAGTGTGTATATCTGCTGGTCAGCACAGAGAGAGAGAGAGAGAGAGAGAGATGCGCTCCATTCCCCAGAGTTTAATTGGATTTTACAGCGCAGTGCTCGAGCAAATAGCCCAAAGTGACACGCGCTCACAAGCACAAACATGGCAGTGCGGCACCAGCTCTGTGTGTGTGTGTGTGTGTGTGTGCATACAACGTCTTATGGTTTTTTCTCTCTCGTGCATGGGCAGGAAGCCACGTGAATGCCATCATAACCATGCATCTTCTGGATCCTCTGTGATTCGATTTACAAATTGCATCAATGTCACTTCAGATAGCTCTACATGAAAACCCTGCGCTGTCCCTAAACTAAACCATCTGCATTAACAGCTGGTGGCTTTTCATATCATTTGTCTCTCTCTCTCTCTCTCTCTTTTTTTTTAAACGACCTTCACTAGGATATGCGCACAAGATTATCACAAATGCAAGGCGCATTTGAATGCACGTGCACTGGCTCTATGCGTGCTGCATAATGCAGGCACCTCTTGCATCCTGAGCATTCTTCAGTTTTGCAGATCTGGAGGAAACCTTAAGGTTCTGTGTGGAATCATGTAAAAAATGATTTCTCCTGTCTTTAAAGGAACCACTGAAGAGTGCGCATCAAACTGCGTCTACCTGCAGGTGAGTCATAGCTGGGGTGAAAAAAACCTGTGTATCAAGAGAAGCCCTAAAAGTGTGTCCACATGCACAGCGTGTGTCCTTGAGACAAGCTCTGAATGCCCTAAATGCCTAAAAAAAAAAAAAAAAAAAAGAAGCAATGCTGGGTGTGCAGTGGATTCAGTGTACAGATGGACGCGCGCGATGACATTTTACCCTCCAAGGTGCTGCATATAACGCATTTAGCGCTTCAGTCAGATTATGCGAGGGGGTGCGTATGAATGCATGATCCAAGCAGAGCATCAGGGCACTCACCGGTTCTGCGGGATCCGGGCTGCGGGCTGAGGTGGTAGGAAAAGCGCATCGTCTTGAACTGGCTGGAGAAGGTCGGGTGCGGGTCGGACGGCGGCGGCGGTGGCGGCGGCGGCGGGCTGAAGCCGATCAGCGCGCTCCGGGGCCGGTTCAGCTGCATGCCTGCCTGCAGTCACGTTTGCAGGGCAGGGACACGGGTTTTACACTTCCAATAGGTGATACAATCCACACACACTCAAACAAACAAACAAACAAACAAACAAAAAGAATCACAGTCCTCAAAGAGGTGCGCTTCTGCATCCAGGTGCCCTTCCTGGAAGCTTCGCGTCCAGACCGGATCGTCCCGGTCGCTCGGTCGCGATCTGGAAGCTGAACGGTGTCCCGGTCAAACGGTAGCGATCCACCGGTGTGCCATCCAGCTGCGGAGTGAAAATCCCATCCAAGGCCCTCTGGACGGCGTAAAACTCCATCAAAGAGAGCGGTTCAGTCCCGGTGCTTTACTCAAGCCATACACCATTCACACAGCCTGGGATTGTATTTCACTGCTGCCTGATTAGTTATTTTAGGAAAATAACTATACCCCAAAATAAAATGCGCATTTTTTAAAAAACTAAATAGCGCGCGCGCGTGCGTGCGTGTGGTTTTTTTGTTCAATAAGAGTCGTTACATTACACGTTTGATCTTATTTTACAATAACACAAGACTACAACACTCCTTTTTGTTGCCATCGTGACAAAGAAAACTACTAAAGAAAAAAAAAAAAGACATGGAACAATTACCGCAAACAATAAAAAAAAGTTTCTTAATCCATCTTCCTGCCACGTCTTTGTTCAAAATGCAGGCCTGGAGTAATATATCACCGACTACAAAGTGCCAAAAACAGAACAATGGCCATGTCAAAAGTTGCCTCCCGTTCACATGGACGTTTATGGAGAGGTTGGCGGCTCGCTCCGGCTCGTGTGGCCGTTATTAGCGTCTCCACACAGCGCATAGGATCCGGTCGGCTCTGCTCTCTCCGGGAAATGTGCACACTCAGCTCTGAGCAACCTCTGAAAGCTCTAAAGCTCTCCAATCCGCATGATGCGCGTCTCCTGCACGCGCTTTATTGCCACAAAGACGCCGTGAAGCTCGCGAGGCACGGATTAAAATCCAGGGGCTTTTTTTTTTTGGGCTCGCGGTGTCCTCCGGTTTTGTCCGGTGTGTGTACAGTCACATCCCGACTCCAATCCCAACTCCAATCCCTACTCTAAAGTGGCCTCTGAGTTCCCAGCTCCTTCCTTCCCTCCTGCTCCCTCCTGCGCGCTTTACTGCGAGGTGATGTGCGATTCCAAATCGAATCGATTCCTTTTAATCGACTCGCTTAATAGAATCGGTTCAGCAGGAACAATGAATCAAAATTCTGGGATGTTCTTGTTTATTTTTTATTTCTGTTTCTTTCTGTTATTGATATGTTGACCGTGTGCTTATATGATGTGTCCTATTATCACTTAAAATGATAAGTCAATATATCAAAGGAAATATAATATGATCCACATATCAGGCTGCAATTCAAAATCTTAGCCACAATAATGAATTATTATATATAAAGTGATATAAAGTGAGTCAGAAATGTGAACATGTGTCACAGAAGTAGCCAGCACAATGATTCCAGGTCACTGAATCAAATGAATCAAACACACACGTAGTTCAATTCACATAAACTGGTTTAATCAAAAGAACTGAATCAGGTAAAAAAAAAATGACTACACCTCAGGAACTGAATCCTGCCGCATTAAACAGTATAAAAAACACCATTATTTCTGACATTACTCAGTACAGTACAGTTTGTTATTCACTCTACTACTTCACTGAATGATTCATTTGATTGAATCGATCACGCGAATCGATTCGCAACTAGTGAATCGTTGAAATAGTTCCATAAAAGTTGCAACTTTTTATTCTTTTTTTTTTACTATGTTGACATGATTGACTTGTGGATGTAGTGTGCAGTTCTACATGTTACATGCCTTATCTTGTGAATCATCGTCCCAGATTTGGATGTGTTAGATCAAATGGAAATAAAAATGGAAATTAAATATAAAATTGGGAAAAACTGGGTTACTGTTGAGGTGGAAAGTTCTCTATAGGCTATGTCACTGTTGACTCAGTGGTGGTAAATCAAATGAATCAGAGCTCACACTTTTATTCACTTATACTGTTTGTTTGAAAGAATCAAATCAGTAAAAAAAAAAAAAACTGAGTCATAATGCACATCAATACACGTCCAATTCCTCACACTACCACATCCATATGATTATATATGCTATCAATCTAGATTATAACATAGTTATTGGCCTACTATACTAATACTATTTTGTCACAGTAACTACTTAGTAGTCTAGAATGCAGTTTGGGACACAGCCTCTTACTGACGTACGAAACCAGAAGCTAAACCCTCCTCTTCCTCTCCTCTTCCTCCTCCTCCTCAGTCTTTGCTTTTCCCAAAGTCTGTTTCTCATTTGGTTTTTTTTTTTCCTCCCCCCCAGTCTATGGGTTTTAGGCTTGAAATTCGATGCGAAGAAAAGCTCTGAGAGGATTTGAAAGAATCTCTCCTGCGCTCTCTCTCTCTCTCTCTCTCTCTCTCTCTGTGTGTGTGTTGAAAAAAAAATCTTTTTTGAACACCACTTATTTTATGGACTCATGTGTCCTAATAGACAGGGTGATGGGTTATATTCACTGCACGGAGTATTTACTGGGAATAAAAAAAAAAAAAAATCTACATGGCCTGAGTAGAAGGAAGCGAGAAGGATGGAAACAGAAGCCGACAGAGGTCATGACCGCTACTGATGTGACTCAGAGCTGAGCTCCAGGACCTCAAACTGGAAAAAAGAGGTCAAAAAAAAAAGAGCAGAGTTTATTTGGGTTGTTATTAAATTGAATGTAATCTGAAATACATTTTGAAAGAATTTCCTGTGCAATAATGATATCTAAGCAAGTCAAACTAACTTGAATATAGTCAAATGTATCCTTAATTTCCTGTTCTGAGATTACAACAAACATAGACATTTTTACTCATTTCAGGATTGAAATAGTCTTGTTCTATTGGCAGATAATTTTGCTAATTATGTCTAGAAATCTTTATAAACTTATATTTGGTTTATGGTAATCTCGTAAGAGAAAATAGATCAATTTGACTATATTTTGACAAAATATTTTCACATGCTACGATGTCATTTTTTGCAGTGTATCTCAGGTGCCTCATAATTATTTATATATATATATATATATATATATATATATATATATATAGAAAGAGACAGAGAGAGAGAGAGAGAATATGCAGACTGAGTGTAACTGTGCGTTACCACACAAAATTGAAAATCAGATTTTTCCCTCATATTTCTTTCACCAGTCTAGAAAACCAGGGTCGAAATCTATGCACAAAGTTCATATTTTCAAAAATAAGTGTGTAAAGATTACATTGTATTTGTCAGAAGACTTTAAAGTATAATATCTAATGTAAAATCTGTCATTTTTTAAAATAATCTTTTGATCAATTAGCAGCCAGATTTCTTTCTATTTCCTGGTGTTCAACACAGTTTGTCTAGCTGATAACTATTAATTTATTTATTCACATTAGAATATAAAAAAAACTGTAAAATGTAAAAAGAATCCCATCATTTCATTTATTGATTCAAATAAATGCATAAATGCAGGCTTATTTGTGCTACACTGAGGTCAGTTGTGTCGCACTGTGTTCCAGCTGTCCTCCTTAATGAACACACACATTTCTCTAAATTTCACAACAACAAGAAACTAAATGCAACATGGCATACAGTGTAATTTTTTATAGTAAACCCATGAATGATTACAGCAGTCCTGGTTTAATTTCAAGGTCAAGTAGGCACAAGGAGCTGTCCAAAATGAAAGTAGGATAGGAAAGTAGAAAAATGAATCCTCCAAACAGACTGCTGCTGAGATTTCCAGAGCGAAGAGTGCATGTAGTGTAAGCTGGTGAATATGATGTAATGAAAGTAGAAGCCTGGACGGAAATGTTCATTGTAAACTAAGACAGAAATGAATACTATGACCAACAGTTTGATTTAAATAAAATAAAATAAAATAAAATAAAGTTTAGGTCAGATACATTAAGTGTCTGGAAATTTCCAAAGACTAATCTATGAAGGCCACAAGCACTCTCGTACAGATTTTTTTTTTTTCATCGGCTCACAAAAAGCATTCACGGATTCATCTGAAAGGTTAATTTTGTGCTAGCTGATATATCCCAGGTTATACCACAGGGCTGCTGAATTCTTCATTCTGATTGGTCAGAAGGTGTTGATTAATTTTCTATAGCAGCAGCTCTGACTTTAGTTCCAGCTGCAAGACAAATCACAGGTTTATATTAAAGCGCTCGGCCTAACCCGTTACCGTTTCCATAGTAACAACATTCACAGAGAATAAAATGGCAGTCAATGTACATAATCTAAGATACTTGAACAATAAAGTGGATTTAACAGTCACTATTTCCTTCGCTAAAAGAAAGTCTTCAAGACAAAAGACTGCATTTTTAAAAAAATCTTATTAACTTGAAAAGAGAGAGGAAAAAAAGGAGGTTGGTGATGGAACTATTGTTTATAGCTGCTATAAACCAAGTGATACCAGGAACTAACTTGTCTCTTGACAAATCATTAAATATAACATTAAATATAACTAGAATTGTATAAAATGCACAATGTGCTATTCTTTTAATAAATAACAAATCGTTAGTGTTGGCAAGTTGCTGTGATATAAGAGGAATAAAAAATTTTGAGAGTGTTGCCATGGGAAACTAATCATCTTCCGGGTAGTAACAATACGACATCACTCCGCCACTGATTATTTTATTGTAACACTCTTGTGGAAGTGTTTTATCCTTTACTTAGCAACCATTAAACTAAATGCAGTAGCGAATAACTAGCTAATGTCAGCTTATGTGAGCAGCCTCCCACTGTAAAGTTATTAAGACAGCTAAAACAGTAAGCTGTACAGCTTAGCTGTTAAGCAATAAAATAATAACTAGACAATTCTACAGTTCCATTTAGACGGTCTGGTTATGAAAAAAAAGGAAACTACCAGACTTTAAAATTCCAAAACTTAATAATAGCAAAACCCTACTTCTTCCATAACTCGGAGAATGATGAGAGCCAGACTAACCGATCTCATTGGTATTTCCTGTAAATGTTTATATTGCGTTTGATTCATATAGGTCGAATAAGAAGCTCATATTCACAGCATGTAGTGCATCGACTTCACAGAGCATCATGGGAGTCATATATGACTGCATGGCCTTGATATGTGTGTGGGAGGTCACGAAGGTCGAGGTGAAGAGAGAGCAGAGAGTGCAGCTGCTGTTCCAGATTAGCCTCAAACGAAAACTCCACCCTGAAGCACATGAACTCTGTTTATATTGAAATATTTGTGGTGTGTTTAGTGATTCTGGTGCTAATTTATCGGTCGCTGTTGTATTTTCATTATTCCTGTGAGACGTTAACAGTTGTGTGATGTGCTGATGTCACAGGGTGACATTGTTATTTCTAGCGCCGTTACAACGGCGTTTATTAGGAGGGAAAAAAATCAGCGATCTCAAAACATGTCATGACGATCAGGTTTTGCTGCCAGCTCTGAAAAACAAGATAGCAAGGACTTCTTTTCTCACATACTATTTTCCAGTGATGTTCAACATCACACTCATGACAAACCCAACGTAGAAATAGTGGAGATATTGGTGCAAACACTGGACTCCAATTCCCAGAATGCAATGCGGCTATACGAGTATACAGCAGAGACCCGGCTCAGCTAGCTGGCGATGGTATTAGCATGGAAGTTATAGCTTTGAAATCTGTTTGATCAGAGTATAAAGAAGAGGAGGTGACAGAGCTGGACAAAGTAAAGGACTAAAGCGCCGCTGCATCGCTCTCTTTAGTTAGAGATGAAGCGAGGGCTAACTCCCACTGCACCGCTATCAGCAGGTAGTGTAACGGCATTGTGGGTAATATAAACTAATGTGCCAAAGAAATCACTGTCACCTAAGAAAAATTCAAATCTTAGACACCATTGAAGATCACTTGTTAATTATAAAGATGAATATGCAAATCGCCAGGGTGGATTTTTACTTTAAGTTTCGTTTCAGACTAAATTAATCTCTCAAATGGAGACTGAAAATGTACTTTCAGTCACGGTGTAGCCTTAATCAGTAGCCGGAATATGAAAAGCCAAAATATAAAGCTATCGCTGTGCCTGTAAAAGCTGTATTTCATACTTTCACTGGTTTAAAGGGAGACTGAAAGGGAAGAAGTGTGGAAAGAAATCTATCCTGGACCAAATCAGTACATTTGGTCTCACAGATACATCTTCAGTGCTGATGGTATACTACAGCATGGTTTCCTTTGAATTGAGGCAGAAAAAAAAAAAAAAAGCAATGAAAGCATTTCTCCAGAAGGTGGTAGCCTTGCTGAGGGAGTTTGATTACACAGTTCAAAAGGGCGCCATGATATCAACAAAACACACAAAGATCAGTTTAATAACCACATTCATATCAGTCCTGATATAATAATAAAACCATATTTATTAAACGAATGCACAAGAAATCCATGATAATGTGAAATGTGATCACAACCGCTAACAGAAATCCATATTTCACAGACACATGGTCACTCGTCACACCCCCTCGCCCCACACACACACACACACACTCCTGAACAGATCAGTATCAGTCTCTTTCGCCTTTTGGCTCCAGGGCGCATAAGGATTTCCTGCTCCTCAGGCTGTATCTTGGCTGCGGATGAGAAATGAATCCGTATTAGCAAATGAATGCAACTGCAACGTAAAAAACCGAGACGAAAACAAAGCCCTAGTATGATAACATCTTACAGACGTATGATCATTCTCTAAACTGTCATCTGTGTGAATAAGCAGGATTAGAAGGAATGGAATTTAAAAGGGCTGTCTTAGTGAATTCCTGACATGCCTGGGAATTAGGAAGGAATTTTTAGAACGTACTCTGCAAAAAGGACATGAAAGTTTTTTTTTTTTTTGTTTTTTTTTGCATCCGTCTATCAAGGATTGAATTCATACACTGCGTATCAGGATTTTATCTTTAATTACCACTGACACTTGTATCTCTGGATTAAAGTCTGGTTGCTCTAAAGCACAGAATTTCTAAAAGATGATGCTGTTTATACTGTTTAATATAACAGCAAACAGTATTATGGTCCACAGTTACATTTCTGAAGATGGGCCTTTCAAAGTTAGCGTTGTTTCTCGGCACATTTTAATGGATAGCGGTGGCCACATTCCCTGATAAGCAATTTTTCTGCTGAGGTCATGATATGATGCAATCAGAGGGACTGTGGTCATCAGATGTGGCTTGGACAGACGGAAGTATTTACACATTTTGCCAAAGACCTCAAGACGTGGTTTAAATGCCTGCTGGGTGCGTTCTTGCCTCCATGTTGATGTGGACAATCCGTGTATAATCCTGATCCTCTGACAAGCAGGTGTCAAACGTAATGACTTTTGTTTAAACATAATGGGTGCTTTTTTGTTTTTTTTTTGGTTGGGATTTTGGCCCAGTTCCTGGAAAAATGCAGTGAAATTGGAGTGAAATTTCTGTGCATCACAGGGAAAACCTCCCATTTACTAAAGCTTGTTTATGGAAAAACCTACATCATTCCTTAGTCATAAAACAAGCAATACCATATTTGGACTGAAAGGAAGAGAGTAAATAAACTGATGTGATATCTCTAAAATATTTTACACTAGTAATTTCTATAATTATCTAGTAATACACTGAGTCCATGTTCTCAGTGCTCATGTGATGTTATGATTTCCACGCACGCTTGGCAAAGGTTTGATTACATTTTTCTGTCATTGTATTTCTGACCAATGAATGAAAGAGTTTTACGCTTGCATGTGCAATCCTACACGCCTCTCAGGCAATGGTTCCCCCCCCCCCCCCCCCATTTTGATTTGTTTAAATTATGTGCAGTGAGAAAACAAACCAAACTAAATAGCAAATGAACAAAAAGTATCAGTTTCACTCCGATTTGGTCTCAGGAACCGGATTAACAGGTGTGAATGCACCCTTAGACATAAAACAACCAACACCGTATCATTAAATACAACATGATGGCATGAATGACAGCCTTGCACATAGTGTTTATCACTGCTGATAAACACTGAAACTAATTGCTCTATGTTCACACTAGCAAGAGTCAAGCAGTTTGCCTCTTGTGGGTGTGTAGCTATCGCTACCGTCACCGCCGTCGCTTGTAGGCGTACACAAATTACACACTGTACTAATCAGTGTGATTAAATGATACATGCTTGACCTTGTACTAGCTTCAGTGTCAGGTTAGAAAAACAAGCTAACTGTACTAGCTACTCACACTCATCAGAGACACCAATGATCTCTGTTACTTCTTTTCACACTATTTTTGTTTGGAATGCACCTCTATACGTTAAATGAGAAGTCTTATATCACAGGATGTGATGAAACCACAGTTATAAGGTTTTCTTTTACATTTGCGCCACAAACAGTAAATGGGAACTAACTGCAGGTAGGAATTAAGTTGTGAGTGGGGAACTGAAGAAACATCAGACCACGCGCTCCATAGGATTGCTCCGAGGAATCATTCAAACAAATCGTTTGGATTTAACTCTTTATTACGTCTCACCTAACTTGAATCTAGGGGTTCAAACGTCACTTTGAAATCCTGGCTCTGTGTCCCCTGTCACTTTGTTGCTTGTTAATGCAAATGCAGGATAAAATGCTTCTGTTTGGGTACGGAAATTCCCTTAGGGTTAAAATTGAAAGATTATTCTAGATGTTGCTCCAGACAGTGAATCAAAATGGCAGATTTCACTTGAGAATGCAGTTTATAATTTTTTTTTTTATTGAATTGCAATTACAGTGAGAACACCGACAGGTCTTCCCCTTCCCTGCAACTTTCCCCACCTCCTCCTCTGAAATTACCAATATCTGGCGAGAAAAATGTCAGCTTATTCCAACTGGGGCGGAGCTCATTTCAGGCCCAGAAAAGTGAAAATAGAAGCCTGAAATGAACAAACTAGTCCGGTGTACTACAAAGCAATAATGTGCTAAATAAAGTGTGTTTGAAATTCTATGATTATTACATGTCTACAAACATGCTTAAACAACACAAACTGCCCCTTGAAAGAACTACAGGGAGGTGTAACATTCGTCATTACAGCATAATAGAAAACATTAGTGTGTGTGGAGGCGGGGGGTGGTCGAGCGCAGGTTTGTGAATGGAGGGTGGAGTCAGGAGAGTGAGTGGTAAGGACCTGCACCTGCGGGGGATTTTTTATTTTTATTTTTTTTTTTTAAACGACTGCTCTGTGTTTCAGTGAGTGGCAGCGTGGATAAAAGGGGGAGAGACAAGAGCCATGGGAGAGAGAGCTGAGCAGCACAGAACCGTGTGTGTGTGTGTGTGTGTGTGTGTGTGTGTATATATATGTGTGTGTATATATATATATATATATATATATATATATATTTATATGCATGTATTTATGTTGGTGGGAGCCCTGCAGCATGGTGCTAAAAGAAAATAAAAGAGAAAAGAAAGAGCAACCTTTTGAGTTGCCCCAAGCCTTGCCTCCAATTTCCCGTCAAACATGAGGGAGTGTCACACTGTGTGCAGTGCAGAGGCTTATGCCTCAAGTTGTCACATTAAGGGAGGAAATTGCACAAGTGATTATTCATACCTGGCTGTGGCTGTCCTCCACTATCACGCTGTAGACGAGTGCCGAAGAGTTACGCACACGGGAGCCTGAAGAACGACGCTGCCGTCTTTTTGGGATCTCTGAGGTGCACGGAGCCTCCAGTGGTGGAACAAAGCTCTCACACTGACGGCCTAACGAGCACAAAGACAAACTCTCAGGGAAAAAAATGGTTCATAGCATCTGATATTACTGCATACAGCAGAACTCCGACCCTGAAGAGGAATAATGCACAGTCCAACAGGAAGATGGCGACATGAAATGGTTCCAGAGGGCTGACATTTTTCACTCAACTTTTTTTTTTTCCTCCTAAAACTGAAACTTTTCAGTGGCTGAAATTTCTGTGCATTAATAAATATAGTTTTCTGATGTTAATTATATTCCTGCCTAACGTTAGCCAAGACGAATATGATTGACAGGTTTTATTTCACATTAATAAAATCAAAACATTTTCCGTTTAAATCAAGGGCACTGCGTAAGTGGGTCTCTCTAGCTGGAAAATCAAGATAATACGAGAGCACAGGCCAAAAGATGACTAATGAGCTCTGTAGGTCTGTGTGGCAGCGAGAGTCGGCTGCGTATGGAGAGGAGGCGGGTTGAAACCGCAGGTAATGCCTGATGATTTTCACCTGTGTGATTACTGCCAGTTTATTTATATGTGCTTTTTTTTGTCCTTTCAGTAATGTGGTGGGCGAGAGAGACAGAGAGCCGGCTGAGTAGGTTCACCACACACACACACACACACACACACACACACACACACACACACACACACACAGTGCCTGATCTAGTCTGAAGTGAACTTGAACGAGGTGGAAGCCATGAACTAGTGAGATGGCTTTTTTTTTGTTTTTTGGTCGTTTTGAGTGACTGCAAAGCGCACTGAAAAGCGCACTGAAAATCGCAGCCGAGAAAATAAAGGGAGCCTGAAGCGCCGAGGAAAATTCACCTGCCACCTTCCTGATTCCTCCTTCACACACAGACACACGCTGGGTTCTACAGCCTGGTACATAAAAATACTACTGATCAATAACCCAACATTACTATTATGAATCTATTATGTTTGAGTTTTATATACACACAGGAACACATCTTGTTGAAATACAGGTAGGCATTACCATTCATGCCTGTCAAGTGGTTCATTCCGTAATCTTGCCATGTCTTTTCCGAACAGCACGCACGGCAAACAGAAAAGCTGTGCTTACAGATAACCAGATCTTTTGTGCAAACAACATAAAACTGTCCTCTCTTTGTGTTATTTGTACTTTGATTGCACAATGTCCGCTTAGTCTACTTACTTCTAGGGTGTCCACCAAAGGTCAATGATTAGGAACATCTTGTCAATATTTATTTGTCCGCTATTTGTACATTTCACTCTGTGTAATCAGCTGACATAACGGTCACTTATAGGCTGCATGAATCTACAGTCTGGGCTAGAAAGAAATCAGCCTCAGCCTCGCTTCTTCATGCCAGTCTGTGAGGTCTACCTTACAACTAAGTAACAAAAGGGGGAAAAAATCTATTTTAATTAATTAGTTTATTAACCTGATGTGGAAGTCAAGTCAAGTATTTTTCCTTCAAAATCAGATACCATGAAAATATACATATTCTTACTCCTGTGAAGGGAAGAAAGTGACGGCAAGGTGGCCTCTACGGCGCCAGAAGAATGCAAAATGACCAAACTGCTCTCCTCTTCTTGTTCCCACTTTCCACCCCATTGCTTCTGTCTGGGATCGGTCCAGTCATTTAAATACCCTGAAAGACGCTCTGGGGGAAAAAAACAAAACAAAACAAAACTCAGACTCATGTACATACCAATAAGCAACTCCTGGTTACAGATAAATTTAAGTAGAGGGCAAATCCCAGCTGAAGCCAGTCCCTTACCTGCTTTCCTCAAGGTTTGCTTAAGGTTAGTGTGAGTCTCTTTCAGCTCCTTCAGGATCTCCAGACTTTCCCTGTTCACGTTGCGGAACCGGGTGGCAAAGTACAGCAGAACAACGCAGGCAATCGTCACCATGGCCTTCCTGAGAAGCCCGACCAAAAAGGTGATCCGCTCCTATACAACAGCAGCAATAACATCAGGAGTGTCAACATAAAAAAAATAATAATAATAATAATCCAACAGAAATGGATGTTCACGCTAAAAATAATTCACACTGAACTAGTCATGTATCATTGTGTGTTCATATCCTTAAAGTTTTATTACCATTTATACCACAGCACTGTAGATTTCCCGATTCTGACTGGTCTGTTAATGGGCTCGTTCTAATACATTATCTTTTCTATCGCAACAGCTCATTCACAGGGCCTTGTATGTTGCACAATCAAGATAATCCAAGACTAACAACAAATGGATTTATTTTATTTTTTAAATGTAATTTAATAAATAAAAATATAATCATTGATATGCAGAAGTCTTCTATAAGAAGATATTGATTTAACATTTATGGAAGGAGTCTCCAGTGTGAGCGCTTTGTAATAGTTAGTTTTCCACCACAGGAAAGTCTTCAGGCAAATTCCCTCACCAGCCTCTCCTTTTCCTCTCTATCGATGTTAAGACAAAAACTGCAGCTTGTGAGTTTGTACATTCTCAGTGACATCAACAAGCTGCAGTTTTTGTCTTATTAACATCGAGAGAGAGGAAAGAGAGAAGCTGGTGAAGGAATGACGGTTTACAGTTGCTATGACACAAGTTTTGCAGACTTTCCACAGCATTAAATGTAACTATGAATGGATAAAATGAACTGTGTGTCATTCCTGAATTTAAAAATTGTAATGGCTGGGAAATTGCTGTGGTATAAGAGAAATAAAACACTTCAGGAGAACAACTTACGAGTGGTAAAAGTAACTCTACTTTATGTCAATGATTATTGTCTCATAACAACATGCCCCAGCTTGTTTTACTAACGCTTTTTTCAGTGCTCTCTCTCTCGCATGTTGTATAACTGATTATTGCCAAATATGTTAAAAACCCACCATCTGCTGATATCCGGGATTATCATCTTCCAGCACCGTCCTACAAATCAAACGCTCCAGGTACACATTCAGAGCCACCAGCCCGAACAGAAAAAGCCTTCAAGACAAGACAATTTCATTTGATAAAAATGCAATATATGCAGTTTATATGGTTAATGCCTTTGCATTACATTCCAACATGAGCAGGATCAAATAATGCACCATGATCTCATGTGAAACGGCGGGTATGGGCAGCTCCAACCCTGCTCCAACACGCCGGATGTAGCTTATCAGCTAATTACTGAGTCCTAGATGAGCTTAATCAAGGAGCCCTTCAAGAACTTAAAACACTCCCATCTGAGGGTCATCTTCACCTTGCCGGTCTGTGGGCAGTGACTGCATTAAAGCCTGATATTACTGAAGCACTGAAACCATTTATCTGTTTAACCATAATGAAAGAGCAGGAGAACATTGTCCCCTTTTAGACAGGGGTGAAAAATACTCTTAAGCTCGCAAATTGTCTTTTGCTAGCCAGATGAACGGCCTTCATATAAAACTACTGCAATTTTGCTCCTGATATTACAGTCTACTTACAGCCCTGGATGGAAAACCCGGATGTAAATACGCGGTGGTATTCACTCACCTCGCTCCTGAGGTGCGGCGTGTAGAGGTGAGCAGGAACGATGCACAGAGCCCCAGCGCATTGTACAACAGAGAGCTGAGGGTGTGTGACTCGGACATGATGAAGCTCTGAAGGAAAGCGACGCGGTTAAAGATCTCGGCAAACGCCACCTGCTGCTCCTCAACAGAGTGCTTCATCTCAGCAAACACATCCCTCAGACCTGCAACAGAAACGCTAAGTAAACAATAAACCACAACAAGGTGTGCGGCTATAGTATAATAATCAACGTATGTATGATGCAGCCTGATGTGAAGCAAAAGTTACCACCCTGAAGTTAATTATTTTCCAACAACAGCATGTCCCGAAGTGTTTTATTATTCTTACACTACATCAATTTGTCAACGATTACAATTATTAATTTATTAAAGAATGACATATCCTACTTTTAACCATTTATAGTTACTTTTAATGTTGTGGAACATCCACAAGACAAGTTAGGTTATAGCAGTTATAAACAGTCATTCCCTCACCGGCCACTCTTTTTTCCCCCTCTTACAAAGCACCGACACTGGAGGCTCCTTCCATAAACGCCTCCTTACAGAAAACTTCACTATGTGAAAGATTATACACCTTTGTTAAATAGCAAATGTTTTTAGCTGTTCACTATTAGCCTTAGATTATATAGACTGTTTCCACACACATCCTTGTGAAACGATCACGTATTATAACAAGCCCATTAATATAAAACTGCAATTTTCCTTACAGACGGAACTATTGTCAGAGCCGCTGTTATAGAAAATTAATCAACACCTTCTGCCCAATCAGACTCAAGAATTCAACAGCACTGGGGTATAAAAATAGATACACAATATTAAAGACAAAATATGACTAAGAAAAATGTCTTCATGCCATTTTTAAACACCATCTAAAACTTGATGCTGCGTTACATTAAGTTTTACAGCTCTAAACACCTGATTTATCAAGTCATTAGACCAAAATGGTCCGAAAACACCAAACGTTATTAAATGAGTCATAAACTTAAAAAAAAAAACAAACAAAAAAAAAACTGGAAGTGTGGCAGAAAATTTAACGTGCATGAACAGATCACAGAACTGTATTTCAGAACGTGATCAGAGACACTGAGAGGAAAATATGCATAAAATAGGTGTAGAAAAATATTTAAAGATATGTGGAATCACAGTAGGGATGCATGAAGGGCAGAAATGGTTATTCCCACTGATGGAACTTCATACACAAAAGGTCTGCTTTTTAAGAGGAAAAAAACACTCAGGGGTGTGTTGTACACAGTTATTGTGCTTGCAGTACGTGAAAGCAGACCACAATTTCCATCTGGTTTAAAAGCCACCCTGTTACCCTTTGTGGAGTGCTGCAGTGTGGTCTTCAGTTCTTCTCCGTTGCGCAGGATGGTTTCCTGAGATTTCAGAGCAGCACTTTGGGCCTCTACTAAATCCTCAGCCATCCTCTGGGTGGACGCGAGCTGCTCGGCCACACCGGCTGAACTCTCCGTCAGCCTGAGACATACAGACACAAGTAGAGAGAAAAATAAATATTTTTAACATGCAGAAAACTTACTACAAATTGGTATAACTGATATAATTACACCTGGTATAACTATTAAAAACAAATATCAGACTGGCATGCTTAATATTCTTGGCACAAACAGTACACGCTGAACAGTCAGCTCCAGAATTACTGAAGATATGAAAAATGTTATTGATAACGGTTTTTATTTTCTTCAGTTAAAGGGTAGATCTCTCATATTTGACAAATTTCCTCACCCACCTTTACCAAGGGTGCCAGTAATTATGGAGTTGACTGTAACTGTGGACAAATGCAAGACTTTCTTTCCAGGTAGGTGTTATGTAAATGTTCATGAAATTGTCCACCTCTGCACGCCATTAAACTTTGATGTGTTCTTAACACTGTAATTAATATAAAAGGGTCTGCAGTACTCAGGCTGTTGGAGCACCTGTGGATGGTGTTTTCTGCCCGATGCTGCCACTGCTCACTCTGGAGGTAGTGGCAAATGCTGTGGGCGTGGGTGAAGAACTCTGTGTAGGCGTTAAACGCGACGGGGTCCATGTCGCGAGTGCACGTTTTAACATCGCTGCCCTCGGGACACTCCGGAAAACTCCGTCCAGACCTGTAATGAACTCAGCTGGCTTTTTAATGGACACTACACATGCTGTAGAAGATTTATGGAGTGTAATTATAATAGGCAATGGACAGCCAGTTGGGATCTCGCCACAATGTGTATACACTATACACAGTTGTACAATAGCGTACTGGAAATATTTTTGCTCCCAAAGCAATATACAGCATTAAACCTGGGATGTTCCACGATTTAAAAAAAAAAAAAAAAAATCAGCCTGCGTGCATTTGACTTAATTTCATTTCTGATCACTGCGTAACGCAGCAGTTCTCAAACTTTTTGCAGCCCATGAACCTGTTAACTGTAAAAAAAATTCCACACACTCCCTCAGCACACATTTATTTTATGAACCTAATCCAACTATTCAAACATTTGGCTCATTGTTTAAAGGTGTACAATATTATTCTGGCTATTTTCTTTTTTTTTTTTTTTTTAGAACCATGAGATTTTATTCCTGAACTTTCCACCAGCAGAAAACATTAGGTCCAATTCGACATTATTTATAGGCTGACTTGATTTCGAGTTATTGATGTTTTGGATTAAACCCATTCAATTCAAATGACAGGCTTATAACTATAAAAACTCAGTTATGATAAGGGTGGGTTGGGATTTCCATCAGTGTAATACAACTTTTAAAGAATAAATAAATTAAAAAAAATTCACAGAACCTCTGGCTATGCTTCCCAGAACCCTGGGGGTCCCTGGACACCACTTTGAGAACCACTGCTATTGTACAATTCATGCAAGCTTATAATGAGTCATATTTAGCTCATGTCGATTAAAATAACCATAGTCGTGCAGTTTAGACCAAATGTTTAAAAAACTGGGATCTCTGTACATCTGAGAAACCAAGCAGAGACTTGTTGATCGTTTTGTTGAGCACCTTCGTACCATTCGAATGAAGGATTTATCCTTTCCAGTGGTCAGGCTCTTCAACTGTAATGGATAAAACATTAACGACATCTCTGTTTGCATTACTAGTTTTTAATAGAAGCAATCATGTGAGGAAAAAAGAGCTTATCCTCTCGCAGCTTTCGAACCCCATGTAATGAATGTCATGTTTTGACATCAGCTATTACATCATCAACCATTTCGATCTACTGGACTCACGTCCAACAGTTTCAAAAGCACTTTGCTTGCACAGCTGATGAAGGACTACTCCGATACATCCTGTTTCTCTAGAAATGTTCTGTACTACTTCTCTTAACATTTACCGCATCTACAATACTTAAGTATCCTCCGGTTACACCCTGGATTTTTCTTCAGATCCAAAGCTGGTATCGCCTTGGCCCTCCTTTGCCAACCCAGGTTTAAAGATAAGGTATGCTGTTGCAGGCTTCTGTGATGTGATATCAGGACTGCAGAAGTCAGTATTGGAATTAAAAACACAGACTCAGTTGAACGTTTCCTTCCTCCACAGAAAGAGGATAAGGCTGGATTCTTGGGTCAGAGCTCAATGCTTAGGACAAACCTCTGCGCTCAATTTAAGCTTGCAATGCATTAAACTGATCCAAAGTAATAAGAGCCTACATTCAAGTCAAATCACACCAGTTAAGACACAAGGAACTGAATCCCGCTTCATATCAGCAGCAACAGAGCCATCCAACACACTGGGAGAACACTGCTGCACGCATGGATGCATGACTCTGTGTGTGTGTGTGTGTGTGTGAGAGAGAGAGAGAGAGAGAGAGAGAGAGAGAGATTATTCTGACCTTCTCAGGTGGCAGTGAGTGAAGGCCAGAGCCATCACACTCTGTGTGTCGTCGGAGAAATCCCGACAGTTTGCATGGACTTTCTCCAGCGCCCTGGACCAGCACGCGCCGTACCGCGTCTGACCCGCAAACTCCCGCAGCTTCTGTAACTCCACGCGCCCTTTCTCTGCTAAAGCTTTATCCGCAGCCGTGGCGAGAAAGAGATTAAACGCAACGCAAAGCACCGGAATCGTGCACATCGCCCGTTTCATGAAATTAAAAACGAGTCTTATATAAGACAGATATAAAACTTGTCCAAGTACAAAATGAACTCGAGCTCAGCGCGTGCACAAGGCCAACATGTAAGCACTTCCGGTCGACGATTAGAAAGCTTGTAAATAGTGTGGAAAGGTTTGAATTAAAAAGGCATTCTACTGCCCAGTTTCATTACTGTTCGATGTATTAAAGTAAATCTATAAAGTGAAATTAGGGTCCTGTTTCATTACAAACATAATGCGACCTGATCAACTTGCCCTTGCTACATTTCCCTGAGGAAAACACGCCGCCATTTTGAAGGCCATTACAGTCGCCTACATGACCGGTTCCTGAAGAGTTTCTCACTTTATTAAAGCGTATACATCAAAACACAGTGTTTATCACCTCATACATTTATGTTTCTTATAAGACTCTGGTGGACTGATGATTCAAAGAATATATCCTGTGTCTGAAAATGTACCAATTCCTATCCACATTCCCTACAATGTGCATTAATGTGTGCTTTGTACCCAACTGCCAACTCTTTTCAGGGGAAAGTAGCTAAAGCGCGCTCAAAATGTCGCTGGAAGTCACCGGATGACGTCATTGGCTTGTTTGCATATTCTGGAGCCATTTAAAATAGTACAGAATAGAATAGATTTGCGTCTGATCAGAATGGAAAATAATCGATTATAACTTAATCTAAGAACAGAGAAATAGTATTTCAATAAATACACATGAAATACATTCCCAATGGAATAATGTGCTTTTATTACTTGTAGATATAGCCAAAAAGAGAGTTTAAAGTGAAGGAAAAAAAAGAAGTGTGCAGGTGGGACAAACAATGGTGATCAGTGATTGGTCATTAGGTACAATGGTGATCAGTGATTGGTCATTGGAGACAATGGTGATCAGTGATTGGTCATTGGAGACAATGGTGATCAGTGATTGGTCATTAGGTACAATGGTGATCAGTGATTGGTCATTGGAGACAATGGTGATCAGTGATTGGTCATTGGAGACAATGGTGATCAGTGATTGGTCATTAGGTACAATGGTGATCAGTGATTGGTCATTAGGTACAATGGTGATCAGTGATTGGTCATTGGAGACAATGGTGATCAGTGATTGGTCATTAGGTACAATGGTGATCAGTGATTGGTCATTGGGTACAATGGTGATCAGTGATTGGTCATTAGGTACAATGCTGTTCAGTGATTGGTTATTAGAAACAGTGGCGATCAGTGATTGGTTATTGACGCAAGCCCAAATCAGTCAGGCTTTACACAATGGTGGTGAGTTGAACAAACCTGGTCTTTCAACTTGTATAACCTCTTTTTTGAAATAAAGTTCTAAAGGGGTCTAAAAAG
This sequence comes from Pangasius djambal, assembly GCA_022985145.1. Lineage (NCBI taxonomy): Eukaryota > Metazoa > Chordata > Actinopteri > Siluriformes > Pangasiidae > Pangasius > Pangasius djambal. The sequence continues at coordinate 3,621,133 of CM040982.1, read as the reverse complement.
ACACCAAATCCAGCAACAAAGTCACAACGTTTACAGCACTGTTTTGTACCAGAAGCTTTTGTACACGAAGCTATTGCAGTGTATTGTGGGATTGAGTGCACTGAGTATAATTCATAATGCTTTCATAAAATGACTGTAAGATGGCAGTGCTCCACCTGCACTAAACAGGGTGTGATTTTCACACAGAGCCATAATGAACTTCGGGAGCAAAACTTACCCAGGAGGCATTGCGATCTCATGTCGTTTCCTTTACATAAAATGTAACATAATTTGTCCACTTCAAATTGTGTTTTATTTAGCCCACTGCTCCATTTATAGCTGACATAAATTAATTCACTCTGCATTTCGTTAGCACCCTTATTTTAGGGCTCTGTTTCAATACAGTGTGATACTTCGTCATCTTGCTCCTGCCATTTCCTTACAGGGGAATCCCCACAGCCACCTTAAGGACTTCTTTATCAGTTTATGAAGTGATTATCACTTTATAAACACCCATGTGTTGAAAATAAAGTGTTACAATTATAAATTGTATAATTGATTAGATGGGATTTTGAAAGATTAAGGGATCAAGTAAACTTAACTATACACTTCAGAAGCAGAAATGACCAAGAAGGCACTGGGATCTGGCACCGTTTCCTTTTTACACTTGAACAAAAAAAATGGACAAAGCTGTTTATATGAACCCAAGATGGTTAATGAAAATTAATTAACAGTTAATTGTAGATAGTTATTGTAAAGGTATCTAACATCAACAACCCCCCCTCCTCCACCCAAACAAAATTTAGTTTAAGGTTGAATACAAAGAAATGCAGCACTTCTAACTCTAAATGTGAAGTGTGTTTAAAACTACTAACCCTGAAAAAACATAACATTTTAAGTTTCAAGAGTCTTTCTTTTAAGAGTCTTTTCTTTCAAGAGTATTTTTTTTTGTAGTTAACTTTGAGCTTGCCTGTTCAAAAATAAGAAACGTGATGTATGCGACACATTGGAGCATTGGGAAAGGGATTTGATCCTGAGTTCATGTTTCTGTCTGTGCAGAGTTCTGAATGTTGTTATTCAATAATCTAAGTCATAATCATTTGTCAGAAATGTAAATTTTTTAATTCCTGTGGAACCCATAATCAAAACCATGATCAAAATATTGACATTTAATTGCTCGTACACCATCTTTTAAATTTAAAGGTTATTTCTTTATGAGTAAATGTCAGAAAGCAGAGGTGAGCACAGGAAACATGTCAATAATAACTGCACTATTTTTTATAATATGTGCATTTTTTTCTTAGAATAATATTTCATACCACAGGACTGTTGAACTTTTAAATCTGATTGGTCAGAAGGTGTTTAATTTCTTAATTTCTTATAACAGCAGCTCTGACTGTACTTCCAGCAGTAATTCCAGCTGTAGTTCCACATAATATAAGGCTAATAATAAACAGATTAAAAACATGTTATTTAGCAGTGAAAACATATAATCATTGATATGCTGAAGTTTTTTTTTTTTTTTTGTTACTTTTATGGGAGGAGTTTCCATAGTCAGTATTCAGGATAGAGGACTTTGTACTTTGTGGTTTGCAGATTATCGGTTACATGATAAATTATATTTTTTTGGCTTATTGAGTAAAAAGAGGGGCTGGCGAGGGAACAAGTGATAACAGGAACTAACTTGTCTCGCGGATGTACAAAATTTAATGTAACTACAAATGGATAAACAGTATGTGGTGTCATTTTTTAATTAATAAATAAATAAGGTTATTGTTATTAATTGCTGGGGTATAAGCAGAATAAAAAAAACTTGAGGATGAGCTTCTATAATAAACTAATCAACTTCTGAGTGGTAACAGTATCTCTGCTTTGTGTTGTCGATTACTTTTCTATAACCCTGTCATGTTGTATTCATTACTTATTTGTCTAGCAAATATTCCTTTCTAGATAAGACTGTACATAGTTCAAAGGGAATTGAGTGCACGAGATAAATCGCTTTGTTTGGAAACGTTGTGAAAAATAAGGCTCACCTGTACCGCTTTCTCTTGGTTGTGAAGCGCACCAGTAGTGTGACGTGGGTGCATCAGCCATCAGAGGAAGTCAAAAAGGCCAGGCAGAAAACAACAATGAAATGGAGCTTAAATGATCCTGCGGGCTGATTATTTTTCCCATAAGCATTGTGGTGTTCAGATGATACAAGCTGTGTATCAGTTTACAGATGATCAATGAGATACGACACTTTGGGGAACCTCTGTTCAATAACTTTGGCTCAGATGGAAATGGAAGTGAGATTAACAATACAACAGGCGATGTAATCATGAAGTGCTTAATGCCACAATGATATTTTCTGGTTAAAAGGCAAATCTCAGGTTTATATTAATGCGCTTGTTCTAATACATTATCACAAAACACATAGGAACTTGTATGGTGGATGCTCCATGTAAACAAATTTGTAATTAAAACTGTGTAATTATTAATATGGTGAAGTTTTTTCCGTCAGGAGATGTTTATTGGAAGGAGTCTCCAGTGTCAGAGCTTTATAACAGTCGGAGGTAAAGCTGTAACTTTTCCGTCACGCAAAAGTCTTCAGTCCAGAGGAGTTTTTGCGATTTCTCGGTTTGTCTTATCAATTTCAAGCGAAATAAAAAAGAGAAGCTGGTGAGAGAACAACTGTTTATAGCTGCTACAATATACATGATAACAGGAGCGAACTTGTTTCACAGCCATTAAATGTAACTTTATGTGGATAGTAGATAAAAAAACTTATTTGGCAAATTGCTGTGGATTAAGTGGAATAAAACTCTTCAGAATGTATAGGAAAATAATGAACCTTCATGTTTTATCCTTTACCTAAACACCAATGCACCACACATTACCTGAGTTCACCCTACAATAAATAGGCTTACTTTTCATGTGTTTAATTTGTATTCACTATTTCCTTGCTCACCACAAACATTTAGGGTGTATCTGTTTAAATACAGCTGTTTAATACAGATCCAGGTTCCTGGTTCACTCAGGTTACTGTCTGTGTGGAGCTTTGCAAGTTCTCCTCATGTCTGTGTGAGTTTTCGCCGCATTCTCCAGTTTCATCCTTCTTCCCACAAACATGCCAGTAAGTGTGTGTGTGTGTGTGCAGGGGCGGATGTAGTGATTTGGGGGCCCTAGGCAAAATATAGGAATGGGGCCCTCATTTCAACATCAATACTTAAATATGATATTTAAATATGATAATATTTATTAAATAGCATATGTTATTTAGCATTAATAATTAAAATATATATACATATAATTAGCATTTTTAGGGGGCCCTTGGCTTCTGGGGGCCCAAGGCGGTTGCCTATCTTTGCCTAGTGCTAAGTTCGCCCCTGTGTGTGTGAATGTGCCCTGCGAAGGACTGGCATCCCATCCAGGGTGTGTTCCCACCTCCCACCCAGTATTCCTGGGATAGGCTCCGGTTCCACCTTCAGCTCTTACTGAAGATAAACGAATGAATAAACAATGTTTAAAAGGTTAACCATTCAAGGCGTAAAGGTTTATTGACTCGATTGAGTCAAGTCAGACTGAGTCAGTGACGTGTCTGTCAATAGTTTGGTGGTCCTATTTTAAACTCTTCTTAATTGTGATATCAACTCTATGAAAAAAAAAAAAAGCATCACTAATCACTATCATTAAGGACTGCCATATGGTTAACATAATATTGAAACACATGCTGTGTAACTTTGTGACTTTGTTTTGAGAGAAAGACGAATGGAGGTAAATTAGGCAGTTAAATGAAGGAAAGAAAGAGAGAAAAGAGCGCCTACACCGTGCTGAGCAGTTTATTCTGATGTGCACCGCAGTGTCCCTTGCGAGGCCTAGACATTCTTCTCTGATGATCATTACCTTCCGCTGGTTCTCGCGAGAGGATCTGAGACCCGCCGTTAAGCGCGACTGGAAATCTCGCGAGAATCGGGGCAGCTTCTATGGTGTAGTAGAGGGAGTGGGAGAGAGGGTGAGAGGAGGGGGTACTCACAAAGATGTTGCGTGATTTTTTTGGAAATTTATTTATTTAAATAAAAAAAATGGCCGCCGCAGAGAGCGGAGAGGAGAGACTGTAAGTGTGAATGACTATGTTCATGTTGTAATGTTGTGGCGAATTCAAACGGCGGGCGCCGCAAATCGCTATTGCGTATTTATCGCAGCTGACCATTATTGTGTGTGGTGAAAAACGTTAGCTTGCTAAGTCCGTTAGCTTCAGCTTTAGCTTTAGCTTGGAATAACGTCACTTGTATTTCCCCCCATTGCTTTTCCCAGATCATGGATGAACACTTTTAGCTTACTTGCTAACCAGCTAGCTAGCTAGCTACCTACTAGGAGGAGGTGTGTGTGTGTGTGTGTGTGCGTGCGTGTATGTGTGTGTATGTGTGTGTGTGTGTATGTATGTATGTGTGTGTGTGTGTCATTTTCTGACGTTACTCTGAACTCTCAGCTAAGCTAATATCACATTTAATGTGCAACACTACAGCAGCTTCCTGTCGCTTATCTGATATTTTGAAAGCATGTTTACATCCTAAACTCTGCACATTTTTAAAATAAGTGCTGCTGATGTTTAATGGCTGTCAAAACACCAGCCTGTTAGAAGTTAGCTGGCTAAGAAGCTAGTGCACAGCTGCATGCTGGAATTACATTTTGTCCCAAAAACCTGTTTAGCTCATGTGCTGGGATATTAGTATCAGAAATCCTGATGGATGTGCAGGTTTGTTTATGTGGCTGCACATCCAAGTTTGCACATGCATGCAAGTTAGTTTGGTTTCTAAATGCACAGCACTATACTGATATTCTAGCAATTTCAGCTCACTGTTTCTGAGGTGGTCTTGTTTTTCAAGTGCCCCTGAAATAAAAATAAATAAATAAAATGGTGTTTCACAACACCTTGTATCTGCCTCTTGGTGTTATGGACACTAGTATGATAATATATTTAGAAACAAAATAGTTTTAGAGATTCAAATTCATACTTCCGTCACTTCTGGGATTTTTTATTTTTTTTGATGATTCATCCTGTACTTGTCTTGTGTTCGTCCAATTAAATCACTTCCAGAATGATTATGTCCCGCCCCTGGGGAGAGGGGGGCGTGTCTTGTCCTACATCGCAACTTGTTAGCAGCAAACTAGCGGCGTAATGAATTCAAATCCGACACGATACATTTTCAACACAGCACCACAAAATGAGCATTGCCTCAATATAGGTCAAGATTTCGACATGATAAAAGTACAGTGTTTTAAACTTAATATCAGTGTTTACGTGATCTGCGTTTTAGCAGCGAAACGTTACGTATAGGGTAACAAAACGAAAGGCGTGAATCACGAGGTGGGCGTGTCTAAAGCACGGGGCTTTTACTATGCTGCCTCAGAGTCACGCAGCTCTCTGTAGCACAAGGCGTGTTTTCGAATCCTACGTTCTCCACTTCCTTGTTGATCTCTTTAGCCTGGATTGATTCATCGAGGAAAGTTTGGCTGAATGAAAGTTGGTGTGTGTGTGTGTGTGTGTGTGGTATTAGCGTCGTAACTTAAGAGGAAGTCGAATTTCTTCCAAACACCAGACCTTAAAGACTTGAGGGAAAGTTCCAGCTTCTGAATGTAGGAGATACTACACCAGCGTATCGCCTCATCAAAAAAAAAAATGTTGCTTAAAGGTGCAATAATTATTTTTTTTTTACTCTTTACATGCACAAATATCCTGGAACATTTGTAGAAAATGATTAAAAAAAAAAAAAGATTAAGCCGTGGCCTGAGCAAAAGTTTATAAAGTCGCTGAGAAAACCCGCTTGGAAAACTGACTTCCGGTCCGGAACGCTTGTTTGTGTTTGGATGCGTCTCCTGTCAGTCATTTCGTAGACACGCTGCGGGCCACCTGAGATCCTGGGGCGGAGCTTCATGAACATGGGCGGGGAAAAAATATAATTCAAATGTCGACCCTGCCTAACTGTTAGAAGAAAACACTAATCGTATCTAATGCGCCTTTAAGAGAACAATTTTTTTTAAATCCCTGTAGCCTCTCCTGAGTTGAGACAAAGAGGAAGCTTTTTTTTTTTAAGCTTAAATTTTTATTTTTTATTACATTTTTAAAAAAATTTGTAAACATTTTTATTTTTTTTTTTACACATCAGGTATTATAAGCGCTATTTTATTATTGACAAATAAGATACTGTTGTACGTATTGTTTGACGCAGGGAAATATGTAATAGAGAGCCTCGTATCGTATCACATCGTATCATTACGTCCTTACAGCAGACGTGAGGTTTTTTTGGCTGTGCGTCTTATCGTACGCTGTTCCCTTTTTGGAAGAGTGTTTTATCAACGTTGCGCTGTTCTTGGACAGAACATGATTCCGTCTTTCTACGCCATCGAGGCTTCTCCATCAGTATGAGTCAGTAAAATCATTTTATCAAGAAGCATAATATTTCAAATTAGTTGTAAGCCTACCATGCATCAGATGTCTCCTGATGACATTCTTGCGGTTCTCTGTCACCGTTATCGACCTCGGTTCAAACGTACAGCGCAACTCACAAAACACACACGGCATCTCGTCGTTTAGGATATCGTCCTGTTTAAATCAGACAGTTGTGGGGGGGGAGACACTGGTAAGAAATCCTCCACAGCTGAAAATATTCTCGCGCTGGGTCTCATAGTTAGCTAGTTCGCAAAGCTACTCTTGACTTCGTTTAGACTTTAGAGTGTGGCGTATTATCAGTTTCGCTACTGGCTATTGGCTGCAAATCAGTCGAGCATTTCACCACGCCATCAGTATGATGTCTTATTTCTGAAGTAAATACGTCAACAAGCGAAATCTAATCGAAGTAATTTCACAGGGGCTTTAACCAGGATCAGCGTGTGTGTGTGTGTGTGTGTGTGTGTGTGTGTGTGTGTGTGTGTGTGTGTGTGTGTGAGACAGCACATGGCACTACCATGTTAAACAGCCTCGACACATTAGACAGATTGTTAGATTTAGGGTTGAGCTGGCTTCCTGTTCGTAGCTAACATTTAAGCAGCGTGTTGTGTGTGAGTGAGTGAGTGTGTGTGAGTGTGTGAGAGACATTGCTGGGGATTTACCCAAACTACGTGAAATGAAATCATTCTGTTTGTAAGTGCAATGCATTTGGGATTTCCAAAACCTTCCATAACGCACGTATGTGAACGCATGTGAGAGATTTTCTTCCAGAGAGCATTAAAATAGGAAGAGTAGAGTGCAGTCAGGCTGACCTGATGTGACCCGTGTGATGCACTCACTCACACGCACTCAGACACACACACACACACACACACACACACACACACACACAGTGCTGCTGCGTCCCTTCCCTTCCTGAGTGTGATGGCTGGCTACATTTGCTTTATGAATTTTGCAATGTGACTAAAACGAGGCAGAGAGGACAAGCATGGCGTTTTCACACAGGTTAAAATTGTGGTTTTTGGTCGGTTGTGTATTATACCACATCAGCAGCAGCAGCAGAGTTAAAAGATGTTGCACTGTTCTCTGTTTCTCTCTCTCTCTCTCTCTCTCTCTCTGTTTCTCTCTCTGCTCTGTACAAAGTTGCTCTTCCTGCATGCTGGACTAACTTTTCTTTCACAGGTCCTGCGCTTAAATGTGCATATCGTGTAATTGTACAAATGATGATAATAGGAAAGACTGATCCCATGCTCTTAATATGATAACAATGTCAGAGCTCTGATGTATCCGAGACGACTCGGCTTTTCTTGTTTTTATTTTTATTTTTTGCTAACTTTAATTAAGAACATTACGCGCTTTTAGACAAGGACGCAAAAAGCTTCAATGGATCAGACGTGGAAAATGCAAATGCGATCTAATATCATTCCAGAGTGTCGGAATAATTCTGGCCGTTTCCGTGAAGCTGCCTATCACATACAGGCCTGAGTAAGGAATAAAACATTGTGGACTCGCTGTGAGCTTCTTTTGCTAAGTTATTAAGAACATTACAGGCGTGATGTGATATTTTGCGTCAGCGGATCGGACGAAGGAAACGCAGGTCCGATCTGAGATCACTCCAAATTTTGGACCTCCGTAAAGCTTCCTAAATATAAGGAAAATAAATAAAAGAAAGAAGTAAAACACTTTGTGGCGTGCTGTTACAGAACAGTATTTAAATGACGGGGTAGTGTGTTCCCACCCTGTTCCCACCCTGTTACCACCCTGAAGTTGATTATTTTCCAATAACTGCATGTCCTGAAGTTCTTTACTCCTCTCATACCACAGCAGTTTGCTGATGAGCATAATTTTTTATTAACTAAAGAATGACGCGTCATACTTTTTATCTATTCATAGCTACCTTCCACGAAACAAGTTAGTTCCTGTTCTCCGCTATATACTGTTGTTTCTCTCTCTCCTGAAGACTTTCCTGTGTTTCCTGTGTTTACCTCTGACTGGAACAAAGCACTGACACTGGAGACTCCTTCCAAAAAGGGACTGATTGTTACTATAGGAAAGATAATGTAGATTGCGTGTGTTAATGTAATGCTGACAGCAGAGCTGCTGCTATAGAAAAATAATCAACATCCTGTGACACATCTGACGCTGTGGTAGACAAAGAAATGAAACAGCAGAGTTCACGTGTGTTCTGGTTTGTGCCGATTTGGCTTAGATGTGGTATTGTGGTAAAAATAAACGTACTAAACCTTGACATTTGTTACATTAACCATTTTCTGCCTGTGTCTGTTGTCTGTTGTAATGTTTTTGGGGTGCAGTGTTTAGTCTGTTTGAATTGAACCCCCGTGTGTTTTCCCCCTCGGTGCGGTTCGTTTGTGCAGATGCGAACACAGCAGTCACCCTCGGCTTTATTCCTGCATTCGAATTACCTCGGAAGTGGAAAGTAGGAGCTCGGAGTTATGTCATTTTCGCCCTCGTGCTACAGAGTGCGGGGAGGGGGAACATATGGACGCCTCCATGTTCGTCTTATGTTAGCAACAAGCTAGCCAGCTAACTGACACGAGTGGTGTATATTTCCATCCTGTATAGTCAGTGTTATAGATTTAAGTGAATACGTCTGTATGCTGATTAAAGCAAATATTTATATATACAGTATTACACATTTAAAAGTAAGAAGTGCTACCGTGTTTACTGCGAGCAGCCATTTTGATTTGATGTCACTTGCTGAACTCGGAGTTGAGGAGACCGTCCTGAGTTGGACCGTGTAGGAATTCTGATTTGAAGAGACAATTTCTTTCTTTCTTTTTTTTTTTTTTTTGTTTGTTTTTTTTCCCCCTGGAATTACGAGTTATAACCTCTAGTCAAATGCAGCATTAGACACCCAGTTTGAAAGCGCTTCCAAAATCCCAAGAACCCTACTGCGAGACAAGCGTTCTCGTCTCTCAAACTAACCAAACATGCCGCAACTATTTGTTTTATGGGTTGTGAGCAGTATTTTTTTGTAGATGTGAGCCGCTAAACTGAGCCAAGGGACAGAGATGTAGTGCTGAGGAAATGCCATGTGTTCTGGAGATTTGATCCAACGAACAAAAAAAAGGAAAACAAACACTGGATGCACCTTTTTGAACTAGTTTTTATTTCTATAAGTATCGAATCATTTATTTATCCGTGTTTTCCGTGCTCGGGTGATTTGTGTGACTTCTCGATCTTTTTCCTTCATCATATTTCAGGATAATGTGTGAATTGCTGTTTAGTTTGTTTAATTATATGCAGTGCGAAACCAAACCAAACCAGAAACCAAAAGTATCAATTTCGCTCTGATCGGAGTAAGCAAATGACACCCTAATGTGTATGAAAGCTGGCTTAATGGTACACTGAGTACTTTTTGAGCCTTTTCTTTGATTTGCATAGTACTCGCTGTTCTCTGGTTGCATGACTGGGCACGTTGGCCATAGCGTGTAGTTTTTATCTGTTTAAACGTTTAAACATTTAAGTGCACACACAAGGCGTGAATCATTTTATTAAATCGTGACACGATCGACACTGAAACACAGCTCCGTTTGCCGGGCCTCTGAGGACGCGCCTGTGTAACTATTTTACAAATCAGCATTGCTAGCTGACAGCTTTTCTTCCCACAAGCGCAGTGACCACAAGGACGTTTTATTGCTTTCGTTTTTTTTTTTGAATGCATTTATCACAAAGCAGACGGTGATGGCTTGCTGAAAGGGAAAAAAAAATATACAGCACGCTGTGTGTAGTGAACCATGATGTTTGTGTTACTAATGAGACAAACAAGACATTCGCTTCATTACAGCCTTATCACGACCTGTCTTCATCCTTTTAGCATTTTGGAATTGAATGAAATTAATAATGTACACTGTCACAACGAAAGGTTTCAGGTTATAAAAGTGTGTCTGATAGGAAACAATCACCAGTTTCATGTACTGCTGTTCACTTCAGGTGATTTCCCTATTTACTGCACTTTCACTTTTGGTCACCGATCAGTGTTCTTTTATCCATACTAGTTTAAATCTTTTTTTTTTTTTTTTAGTTTTTAGTTGTGCATTTTATTTCCTGCACCTTTAAGAAGGGACTGATTTTAAAAATTTGCAAAAAGTGTGTCAGTGAGCAAAAACGTCCTCATACTTTCACACTTGAAGACATTTTGATGATGCACAATACGTCAGTACGCAGCAAGATACTTAAATCTGCTGATGTTTATTAACTGCGAAGACTGTGAAAAAGCAAACACGTAAATGATTTTTTAAAAAGACTTAAAAAATAAAACCACTAATATATTTAATAAGAAAAGAAGGGGAAATTAATCAGACGCTTGTTTCTGTGATTAAGGAAGGAGATAGTCAGTGATATACAACAAAATTCTCAATAAAGCATATTGTAGCATAACTTCTCACAGTATCGTAAGGGTGTAAAGATACACACCGGTCATGATTCGATTCGATTCACGATACTGGCGTCACAATTTCGATTCAAACCGATTCTCAGAATATTTTGAACAAAATTTGAATGAATTAAAATGAGCGTGAACAATGCAAAACTATGTGCATTGTGTCTGTATAAAACTAACTAAATCAAAAAATTATTATGAACAGAGGTTTCATCTTGTAAACAAAATATACTACAGGTTCACCCTATCTTAATAATAAAAATTTTTTTTTGATTGAATAAACCAAAAAGTGTCTGACCCCGGGAGAATGATTGACTGAAACATACTGAGCTCTGTAGTAGAAATAGAGCTCCAAAGTCGGCTAAAATGCCCGATTTTCTCCGGCCTCAAATGCGATCATGTGACCAGCATGCGCTCTGTATATTTAAACTCTATGGGCTGCACAGATTGGGACCTCTGGTGTTCAAACAGCGCAACTGCATTAGATGCATAATTAATAGAAAGCTAATTCCCACAATGTGAATCGCACATTCCCCCAATACACATTTTTGCATCGTGATGTATCGTTACACCCCTAAAATACCGATATCATCACATCGCCCAGCTTTACAACATACCTTAATGTTCAGCATCAGTCTTTAAACGTATTATTTCTATAGTAACAGCTGATTCACATGGATTTGTAGGTGGACACTTAGTTTGGGTGATATGATGATGTGATATTGGTATTGTGATAAATTGATATATCTTTTCATTACATTAAAATTACAAAATAAAACTTACAAACTGGAAGTAGTTAATATGATTTTGAAATGTTATACGTAATCTTTAAAATTTTAAAATATACACCCTTTTTCAGTGATAAATATTTTATTATTATTTTTTAAATAATATAATACATATAAAAAAAGAAACAATATATTAAATAAAATATTTTGAAACAAATTAATAAATACATTTTGAATTAAAAAAAATAATTTATGTTAATTTTTTTTTTTTTTTTTTTTTTAAAGCGCAATGCTGCTGTTATGGTGGCACTTTGTGAACCAACTAATCTATCTATCTATCTATCTATCTATCTATCTATCTATCTATCTATCTATCTATCTATTTATGGCGTGTCATTGAATGTTTTTCGAGAATCATGATATGATATTTTTTGTCGTATCATCCACCCTTAGTGGATGCTCCACATAATCTAAAACTAACGATAATCAGCTTTCTATAAGGAGACGTTTATTTAACATTTTTGGAAGGAGTCTTCAGTGTGAGCACTTGTATGACAGTCAGAGGTAGAGCTGTATCTTCACATTTCCTGACACCAGAGGAGATTGTGCTTTCCGGTTTCACAGTAAAATGACAAGCTGCTTTTTTTTTTTTTGTCTTACTGATTTAAAAGGGGGGCTGTTCATAACTGCTGTAATATAAATGATATTTATCAACAACTAACATTTAAATAGAACTACAAATGGATAAAAAAAAATGATGTGTCATTCTTTAGTTAATAAAAATTTAATTTGGTAAATTGCTGTGGTATAAGAAGAATATAACACTTGGCAACAGCAACTGTGTTTCATCACACAACCTTGTCATTGATTATTTCCCTGTAACAGCACACTCCTTACTTATTAAAGTGATGACGTATTATGAAGCTAAACACTGAATTAGAGAACAGGAACACAAACAGCCAGTGAACGTGATGAGAAGATTTTGATTTTGCACGTGCCTCATAGCTTATGTTGAGTAAATTCTTTACAAATAAATCTACCGATGCTTTTTAACTAGACCCCCCCCCCCACTGCTTGGTACGTTGCAGGTTGTCGAGTGCGAGGCTCGTGGATGGTGGGAGCAGGAGCAGGAGCAGGCTGATTGAACAGGCCATCAGATTATTGCAGGAGTATTATAGGCCTGAGTGGGCTTTTCTTTTTGAGCAGAGTTAGCCTCGTGGTGCCAAGTAGGAAGAGATCGGAGCCTCTAAGGTCGTTATCCTGCTCACCATCATGGTTGCCGTGTTCTTCATTATTAAATGATTATTAGTCAGTTTGCCCTGGTGCTCTCTGTCTGGCAACATGGCTCAGCCGTTTAGCTTTAAGCCAGAAGAGGTTTATTCCTCAAGCTTTTAGCATCTAACTAACACGTGAGTGACGGTCAGTTATACGGAATACGGCAGTATTCAGGACGCAACATTATCACCATGCACAATTTAAAACTTCATCAGCACAGTAGAGATGTAGAACTTTTCCCTCCAAGGCTTGCTGGAAACTGTCAGGAAAGAAGAAACGATTATCATTCGACTGCTTTTTATATATTTTAATTATTAAAATACTTAAATGAAAAGGACATTGCAATGTGTCATTTACAGTGTGTAATTTGTAAGGAATTAAGCACTTGGAGCATGCTGTTTTCGGGAAAATAATCAACAGCAGGATGGTGTGACGTGGCCCGATGCGAAGCGGAGTTACTGTCGCCTCCCTGAAGTTGAATATGTTTCCAATATCAGCAAGAGTTTTATTCCCCTGATACCACAGCAGTTTGCCAACGCTTTATTTATTTTGTTATTTAGTTAGTTATCTGTTTATAATTACGTTTAATGTTGTGGAACTTCCGAGAAACAAGTTATTTCCTGTTCTCATTTACGCGATAGCAGCTATAAACAGATTCCTTCACCAGCCTCTCATTTTTTTTTCTCTCTCTCTCTTGAAAGTAACAAGACAAAAAAAAAAATGCAGCTTGTCATGTTACACAGAAACTACAAACCACAATGTCTTAAATATTCCTCTGTCAGGAACAGCTTTACCTCTGACTGTCACAAAGCGCTAGTTCTCGAAAATTAATCAACCCCTTCTGACCAACCAGAATTGAGAATTTAACAGCGCCTTGGCTAAAAAGGTTTTAAAATGATCTTAGGCTAAGCCTTTTGTACAGATTTAAAAAAAAAAATAAAAAAAAATTACAGGGAAAATAAGAGGTATAATCCACATATTTGTTCATATCCTGCATATTTTTTTATTTATTTTTTTTAACACCAGTGTCAGGTGTAAATCATTTCTGCTTTTTTGCATCTTTGTGGCTTTTTTCCCCTCCCCAAGTGCAAAACAACAAAAAAAGAAAATGTAGGCCTCCAAACTAAAATGCCCACAAAAGGGCCAGCAGTGGCCTCGAGGGAGATTCCACCAGCACTTTCACTCATCAGAAGGTGCAGTAATCTCGCCCTCGCACAACAGCTGGGGAATCTTCACACTCCACTCGAGTGAGGTGGAACGACATGGCTGGTGATTTCCCTGCAATTCTTCAGCCGATTGCAACTAAATACACTGTCACTGTTTCTGGTTTTGATAATGGGAAATTCATCATCGTGTTAACTTTCCACAGATTGCTTGTTAATAAACTTTTACTATAAAGTGGCACAGATTTTTGCAGTCACAGCTTTTTGGTCTCTGATTCTTTTTCTGCTTTAGAGTTTGGCACCTCACTAGACGTTTGTTGCTTACAGTGCTGGTGGTGCAGGATGTGATAATGAACACACGTTTATACAAAATCAGAAGTCAGAACTGCTGCATAGATATGCATAAGGAAGATACAGCTGTGTTTTTAATTACTCAGTCGATTTTGCATTCTCTCTGACTTGGAGTCTTTCCTCTTGTGTTGTGTGCAGAGGTGACGGAAAGGGGGAGGACCAGGAGGGTTCTAAAGAAGCAACTCAAAAACAGAAGAAAAGCAAAAAAGAGCAGGAACAGGATGTGGAGAGAGTCGAGCCTGCCGTTGTGGAAGGGGACGACGGACAGCGAGCAGAGGCGGGCCAATCTGAGCCCTCGGCCCCTGAGCCTGCAGCGGCCCTCGGCGCTCCGGAAGCTTCTTCCTCGGCCAAGCAGCGGCGATCCATCATTCGGGACCGCGGGCCTTTGTACGATGACCCCTCGCTGCCTCAGGGCTGGACGCGCAAACTCAAACAGCGCAAGTCAGGACGATCGGCTGGCAAATTCGACGTCTACCTGATCAAGTGAGTAGTCCATAGCGCTGTCCCAGTAAACGATTACATGATGTACTGCAATTATCAGGACGGTTATCGCCACTAACATTTAATGTGATGCCGCTGGTTAAAATGATGCTTAATCAGAACAGGATCAAGTATAAATGTAGCCGTAACAGAATATTGTGGTATCATAAACCAAGATAAAATGTTAGGTTTTATTAATGTGGTACGAAAATGATGTTGATGTTAAATAGACATGCATATAAATTCTAAGATGGCTTTGGTTAACTCAGCAAAGACCTCTGATAATATTAATCCTCCACAGACTTTTCTTTTTTTAAACCAAAAATGTACTGCTGGAGGAGGTGAACTAGATGAGGGGAAGTGTAATGTTGTGATATGGTTCAGACGAGGCTTGTCTGGGCTCTTGAGTGCTGAGACAAACAGCCTGGGTGACTCCTTGCACTCTAGTGCTCACAGCGTCTAATTCAATATAACTCTAAATTACCTGCACAGAGATTTATAATGTTTTTGCCATTTTTTTTTTCTTTTCTTAAAACGAGGAGTCTTGTGCTGGTCAATTGCCTGGGAGATGTGTTTTAATCTAGAGCTGTGATCCGATTGAGTTACAAGATGCACTGCAAAGTTGAATAATTCAGTGGCGTGAATGTGAAGTGGTGTGAATTGTTCGACTGGCCAGTTTGACATGATGGGCATCTGAATAATACACATCCTGTGGGAGTTTGGGAGTCAGCATGGACCAGTACTTCCCAGTTCCCACACCACTTCTGTGTCTATAACAGCATGAAAGAAAGTGCTTGACCTTTGGAGGGATTTACAGCATGAGCAAGGATTATTAGCTCAGCATTTTTTTTTTTTCTACTTTTGTGTGTTTGTCATCTGTCTTTAAATATGTAGCAAACCTTCTTTTTTTATTTTTCCAGCCCAGAAGGGAAAGCCTTCCGTTCCAAAGTGGAGCTCATGGCGTACTTCCAAAAGGTGGGTGACACCACCACAGACCCAAATGACTTTGACTTTACTGTCACGGGGCGCGGGAGCCCATCGCGCAGGGAGAAGAGACCGCCGAAGAAGCCCAAAGTGGCCAAGCCGACTGGCCGAGGGAGGGGCCGGCCGAAGGGCAGTGGCAAAGTACGGCAGGCAACAGAGGGTGTAGCGGTGAAACGTGTGGTAGAAAAGAGTCCGGGCAAACTCCTCGTCAAGATGCCCTTCGTGGCTCCGAAATCGGAGGCAGGATCACCCTCAGGGCAAGTCCCCGTCGTCAAACAGCGCCCAGGACGCAAGAGGAAAGCGGAAAAAGAGCAGGCAAGCGCGCCAAAGAAACGTGGTAGGAAGCCGGCAGCTGCTTCTCAGTCTGCGGCAGGAGGGACAGGCTCCAGTGCAGCTTACGCTGCTGCAGCTATCGCGACATCGGAGGCCAAGAAGAAAGCGCAAAAGGAATTGGCAGCCAAGCCTGTGCAAGAGAAGGCGCTTCCCATCAAGAAGCGCAAGACACGGGAGACTATGGAGGAGCCAGAAGGATCTACTACAACTACACCTGAGGCACCAAGCAGTGTAGCAAAACGACCTGTGAGTCAAACGGCGCCCTCTGCTGGAGTGGAGTCAGAAACAGGACAGAAGCTTCACAAGCACTCAAGCCGGAAGCATAAGGAAGCTATGGATTCTGGAAATGGCAGCAGCAGTGGACCAAAGGTCCACAAAAAGAGAGATCAGCGTGAGCAACAACTGAAACACCTCCACCATCACCATCATCACCACCATCACCAACATCACCTGCCGCTGATGGAGCCGTCCATCTTCACCCCGCAGGCTCACCAGCTTTCCCTCGGCCACTCCATGCATGGAGGACCCCCAGTGGAGAACGAGCCCCAGGACTTGAGCACTTCCAGGTCGAGACAGGAGCCGCTAGCCTGCAGGGAGGAGGCCCGAACCGATAGTAACACGGTTAGAGACACTTCAGGCAAGATGGCAGCAACGGAGCTGCGAACCCAACAACAACAGCAGCAGCACGGCACTGTGACGGGGGATGGAAAGGAACTGAGAGACATTGTTCCTCCTTCCGCCGTTCCCAGGCCGAGTCGAGAAGAAACAGTCGAGTCCAGGACGCCTGTGAGCGAACGCGTGAGCTGAAGGACGTGACTGATATTCAGACTAACTGACCAATCAGCAGCAACGGCTGTATTCTCGCGCAGGAATAGAGGCACTCACAGGGGGAGGAGTTGTTTTTTTTTTTTGTTTGTTTGTTTGTTTGTTTTATTTTTTCTGTTTTTTAAACAAGAAATAATGAAAAAAAAATCCACAAAAATGTAAATGTACTTACAAAAGGCAGCTGTTGTGTCGAGTGTTGTGAGTTGGATGCAGAGCGATGATACAATCGCTGGCATACCGCTTCTGAATGAATTCTCAGATTTCTTTTTGTTTGCCCAGTTTCATTTTATCGTTATATTAATATAGAAACCATAGGAACCACGTGTTATTGCTTCATTAGAGCTTCTAGGAAATAGCAAGACACTGAGATAGTAATGGATGCACAAGTAACACTTCACTGGGAAGCTGATTTTCAACTAATCTTTCCCTGCCAAAACCCGACGCCTCACAAACGTGTTATAAATAAGGGTTGATTTTACATCATATTCCTCCTTTTTTCTTCATATTATAGAAGTGACTATTAGAAGAAGGCAGTCTGGTAAACTGCATGAAGAGTGTCAGTTCTTTATAAAAGAAAGGCCATGCTTCATGGGGAAAAAAAAACAAAACAAACTGCAGCACTTGTACCCCGTCAATCATGTTTTAAACAAGAAAGGCTAATCAAACCCTGAGAGAAAGTTTATGGGATGGAAAGAGGATAGTTTTTAAATTTTCTCTCTTTTTTTTTTTTTTTTTGGACATCAATCATGTTTTGTGATGGCTGGTTAAGTTCTGAACCTAAACGTCTTTCTCTCGTTCTCGCATTTTAAATGCAGAGATGTGGAGAGGAATGTCTGAACGCTGAGAAGTGTGATTAACCTCGCCATCTGTTTCAGCGGTGCCGGATAGCAGACTAATACAGTAATATAGTAGGAAATGTTTTCTCTGTTATACTTTCTTTTCAGGTGGGGGTGGTGGTGGGGGTTTGGGGTTAAGCACAAGTGGATTTGTGAATGAACGCTGAAAGCACAGTCGAAATAAACGTGTGAAAAGAGAACAAAAACATAGAAATGAAATTCCAAAGCAGTGCGTTCTAACACATTTTCTTCCTCTTCCTTATTTTTTTTTTTTTCCTATTTATCTATCTAGTTTTTTTTCTATGAAGTGAAATTGAAAACAGTGGCCTTGTGTTTCCTGATGTGAACACATCAGAGCCAACAGTGTTTGGATATGTAGCCATTCAGTTTTTTTTCTCCTTGTCATGGTAATGGAGAGCAAAGAGGGAAGTCGATGTGAACAGAAGACACAATATGCGTGCTATATTTACTAGACTTCCTATCATATGACAGCTGCGACAGTTCACACAGGACGTTTTTCACGTTGACTCAATCCAAATCTTGACACAAAGAGAGACGTGCACTTTCTGGATATTCAGAGTTCAGTGGAGGGAAAACAAAGACATGTTCGGAATCCCTGATTTACTTTTGTTTACATTTAAAATGTCATTACAGTTATAAAATGTCTGGATTTTACAGGGTTGCCATCTTGTATGGAGCCATATAAATGGCTTAAACTAAAAAAAAAAAAAAAAGAGCATAGGAAATTAATTAGAATGTATCAAATAGTCCCACAATTTGCAAACTTTGGTATTTATTTATGCACTTGGGAGATCGCAAAGGAATAACAGACACTTTTTCAGCCACCCGAATAAAGCCTTTATGATAGATTAACATCCATCAAGTAGGTTTTTATATCATAGGTGGAAGCTCGTTGAGATAGCAGGGCCTCCCCCACTTTTTAAAGTCACACGTGAAGTCACACACTTCTGTTTCATGTCCGTTTCGTCTTCTTTTAGACCGTAGTGCAGTTTGCAGACTCACAGCGGATGTGAGGTATATCCTTCCTCATTTCATTCCTTTGAGCGACTTTTTATTCCCCTCTCCTGTAAAGCCATGAGGTACTGACACGAGACAGTACGCATAAAGATGTAACATGGATGAGTGTGATTGTAGCGAGGCACTCAACTGATTTACAGAAATACATGTACAGAGACGTATGGAGACGATGCCTGACCACAGGCTAATCTCATCTATTTTATTTAAATGCGTAATAATGGCCAATGATGTACAAGTGGAGGCCATTACGAGGAGTCGTTAACTCCTCTCACATGAAGCAGTGCTTTTATGGTAGTGGAAACGTTTAATTGGTAATACCTTATAGACATCCCCCGTTTATTTTTCCTTCTACAGGAAGCCTTCTGGCTGAGAAGGACTGGTAGTCATTGAAGTGTTCATTTCAGGGAAGTGTGCGCTTCAATTTCTACGTCCTTGCTGATACTTTCCCTGCTGATGAAGGTCAAATCATAAAAAGAGAGAGCTCAACATGCTCTTCATTTCTTGTTCAACTTTGAATCCACAGAGTCATAGATCTTCTTTTTTTTTTTTTTTTTTACAACCACATTGTAGCGTTTACTCGTGTTTAAAAAAAGCATGCAACCGAGCGCTACACACGAGTCATTTTTATGAAGTGTGCTTTAGGATAGTGAGTGTTTCATTATACGGTATCTTAAAGATGTTAGAAAACGTCCCTTCCTCTAGCTGACTGTAGATCGATTTAGATTTTAACAATCACTAGTGTCTACTTTTTTTTTTCTTCTTTTTCTTTTTTTTTCTTCCTTTCATCGAAGGTCAGTGTACAGAAGTGCTGCTTGACAGTCCTCATGCTTTAGCCTCCTCTCCACCTCGACCCTAGCCAGTGGGGAAGAGGACACAGAGAAACTAGAGCACTTGTGCGCTAGAGAAAAGGGCTATGAAATTATCTCAAAAAAAGAAAGAAAGATTCGAAGGCATTCATAGGTGCGTTCGCACATGGTTACCTGCTTGAGATCCGATCACTGAGGTCTCAAGCATCTTCAGATCCCACTAGCTTGCTCTGTTCCAGCAGATCACATGTATTCAGTGCTCACCTCGACTGGAGAGGAAAAAAAAAAAAAAAAAAAGATCCAGGATGTGCGACGCGTGTGACTTGCTGGAACAGAGATCTTAACCAGCGGACTATGACGCACCTGACCTAAATGTGGTAGACGTCGTCGTCCCTGGTCTGACTAATCTGAGAGGGGAGGCTGGAGGATTAGTGTTGAGTAAGCAAGCACAGCATGGCATGCGTACACATGAAATGTATCGTGACGAACTGGCGTGAGATCAAAAAAAACAAGCAACAAAAAAAGGATCACTTGAATTGCAGTGGTCGTGGCTCTACGTTAAATTAATGTGTAAATATCGACAGCGCTGTGTGAGAGAAAAACAGCAGCGGTCTGCCACAGAATGGGCAGTGCCTTCATTTCGGGAATCTGACCAAGGTGGCCTTTGATTTAAAAAAAAAAAAAAAAAAAAAAAAAAAAAAAAAAAAAAAAAAAAAAAAAAAAAAAAAAAAAAAAAAAAAAAA